>CM051008.1:8192368-8207368 GCA_027704905.1 Muraenolepis orangiensis
CACAAAAGTTCATCCAGCACTTGTAAACTGAACTTTTCCCTTACCCGGTGGGAAGACAAGCTAAAAAGTCTGAACACAGAACGTCCTAAGACGGTTTCAAACAAACCCGTGTAGTAGACTGGCCACTGTAGAAATACATTTGTTAAAATTGTCTTCCAGGATATTGCATTGTCAAACTTCTGGATCAGAGATTATGCTCCAAGCACATCCGTAAGCACAAACTGGTCCTAAAAACCATTTTTAACAGAGAAGTAAACAGATCTTGTTTTAGTACCGTCACGTCTTAAACGATCATCGTCGGTCAGTTATAAAATTAACATCTTAGTCATTTGCTGGCAACAACACTGGGCCTCAAATGTAGTTGTTTATCTCACAAACTCACACTCACACACACACACACACACACACACACACACACACACATACACACACACACACACACACACACACACACACACACACACACACACACACAGCTTTCCAAACATTACACAACATTACTGACCAAACATTTAGATAGCAGAGGCATCTCTGTGCAGGAGGAGAGTTAGTAAGGTGAATCACGTCCGGTGAGTAAGACCTGGGAGGACTGGCATGCTCTGACAGAACACACTGGGATGACTCCTATGGTCACTGTTAAACCCCCAATAGGGTTTCACCCAATCCCACTCACCACATTGACTGGAATAAATCTACTTTGATTGTATTTAAACACTGCATTTAATATGATTTGACACATTGTGGCAACCTGGAGCAACCAGTGTAATACAGGAGACAATGGATGCACGACGGAAGACAACCGATTGCACAACATAATTCATTTGTTTATTTATTTTGATTCATTTAATGTCATTTGTTTCCTACGCCTGCAGGGATATTTTACTAGTATATTTAAGTATTGATATCCAATTCAGATTTCTCTTTAACTCATGTAAGCATAGCATGAAATCGAAAAACAACAAGCCACTATATGAACTGCAGGACATCTGTTTATAAATGAATATCAAAGTAAACATATCACAAAATAGGGTTATTTACCCTTCTTATCTATAAATAAAAAATAAAAAATTAATAAAATATATATATTTAAGTTTTAGTATATTTATATACACTGTATATATATATTTATATTTATAGGTTATATATAGGTTATATATGCATTTATATATATTTATATATGAATCGCTCTGTAAAGTTTGGGATCCCAGTCCCAGGGGTGCCATCTAGGGTGCAAACGCCACCTGCTTCACCCTTGATCAGATGAGGGAAACCCTGTGTACTTTAACAGCAAAGATGGAAAATCACCCACCATCCACCCACCATGAAGACCTCCATAAAATAAGTGTTGGCCTATGGTGCACTAGGTGCACGGCACTGACTCATTTCAAAAGTGTTGACGAGGACTATCCTACAATTGAGTCCAATTATTTCAGATGTCCCGCAGCAAGAGCAGCAGAGAACTGCTAGCCCTGCCAATCTATTGCATAAACATTTTTGAGCTTAACCTCCCACACACATACACACACACACACGCACACGCACACGCAAGAACACATACAGACACACATCCAGTCAATGTTAACAGTATAAGGGAGTGGCTAATGCTGCATACCTGCTCCACAGGTACACAGAATGGCAGGGGAGCATCTTCTTTTTTTTCTCTCCGTCTCTCTCCGTCTCTCCGTGTGTCTCCTGTGAATAAGGAATGTGGTAGGTGCTCCGTTAGGGGAGTGCCCTCTGTCTCTCTCGCGGATAACTTCTGGGAAGGCAACAATAGCACCCGTGGGTGAGCAGGGATTCTCGCTTATAGCAGGCGCCCACGCATCGCGCCGCATTTCCCACCCAGAGTGATGCCTAGATCATACACAGCATTTATTAATTCTATTCCCTTGTTGGGATAATTGATGAGCGCTGGGTATCGGCCGTGGGTAGAAGACCCGTGTGAATGTCAGCGTGTCGATGGGTTGAGTCACACCGATGGGGGGGAGGTCAATGTCAACAAGTGAAGGTCAGGTGTCAAGGAACTCATGCTCACCTAACACCCAACTATGACTTTGAATGTCACCGACACTGTTCCGACTTGAAGACGTCTGGGAAACATTTTTCACCGAACACGGGATCACAGACTGCAGGTACACTGCAGGTTCCCTGCAGGAACACGGCAGACATCGGCGTTCGAACCGCCCGGTAACCGTTCAGAGGGCAACCCCCTTAGCACACGGCTATATACTATAGATGTTCTGTATATACTGTAAATGTTATATAAATGCTATAAATCCTGTACACGCGTCTGTGTGTGTGTGTGCATGGTTGCTGGTTCGATCCCCCGGCTCCTCCGAGGAAAAACTGTGGAGGTGTCCTTGAGCGACACACCCTAACCCTAACTGCTCCCGACATGGCTGGCTGTCACCTTGCATGGCCGACTCCGCCGTCAGTGGTTTAATGAGTGTATGAATGTCTAAAAGCACTTTATAAAAGGCAGTCCATTTATAAAAGGCAGTCCATTAACCACAAGTAGCACATCACCACACTGAAGGAGACCAACCGTGCGTGAACATCATAGCATTAAAGCTTGACCTTTGACCCCCTACACATGAACCACCATGCCTATATATGTGTTATAAGGACAGTATCACCCTGTCCTGCTAGCTGATTCATGCATTTCATTTAGATAAGAGTCAAGTGTTTAGTTTCTGCCTTGTGGGGAGGTACATGTTTGGTCACATCACTGCAGACCATAAAACCATCACATACATACTGACACCCATTCCGTTTTTCAGACTCAGTCTCAGAGTCTCCGTCCCTGCAGATGTTCACTTGCACGGGCCTGGCTGCCGGCCTGCTCATAAAGTACCTCCTGAAGACATGAAACACCTCAATACAAACTGAGGTAGCTGAGGAGGGGATTTGAATTAGGTTTGGTCGTGTCGTTTTGCTAGATGGTTTCAGCCAATGGACGTGAGTGAAATGGTAGACCACCTATAGGCAGCTGATTTGAGATGTCATATACTATATACTATATAGTATATATAGTATATATATATATATATATATACATACTATATCTGATGTCTAATGAAGACCTGCTTTTGAAGACCTGCTATGCTTTAGTTGTTGCACATAAACATCAATGACCCGGGGGATTTCGACAAAGGCTCGCAACCAATATAAACATAATGACATACATAATAACATAAACGGTTTAATGTGTAATGAAGAGACAAGCCCATCCAAAAATAAATTGCACAAACTTCTTTATGGGCACACAACCACCCACCAACCCACACACACACCCACTCACACACACCCCCACACACACACGCCCCCACACACACACACACACCCCACACATACAAAAAAACTGTACTCCTACAGCCCAAGGCCCACAGACAAGAAAGTACAAGTTCCTCTATCCTAGAAGTTAATGTGTCACAGCTCTTCTGTAGCACACGCACTAACCACATTTACCACATTTACTACAACTACAACGTTGTCATGTACTTTCATTACCTCCATGTGCATGCAGTCCATAATCTGATCCCAGAGCAGTGTCAAAACTACTTTTGGAAATGACTTTATAAAAAGTAAAAAACAATAATAAATGATGAATTGGTCCTGGGTGGCTTGGGTGGCCTTATTAGTGAATCAAACAACTTTGACATTTTCATTAACAAATCCATAGCCTGTAGACTTGCATGTGCATGGATGCACGTGTGTGTGTATTCGTGTGCGCGCGCGTGTGTGTGTGTGTGTGTGTGTGTGTGTGTGTGTGTGTGTGTGTGTGTGTGTGTGTGTGTGTGTGTGTGTGTGTGTGTGTGTGTGTGTGTGTGTGTGTGTGTGTGTGTGTGTGTGTGTGTGTGTGTGTGTGTGTGTGTGTGTGTGTGTGTGTGTGTGTGTGTGTGTGTGTGTGTGTGTGTGTGTGTGTGTGTGTGTGTGTGTGTGTGTGTGTGCAAACATGTGCGCGTGCGCGTGTGTGTTTTGGAAGAAATTGGTCTTTATGCTATCACTAGAATGCCATCAAATCTAAGCTAACTAGGTTAGTGCCTGATGTCCACATGATAAAGTATGATAATGTATGGTTTCTGTGGACCCTGAGGTTCCCCAGAGGACAAGTGGACATAGAACAAACAGACTGTTGAAGTTATTGTTCTGTAGGCCATCAGGCCAAGAGGTCACCACTGAGAGAGGCTGGAGAAGATAGTGTCCATTGCAACCTAATTGAAGAGCAGCAAACCCCCGGAGGAATAAAATGTATGCACACACAAGTTTAGCTTTGACCTCAGGTTCACTTATTTTACTCTGCTATTATATTGTTGTATCAGATTTAACGGAGTTATCTTTTTAAGATATTTCCTTCGTATTGTCTCCAACCATTGAACCCAAGTGAAGAACGGCTTGAATTCTCCACGACAGTGTGTGTGTGTGTGTGTTTTTAAGGAACAATATATACAAAAAAAGGTCTGGTGCAAAGCATGATGAGAGTCAGAAACCACTCATGTCAGAGAGAAGGGGTCATCCACTGGTCTAACCTCAACACGCACAAGTCATTAAGTCATGTCAATTAAAATTAATTAAAATATTTACCAATTCTCAACCATGTACTGGGACCAAACTCAATAAAATAGTAAGACATTGAAACATGAATACACATGGAAACATTCAAGTTCATCCATGGGCTTCTTTCTAACTATTTAGGTTGCTATACGCTCTGCGGCGATCCACTCAGAAACCTGGGCCGGAACCCACCAGTTGAGAAGCACTGTCGTTGACTGAGTGCCGTCGACCATGTACTGCAAGGAAATAGTGATTCTCTATAGTTTAGTTCTACTCTTTTAGTGTGCTCCCTGCTGTAGGATTTAAAGCATGACATACAGCTGTCAGATACAGCATGCCAAGGGAGCACTAGACAACCCCCCCCTACACAAGACATCTCAACCCCCTGTGTAAGTCACAACACAGAGCAGAACCAAAGCAGGTGGAGGCTGGGCTGGTGTCTGGCTCAGCACATTAAACTAACATTGACCGCCTATCTGTTTACATGAGCTACTTATTTATGTACAGTATGTGTTCTCCATCTGCGTGCGTGCGTGCGTGTGTGCGTGCGTGCGTGCGTGCGTGCGTGTGTGCGTGCGTGCGTGCGTGCGTGCGTGCGTGCGCATCCGTGTGTGCATGTGTTCATGCGCGTGTGTGTGCGCGTCCGTGCATGTGTGTGTTCATGCCCGTGCGCGCGCGCGTGTGTGTGTGTGTGTGTGTGTGTGTGTGTGTGCTGTGTGTCTATGAATGCACATTATGGTCAATTGGTCAAACTGACCCCTGCAAGATATAAAACAGCAAAGAACAATGTATAATATAAGTATAACAACTATATAACAAAAGTATATAACAAATGTGATCAGTAGCAGCATGTTTGCACACACATGCACGGCATTGCACGCCCACACACAAACACACACCCAGATGTTTCAGATATGTAAAGGGTGACAAAGATCTGAGTCACTAAGTTAAATGCCACTGCTAATCGACAAATACATGTCTATCTGCGCTGCAGTGGTGATTATGAAAGGCCAAACAGATACCGGTGCAACAAAGGCCTAAAGCTGCACATGTGGGGGTGGCGTGTTGATATTAAACTTCAGGAATTTTCAAGATCAAGTTTCACATTCACTGTGTGAACACAGACAAATACAAACATGCACAAATACAACATGGTCGTATGATGAATGAATGAATATGAAGAAAGTGTCCAACTCACTCGAAGTTGCTCTAGTGGTATCAGAGACGTCCTGATGCTGATGGATCAGTATTTGGGCCCCTACGCTATTTGTCTGCAGGTGTTCCTGCTGTCAGACGAGAAGGATTTCATGCACATGTTCATCTTTCCCCCCCCAAGTATCTCCCATGTCCATGTCTTGTCTTGTCCTTTCGGTTCCCACTAACCTAACCTATCACTCACCTACTACTAGTGGGCCATAACTTCACCTTTAACCAGTATTTCCTGGTCCTTGTTTTGGAACTTTAACTTTAAATTTTAAGTTAAAAACATAAAGTTCCTCATGCTACTTGCTGTGCTATTCTGTTCCGCGACAGCCCCAGCAATTGAACGATTGAATTACTGTCGAGGTTATCATCAGAAAGACAAGAGTCAATGGGGATTTTAATCCCCAATTGAAATAATGCTTAAATTCACGCTGTAATCCTTATACAACGCAGTAGCTCTCTGTCGAGACACTTGAAAAGGGCTGCATGTTGAAACCTGCTTGACAAGCTCTGCGTGCAGACTTATGTGCAGGAGATGTGTAGCTTATGATTGTATGTGAGTGTGTGTGCGTGTGTGTGTATGTGTATGCATGCGTGCATGTGTGTGTGTGTGTGTGTGTGCATGCGTGCGTGCGTGCATGTGTGCGTGTTTGGGCGTGTGCATGTGTACATTTGCATTTATGCCCGCATGACACAGAATGCCTGTAACCTACATATTCTCAGGTGAGAATGCATGCTGCTGGTTGACCAGCAGGTGTGTAGGAACAGAATGCATACGGGAAACACGCTCCAGAAAAACACCAGTAAAAAAACAACAACATTGATTTGCAAACAGGCTGTGAATGGGAAATGCCCCTTCATCTTTATCATCTTTTGCGATTCTTACAGTTGGAAAGTTGGAAATAAAATTGAGTTAGCGAATAACAAAAAACATTCAGAAAAGCAAAGCCCTGAATCCAGGTCCCAGGGGTTATGGTCGCTGACTTCTCGGCGCTCCTGTCTTTGGGCACCGGTGTGATAAGGCGCTGATGGCTTGTATTACTGCCGTGGGGGGCGCTCCCAAGGGGGAATCCCCCTGCAGCGCTTCAGTGTGTTTGTGTGCGTCCCCCCACAGAGAGCAAAGAATGAGTGCCATTGAGCGCCCTGCCACCGCACCAGCGACCCGCACTCTCTACCCGCTCCCCCCCCCCCCCCCCCCTACCCCTACCCCTTCCGTCCTCCCGCGCACTCTGACGTACAGTCGGAGCAGATTTTGTGACACCAAGATAAAAGCCTTCCTCTGTTTCTCTCTTTCTCTGCTTTCCTCTTTCCCTGTGTCACCAGAGCACTGAGTGCCGGTGCCTTGGCCCAAGACATAGAGAGCGCATTCAAACTGACACAATCACTTTTCACTTCTACTACTTTGTGATAGCCAGAGTTCGGTCTGTTCCGGCCTAGCGTTGCATACCATCCCACCCAGCGCGGAGCTTTAGCGGCGGAGGCTAGCACCGATGCTAGTATGCTCTTGTTACTGTAGTGGTTCTGCAGGGGTCAGCTAGCAGGCGGGCACCTGTAAAACCTCTTCCTTTAGCTTTCGGTCAGCCCCAACCTCCATATATGCTTAACACTAAGTGTGTTGTTTAGCACTAAGGAGTTTGAAACCAATGGTTTGGTGATGATTAACAGATTGTTGAAAGGACAGAACTAATTGGTAAATGACTAGAGTACATTTGTTTTAAAAGTAACAAGTGTGTGTGTGTGTGTGTGTGTGTGTGTGTGTGCTCCTGTGTGTGTGTGTGTGTGTGTGTGTTTGTGTGCGTGTGTTGTGTGCGTGCGTGTGTGTGTGTGTGTGTGTGTGTGTGTGTGTGTGTGTGTGTGTGTGTGTGTGTGTGTGTGTGTGTTTGTGTGCGTGTGTTTGTGTGCGTGCGTGTGTGTGTGTGTGTGTGTGCGTGTATGCTTGTGCGTGTGTGTTCTTGATGGAATATCAATTTAGGCCGCCACCCCTCATGCCCGATAAGCACGGTGGATGACAACAGTGTCCAGTTCTATTAAAAGAACCCGGGTTATAATCCCTAATCACTTCAGTGTGTGCTTGGAATATGAGAGCAGGCTAATCTGGATTACCTCCAGAGTCCCTTCCGACGACAACTGTGTCTGTGTCAAGGCGATGGGGCCCTGCAATGCTTTAACATAATGTTCTGGACGGGGTCAGGTTAGGAGACTGACTCGGGTTGGGGCGTGTGAGTTAAAGTGTGATATAACACCAACATTAAAAATGGTTCACCTGATTCAAATAATTTCAATTCATGTGTGAAAGGCCCTTGCTCCAATATGAACCAAGAAATGCTTGGAATTGAGGGGATTTGAACAAAAACGGTATTGACATAAAAGGACTGGTCATCCACAGCTGTGGCTTTTGTTTTGCCTTCTGCATTTAAGTTGATTTGAGAGTTTAAATCGTGTCTATTGGTAATTTTAGGGGAATGAAACACCAAAAGCCTCAATGAAACACACCAAAACAACACAACCAACCAATTGAACAGTGATCAGTGCTCGTGGGATTTTTTTTTAAAGAATGATGACATATACTTCCCATCATAACAGCATAACAACATGCATTTAATGCAGCAATGGATTTTATTTTTTTGTAGTAGTATTTGGTTATTGGGGTTTTAATGTGGGCAAGTATTGTCTGAAACCCACCACCTGTTAACTTGTGTGTGTGTGTGTGTGTGTGTGTGTGTGTGTGTTTTGTTTCTGGTTTCGGTGTGGTGTGCACACGTAGACGTGGTGGTGCGCGTGGTAGTGCGCGGCACGCAGAGCATGTGTGGGGCAGTCGACCGAGAGGGATTCCCCTCGGCATCCCTCGCAGGGGGTGGCTCACTATCACCACTACGCACTTCCTCGTTGCGCAAGTGGAACACAATTAAAAAAAAAAAAAAATGTATTAATAGCTTTATCTAGTTATATCTATAACTATATAGATATGTGGAAGTGGAACACGTTTAAAAAATATATATATATATATTTATCTATATCTATATCTGTATATGTATATACGTGTGTAGATATATATGTGCAGGCTATAGTAAATGCAACGTGTTGTTATGAACAGATTCAAAGCCGTTACATTATACAAAGCTGCATTGTTCTAACCGAAGCGCACGTGTCTGCGCAGGTTTCCTCTATTTACTCCCTCGTCTTGTTGTAGTGTACCGTGGTCTTGTTGTAGGCTACTAACTCGGAGTTCCTCTCTCTCTCTCTCTCTCTCTCTCTCTCTCTCTCTCTCTCTCTCTCTCTCTCTCTCTCTCTCTCCTCTCTCTCTCTCTCTCTCTCTCTCTCTCTCTCTCTCTCTCCCCCCCCCCCCCCTAACAACAATCGCACTGCATAGGAACAAAACAACTATGCATACGGCAGATTGTAACCTGTTGATGAGCCCACCACAAATAAATAAATAATTTGCCTTCTCGTCCGTTTCACTTCTGCTCTACGCCAAATGAAAACGCTTTACGCTAAAAATACCTGTCTACGACTATATTTGGCTTGGCTAGATCACAATCACATCTCTAAAATAGTTTTGGGCCCGCCCCAGTGAATGAATGGCTCTTCTGCTCACACACTGCCTCGTCGCCTAGTACTAAATTTAGAAGGGAAAAAAAAAAGAAAAAAAAAAGGTTTGCGTCAATCAGAAGCATGGTGCGTCAAGGCCTGACCCCGCCCTCAAGCGTCGATCATTGGTCACAATGAGAACGTGGCCAACGGAATACGCGTCCCCGTGATTGGTTCACTTTTCCTCCAGAAGTCTAGTTTAATTTTGAGCTTGCCGACCACGCTTTGTCTTGTTTGTCTTGCGTTTGCTCTGCTACCGATTTTTTTTTGTATTCACATTTGTCAGAAACAACTACTTTTTTTAATTGTATTGTTGCTATTCCCTCATATGGACGAGAAACATGATATATGAGGATATATGATTGATAAATATATGTTTGTATGTATATATATATATATATATATATATATATTGTTCTGATTCAATGTATGTTTTTTGTTATAATTACGTAGTAATTATTAAAGTGTATACATTCATATTCATTTGGATAGCCTTCAATAAAGTTTCAGAATATATCAAAAGTGATCATCATCATTACTTATCCTTTCAGTAATTTCTTCCTTATCATAACCGTGAACCCTAGTTGTCTACTTATTGGCCGAAACATCTTTTCAGCCTCGAATCAATTACAGTTAATCATTATTTGCTAGTCTATATATTTTTTTTTTTGTGAACCCTCTGGCCTGTCAGTTCTCGGTGGCTTCTCTCCGGCAAACACACATGCTCCCTCTGTCGGTCCTCGCTCACCAAGTTCCATTCTCTCTCTCTCTCTCTCGCTCGCTCTCTTTCTGGCACCGCGCACAGTGCTCATGTGTCTCGTACTGTACGGCGGAGGGAGCTCTGCCGCCGAGTGACGTCACCTCTCCCATGGCGTCACATTGACGTAGCGCATACCAGCCGCTCTATGTGGAGGCAGACTCACATAAATGCTCTATTAGACTTTCTCCTCCAGACAGCGCACATAAACAAACCGCGTTACTTAACATTCGCAACATCACTGACACACACTCTCTCTAGATCGCGGACGCGGACATACTCCTCGCACAAGGAGGAGTTCATCCACCATTATAGGCCGAGTACTTTGAGACGAAAGTATAGAAAGAGAACAAGGAAAAAGAAAACTTTTTTTTTGCTGATTCTTGTAACTTGTGCCGATATTATTTAGTTTATTTTTTTTATTTTATTTTTTTTTGCGTGAGATTTCTGGATACAAACAGGATATTTGTATACCAAGTTAATATCACATGTAAAGACGGAACCGCCACAGCAAACCAGTGAGTACACAGAGATGATGTGACATGGGGAATGAATGAATTGATATTGCAAGGACGCATTTTGAGATGAGATGATTTCAAAATATATTGCGTTTTAAATCGCAGCATGATTTATGGAAGCTTAACCGTTTTCCTTTTCTTAGGGACCTTTGACAATGTCTTCGAACCTGTTTGTAACTTTTTACGCGTTACCTGTTGATATGACAATCAAGCTTCGCTTCGGTCGGGATCCGCATCGCGTTGTGTGGACACGTTGTAAAGCGGTGTGGTGTCAACGTGGTGTGTAGATGGGGGACGAATCAGAATTTAATTTGCTGTGGGAAGGTATCATATTCTCTTCGGTTGTCATGGAAATGGGATGCCTCTCAGTCACTCACACACACAATGAATAGTGGTGGAGTCAGACACGGATGGTCCAAGTCGCCAAGTAACTTACGTTCAGTCCAAACTGAGATTCAATGTGAAAGCATATGTTTCATGTGAACGCGTTCAATGGTTGTGTTCAATCGAGTCTGTTAATACTCTAGTATAGTGATTCGGTACCATAAGTATTCGCCTCTCGGTTTCGTACTTTCAATAAACGCGCGCGTTGTGCGTGTGTGTGGTGTGTGTGTGTGTGTGTGTGTGTGTGTGGTGTGGTGTGTGTGTGTGTGTGTGTGTGTGTGTGTGTGTGTGTGTGTGTGTGTGGGTGGGGGGGGGGAGTTCACTTCGTGTGTCACCACACGTCTTCACAACTAAATCGCAAAATTTTGCGTCTTAATTTCAAAATACGCTTTTTCAAATATCATGTGTCTTGTGGCGTTCACTTGTGTTACAAGGTGACAAGGAGTGTTGTTTTTTTTCAAATCAGCCATGCCTGTCCTCGGCCAGCCCCAAATGTCAGCAGTCGTTCAGGCAACACTCCTTGTCACTTCTTGGAGGACCAACTCTTCCCGTTCATTAAACGTTTCATATTTGTTTGTCAACTATCCCTAAAAGGATGTATGTCACATCAACACAACATATTGGTGGATATAGTCTTCTCCTTTCTTTCTTTCTTTCTTCTTTCTTTCTTTCTTTCTTTCCTTCTTTATTTTCTTTACAAAGATAAACACACACCACACACACACACACACACACACACACACACACACACACACACACCACACACACACACACACACACACACACACACACACACACACACACACACACACACACACACACACACACACACCAATACACACAGATACAGCACACAGACGTGCACACACTTCTGACAGTGTCTCTCAAGCTCAGTGCCCGAGGAGGGTAATTTACTGTATATGTTCTCTCTAGTCCCCTTCTATTCCCCATCTCTTATCCCTGTGTGTGTGTGTGTGTGTGCGTGTGCGTGTGCGTGTGCGTGTGTGTGTGTGTGTGTGTGTGTGTGTGTGTGTGTGTGTGTGTGTGTGTGTGTGTGTGTGTGTGTGTGTGTGTGTGTGTTGCGCAGGGATCCCGGCACTGCAGAGCGCGTGCTTCACAGCTCCTTGTCGTTCTCTTGGTTACGGCTCCAGTCAGCTGGAGCACTGGAGAACTCAGCGGCGGTTATATACCTATAACATTTAACCTAAACGCACACGCAAAGTACCTATATATTACCTTAGTTCATACTATACAGGGTGTACTGCGGTCGTGTGTGTGTGTGTCTGTGTGAATATGACCTCCATTTCGGCACTTACCACGATATTCATATGCGACGCTTGCGTAAATCCCTTAAAGATCTATAGTGTCACAACTGTTTCCACTTCAGGGTTGTCAGTTACACACACACACACACACACACACACACACACACACACACACACACACACACACACACACACACACACACACACACACACACACACACACACACACACACACACACACACACACACACAGTGAAAGGTGTGGATTGACGTATAGACTGCATGCAAAAACAAAAGAACCAACCCCACAAATAAACTGCCACAGGTGCTTGTATGTTGGTGACATATTTTTTTTCTTTCCAATAATATTACAAATAATTCATTAGTATTAACAGACCTAAGGTTGGGAAGCATGGACTATAGTATGTATTTCCAGGCACGGTGTACCTGAGTGCGTGGGTGTGTGCGTGCGTGCGTGTGTGTGTGTTTGTGCGTGTGTGTGCGTATGTATGTGTGCGCGCGCGCGCGCGTGCGTGCGTGCGTGTGTGTGTGTGTGTGTGTGTGTGTGTGTGTGTGTGTGTGTGTGTGTGTGTGTGTGTGTGTGTGTGTGTGTGTGTGTGTGTGTGTGTGTGTGTGCGGCAGAGAGGGGGCGCTCAGGGCTTTGAAATCCTCTGTCCATGGTGCGCTCTGCACTCATTATCCGAGAGGCGCTCGGCGCTACAGTTGTCTGCCGGTTTCGGGTCCGACTTAATAACCTGGAGTTCTCGCTGTCTCTCTACCGCTGGATGAACCTGCCTGACCAGCCCAACGCAACGACATTACCAGGCAAGGGATCTGATCCCATGGGCATTAACTATATATGGACACACTCATACAGACCGTTACTATATGAAGTTGTCACTCTTTGCTGCTTGCAAAATGTTTTTAAATTTTTTATTGATTAGATGAAACTTTTGCCGGGAGATATCGTGTAGGCTGTAGTTCTTGTAAACTGTCAATGGAATTGAAACAAAAACAAGCTAAACAAACGATTTGCTACTCTTAACATCTAACCTAAACGTGCGGGTATAGGCGCACGGTGTGACGTTGTGACAGTGTAGCAGCTATTGTAGGTCATTGCTTTTAAAAAAAAATCGAATTCAACATGGCATGACACGTTCTATGCGCTTGAAGCGGTGTATACTATTTGTGTTGTGATTTGAGCAGCATCCCATTATTCCCATTATGCCGTCCCATCCCATTTTATTATTTAAACTTTGATGATGTTGTGGTTTTTTAGTAGCTACTTGAAACGGAACTGCGCCAACGGTAACGTATTAGGTATAGACTTGGCTGTTGTGTGTGCGCAATGTGCGTCTGACTGTAAGTTGTAACACACCTGTGTGTGTGTGTGTGTGTCTGTCTATCTCTCTCTCTCTCTCTCTCTCTCTCCCCCCCCCCCTCCGCAGAGACTGGTTCGGAAGAGCGCGCCACGCCGAGCTCCGAGCCCCAGCGACCGGCCACTCTGAGCGCGCTGAACGTGCCGCCTCTCCCCGGCCGCAGCCTCGCCGCCCCGCCGCCTCGGACCCCCAGCACCATTCAGCGAGAAGCTCTCTCACCAGGTGAGGCCGACGGCTCCAAAGGTCCCCATGTCCCTGATGAGGACTGATCTTTCCGTCCGTCCCCCTCGTCTCCCCCCCCCCATGCAGTTTGTTGCAGAGTTAGAAGGAGAATATCAGGTTTTTTTATGCGTTATGCGTTATGTATGCCCATATTATTATTACCTGTCAAAAGGTTGCGACAACCCTAACCTCTACTTAATTCAGTTAAGGGCATAATTGTACTCCGGTGGAAGGTGAGATGAAGATTTGAGGATGGTCTCTGAGATATATGGACCTGTATATTGCTGTGCTGTGCGTGCGTGGAGATTGTTTATAACCGGATAAAATTTTAAGTAAACTAAAATAATATCATTTGACAATTAGTCGCTTATCCCGATCTTTTGGAATCAGTGAGAGGCTCAAAAAAAAAAAGGAAAAAATAATGTAAAAATGCAAACATAAGTCAAAGTGTATGCCCTATTTATAACATTTCGTTGCGTGACTTAAATGCTCCGCGCGGCTGCAGGCTATAGTGCAGAAACCCGTTTTTGGGTTATGTTTATGTTATGAACAAAAAAAAAACATGTATTGTTGCATTTTGATACTTTCTGGAAACGCTTTTCAAGTGATAATAAACGCTCGATATCCTGAACCTAAAAATAAGCCAAAACAAAGTATAGCTTGTATGTATACGTTGTGCGGTGTGTTCTAAACGGCTGCGTGTTGGAGCGTGTTGGAGAGACGTGGAGGCCCATAAACGCGTCATCCTATAAGTTATACATTTGACTCATGATGTGAGTGAATTTAACAAAAGAAAAACACGGTTCAGCCGATGGATGAGCAGAATGTGTTGATGTGTTGTTGTTGTTGTTGTTGTTGTTATTCATGGTTTTTTTTTGCACTTCATGTTGTTGTTTTTATTTGTTAGATCTATGGCATTCTGACAATGAACACGCGCGCTCACATATTGGAACAGCTGCAGTTTGTCCAGTTGAAATGCACACCTCGAGGTTAGACACTGTTCCCCTCGCCGCACTCTCACACTCACACCCGCACACACACACACCTCCGTCTCACCTCTTGCTTGGGTTGTCTATCCTCTCGTATGCGCGATACACGTGTGCGCATGTACGCGCGCCCTCTCTCTCTCT
>CM051008.1:8209868-8212368 GCA_027704905.1 Muraenolepis orangiensis
GTGGTACAATGAATTGGGTCTGTTTGCTTTGCCTGCTACGTTCTTAACTCAACCGCTGACGTTTTATTTAGCGTAACGTGATTCATCCCAAAACCCTGTGTGTACTAAACGCAGAAGGATGCATTGTGAGCCCCCCTTAGCCAAGGAAACTGTTCCAATAGAGCTGTGTGTGTGTGTTTCGTCGACTTTTAACTCTGCCCTTCTGTATTGCTGTAGTTTGCACGTGCATTTATTCGAGGGTAAATAGGGTCAGCTGGATAGCCAAAGGTGTGCATTTGCGTTCTGTGCTTAGCTACAAGCCTTTCAATGCCTGCTTTTGTGTTTAAATCATGAGCTCAAATGTTATAAAACAAGAAATAATTTCTTGTTTGTAGTGGCTACTAACAATCATCAGTTGAACTTTAGATAACCTGTATTTATTTATTCATGCATACATGTGTATATACGTGTGTGGGTGTATGTGTGTGTGTGTGTGTGTTAGTGTGTGTGTGTGCGTGCGTGCCTGTATGTGTGTGTGTGTGTGTGTGTGTGTGTGTGTGTGTGTGTGTGTGTGTGTGTGTGTGTGTGTGTGTGTGTGTGTGTGTGTGTGTGTGTGTGTGTGTGTGTGTGTGTGTGTGTGTGTGTGTGTGTGCGTGCGTGCGTGCGTGCGTGTGTGTGTGTGTGTGTTACCTCCTTTAACCCTTGGCTCTGTGTCTCCCAGCAGACATGCCCTGTGTGCAGGCTCAGTATGGGCCAGTGCCCCCCGGGTCAGCCTACTCCGGCCAGACGTTCGGCTACCAGGGTGACAGCTACGCCTCTGACCTCATGACCCCTGACTACACCAAGCTTGACCTTGGCGGCGGAGAGATCTCCGCGGCGGCCGCCACCACCTCCCTGCCCAGCTTCAACGTCTTCGTGGAGGGCAGCTACGAGCCCAAGTCGTCCTGCCTCTACCAGATGCCGGTGCACCGGCCCACCATCAAGAAGGAGGAGGAGAGCTACCCCACCGCCCCGCCACTTGAGGCCATGTCCTCCTCCTCCATGTACTTCAAACAGTCCCCGCCCTCCACCCCCACCACACCCTCCCTGCCACACCAGCAGGGCTCCTCCTTCCTGTGGGACGATGGCCCCCACTCTCTGGCCCACTCCCACGCCCTGGCCTCCAGCCTGGACGCCGTCAAATCCCCCCGCTTCTCCCACTACTACCAGCACTCGCCACCCCACAGCGGGGGCGGCGGCGGCGGCTACGAGAATCTCGGAGGAGTGGGGCTGGTCCGCACTTCGTCCTCCTCGTCCTCCTCGTCCTCTTCCGTCCCCCACTCCCACGTGCCGGCGCTGGAGCAGCACATGTACCAGCTGCACCGCGGCGGTGGCGGCGGCGGCGGCGTGGGGGGCAGCCTGGCCTTCCGCTCGCTGGCCCTGGGGCCCTGCGCTCCGTTGCTGGGAGACAACCTGCCCTCGCCCCCCTCCCGGGGCCCCACGGGGGAGGGCACCTGCGCCGTGTGCGGAGATAACGCCGCTTGCCAGCACTACGGCGTGCGAACCTGCGAGGGCTGCAAGGGCTTCTTCAAGGTACAAGCCTTTTTGTTTTTAAACACACACACACACACACACACACACACACACACACACGTTCTAATAGCATGTAAAACCGGCACCCTTGATTCTCCGCCACTACAGATATAAAGTGTGGCCAAGGGAGCAGTGGTGCTGCAATCCTCCTCCCCTCCTCCCCTCCTCCCCTCCCCTCCTCCCTCCCTAGTTCTCCCCTGGGAGTGTGCATGGTTACAGGAATGCCCTCTCAACTGACCACAGTGTCTTTCAGAAATAGTTGTTTCACTTTCTGGTTTAATGTTAACACTTTCCTCACCTACATTTTGCAACAACCTGACTTATGTGCAGGTATATAATAGAGACAAAAACCAGATCCACACACAGATCCTCAGTATTCAACATTAACCACAAGCCAAACTACTTTTTAATTTCCCAGTTGCAAACCACGAAAAAAAAAAAAAAAAAAAAAAAAAAAAAAGACAAATGCATTTTAGTGCTTTGTATTGTGTAAAACCTAATCTTTTTTTGTAATTAAAGTAATATTCAGTTATCAGAGTTCATATGTGTTTTTGTACTACACAAACACATATTTTCCATTGGCTAGTGAAGAGTAAGGGAGCAGGGCGGAGAGAGCAAACCGGGAGGTAATTGAATAATGCCTCTGGTTGGTCGAAAATAATTATCCTCTTTTCAATTAGTTTCACAATTTGTTTTTATTTAGTAATTAATGAAAGCAGTGTCTGGTGGCAGCAGGCTGGAGGCCTGTGTGTGTGTGTGTGTGTGTGTGTGTGTGGTGTGTGTGTGTGTGTGTGTGTGTGTGTGTGTGTGTGTGTGTGTGTGTGTGTGTGTGTGTGTGCTTGCACCCACATGTCAAAACACACTATGTCTCTGCACACACAGTACACACACAGTACACACACACGCATGCAGGCAATATGCATACATTCAAACACGCACACACACACGC
>CM051008.1:8214868-8217368 GCA_027704905.1 Muraenolepis orangiensis
GGATGCCATGGCAACGCCTCTCATCCGGCGCTAGCCCCCCATTACGCGTCAGTTCCGCCCTCGCGCCGGAGCATATGGAATAACGTGTGTTTTATTGGTCTCCCGGGGGGGCGGGCATGTGTGAGGCGAGGGGCTTCTAATTGGACTTATTTGTTTTGATGTGTTTCAGAGGCGTTAAAGAACACGTTCTATTGCGTTTGTTTATTGAATCTACATCTAGTTTACAGATGGACGGTCCGTGGTGCTTCCGAAGCAATTTAGTTAACCGTTAAAAAATAAATAAACAAGTTCGCCAGGCATGCCCTATAATTATAGCCTACTATTTATTTATTTTTACAAAGTTTTTTTTTGTAACAAGAAGCCGCCAGACACGTGGCATTCTTCCATGCGGACAGATGTCCAGATGTCGGTCTATATAATACCTCACAACCAAGCGATGAAAATACACAGCAAATAGCCACCTCTGTTGTTGTTTGTCCTCCTTCCCCTCCGTGATGAGATCCGTTTGTCGCGCACCACGTGCCACGTTTCTGATTTAATTTTAATAAGGTCAGTAATAATCGCGCCAGCCAGCCAGCCTATATAGGAGAAAACAGGCCCCGCGGGGCCCATTGAAGAGGCGCGACGCACGGGGGTCCCGGGAGGTACCGCCGGCTGACCCGCAAGCCCCGTGCACCACGTGAGCAATCCGAGCACGCGGCTCTGCGTCCCCCCCCCCCCCCCCATCCACCCCCCTGTCTCGTGGGACCGGCTTCTATGCACGCCACATCCGCGTCCCCATTGTCAGTGCTGGTGCTAATAAAAGTGTCCCTACTGCAGGCGAGGCATGCTGGGAAATTAATTTTATCTAATTATACTGATGTCACCGTCGCCTTTTCACTGCGTAATTAAAAAAGTCTGACCTGCGAGCGTCAGCTCTCACTCACTGGGGGGTGAAAACAATCAATTGAATTAAAACAAATCAGGTATTTGGTGATGATTGGGGTTCCTTTTTGTGTTTTGAGCGTTTGGGAGGCTGATTGTGAGGCTTTTTGCATGTGTTGATTTCTCCAGCGAACAGTCCAGAAAAATGCCAAGTACGTCTGCCTGGCCAGTAAGAATTGTCCAGTGGACAAGAGAAGACGGAACCGCTGCCAGTATTGTCGCTTCCAGAAGTGTCTGAGTGTCGGCATGGTCAAGGAAGGTAAGATAACCACCAATAACCACTAGATCAACTCAGTTTGTTCATTTCCGTGGCTATAGAACATTGATCCCTGGGATCACTCTAACTTCTATCTTACTATCTGACTTAATGTTCTCTTACTCTTACATTGACTTTACATCCAAGAGGAGGAGTGTCTCTCAGAGTACCTCTCAGTCGTGTTCAGTGGTCTTAAGGATGGCCAGGTGGGTCCTGGGTTCAGGCTTTGGAACCCAAACGAGGCCTACAGTCGTCTGGGTCTCCTCCCGGGTCCTCGGATCTCCTCCTATAGCCCATAATCAGACAGTCATACATTGATATAAAGCCGTACAGACTGGAGCTGCTGCCCCACTGCTCCTAAATAGTTAGCATGAGTAAAAAAACAAAAGGACAAAAGGACAAATTTCCCCACCGGGATCCATAAGGACTAAAAACTGCATGGGGAATCAGTCCCCGGTCCCTCCATATCCTCCACGTTGTTATAGCAGTCATAGGGCAGTCTGTAGGGTGTAATAAATTGAGATTACATCATCAATTTGTCACATAAATAGGTAATTTACAGCTGTCCTCCGACTCGGCCGGTGGTCACATGGGACATTCCCGGTGAGAAGACGGCACATGCGGAAGCGAAGCATCGCATTGTGCTCAATTGATATTCTATGGACAAGAGATTATCCATCGCACCATTGTGGGACTATTTAAGGGTTCCACTGTTATACAGTGGAAGAGGAGAATTTCAACAAATCAAATATCAAATAAGTTCATACATTGCATTATATATAGGGTTTCAGAAGTCCTTCTGATTCACCTCAGTACTGTGTCCCGGGTACCCGAAACACCTCTGTTTAGTGAGCTCATCTATTCACTATTGTATAGTAGTGAACAGTAGTGAACACACGCACACGCGCACACGCGCACACACACACGCACACGCACACACGCACACACACACACACACACACACACACACACACACACACACACACACACACACACACACACACAACAATATATAGTTAGTATTCACTTAAAGGATGTAACTCATACGACTGTAAGTTCTAGTGCCCCCTGCTGGCTGGTGGAGCCATGAAGAGTTGTGTTTTTAACTGATCCATCCAGACAGAGCGAGATATGTCTCTGTCTTGTCGTTGTGAGAAATTCACAGTTGGGAGCGAAAACAGCCATTGAAAATCCATTTCTGACAGCTAGAAAGTTTGGTCTGTAGACTCTTGTAAATCCTGTGTGACTCAAAACAAACACTTCTTTATTGTCTGTCGTCTGTCTTTTCTCGTCTCAACCCCTCTCTCTCTCTCTCTCTCT
>CM051008.1:8224868-8307368 GCA_027704905.1 Muraenolepis orangiensis
TGTGTGTGTGTGTGTGTGTGTGTGTGTGGGTGTGTGTGTGTGTGGTGTGTGTGTGTGTGTGTGTGTGTGTGTGTGTGTGTGTGTGTGTGTGTGTTGTGTGGGCGCGTGTGTGTGTGTGTGTTATGCTCTCGGGCCTTGCAGGGGGCTTATTAGGTTAGAGTGTATATTGATCCGTGGAGACACAGGGATAGGTTAAGGCCTGTTAGGAACATGAGCCTCGCTGGCGCTTAAGGAGGGACAATTCAATATAAGTAAAAAACAAAGGATGTAGCTAATGCCCAATTGAGCGGGACGAGCTCAGCTGCGTTTACATTTACAGGTGTGCGTTGACTTGCTTTGGTGGAACGAATAAGTAATCACACGCCTTCTCTGTTTCCGTTCACAGAGCAGGTCCCCGGTCTGAAGGAGTCCAAGCGGGTGGAGGAGCTACAGAATAAAGTCATCTGTTGTCTAAGGGACCACCTGGGTTTCGGCCCTTCCTCCTCCTCCTCCTCCTCCTGCCTCTCCTCCTCCTCCCTCTCCTCCTCCTCCCTCTCCTCCTCCTCGCTCTGCTCCTCCAAGGCGCCCCCCCCTGCGCTGAGCCGTGTGCTGAGCCTGAAGGCGGAGCTGCGGTCCCAGCGGACCCAGGGCCTCCAGAGGATCTTCTACCTGAAGCTGGAGGACCTGGTGCCGCCGCCACCTCTGATTGACAGGTTCCTGGACACGCTGCCCTACTGAGGGGGACTTGACGGGGCCACACACAAGGCGCCCCCGCCCCCACCCCACCCCCCCAGCGTTTCCCTGTTGAAGCTCCAGCGGCACCCTTCTTTATATAAGCGCCCGCCCCACCCGCCACACACACCAGGAGCACGCCACGCACACACACACACACACACACACACACACACACACACACACACACACACACACACACACCCCTCCCTCCCCCCCCCCCCACAAAAAGAGACAAAACAAAAAACAAAAAGTCACTCCCCTCTTCAATGCAGAGCAGAGAGTGAGCCGATCCAAATGAAAAGACGCTTCTCACTCTGGATCAAGACAAGGCTCTTCAACCCCCGAAAGAACTCTGAGTCGGTTGGCCCTGTGCGCGGCGTTCCCAGACGATTCATGAAACGCCTTATCCCCGATATGCTTTGTTTTGAAGCCCCCCCCATCCCCCCATCCCCCCCCCACCCCCCCCTGTGCTGACTATGAAGGTGGACCGGGGGGGGGCCATGGGGTGGGATAATAGAACATGTGAAAGAGACGTTTCCCGCCCCCCTCCCCCCCACCTTCTCTTCATGTGGATGGCAGCTCCACTGGCTTAAAAGACCACTGATCGGAGCTCTCTGTGTGTGTTCCTGTAGCCTAGCGCACCCGAAGCTACGGCTCTTTTTCCCCGGAGTGCACCGAGGCTGAGTCAGTGTAAGAATGTATGTTGTTATTGTTTTGTTTTTTTGCTATCTGCCGATGTCCCAGAGGCGGCGGCGTGGCTCGTGTTACCTCCTTTGAGAAAGTGAGGGTACCGCAATTCGTCATCATCCGATGATACTCCATGGTGAAAGTAACGTCTTGAGTCAGAGGACACGGATAACTCACACGTACACACACACACACACACACACACACACACACACGTGTGAACACACACACACACACACACACACACACACACACACACACACACACACACGCAGAGGTGGCTGTCAAGTTTGGCTCTTATATCTAAGTGCAATTTCTTAAGTGCTATGTTATCGAGTTAAAAAAAAGGAAAAAACAATGGGATGGATGGAGAAGGAATGAGTTCATTTCAAACTCTAAACGATTTGAATACTAAGACTCGTCGGGTACTGACAGCGACCGAGCTGAGCAGAGGACGCTCGGCACTAACCACTGATGACTAAGTCAACCCTGACTTGAACTTGCTGTAGTGTGTTGTTTGATTTTTTTTGTTTGTATATTTTTTTCTATAACAACTCATCATTTGAGTAAAAATCGACGTCAAGTGGGCGAAAAATAACAGAATTTCATTCGAGCAGAATTTGGGCTTGAAAAGCACTTACACCCCCCCGAGTCAAGTCTAGGAGCACACACACACACACACACACACACACACACACACACACACACCACACACACACGGTGCAAGACATAAACGACTGTCACTGAGTCCACAGGTGATACATTCCGCAGTTATGCTCTTTTTTTATAATAAAAAATTCAAAAACTAAAACGTGTTCCAATAGTTAGGGATGAATTAGCGAAGAGGAGGAGGAGGATTGGTTTGCATACCGTCTTTTTTTTTTCCCTGTAGGCCAGGGAAAGAGAGATGATATGCATGGTGTGCTGTAAGCTGTCGACATATGCTGCCATAGACTTATGAAAGCAGCTCAACCTGTGTTAGTCCCACAGGTTGCAGCGCTGCGGGGCTCGCCCTAGGCCTCGACCACCCACCCACGCTCGCTCTCTCTCTCTCTCTCTCTCTCTCTCTCTCTCTCTCTCTCTCTCTCTCTCTCTCTCTCTCTCTCTCTCTCTCTCTTCCCTCTCTCTCTCTCTCTCTCTCTCTCTCTCTTCCTCTCTCCCTCTCTCTTTCTCTCTCTCTTGCTCTCCTGCTCTCTCTTGATCTCTCTCTCTCTCTCTCTCTCACACACGCACACACACACACACACACACACACATGCATACATACACGGCAGCGGTTGAAAATATGAAAAAAAGTCTATAGATATAAATATATATATATACACAAAACTAATATTTTGAAGTGTTTTTAGCTTTTTCAAATATTGTGGTACGACTTGTGCATATTGTTTTTTGAAGAAGAGAAAGAAGAAAAAGAAGAAAAAAAAAAAAGTTTTTTCTTTTTTTCAATGTCCCCTCTTTTGGTTTGGAGTTTTACGTTTTTATTTGTCTTTCTTTCTCTTTCGGTTCACTGGAGTTTCTGTTCAGCACTTTGAAATTATAAACTAGTTATGATTATTCTGCTTGACTTGTGTCCAGTGTTTTTTTGTTTTTTATTTGTTTTTCTTTTGAATAACTATTTCATATTCAAGAAAAACAATCGTGACAATTCTAACAATCTGTACCAGACATTTCATAAGTAAACAGTACATATGAATTCATGTGGGTTACAGTTTGTATTTTGTCTGCCTGTGTCTGTCTTTCTGTGAATTTGAGTGTGTGTGAGTGTGTGTGTGTGTGAGTGCGTGCGTGTGTGCATGTGTGTGTGTGCGTGTATTTGTGTGTATGTGCGTGTGTGTGTGCATACGTGTGTGTATATGTGTGTGATGTGTGTGTGTGTGTGTTGGCAAGCTTGCCCATGCATCCCAGAGAGAGAGAGAGAGAGAGAGAGAGAGAGAGAGAGAGAGAGAGAGAGAGAGAGAGAGAGAGAGAGAGAGAGAGAGAGAGAGAGGAGAGAGAGAGAGAGAGAGAGAGAGAGAGAGAGAGAGAGAGAGATGAGCCTCTGGACAAACAGGCATCTCCTCAGCGGTGTCTCCCGAGGGAGGCCCGGGGTCTGTCAGCGAGCGCAGACGGGGATTATGGTGGTGGTGCGGGGAGGACTGTCGGAAGAGGAGGAGGAGAGGAGAGGAGGTTTGCGTTCGCGTGAGGTCCGGATCAGCCCGCAGCCTCGTTAAACACAATCGATTGCCTCGGGTGACATTTCACAGCATATGCCGCCTATACTGTCACCACCATCAATCAATCGCGGGGGGGCCCTCCTGCACACTGGCGTGAGAGCCTATTCAGAACCCACTGATACAGATGTCAAGGCCGGTCCACCGGCATCAACCATCATGCAGGTAAAGCGGGTGAGACAGGGGGAGTGCACACCTCAGCCTACACACACACACACGCGCGCACACACACACACACACACACACACACACACACACACACACACACACACACACACAGAACGCAGAGGGCTGGAATAGACGCAACGCTTGAATATAAAATGTACGACATTGAAAATGATCAATGGTCGACACAAGCACAATAAAGCAAAGGAGGAAAAACAATGTCTCCCCCAAAGTGAAGACGAATCCATGTTCCCAAGAGGAGAAGCCGTGACCAGATGTGAGGTGTGGGTTTGCGGTTGTGGAAAACAAGGCTCTATCCAACACCTTGTAGCGCCTTCAGGTTTCATGTTGTAATGTTTAACCAACATGGAGAAAAAGCAACGGTGTGTATGTGTGTGTGTGTGTGTGTGTGTGTGTGTGTGTGTGTGTGTGTGTGTGTGTGTTTGTGTGGGTGTGCGCATACTGAAGCGCTAGCGTGTGTGTGTTTATCCTTACTGATTGACGACTAATCTAACACAAATACATAGCAGAGACCTCTGCCTAAAGACCAAATATATATATGCACACAGATACACACCCATACACTCTCATAGATACACATGCACACACAAGGAACTGTCAGTCTCCCAGCCAATCGATGCACACCGACAGATAGCAGATACCCCCAGAGTCTTAATTAGAGCTCTCATTAGAACACACACACACACACACACACACACACACACACACACACACACACACACACACACACACACACACACACACACACACACACACACACACACACACACACACACACACACACACTCCTACAGACACACAGCAATTTAACATAACCGCATTCAAAAAACTTTGTAATATAAACATAAACAGAACATATTAAAGTGTTACTGAACAGGTATTCAAAACAAAACAAAAAAAAGTTTGTACAGTATATTGTCTAAATGGTTTACGACCACACAGAGGGATACCTAAAAAAAAAGTATTATATTACACAGGACTGAAAGCTCGGCTAGATGATAGGCTTTAATTGGTTCTCCATTCAGTAGTGTTGTGATCACATGAAGTGTGCTGCCCTACAGGCCACTGAACCAATAGGAGGCCACCTGGAGAACATCCATGTTTTGAAACACAGTTCCACCCCAGCAGAGGAGAAGAAAGAGGGAGAAAGAGGGAGGAAGAGGGAGGAAGAGGGAGGAAGAGGGAGGAAGAGGAGGGGATCCGTTCCCTACTGATTTCCTCTCCTGCTGACACACTTCCTGGATTAAATATTGAGAATACTGAGTAAACACACACACACACACACACACACACACACACACACACACATCCCCACCCATGCATACATGCTGACAAATGTCAATAATTGTCAGAGTAAGATGAAGAGACTGTGAGACAGAAAGAGACAGTGAGAGCGGGAGAGAGAGAGAGAGAGAGAGAGAGAGAGAGAGAGAGAGAGAGAGAGAGAGAGAGAGAGAGAGAGAGAGAGAGAGAGAGAGAGAGAGAGAGAGAGAGAGAGAGAGAGAGAGAGAGAAAGAGAAAGAGAGAGAGAGAGAGAGAGATTGTGGAACAAAGAGGAAATGAAGGGGGAGAGATGCACATAAGCAGCAAACACACACACACACACACACACACACACACACACACACCACAAACAAAGTTGTCTGTGTGTAATGCACAACCAAATACCATACAGAATGTCTACAGAAAGCAACCAGGGGCGTCACCAACAATGTTTAAATGGTTTTACTGGGGCTCCTCAAATGTTAAGCATCCACAAACACATCCGTTTTTTGGCCTATAAATGTCAAAGGTGAAGAAGGATGAGAGCGGAGATATGCCATAGACCCCAACAATTGATCACTTCCTTTCACTCACACACACACACACACACACACACACACACACACACACCAACACACACGCACACACACTCACTCACACACACACACGTGTTGTCATGTCACATCTAATCAATATTATTTGTTTGCCATGATCGATGGTGAGTATTCATGCTGTCAAGTGAAAAGCCACGAGAAAAGCCAAGAGATGAAAATCAGGTTGGCACATTCACAAAAGCAAATCAAATCATTCCTATCGTTTTTTTTCCCCTCTAAAACCCATCAGTTGCAAAAGGTGGAAGCTCTTAGCAACATGTGATCATACTTAGGGTAAGGGGGGTTCACGACCCCCTTCTGTGATACGATGGCTACAACAAGGAACTAATGTATGTCGTGTAGAAGTTCGTGTCGGAAACAATACGGTGCGTACCAGGAACAGAGTTGTTTGTAAACAAGGGAGAGAGTCTGTAACTAAAGAGAACTAAGACAGTGGAAAGCGAAAGTGAATTGTGGTGGGAAACATAAACGTTTATAAGAAACGGGCTGCACGGTTTTAATTCCTTGAATAAATACATTTTATATCGAGTTCACCAACGGGTAAGTGAACCACTGTCCGTGGACTGCTGTGTCAATCTGAGCTGGACAATTATGAGAGTAAACTCGTCTGCCTAGAAACTAAACTAGCTTGTTTATACCAAATACGAATTGTTCGTTGTATAATGGCTGTTAGGAGAGTTTCGTCTGGTGGTGTTGTTTTGCTTCCGATGTGTCTCATGTATGACCTATATTTGGCAACTTGATTCTTGTTGCTCAATCACTTGAAGCCTGGTAACAACACAGACTAGCTTGACACCTACCCCAGTGTTGTATTAAAACGAACACACATAACACTACGTTACGTTAATCATCAATTGTTATATATATTTATATTTAGGTTTATGTAGTTGTATAGTTCTATATCGTGTGTAGTCTTCCAAGATCAAGACGAGGTAGAGGTGTGTGTGTGTGTGTGTGTGTGTGTGTGTGTGTGTGTGTGTGTGTGTGTGTGTGTGTGTGTGTGTGTGTGTGTGTGTGTGTGTGTGTGTGTGTGTGTGTGTGTGTGTGTGTGTGTGTGTGTGTGTGTGTGTGTGTGTCGTGCAGTGTACAACTGGAGGAAAAGGGAGGGAAAAGTTGGTGGTAGCCCCCTTTTAAGTATATGATGACGTCTTAATGTTTACAGAACGTGGTACGTTAGTGCTGGAGGTGTGAGGAGGCCCTGTGTGTGTGACCTGAGCCTAGATGTTGGCTGCCATCACCAAGCCACTACTATGGCACGGGAGGGCAGCAAGCTGACACTCAGACGCCTGGAGGCCCCGGTCCAGAAGTTTGTTAAAGTCGCTCTGCCCACAGACCTGGAAAGACTGCAGAAGCATCACAACAACATACTGAAGGTAGAGGACAGACGTGAACAAGCCAACAACACTCAAGTAGTAGAGTCTCTCTCTCTCTCTCTCTCTCTCTCTCTCTCTCTCTGTCTTTGTCTTTGTCTCAGAGAGAGAGAGAGGGAGAGAGCGAGAGAGAGAGAGAGCCAAACCAACACAACACAACACAGTCACAAGATAGATGCACACATATTGACAACTGTTACTGTGAACACTATTCTTCCAGTTTCAACGTAGCCAAGAATGGGAACGCCTTCACCAAGAGCACACCAATGCCAGCAGAACTGTACAGGTAAATGCATGAGCCATATGAAAACTGTATATACAAAATATGAGTGAATGCAGTGCTAAATAATAAACAAGTGAGGAATGTATTTTATTTGATCTAAAAATAAAAGTACACCAGCTTCCGGTTTATCATGAGGTTTCTTCGCGATGAATAAGCATGGTCAAAAAACCAAGTGAGGGAGAGGTGAATAAAAGTGCATTGCTTACAAACCAAATGTGCTTGCGTGGATACATTTGTACTTATCGAGATATAAAACGGGTATTCTCAAACAAGGGGAGTCTTAAGAATCAACTACTGCCAGCGGCGGGGTGTGTGGACGCATCTTGTGCAGGTCTGCGTATGTCTGTCAGGCACCTTGGGGATTCTGTTGCCTGGATGGAACTGTGTCTCCTAAGGTGAAATGGCTCCAAACAGATACGCACCGATCCTCTCACTCCGCCCCAGAGACACACACACAGAGTGCTTTACCATGTCTACACTGTGTGTGTGTGTGTGTGTGTGTGTGTGTGTGTGTGTGTGTGTGTGTGTGTGTGTGTGTGTGTGTGTGTGTGTGTGTGTGTGTGTGTGTGTGTGTGTGTGTGTGTGTGTGTGTGTGTGTGTGTGTGTGTGTGTGTGTGCGCGTCATAAGTAAGCAGGATGGTCAAGTGATGTCCAACATCATGCTCCGGCAGGCTCCAGGGTCTACTCCCGGTGGAACACCCTTCTTGTCATGTGATTCACATCTAATGTTTGGATAGTGGGATTTTGATCAAGGAAGAAGGGAACATTGTTTGCCGTACCAAATATATTTGCCGTAATAAAATATGTTTATTATTTAATTTAACCTCTTTTTTGGTGTTTTTATAAATTTTATTTTTGTATGTATTTTTTACATTGTGAGCATTGATGATCCTGGAGACTAAAGAATATAAAAATACTGCATACGTGACTTGAATGTACAGTAATTATTGTTGTGCAATGTGCTTTATAAGTTATAATTACGTGTCACGTTCCAATATATGAATTTTAATGATCAGTGGACAAGTGGATCATCCATCCGGTGACATGTTAACCCATGGTGTGTGGACGCTCCCTCCCTGCAGCAGCTCAGGGCCAACATCCGGGAGATGGAGAAGCTGTGTGCGCGCGTCCGTCCCGAGGACGGCCCCGCCCTGCAGCTGATGGTCAAGCCCATCAGAGAGCGGGCACTGGTTGCCGCACAAGACTTCCTGCTTCTGCACTCTAACCCCGCCACACCCCACCCCCTTCCGTCCGACCACTCGTCCACCGGCCCCGGGGCTCCGCCGGGATGTCCGTCGGTCGCCGGGCGCCCCGTGGAGGACCAGGAGGGCGAGGAGCCCACGCCCCTCTACCAGGTTCAGCTCCTCTGCCTCCCGGAGGTCCAGCAGAATGCTGCCGAGTCCTGGGACTCCCTGGAGGAGGTCCGTACGCCACAGCCCACCAAACACACACACTCTACTCTTTTGTCTACTGTGATGTGTTCTCTAACCTTTTGAGTTGTTATATGTAGACTTCACACTGCCCATCCCCGACTGTGTAGCGTGGTCCAGGAGGTGTGCATATTTTTTTTTTAAATTTTAATTTTAACTACTTATTTTATCCCGAGGGAAATTACTTCTCTGCATCTTGACCCATCCTAGTGTTAGGAGCAGTGGGCAGCCATTAGTACAGCGCCTGGGGAGCAGCGTAGGGGGTGCCTTGCTCAAGGGCACTTAGGCAGTAACCTGGTGTTTCCGGGTCTTGAACCGGCGACCTTGCGGCTCCCAAGCCAAGTCCTTATCCACTGAGCTACTGCCTATTGTATTGTGAGCTATTGTTTGTAGTACCACCAGAACAGTAACGGGAAAGTCAACGTATGCTAATTACTTATTATTACTTTTACTTATTGCAGGACCTGAAGGAGCTCAGTGGCCTGGTGACCGAGTTCTCCGTGCTGGTCCATGTGAGTGATCACCGGCTCTGTCCCAGCTCCCTCCCTGCTGGGAGCTTCTGTTAGGAGCCCACATCCCAAATGCTTCCCTTTTCTGTCTTTAAGAAGCCACCCTCACTGCTGAAAGAACTAGTCTCTGGTTTCTGTCTAGCCAGAAGCAGAGGAGAGAGTTTGGTGGTGAGAGAGGTGGGGAGGGGGAGAGGGGGGTGATAGGGACGGAAGGTGTCTGGGGAGAGGGGGGTGATGGGGACGGAAGGTGTCTGGGGAGAGGGGGGGGGGGGGGGAGGTTGGTCCGTGGGGGGCAGAGTGGGAACTAGACGTAGGGCAGAGCAGGTGGAAAGCAGACTGCTCAGATCATGGCTCTGTCCTCGGTACACAGAGCAGAGAGCGAGAGAGCGAGAGGGAGAGCATTACAGAAAATAAGAAGGAAAATAAGCAGATTTGTCTCTGTAGTAAGATACTGTATGTTATTTAATATAGCTATTTAAAGGAAATTACAAAATGGGAAGGAGATACAAAAAGAAGAGAGAGCATTGCGCCCTGATGCAGCACATCTCAGTTTCACAACTCATTCGTACAACAAATTTGTAGCTACTATAGAAAGACATCCCAAGATGGGACATGTCCCATTTTGATATGAAATTGGGATGGGGGGGGGGGGGGGGAAGTGTTATGTGGGGGTTGGGTTGGTTAATGATGGCCACCGACACAGGTGGAAGAAGAAGAGGAGGAGAGAAACCTGCTCTGGTTTGTTCTGTTGGTCACTGTGACTGTCCAGCCCCCACACAGAGAGACAGCTGCCATTCTGAATATTTCATGAGCACAACACAATGGCCAAAGACCCACCACACACACACACACACACACACACACACACACACACACACACACACACACACACACACACACACACACACACACACACACACACACACACACACACACACACACACACTATAATCCTCCCATGACCTACCCAGAGCCCCCAAACCCTCACCAGACACACACCTTTGTGCATAGATACACACATTTAACCTCATTGATGGTGCAGACAAGGAGCAGGTCAGGTGTTTGGTGGGAAGTAGCTACAAGACATTCAGTGTTCTACACCTGTGTGTCTGGCCCTTCTGCCCTGTGTGCACATGCCTTTGAAAATGTGTTGGTTTGTTGGTGTTATGCATTTGGTTTACTTTTCATTTGCACATTCTGTTGCTGTTCCTTTTGTTGTCTTTTATGGGGAATGGCATGTTTTTTTTGTTCATATTGCAATATCAGATATAGAAATATGTGTGTGTGTGTGTGTAAGGAGGGGGGGTTGGTGTGAGAGAGAGGGAGTGTGTTTGTGTGCGCATGTGCATTCATGCATGCATGCGTGTGGTGATTGTGTTTATGCATGTACGTGTGTATGTTTATAAATTAGTGTCCAGTGTGTGTGTGTGTGCGTACGTGCACATGTTTGTGTGTGTGTGTGTGTGTGTGTGTGTGTGTGTGTGTGTGTGTGTGTGTGTGTGTGTGTGTGTGTGTGTGTGTGTGTGTGTGTGTGTGTGTGTGTGTGTGTGTGTGTGTGTGTGTGTGTGTGTGTGTGTGTGTGTGTGTGTGTGTGTGTGTGTGTGCGTGCGCGGGCGGGGTCTCCAGTGTATAACCCCTGTCCATCAGTCCCAGCAGGAGAAGATTGACAGCATAGAAGACAACGTCAACACAGCAGCTGCCAACGTGGAGGAGGGGACCCAGAGCCTAGGGAAGGTGTGTACGTGCACCAGCTGCCGAGTGTGTGTGTGTGTGTGTGTGTGTGTGTGTGTGTGTGAGAGAGAGAGAGTGATGTTTCTGAGATGGAGAGATCGATGGCACTTTGCCTCCCAGCCATTCCACAGCGTTTGTTCCTATTGATCCGCTCAAATACGAAGGAAAGCTGCAATTAAGGAAATAGAGAGGGAAGAGGAGAGGAAGACTGATAGAGATAGGCTAAGAGTGTGTGTGTGTTTAAAAAGTGGTTTGAAGGACTGTTTAATAGCAATAGGACTGCTACCGTCATTCCAATTCACCCGTTCACATAGAGGTGTGCGTGTAGGGCAGAAATAAAAAAAGATTACCCATAGCAAACACTTAAACTTGTGTTTAAGTGGATACGAAAATCATATGAGACCAAATCCTGTGTGGTCTCCCCTACTGGGTAGGGGAACAGATTAGTCTCAAACGATTTTGTATTTATTATTCAGAACCAGGTTGTTTCAGAACCAGGTTGTTCACCAGGTGAATATGGTCGCTTGGGATTTGTCTTATAAGGAGAGAGTATTTGTAACGGCCTACCCAACTCGCAAGCCTTCCTAATGTCATTTCATGGTCAACAGTTCATGGTTCATTGGATACCCAGAATGTTTGGGCCGGGATTCAAACCCCCATCCACACCCAGGAGAGGGTCCCTCACATGACCCCCACGATGAACACATTTCAGTGCTATTTGTATGAATGTTTATTAATTATTCGTTAGAAGCTTATTGGTGAAAAATGTGTCCATATGTCACAAAATGGTAAATAGGGACACATAAAAAAATACACACACACCTAAAGTGACATCTTCTCCAAGCGTCAGCAGAGCTGGTGAGAGAAGGGAGAGGAGGTTGGGGTCTCCGATAGAGCAGATGAAAGCCATGTCAGATGTTCCAGCGTGTTTGAACAGCGGTTATCTGTCATCGGGTCAGACGACATTAATGCACACATATATACGTACGTACGCCAATGCCCAGACCTGCGCCATCTTATTTATTTATTTATATATATTTTTTTACTTCTTCCACCCAGAACCCTTTCAACTCAACTCCGATTAAATTAAAATTACCTCAACGGCCATGGGTTGGGTGGGGTGGGGCGGGGATGCAAGCCTTTTTGAACCAGATTAATAGTGAAGTATAATCAAGGGTGGCCGCGTGTTTGTGTGTGTGTGTGTGTGTGTGTGTGTGTGTGCCAGGGTGGTCAGAGCTCATTCGTTAATTGCCATCAGCCTTAAAGAGCACCTTCTGCTCTGATGATAACGGCTGTAATAACATCTCTCTGATTCCTCAGAAACACAGATAGTAAAAATCCAATGCTGCTTTGAAGCCGCTCGGCCAGGGTTAGTTTTTACATTTGGAGGTGGGTGTAGACCCATTTGAACCCCTCCCCCCCACACACACATAGCCGTGTGTCTATGTGTGATCAATCATTAAAGGATAGACACATCTGGTATTGTAAAACTAGGTCTAGCAGCCTCAAAGAAGTCACACCTCCAAAGGTGTGTGTGTGTGTGTTTCGTTTTCATTGCAGAATTGCTATTAAAACATAGATATATCCATGTCTCCTTCCACTGCAGGGAAAATTAAAACATTTTGTGTGTGTGTGCAGGCGGTGGGCTACAAGTTGGCCGTGCTGCCGATCGCAGGGGCCCTTCTGGGCGGGGTTCTCGGCGGACCCATCGGCCTGCTGGCCGGGTTCAAAGTGGCGGGGATCGCCGCTGCCTTGGGTGGAGGAGCGCTGGGCTTCGCGGGGGGAAACATGGTCCAGAAGCAGCGGAAAGCCAAGGTGGAGCTGCAGAAGAAACAGCTAATGGCCGCACCGGCGCCGACCGACGTGGAGCCCGCCACGAAGAACTGACTGTGGATCCTGTGACCGTGTACCTGTTCGTGAACTGGTTGAGTCTAGGCTGGCCGACCGGCCTCTCTGTGGATGTGAACAGAGAATGGATGTTTCAGCACAGCTTTTTCTGCCATCGAGTTTGTGCCTTTTACAAACAACGAAAAGCGGAGTTTAACTTATGGCACTACAAACCCTAGCACGTTTTTACTACAAGCTTTGGCGGGAAAGCATGTACCTCTCGTTGTGTACATTGTTCATCCGAGCCAGGTTGTATTTAAAGATATTTTCAGGACGAGAATGTGTTCTCCCAGTTCTGTGAATATGGTTGCCTAATAACATAACACTAAAGTAATGTTTGTTTTGGAGAATTTGATTATGTGAATGCATAATTGTATGGTGCCTCCTAACTAGATCATTGAAGTGCTCACGCTCAATCCAAATGGAAAACTGCTGTTAATGTTGCCATTTAATAGGCGAATTAAAATAGCCACTGTATGAATGAATAAGTAGACAAACATAAGTAATCCGTCAACACAGAATCTTGTAAAATGGTTTTAATTTACTGTTTTCAAGTCTTATCGGCCTTCAGAAATGACTTGGTTTAAAAAAAAAAAATAATGGTATTTGCGTCCTCCATGTTCACCTTCCTCCAATGCTCCTGTTTACAACACGCAGGCTTCCACGGCCCGCTTCAAAAATAATTAAAAGGCAAAGGTGCACAGCACAACAACTTTGTCCCGAGGATTCAAGTTACCCTACCCTCTCCAGCCCAAAATCAATTCCCCTCAGGTTGCAGACCTTGTCTCTTAGCTGGGGTTAAACATGAGAGGAGGGGAGGGGGGGGTGGAGTCATTCTGGACAATGTGCTTTACAAGACAAGAGGTTGAATCAGAATCATGGCCATGTTGTAGAGACTTTATGGGGGGAAACGTAACATCTTTAACCACTTAGTACCATTTAGGTTGAAGGCTTGTATTAGGGTTGTCCAAATATGTACTGTTTTAGAGGCCGATATGCACAGAGAACTCACGGAGAAGTCGCAACTTCAAACTAACATGTTATTGTACATTGCGCTACACAAATTAACTTCAGTCAACTTGGTCCTATTGAAACGCAGCTACGAAGCCAGTGACACACTGAGCTGACTGTACTGGAAAAACCCACAGAACTGAACCGTACAACTGGTGAGGAGCACACCTGTCATTTCTTTTTTTTTTTTACAAACAAAAAAATAAAATAAAGAAAACTCTGCGTTTAATTTAGACCATGATGACAGACATGCCAACGTAGCACAAACATATTTACAAGCACCAACAAACAAAAAAAAGAAAAAAGAAGTAAAAAGTTTTTTGATGTCCTAAAGCTCCCCTAAACACCAACCCTCCCTCCCTCCGTTTATCCGAAATAAAAATTGTACGTGTCAGAGTTATGAAAATATAGGTTATTCCAACAAAGTTGTGTCGTGGACTGCACTCCTCGTTCGGCTCCTCTTCTTCTTCAGTAAGGGTGTTGGGTGTTGCTGTCGTGTCCCGCTGGCCTGCTGGCCTGCCCCCCCCCCCCCCCCATGGCCCGGGGCGCGGCGTGGCGTCCACTGCGAGGCGTTAGGGTGGGGTGGCCGGGGGTGGTCACAGCTCATCACGGTCCCTGCTGAGGATGGTGTAGCGGGTCTCGCTGGGGGCCAGCTTCTGGAAGGAGCTCTCTGGGGGGTTGCTGGCCACCACTTCGATCATGTTCTCCTGGAATACACACACACACACGTGGCTTAGTGCCAATGGGGCAACAGGGCAGCATGGTTGTTTCAGTAGCCTGCGGTGGCTGGTCTCACCTGTCCTGGCGTGCTGTCTGTGGGGTCAGGGCCATGGTGGAACTCTCGATGGAGCTTCCCAGAGTGGAGGTCCAGCACAAACTGTCTCAGCTTGCCATGTACCCTGGATTGAAAAAACACAATTATATTGATTGTCTGCCCCACAGCTACATCCCTTGCACATTCCCCCACACACACACACACACAGGGAAAGGCCTGCAATCAAGACCATACAGAGCAATTTTTGGACCCCAGCGTTGAAATTAAACAATATTAATGTGGACAAGCAATAAGAGACATTAGTCTCCCGGGACGGGTCGCCACGAAACATTAATCCACATTAACACGGCCCTGTGAAGCGTGCTTTATTAATGATGGAAGACCGTGTGACCAGGGCCTAGTAGAGAGAGGAAAGCTAGCCCTGTGTGTCAAAACAGGAAGGACAAGGCAGTCTCTCACACACACACACACACACACACACACACACACACACACACACACACACACACACACACACACACACACACACACACACACACACACACACACACACACACACACACACACACACACACACACACACACACACACACACACACACACACACACACACACACACACACAAATGTAATTATGGGCCGTGTGTGCCACATGCACTGGTGGGATAGATAGTGATGTGATGAAATTAGGTTGCTTGGGGGATGGGGGGTTGCGTGGTCCTCAGGGCTACGCCTATCTGATCAAACAATGATTGGAGAAGATGGGGGACAGACTGGTGGTGGGTGGGGTGGGGCGGGCGGCAGAATAAATAGGATTAGATTAGATTAGACTGGATTAGTTTAGCCCTAATTGCACGTGCCAAATCATGTCACATTAGCACCGGTGTCCTGGCCCATTAATAAAGGACTGATTTTAAAAGGTGTGACATCTCTGCTTGAGTTCTGTGTGTGTGTGTGTGTGTGTTCCCGCGAGAGATCTAAACGTCCTAGTCGTAGTACTTTGTATATACACATATAAAAATATAAATTGTATATCACTGAATTGCTCGACAGACAAAATCAAGCTCATTTAAAAAGGGTAAAAAAAAAAAAAGGTGAACGGACAATACTTACATGACGTCTTTGAACTCGGGGAACACATACATGTGTCTGAAGGAATCTATGGCGATGACAGGGCACTCGGCGGGGGTTTTCTGGATGTGTAGCAGTGGATGACGGAACTTTTCACAATCTGCATGCAGGAAGTTTATAGAGCCTGCAGAGAGAGAGAGAGAGCGAGAGAGAGAGAGAGCGAGAGCGAGAGCGAGAGCGAGAGAGCATCGTCACACCACTGCTCCACACTGAGACTCCACCACCCGCCCATGAGCCACAATGACCAACCCTGTAGCCAGAGGAGTAGCTGTGGTAACCCCAACACATCGTGATCTCTGCTGCTTACGGCACACCTTTTTCACTGATAAGCTGGCGAGCCACTTCCTGTTGGAATTGCTCCAAGCTCTCCGAGTCTTCCTTGACATGAAACAGGATGAGGAAGGGGATTCCCTCTTCTGTCAGCTCCTGGACGGAGAGAACACACACACACACACACACACACACACACACACACACACACACACACACACACACACACACACACACACACACACACACACACACACACACACACACACACACACACACACACACACACACACACACACACACACACACACACACACACACACACACACACACACACACACACACACACGTGTTAGGATCGCAAGTGTGCCAAGTCACGGTATCTCCGAATGCAGACGTTTGCAGACGACCCCAAAACATATTGACGTTGTGTGGGTAAATCAACGTGTCAATCATCATCAAAAGAGCGCAAACCTCTCCGTTTTCAAAGGTGATCTCCCTGACCAGCGGCACACACTTGTCCTGGGACCAGGCGTAGCTGAGGTCAAAGTTTGTAAGGGAGCCCAGGAAGACCATGTCCGGAACGGTCTCCCCAGTGGGTTTGAAGATGACATTGTCCCCGCTGAAGCGCTCCGATTCAGACACCTCTCTGGGAAAGAGCAAGAGGAAAAGCGACGGTGAGCCGACGATCATGAAATGAGTCGTGCGATCGGGTAATCCACGGCGCTGATAATTAAACCGGAGAATGGGGGCGGGGGAAAAGGTTCTACGAGGCCTACGAGGGACCGATATTAGATAAGCTCGTCGGATCTTCAATCTTACCCAAAAGCGGCGAAGAACATACAGTCGTCGCGAAGGATGTTGGCGACCTTCTCGAAGGCGTGGTAGCCGTCGGAGTCCTTTGTTTCAAAGTAGCCTATGATGTTTCTCTTGCTCCTCTGCCGAGAGGAAGGAGGAGAGCACGTATGCAAAGGTGAAAAAAGCTATGCAGGCGTCTCATCAAGCGTAGCGCAGCCACAAAGGGCCCCCCAGCATGTAACGTACGGTGACATTTATTTATACGTGTACGTTTCAAAACTCACGTCGACTTGATTAACCTCCTCCAGGGAGTGAACCTCTTTGATGGGGTCCACCTTCTGCTGGCGGATGAAGTCGGCGATGGCTGCCACCGACCTCTGACCTCTGTACTCCCTCTTCATCATCATTCCGTTTCGGAACATCTTCAGCGTCGGGTACTTGGATATCCGGTACCGCTGGGCTATGTCCGCTGAAAAACAGCAAAGAAAAATTATTTAGTAAAAAGTATTTTGAGGGGGGAGGGGGGGAAAAAGCTACAAAATAAAGTAAACAAACGAAGCGGGGGAGGGTGGTGTTGTGGAGACACGGACGATAGATAAGCACCACCTTCAGTCAGTGCTGAGCTCTGATCTCACACATAAAAGCTGCCCCCCCACCAAGAGTAAATATTCTCTCTTGGCACACAGTGAATGAATTTGTGCAGAACTCCAATGTGTGTGTGTGTGTGTGTGTGTGTGTGTGTGTGTGTGTGTGTGTGTGTGTGTGTGTGTGTGTGTGTGTGTGTGTGTGTGTGTGTGTGTGTGTGTGTGTGTGTGTGTGTGTGTGTGTGTGTGTGTGTGTGTGTGTGTGTGTCAATCTCTCCACGGGGTGCCTCTAAGCCTCCAGTCTTCACAGGCAGCAGTAGTTTTGTCATTAGTCTTCAAACAGTTTGCAGGTCATCAATAATTCCCTTTAATTTGCTTTATCTCAAAAGGCTGCGGCTGGCGGTTCATGTGCCGCTGTGCATCGATGCATTCATATGGGTGACGCGGAAAGCTTAGTGCATGTGCTTATTTCACCTTGTTTATTGTGTATATTTCCATATATGTGATGTGCCAAGGGGGGTGTGTGTATGTGTGTGTGTGTGTATTAGGAAGTACTCCCCTAAACTTGAAGAATAGGGGAGCAAAACGCTTAAATGTAATAATACTACATACAAAATGTTTAAAACCACTTTGTTGTATTCTATCACCATAGTGTTTGGGCACAACAAGGCTTATCTCCACTTTCATTTCAGTCGAAAAAAAATGTACCTGAACTCCCGTGCACACATTTGACAAAGACACTAAAGTCAGTCAGAAAGCCAAACTTACAATGTTGGTCACAGTCGACGCGGGCAAAGACCACCTGCGTGACATCAGGGTACTCCTCCCTCGCCAGGTTAGAGGCCTCCTCGAAGATGGGATGGAGCATCTGGCTGAACCTACACCTGTGATACAGAGGCACGGGCAGGCACTTAGGTTACAATAACAGAAGCAATCATGCCTTATCACTCCAGTCTTTAACATCATTAACAAAAAGTGTAACAAATGATACATTAACAAACAAACTAACTAAATCAAACCACAGACTACTCTTTAGAAGCATTTTAACTAGGTGGGAGAGTAAAACCAAAGTAAGACAAATATCCCCGTTTAAAGGTGACATGTAGATATTAATTGTAAATTAATTACTCCCTAAAATTGCATTCATAATAAACAAAAAGGGGACGAGCAACAAGAAGGACAAGCGATGTACTTACCAATCTGCATAGAAATTGACTAATGCCACCCCAGCATTATCTGCATACAACACAATACAATATGCATCTTAGTTGACATAGTGGTGTTCCATCAAGCCGTATTGCACAATCAAACACGGTTAAGATAATAGAATAGAATAAGTTATGAGGACTTACCGAGGATTTGCTCAATGTTGCCTGTGTCAAGACTGGTGATCTCTGCCTTCCCAGGGGTAGAGAGGCCCATCACCTGTAGACAGAGGTGAGAGATGTGCAGTGTTTAAGGCCCCTGTGGTATAGCAGAAGTCACGGCACAGGTCTGGATCAATCAATACGTTGTCTTTTTTTTTTAATGACTAAACTTTTCTGTTAAAAGGCTACCACCCACTACAAGACTTTTCAAGCTGGGCCTGACTTCACCAGTACACAATACACAGCTGGTCTTGGCCATCAGTGTTGCCTTGCTGTCAGGTGGGTTGGGAATGAGGGGTATATACAAGAAGACAACTGTCCCATTATCCACTCCCTGAAAACATGCCACATCTCACCAGTTTCAGTGCCCACGTGATTCGGGCCCGATAATACACAATAATACAAGTCAACTGAATTTCGATTTAGTTAGGCTTTTGTTTAGGGCCCAGGGTACTTTGTAATTCACCGATTGTGTAGAACTATTGACCAAACGACAGCTCTAGAGAGGAGTGCTGCTGTTGTTAACACACCAACCGCGGCAGCATTATACATATATACATTTCACTTCCAGTTTTGATGTCGGGACGTTCCCGGCAGGCGGTCATTACTGTAAAAAATAAAATTGAAAAAAAGTGTGCGTAGGGAACTCCACCCACTACTAAACCATGGCGAACGAACAGACTGTATACAGCCCTTGCGGTGTGTACGTCTAAACGGTCCCAGCAATTATGGCGCTGTAAATACAGTGCATTGAGCAAGCACTCGTCCGATAGAAACCCTGTCGACATCCTTCTCCAGCCGGACGTCTTTGTCAACTTAGCTCTCAAGTCAAACTGATATGGGTTTTGTTGTGACAGGATAAACACCGCAGTGTGCTCTTGGTGTGACTCCACGTACTTTACATATTATCAGAGAAACAGGTAAAGCCGGCTCTAGACCTATTCCTGAATAGATTCCCTGGACACATTATGAGGCGTGTATATATACATATACATACACACACATATATATATATTCGTTATACATATATATATATATATGACAAAGAATAACACTATAGTAAGGTGACACCGCTTGTCCGTGACTTGCTAACCAAATGTTATGATGACCAAAAAGAGCCCAACTCAATACCAACATAACAAAACGTTGTAAGCACACTATATGAAATGTGTCAACTGATCCTGCGATCCATGTTGTTATAATCAAAGTATTTAATATAGTGGGAGACTAGATTTTTCATTGAAAAGATTAAAGTTATCATTCCAAGGCCTTAAACTCAAGAGGCAAACAGCTGCGCTGTGTCAAGTTCCGGGCTGTGGACCAATCAGAATGAGCCACAACAGAGGAATCCACCAGGCGACCAACATCAGTCCGGAGGAAACGTACAGCTGCACCAAATCTATTTAAAATGTGCAATATATCGTCACACATATCGACAGAAATCACAATCAGAGCAAACATCAGTTAACACAAATATTAAAAGCACGATAACCAGCCATGGTGGCCATGTACTCCATACATGTTAACAGGCGGATGTGTGCTAGGCACCGATTTTGGCCTCTTAAAATTCTATTTTAATTTGACAGGTATCATAAGAACTGCAATGTCCCATGTACCAAAGTCCGGCTTCTGTACATGGGCTAGTTGGATCAGCCAATTTTTAGTTGTTATATAGAGAGCCATCTAGCCGGCGATGGTAGCCACTTCCCTTCCCAACCACCCCCAGTCGTTGATATGATAGCTATCCGCAGCCCTAAGCTAACCCGACTGGCTAGTGTTAGCTAACCACAGCTTTGACATTCTCTTGTACTTTTCAAAGCCGAAATACGTGCGCTTACCAGCAATATGGAAGTGAAGAAGCGGATATCGAGATAGGGCAGTGACGGTAACAGTTTCATTGTATAATACAAGTGGTGAGTGTTATTATGTCGCTATGTGTCCCCAGTCTCTCTCGACGCCGCTCTCCTCACTGCAGCAGGAAACGGACGGCGAGCCGCACTCACGGTAACCACGGAACCCCAATGGTACTTCCTGCTTTTGCTAAGCTTTGTGGGAATTTTAGTTCTCTACACCATTGGGTAGGTAAGCTTTGAGCATATAAAAAACTTCAATCATGGCAATATTTTTGGTATAATGTGGATTGTGGGAGTTGTAGTATATTGTCGAGCCAACGTTTGCAAACCAACGGGACGCATTAGAAGAAGAAAACTTTCTTAAAAACAATGTCAGGGTAGACATAGGATAGGATAGACAAGTAGATACAGTAAATACAATGAACTTACACAGGAAGCTGGCAATTGTACTATAAAGACGTTTTCACGACACTCACTTACTATATGTTTAGACTGTGTACAAAGCAGTTTAATAGTAGGATTATGAAGCACTGATTTCTGTTATCCGGGGTGAGTTGCATCATTTTTGGTAAAATGTGTTATTCTGTCTTTTCACACAAAACATGTATCCACAGTTTGCATTAAAAGTGGCAGTCTGCTGCAGAAACGAGCTTATAGAAAAAAAGGAATAGTATATTCGCAAATATTTCAAAATGCCAAAGTTAAGCTAATGATGTCGTTGACAGTTGCGTATGTTAAACCATGAACACAAAATAGTGAATGACTGTATTTACAAAGGAGTAGCCAGACCCCTATTGAGTTTTGCTGCGGTGGATATCCTAGTTGTTAAGGAGGAGGGTTGTGGGTTCAAACCCAGCATCATTTGATTCATCCTTCACTATATACATTATTGGTGCTTAGGCCCACTATAAACAATAGCCTACTACGAACAACCACGAGAATTGATAGCCAAGAAACCGCAGTAAGAGGATGAACATGTTGTCAAAATCTAAAACGTATTTCCAAATGAACATGGATATACATGCGTGTACTGTCTCGGATCACACATTACTCACATCACACATGGATTCTATGCATTGGTAGATAAATGGAGAAGTGATCAATTGGAACCCCCCCCCCTGAATATCACAGTATAATTCACACCAATGTCCCTCTACTTGCAGGCATCCTTGAGGAAGCATGACTCCTACCTAATGAGATGTAGGTCTATCGTTGATTTTTTTTTTAAAGGTCTGCCAAATGGCTTAATATTATAGTAAAATGCCTTTTCATCTCTACAGAGCCAATTGGCACTTTGAATATGAACAGGTGGGCCTGGGTTTAGGAGTGATTCTCTTTCTCTGTCCCCATAGGAGGCAGGATCAGGCAAGGTAGGGGACCTGGAGGAACACCCAGACCAACGATGGACTGACTGGGGACACATCTGCTGAGGCGCCCAACGCTACAATGGTTAGAGTCCAAAAGACACACCCGCACGCCATCCAGATACCGAGACCGACCCAGAGTGATAAGGAGTGTCCCCCACATAAAAGTGCTGTGTAGTAACACAATCCCATCCCAGCGCATGAGAGACTGGGAGCTGGGATTGATTTCACTGTTAATCTTTCCTTTCCAAAGCATGTAAAGGCTTGCAGGTGTTATAACTAAACAAACAATCAATCAACAACAATGGCCACAAGTTACCATTATGTGTGACCCTATAAAAACAAACCCTTCATATTTGTGCTTGAACGTCACCCCCCCCCCCCCTCCTGATATACATTGTTAATGAGATTAAGGATGGCTTGTTGAATTGAATCCCAGCATTAATATTTGATGAGCTGAATCTACCCATAGGGGGTTCCCAGTGTGTGATTAACTCACAGATGGAGTCACTGACAAATTTGACTGTAGCCGATTTTACTCGTGTTCTGTCTCTCTGTCCTCTGTGGTAGGTCTAGATGTGTGTGTGTGGATGATATATCTTTGTATGGCTCTGTGTATTAGCTCGTGTGTGTGTGTGTGTGTGTGTGTGTGTGTGTGTGTGTGTGTGTGTGTGTGTGTGTGTGTGTGTGTGTGTGTGTGTGTGTGTGTGTGTGTGTGTGTGTGTGTGTGTGTGTGTGTGTGTGTGTGTGTGTGGACGTGCAACTACAATGAATGTGTTTTTAAGGAGCACACTTCTTCCCGTTTTTGTAATTTAAGGAACACATATTTATTTTTTATCCCAATGACATAAGCAATTACCAGTCGTTGTGTTCATGTAATCAGGCAGTTCATATATTTTGGTAAATAAACTCTCCATAACTCCACGCGTGTCATAAAAGTATGTCCAAACCAAGTTAAACAAGTTAATAATAGCACGTTCAGAAGATTACCATATTCATATTTCGTCCAAATTGGCTTTATGTCTAAATGTGTGATGCCCAGTCCCTTATTGCTTTACAGCTTAGCTTAATATGCCCCCGGACCACTGTCCACTCCACTCGCTCTGTGATTCCATGCGTCCATCTTGTTTCTCCGTCTCTCTCGCCCCTCCCCCATTGATTTTTTTGTTTGTTTTTCCAGCTGATTATGTCCCTCTGCTCTGATTCGCCGGCGGGCACACGGCTCTCTGCACTCTAATTGGACATTTAATTAGATCACAGTTTTAGTCCAATTAGACTGTGAGGTGTGGGGAATGGGATGGAGGAGAAAGAGAGGGGGGGGACGGGACGGAGAAGGAGATGAACAAGTCCCTGAGCTGATCTCCGTCTCCCTAGACCCCTACCCCACCCTCTCTCTCTCTCTCTGTCTCTCTCCACATCCCCTCCCTCTGTCTCTCTCTCTTCTCTCCTGAGGCAGACTCATTAGTGATATAATGGGACGTTGGCACAACACTCCGTCTGCCATCTTAAGTTTCAGAGGCCCTTTTTTTTTTTTCAGTAGTGCCCTAACCGCTGAGACAGAGTGAGCCAAACTCCACCAAGGTGGGTGGAAGGGCGTTCTGGACGCTAGCTGCTCTATAGAACGATGCAACGACAGAGGAGGATGGAGGGAGTCACTGGAGACAGATAGGCCACATTCACAGGGTTATCAATGACAATGATTGATCTAATGCCTGGCTGGCACATCATCAGAAGGATCGATGAGCGCACGCACGCACGCACGCACGCACGCACGCACGCACGCACGCACGCACGCACGCACGCACGCACGCACGCACACACACACACACACACTGGTGCAGAGGTCTATTGACTGAGTGCAATGTTCCTGTATGATATCATATCATAATCCGACAGTGATGAGCCGCATTACAGAGCAGCTTGTGATTTGTTGATTGGTCAAACGCCGCGCGCCGTCCTCACTGTGGTGAGATTGGCGTTTGGCTCCGCCCCCCCCCCCCCCCCCCCCCCCCTCCCCCCTTCTTTGTTGTTGTATTTTCTGCTCATCTCTCACACCAGGAGCATCAACAACACTCTGTGGCCCCAGTGGGCTGGAGTGAACACTAGCAACACACACCAGCACACACACACCACACACACACACACACACACACACACACACACACACTCATATGTCCATGGAGAGCCCAAGTCAATCTTCAAGGCTCCCTGGAGCAGGCCTACACACCCTCCTTCCCCCCTGCCTGGCCTCAGGAGAGCCACAGAGAGACTGCCTCCACTGTGCAACACTTTGCCATACATCCGCACCCTGCCGTACACTAGCTCAACCTCTCACTGTGCTTACTGTTGTTCCTCATGTGTGAAGGCATCACACGCACACGCAGACACACACACACACACACACACATGTATGTAGGTGGCCTAGAGGAAGACAGACCCCATATCAGTGATGTGATAGCCACAGGCATTAGCACCTGACCCCCGTGGCTGCAAGATTGACAGCTGTGGTCCCGCCTAATTGCATTACTCTCCCAGGTGATTGGCTAAGACCCTGGGGGCTCATTTGTCGGGATGCATTGTGGTAGTGATGTAAATTAGCTGATCTATATGTCACTCAGCCCTTTGCTCCCCGCTGATTGGCCCCACAGTGCCCAAGGGCTTGGAGCCCACCCCAGGAAGCTAGCTCATTGGTCCTTTGGGAAGTAGGAAGCCCAGAAACAGCTCACCGATAGGGTGTCCCTATGGGCTGATATTATCAGTCTTTCCACCTCTTTATGTGCCACTCAAAACTAGGCACACAGACCTGTGCCCTAGACCTATGCCCTATCAAAAACATACATCCCTCTCTCTCTCTCTCTCTCTCTCTCTCTCTCTCTCTCTCTCTCTCTCTCTCTCTCTCTCTCTCTCTCTCTCTCTCTCTCTCTCTCTCTCTCTCTCTCTCTCTCTCTCTCTCTCTCTCTCTCTCTCTCTCTTTATATACACACACACTAAGGACCATTGGTGTACTTTTACACTAATTTAAACCGTGTACTCTTGTGTACTTTTGTGTGTGTGTGTGTGTTCATGTTGAACAAGGGCCCCAGGCGCTGCTCCCCACTGCTTTACCCAACATGCCCAAGTGCTATAGTCTATCAACACCAGACTGCCACTGATGAGACCCCCACTCCCGGTTTAGACTCTCTCTGCATTTGTCTTCACTTAATAACGCCTTAGTTGTTTTTCTTTTTTCCTTTTTTGGACTACGTATGTGGCCAAACATTCCTGTAGTGTAACTGAAAGGGTTTTGTAGTGCAGGGGGGGTGCAGCCTCCTTTGTTTAACTCACTCAGGTGACGAGGGGGGGAAAAAAATAAATATGAATACAGGTCTAAATAATGTCAGCATCACCACAGATCGATAGCGGTTCTCCAGGAGCAGCCGCCCGGCCCCCGGACCACGGTCCCCCCGGGATCGATGGTGGACTTCTGTGTTATTGTCTTCATATTAATGAGCCCAGGACTCCCAGAGGAAACACAGATGAAAGCCCACCCTAAGCTCTCAACAGGACCCGCTGTTGTTTTTCTACGGCAGCTTTTGTTTGATTTTGCGTCCCCCCCAAAAAGTCTTTTTAAGCCAAATTGTAACGCACTACGGGTGCTGCCCGACAGCGGCGCGGAGCCCATGCCAAGCACTGGCTTCTTACTCTTAGCGTCTGTGAGAATGTCAATCAACTCTTGAAAAGATTAGACGTTGTTTTTTTTGGGGGGAAGGCTTCTATGTTTGGTATTGTTACCGTATTGATTCCTATTTCTATGGTGGCAGCTGGGGGGGGGGGGGGGGGGGTTGGAGGAGGGGGGGGGGCATCTCATCATTCTTTCAAAGTCCAGGTGGGTGAACAGAAGAACAAAAAAGTGGAAACAAACATTTTTTAGGCAGCTCTGGTTGTGACTATAAAAACAAACACATCAAACAGTAGAAGGCAGATTGCTTAACGTGGCTCCCTGTCTAATAGGTTGTTAACACCAGAAGACAACGTCAAAATACTGTTGTTTTTTGAAGGTACAGCCATATGGCATCATTTTCATTTCAGCATGTGTTGTTTATTAGATCAGATTAAGAAATCCTGTGTGTGTGTGTGTGTGTGTGTCTGCGAGAGCAGAGTAAATGCATGCGCTTGCGAGTGACTGTGTAATCTTTCCAAATTAGAAGAGTTTGTGGCGGATTTCGCTGAAGCCCCTGTAAAAATGTGCTCTCACGCAAAATCACTTCCCATGACTAGGCACATGTGTCACATACACACTCACGCACACACACATACGCACGCACACACACACATGCGCACGCACACACACACACACACACACACACACACACACACACACACACAACTGTCGACTGTACTTACCTGCTCTACCTCTTCTTCTTCTTCTTCTTCATGTGACGTGGTAACAAACCTGGGCTAACCCTCTCACTGTGACAAAGCAGGGTTACTTGGCCCGAGCGTGAGAAAGCAGCAAGCATGATGGGTAATTGCCGTGCAGCACGCAGTGTCTACGGGAGTGTGCTTTTACGATGTGGCGGCGGGGAGAGGAAGAGAGGAGGAGACACGAAGGCCGCAGTGGTCTCCCCTCAAAACACAGAGGGGCAACAGAGGGGCACACACACAGAGTTGAGCCTGGGCCGGCCGAGCATGCGCTAGTGTGACAGTGAGTGTCCCGCACTGGGTTCGAACTCACGACCCCCCCCCCCCCCCTTGGCATGAGAGGCGGCGGTCTTACAAGGGAAGCAAAAAAAAAACCACAGGCTCCAGCTTCACCTCGAGAGCGTATTTGAGATGTCGGGGGAGTGAGGTTTCCTTTACTGCACAGCACCACCGGCTGGCTTCCGTTACACTATAGTAGGCTAAAGATATGTTATGAATACGTTCATGTTTATGCAGGAGGAGGATGACGACGTACGCAGCATCTTATCTGGAGGGAAAGCTGCACATTTTGGACAGGGAGTCGGGAACGGACCTATTCGCCGTTAATGAAAATGTCCAGGAAGAAACCCAAAATAGTGCAATGTGTTTGTGTCTCTGGCGTTTATGTGTTTAGGAGCAATAATTGATTTCTGTGTTACGCCCCGCAGGGCTGGTTGCAAATCTCTCAGTGTACACACACACACACACACACACACACACACACACACACACACACACACACACACACACACACACACACACACACACACACACACACACACACACACACACACACACACACACACACACACACACACAGTCAAATCCAAGCACACACACACACACACACACACCACGGCCTGCTGCAGTATTAATGAGATATGAATAAGACATGAAGAGAGACCACCCTCTTACACACTCACACAGTCCCCACCAGGGTCTCCCTTCCCCAGCTGCTTCCTGTCTGCAGATTACCCAGCCTTCACTGGGCTATGGTTAAGTGGGGCCAGGAAGAGATTTAACCCCCTCTGCGGGTGCAGATACACCCACACACACACACACACTCCCCACTGTCAGCATACATTAGCTACCTTATTTGAAAGCATCTGTGTTAGTGTGTATTAGGCGTTTTTTATTTGGAAGACGCCTGTGTGTGTGTGTGTGTGTGTGTGTGTGTGTGTGTGTGTGTGTGTGTGTGTGTGTGTGTGTGTGTGTGTGTGTGTGTGTGTGTGTGTGTGTGTGTGTGTGTGTGTGTGTGTGTGTGTGTGTGTGTGTGTGTGTGTGTGTGTGTGTGTGTGTGTGTGTGTGTGTGTGTGTGTGTGTGTGTGAGAGATGTATGAGACAGCAGCGACTGATTGATATGCCAGAGACGTATTCGCACTCGTCTATACTAGGACATGTCCGTTGGTTAGCATTCCTGTAAAATGTCAGAAACAAACAACTACCACTGTGAAACCCTCTATTTGACTGTATTACTTGGGGTTGGATAGTCTAGTAGTCGATAGTCTTGTGGTTTGGGCGTTGACTCCTAAGGTAACCAAGCCCAAAGGTAACTCCTGGGTTTTGACTCCAATGTCCAATACCTCATTATTGACATATATACATTTACATTCTGAAATAAATTTAAAAAATGACAGTGACGTTTTTGGATAAAATGATGAACGAATGACTAAACAGTGAACCATGGTGCTTGTCTCGGCGGCAGACGTCCGAGGCCCCCGGCCAGGGCCCGTCCTCTATGAGTTCGCCGGTCCACGCCGCGGCCGTCAACGGGGACCGTGGCGCCCTGCTCAAGCTCATCACAGGTCAGTACCACGCAGGGCTCCCCTCCCCTCCTACCGCGCTCAGGCAGGACCACACACACACACACACACACACACACACACACACACACACACACACACACACACACACACACACACACACACACACACACACACACACACACACACACACACACACACACAGGAGAGGGTTAGGGCTCACAGTGGGCCACAGTGGGAGTTGTAGACATGTGTTGAAGACATGGCCAGTAGAGCTGAATATATATATTTTTTTTATATATTTTTTTCATGGGTTAAATAGGGGTGTTCTGGTCTATCTTTACAGAGCTGCCCCCAATATACGGACACACACACAGTCTATATAACGTATATATTTCAGAAATCATTAAGAATACGTTTCTCTTTTTTTTAGAGCCTTCGGAATTCTAAAATGATAATCATTTAAATTGTACATTCATTCTCAAATTTGAAATTTTGCTTGAGGTCTTGGTGAAAATGAGAGGTGATGTGAAGGACGTGTGTGTGCGTTTGTGTGTGTCTGTGTGTCCGTGTGTGTGTGTGTGTGTCTGTGTGTCTGTGTGTCCGTGTGTGTGTGTGTGTCCGTGTGTCTGTGTGTCCGTGTGTGTGTGTGTGTCCGTGTGTGTGTGTGTGTGTGTGTGTGTAGCGGAGCCCTCTCTGCTAGACCACAAGGACCAGTTTGGCCGGACCCCGTTGATGTACTGTGTGCTGGCGGACCGGCTGGACTGTGCCCAGGCCCTGCTGAAAGCTGGAGCCTCCGTCAACAAGACAGACCACAGCCACCGCACCGCCCTGCACCTCGCAGCCCACAAGGTACACACACACACACACACACACACACACACACACACACACACACACACACACACACACACACACACACACACACACACACACACACACACACACACACACACACACACGCATATTGGATATGCATGTGCATATTAAATGTATCTCTGTAATGAAGCGATCTAAAGGAGGGAGCGATACACAGACTCGGCGCCCCCCAATGGGTCTAGCTGTGTTAACGGCTATTCAATGTTTTTGGGTGCAGCCGTATTAATTAGGCTAAACAATATTGGAATAGGCTGTTTTACTAATTACTTGTAGCCTGGAATCCCCCAAAAAATGGTCCCATCTTTTAAACTCCCGCTTTTACTTAAAACGATGAAGTGTAACCCAGGTGGCTCCAACACCACCGTCTCAGATGCCTAGTCCTGCAAACGCGTGTCTTCAATATCCATCCCGATAGTCAATAGGATCCGGGAAAATAACTCAACATATTGTTTTAATAAAAGCCACTTCCACTAAGTCCTACGTTGGACACACTTTGCGTGACTCAGGTCTGGTTTTCTTTCCCACGCCGCCCATGCCTTTCCCACACCAAGGCCAACAACACGCTGCGTGATGAATGACCACTTCTGGCTTCCCCATTGGCCAAGAGAGACTTGAGCAGTCGTGACATGAGCCGTTAGTTAGTTACTAGTCATACTATCGGTATCGGTTGAAAATTCCACGATAAAGGCTCAATAGTCCTTAATTAGCATGTAAAGAAACAACGTCATGTGCGGGCTTAATACCAGCCGATGATCTAAGAACACCTCGGGGAGATCTCCCCAAAGAATGAAATACGTGTGCTCCTGTTAAACCGTTAAATGGGTTTAACACATTTCTTTGGAATGACGCTTCAAACAGCGGCGTGTTGTGCGGAGGAAGTCAGCGGCTTTTTGTAACTGTTCTTTATTTGAGTTAATTGTTCGTTTCAGTTTATTGTTGTATCTGTTCAAACTGATTTATTTGAGTTCATTTATTGTTTGTGTTAATTCAGAGATACAATTATACTCACACACACATGAACGTGGATGAATAGAATTGTATCTCTGAATGTGTTCAATAAAGCAAGTTTTAGCAAAACTTGGGTTTTCCTTTTCTGCTAAAAAGCTTAATAAATATACATAGGCTATATATGATAAACATACCTACGCATAGGGGCAGATAATATCTGTCCGCCTGGCGGAATGCTTTGCATCTTGAAATCGGTATCGGTGGTAAAAAAATGTAAAAAAAAAATCATATGAAGCCCATATGACCAATGATGTCAGAAAAAGACATCATTAGTCATTTGCCAGTAGGACTGGGACACAGAAAAGACCTGGGATCCCCCCCCCCCACACACACACACACACACACACACAAACGGTTGTGCTTAGAGCCAATACGACCTATGCATTTACTATGTGTCTCTCTGTACACATCAGACCAGAGAAGTATTTAGAAGTCCTATTGTTTTATTAAGTATTATTGTACTTCTACCTGAGCACTGGTTCAGTTCTTGGAGACGAAATTAAATTGTTTGTTCTCTCACCTTCCTTTGTTGAAACACTCTATTGTAAGTCGCTTTGGATAAAAGCGTCTGCTAAATGACTGTAATGTAATGTAATGTAGAAGGGCAGATGTGAGCACGCACAAATTGGCTACTGGCTCAAAAGTTCAATAGAAGTTGATTTCCTGCAGCATCAAGCCAGTCATTACAACAATGTCACCTGCAACTATATTCTGAAACCCCATAGTTCAAAAATGTACTTTGAATGTCATTATCTTTTACTTCATTTGTCTATTTTTAAAGCCTTGACATTTTTAGCCAAATGCACTGTAGCCAACGTGCACAAAAAAAGCACGCATTTTACAAACGCCAGATTATAACAAGCACAAAGCTGTTCACCAGATACCTTTATCCAAAGTGACTTACATGACGGAAACCAAGCACATGCTGATACTATCAACATTGGAGGTGTAGGTACAAACAAACTCTGCAGAACCTTGTAAAGGAATCGTAACCACAAGGTCAGTCGTTAGCCTATAGTTGAGGTGACGGAGGTGAATGGATGAGAGACTGAGGCGTTGGGGAGGGGAGTGGGGGTTAACAGGAATAACAAGATCACCACACGCCAAGGAGCCGCAGACGATCCTACGCTGTGGTGGGGAGTCAGTGCCCCCTAGTGGTGTCGGCGTCGGGCTGTCGCTCCCAAAATCATTAGCATCGTAATATCGTATAACTCCTGATTTTTTTTTTTTTTAAATGATTGCCGTGCATCTGGATCTTTCACCAGGAGATTATGGTGTTTTGTTTTCGACTACACTAGACTGCCAGATACAAAGCTGTGAAGGAGTCCACTGGTAACTTACCATTCAAGAACATGTTTGCAGAGGCATTAACATTAAAAGAAGATCATTTATCATTTATATTTCAACAAATAAAGGTATAGGAATGGGTTATGTGTGTGGGTGTGTGTGTGTGTGTGTGTGTGTGTGTGTGTGTGTGTGTGTGTGTGTGTGTGTGTGTGTGTGTGTGTGTGTGTGTGTGTGTGTGTGTGTGTGTGTGTGTGTGTGTGTGTGTGTGTGTGTGTGTGTGTGTGTGTGTCTGGGAGGCGGGGGTCCTCACCATCGGAGGCCCGGTCTCCCTGACATCTGATCAATAAGGGGCTGAGACAGGGAGTGAGACCAGGGATTACTGATCTAATTGGGCTGAGAATAGGGAGGACAGACAACACATATGCACACACACACACACACACACACACACACACACACACACACACACACACACACACACACACACACACACACACACACACACACACACACACACACACACACACACACACACACACACACACACACAGACAAACACACACAACCATTCATACACACTCACACACACTCAACCATACACACACACACACACACACACACACACACACACACACACACACACACACACACAGTCTAGATGCATACTCACACTCAAGATAGATTTGTCAGGCTGTGACATGGTGGTAAGAGGGCTAACACACACACACACACACACACCCACAGAAAGAGACCAATGCACGCATGCAGACGTGCTTGCATATGGTGTACGTGTGAACATGTCTCTTCTGGCAGCTGTTGCATGTCATAATGTGTCTCCCACTGGGGTCGCTGCAGAGCCTAGACGATGATGATGATGATGATGATGATGATTATAACATGTCTCGGATGGCAGGGAGGGACTAGCTCTTTAGCCATGTGACTGTTGAGCAGGGTCTCTCTCTCTCTCTCTCTCACTCTCTCACTCACTCACTCACTCACTCACTCACTCACTCACTCACTCTCTCACTCACTCACTCACAGCACACACAGATGGCTAGCCCCCTGATTGAACAAGACCCTTTCTAATGCTGACTGTGTGTGTGTGTGGTGCGTGCTCGTGTGCGTGCAGGGGAATGTGCGCTTCCTGAAGCTGCTGCTGTCCAGGCGTGCCGACTGGCTCCAGAAGGATCTAGAAGGGATGACCCCGCTCCACCTAGCCACCCGACACCCCTCCCCCAAGCCCCTGGCCCTGCTGCTCAAACACATCGGGCCTGGGGAGGTGGACACCCAGGACAAGAACAAGGTTCCCCTCACACACACACCATGTGTTCATTTTGACAGCACATTTGGATCTGTCATCGTCATTGTGACGTAAAGGCCATTTCTTTGTTGTCGTATTACACTCGTGTGAAATGTTTTAGTCTAGTATTAGTTGACTTGAATATCATAAGATGTATCTGATTTTTTGCATATATTAACCTGTGTGTGTGTGTGTGTGTGTGTGTGTGTGTGCGTTGAACACAGACACACACACTCACGGTCTTGTCGTGTTAGTGCTGATGTCTGTTGTCAGTGGTCTGGTAATAACCCCCCCCCCCCCCCCCCCCCCTCCAGCAAACGGCCCTCCACTGGTCTGCGTTCTACAACAGGCCGGAGCACGTGCGTCTGCTTATCAAACACGACTCCAACATCGGCATCCCGGACAGCGAGGGCAAGATCCCCCTGCATTGGGCTGCACACAGCCAGGAGCCCAGCGCCACGCAGACCGTCCGCTGCATCCTGGTACGCGCCCACCGCACACACACACACACACACACACACACACACACACACACACACACACACACACACACACACACCACACACACACACACACCCACACACACACACACACACACACACACACATACACACACAGGGTCACCGCTCAACGGCCGCTCAGCGTACAGCGCACCGCTTTGTTCATGCAGTGGCATTGTGCACGGTGGTTAAAAACGTAAGCATGTGCCAGTATCTGCATGCATTTATATGTATATGTATAGGTGTGTGTGTGTGTGATATGTGATATGTATACACACACACACACACACACACACACACACACACACACACACACACATTGGTTCCACCATCTTTGTCTCAGTTTTATGTATTAATTTGGTAGTTATTTTTCAAATTTATAAATGTTCCCCCTTTTTTCTTTTCTTTTCTTTCAATGTGTCTTTTTTAAAATAAAGTGACGGATTAAACTCCATTCTTTATCTCCCCCTTTTGTCTCTCTCTCTCCCCCTCCCTCCCTCTCTGTCGCTCTCTCCCTCTCTGTCTCGTCTCGGTTTCATCCCCTCTCTCTCTCTCTCTCTCTCTCTCCTCTCTCTCTCTCTCTCTCCTCTCTCTCTCTCTCTCTCTCTCTCTCTCTCTCTGTGTCTCTCTCTCTCTCTCTCTCTCTCTCTCGCTCTCTGTCTCTCTCTCTCTCTCTCTCTCTCTCTCTCTCTCGTGTCTCTCTCTCTCTCTCGTTCCCCCCCCCCCCCCCACCCTGTACAGGAGGCAGCTCCCACTGAATCCCTGTTAAACTGGCAGGACTACGAGGGCCGCACGCCACTGCACTTTGCCGTCGCCGATGGCAACGAGGCGGTGGTGGACCTGCTGACCTCCTACCAGGGCTGCAGCGTCACCGCCTACGACAACCTCTTCAGAACGCCGCTCCACTGGGCCGCGCTGCTGGGTGAGAGAGGGCGGAGGGTTGATGCTGATTCGTCTCCAGAGCGGGGGGGGGGGGGGGGGGGGGGGGGAGGGGCTGTCGTTTTACAGTTGGGGTTCATAAGGGTAGTGGTTCTGGTGGGTCGTAACCCAAGGGTGGGTCTGTGTGCTCTGCTGCAGTTACTGTTATTTAAGGCTCTTGGATACTTGATGAACATGTGGCCAGTCTACCGTGTTTAAAAAGCATATGTCCCTGAAATTCAAGATTAGGCTGCCTTTTTAATTTAATTCAGAAAAAGTATGCATTTACTTTTTTACGATTTGACACAGTTAAATTATGATTCTTGAAACTTGATCTTGAAAGCACCACCAGTTTAAACTTGTTTAAAAAGCAGGTTGCCCTAGTTGCACTTTTGTTGCACATTCTTTTGTTTATTTCAGGTTTTTAACAGTGCATAATAGCATAATATTGCATTGTGTATTACTGCACTATTTATTTTTGTGAAATACATTTGTGTGGTTCATAAATGTGGGTCACAACTTAATGAATCAGGAAATCTGAGGGTCCTGAGGCCAGACCAGTTGAGAACCACTGTGTTAGGGTTCTCCCTCTGACCGGGCCTATGGTCACCACACGTATGTGTTGTGTGTATAGCCCCCACAATGTACAATGCCGTCAAGAGACCCACATGACAAGGATACAGGTGTCTCATCTTGGTTTGATCCCGAAAAAATACTTTTTGAAGGACAAACCGTCAGAAAAAGGTCATCACCTCGACTGTATGTTTCCGCTGTCTGCATATATTTGTCTTTTACCGTGTGTGTGTGTGTGTGTGTGTGTGTGTGTGTGGATGCGTGGGTGTGTGTGTGTGTCTGTGTGTGTGTGTGTGTATGCGGATGTGTGGGGTGTGGGGTGTGTGGGTGTTTGTGTGTGCCTGTGTGTTTGTGTGTGCCTGTGTGCCTTGGGCCTGTGTCAGGCCATGCTAGGATCGTGCACCTGCTGCTAGAGAGGAACACATCAGGCACCATTCCGTCAGACAGCCAGGGAGCCACGCCCCTTCATTATGGAGCCCAGAGCAACTATGCCGTGGGTGTAGTCTCTCTCTCACCCTCTCACCCTCTCTCTTTCTCTCACACACACCTGCAAATGTACTGTATTTAAGTCCGCATCACATGAATTGCATTGTCAGCACTTGAGTGACTTCCAATATTGATCTGAGCCTGACACATTCCGTCATTAGATGATGATGTTTTGACAGTTATGCAATGAGGTATTGAATTTCACATTTGCCTCTGTGTGTGTGTTTGCTTTTTCATTTAAGTGAGCCAATTGTCTGTATGTTTACATTTGTGTGTGTGTGTGTGTGTGTGTGTGTGTGTGTGTGTGTGTGTGGATGTGTGTTTTTATATATTGTGTGTGTGTGTTATTTATTGTGTGCATGTGTGTTCTTATATGTTATTTGTGTGTTATGTATTGAATGTGTGTGTGTTTTTATATAGTGTGTGTGTGTGTGTGTTCTTACAGGTTGTGTGTGCATGCATGTTCTTATGTATTGTGTGTATGTGTGTGTGTGTTCTTATAGATTATGTGTATGCGTGTGTGTTCTTATAGATTGTGTGTGTGTGTGTGTGTGTGTGTGTGTGTGTGTGTGTGTGTCCCCACAGGAGACGGTGGGCGTGTTCCTGTCCCACCCCTCCGTGAAGGACGAGCCCGACCTGGAGGGACGCACAGCATTCATGTGGGCCGCTGGTAAGGGCAGCGATGACGTCATCACCACCATGCTGTCCATCCCCCCCCACATGGACATCAACATGGCCGACAAGTACGGTGGCACCGGTGAGCCGGTGTGCTGCTCCCTCACATACACACACAAAAACACACGCACACACACACACACACATAGGCACATGCACGCATGCAGGAGGAACCGGTGTGTGTGTGTGTGTGTGTGCTGCTCTACTGTGTGTTTTGGAACTTGGTACCGAGGTGACGCAGGTGCAAGGCTTCCTTGTGCTGGCTGGCCATGATGATGATGATGATGATGATGATGTAGGGGATTCCCTGGTGTGTGGAAGCATAAGCAAAGGGGATCCGCCCTCAGGCAAAGAGAGAGGCAGAGAGAGAGAGAGAGAGAGACCAAATAAGCTTGTTGAATAGACCCTGGCCACTGCCAGTGCTGTCCCATGATTTCATTGTCTGGGGATCCAACACGCAAATCCTCTTACACACACACACACACACATACACACACATCCAGAGACACACACACACAAAGTGCATCATCTGCAACATTACACACAAACTAACACACACACATACACACACACACACACACACACACGCCCCTCTGCGTATTGAGGCAGTAATTGTTTATGCATGAATAATATGTAGTGCTTCAGTCATGCTAATGAGATGGGGTGGGATCACTTCCCGTGCACTTGACTCTAATCCCTCCTGTCTGGGGACAGGAGCGTTTAGCCACAAGGAGGCTGCAGTGGATTGCTTCTCATTGAATTTGTTACTGTCTGTTTAACCCTCCACTGACCGGGGCTTAGCCCTGACAACAGCTCCAGTGGGGAGGGGGGGGAGGGTGTGTATGTGTGTAAGCATAGAGGGAGTTTATGGCCCAGTTGGATCTCCTATATTCTCCATTGGTGACTTCTCCATCGACTCATACTCTGTGTGTCTGTGTGCGTGCAGCGCTGCATGCGGCCTCCCTCTCCGGCCATGTGAGCACAGTGGGCCTGCTGCTGCAGAAGGGCGCCATGGTTGACTCTCTGGACGTGATGAAGCACACGCCCCTGTTCCGGGCCTGCGAGATGGGACAACGGGACGTCATACTCACGCTTATCAAAGGTGGTGGGCCTCTATACTCAACCAACCGCTCTCTCTCTCTCCCCTTGTGGGTCTGACTGTGGGGATGTTTTGCTGGGGACTGGAGTCTGTCTTGGCGAACTGGAGAACTTGTGGGGGATTTAAGTGTAATGGGGAGTTTAGTCTTGTGGGAACTTGAGTCTTTTGGAGGCTTGAGTGTTATAGGGACTTAAGTGTTACGTGTTATGTTGTGTTTTTGTTCTGTTGCCTCTTTATTCTACAAATTGTACGGTGTCATTGGGTGTCATGAAAGGAACCTAAAATACAATGTATTATTATTATTATTATTATTATTATTATGGGGGGACTTAGGTCTTGTGGGGACTTAGGTCTTGTGGGGACTAAAGTCTTGCGGGGACCTTTTTCAAATGGCTCTGTGACTAGGGTGTAACTTCCTGCAGGCTCTGCGCGCGTAGACCTGGTGGACGTGGACGGCCACACGGCCCTTCACTGGGCGGCTCTGGGTGGGAACGCTGAGGTGTGCCAGGTGCTGATGGAGAACAGGATCAGTCCCAATGTACAGGTAGACAGATACACACATGCACACTCACAGATACTCGTATCATAAAAAAATACACACACACACACACACACACACACACACACACACACACACACACACACACACACACAACCATGCATGCAATGTAGAGACCCAATTATAGTCAAACACCCCTGTATTGTTGTGGTGAGTATTCTCAGTCCCCCTGCGTGCGGCTGCTTAGGACCAAGCAGGGCGGACTCCTCTCCAGTGTGCCGCGTACGGAGGCTACATCAACTGCATGGCGGTCCTCGTGGAGAACAACGCAGACCCAAACATTCAGGACAAGGAGGTACCCTTTCCATCCCCCCTTCACCCAAACACACACACACGTTTCTCTTATCTATCCATATGGTATGAAGGAGGGGGAGGCCACAGTGGATGGTGCTGGGTGATAGGCTTTGTTTGTCTGTGTGTGTGTGTGTGTGTGTGTGTGTGTGTGTGTGTGTGTGTGTGTGTGTGTGTGTGTGTGTGTGTGTGTGTGTGTGTGTGTGTGTGTGTGTGTGTGTGTGTGTGTGTGTGTGTGTGTGTGTGTGTGTGTGTGTGTGTGTGTGTGTGTGTGTGTGTGTTAGGGGAGGACTGCCCTCCACTGGTCCTGCAACAACGGCTACCTGGACGCTGTCAAGCTGCTGTTAGGATACAAGGCCTTCCCCAACCACATGGAGCACACGGAGGAGAGGTGAGCACATGAGGAGAGGGTGAGCACATGAGGAGAGGGTGAGCACATGAAGAGGAGAGGTTGAGCACATGAGGAGAAGAGGGTGAGCACATGAGGAGGAGAGGGTGAGCACATGAGGAGAGGTGAGCACATGAAGAGAGGGTGAGCACATGAGGAGAGGGTGAGCACATGAGGAGAGGGTGAGCACATGAGGAGAGGGTGAGCACATGAGGAGAGGGTGAGCACATGAGGAGAGGGTGAGCACATGAGGAGGAGAGGTGAGCACATGAGGAGAGGGTGAGCAAATTAGGAGAGGGTGAGCACATGAGGAGGAGAGGGTGAGCACATGAGGAGAGGGTGAGCAAATGAGGAGAGGTGAGCACATGAGGAGAGGGTGAGCACATGAGGAGGAGAGGTGAGCACATGAGGAGAGGGTGAGCAAATTAGGAGAGGGTGAGCACATGAGGAGGAGAGGGTGAGCACATGAGGAGGAGAGGGTGAGCACATGAGGAGAGGTGAGCACATGAGGAGAGGTGAGCACATGAGGAGGAGAGGTGAGCACATGAGGAGGAGAGGGTGAGCACATGAGGAGAGGTGAGCACATGAGGAGGAGAGGTGAGCACATGAGGAGGAGAGGGTGAGCACATGAGGAGAGGGTGAGCAAATTAGGAGAGGGTGAGCACATGAGGAGGAGAGGGTGAGCACATGAGGAGGAGCGTCGTGTCACATGACGTTCTCAAAAAAATCAGCCCTGAAACAGACTCAACCTCCGGACGGATATATATATATATATATATATATATATATATATATATATATCGTTATGGAAAGAAAATATAGAAACAGTACGTGTAAAAAATATATATATACATGTATATATTTTTTTCTATTCTGTAATTCTGTAACTTTTGCACATTGGAGCTGGCGAGAACTGTACCTTATACATGTGACGAATAAACCACATCTGAATCAGAATCAGTGTGCATGCCTGAGCGATCATAAGCTGAGCCTATTCTGTATGTATGTGTGTGTGTGTGTGTGTGTGTGTCTGTCTGTCTGTCTGTGCGTGTGCGTCTGTCTGTCTGTCTGTCTGTCTGTCTGTCTGTCTGTCTGTCTGTCTGTCTGTCTGTCTGTCTGTCTGTCTGTCTGTCTGTGTGTGTGTGTGTGTGTGCATCTGTGTGTGTGTGTGTGTGTGTGTGTGTGTGTGTGTGTGCGTGCGTGTGTCTGTGTGCGCGTGTGCATGCGTGTGTGTGTCCGTCTGTCCCGCCGTGTGTCCGTCCATGTGCAGGTACACTCCCCTGGACTACGCGCTGCTGGGGGAACACAGCGAGGTGACCCAGTTCATGCTGGAGCACGGCGCCCTGTCCATCGCCGCCATCCAGGACATCGCGGCCGCCTCCATCCAGGCCGTGTACAAGGGCTACACCGTGCGCAAGGCCTTCCGCCAGAGGAAACAGCTGTTCATGAGGCACGAGGTGCTCCGCAAGGACGCCGCCAAGTGAGACAAGATACCAGAACACACACACACACACGCACGCATGTACACACACACACACACACTCACACACACACACTCACTCAAATCACCAACACAGCGTACACACATCTGCATATAGCGTTTACATATCCGTGTGCCTGAACACACACACACCACACACACACACACACACAACAAGGTTGTTTTTTTTTGTAGCCACCTATACAAACACTAGCTCCTTTTGTTCATAGTTCCTACCTGCCCTCTCTCTCTCTCTCTCTCTCTCTCTCTCTCTCTCTCTCTCTCTCTCTCTCTGTCTCTCTCTTTGTCTCTCTCTCTCTCTCTGTCTCTCTCTTTGTCTCTTTGTCTCTCTCTTTGTCTGTCTCTCTCTCTGTCTGTCTGTCTGTCTGTCTGTCTGTCTGTCTGTCTGTGTCTCTCTCTCTCTCTCTCTCTCTGCTCTTTATCTCTCTCTCTCTCTGCTCTTTATCCCTCTCTCTCTCTCTCTCTCTCTCTCTGCTCTTTATCTCTCTCTCTCCTCTTTCTCTCTCTCCCTCTCTCTCCCCCTGCGATGAGTGTCTCTTACTCGCCACAAAGTTTGACAATCGACAATTAAAGGCATTGTGTGTGTTCTCTGCAGCGTTCGCCCTCCCATCGTATCCGTCTTACTTTGTGTCATCCTGGCAAACACATGCCCCCCCCGCCCTGTCTTGGGCCTGGCTCTCCTCTTGTCATTTGCTCAAATAATCACCTTTTTTATGCCGCCGTCTGAAAGCACATTTGTATGAAGAGGGCTCCAGAATTTCACCTTTTGTCTGTTTCTTCAAGTAGGAAATGTCACATGTCTGGAGGTTGACTCCGACTCCAGGTTATTTTTACCTCGCTAATGGCAAACGCTTTAATCCCAAGCAACTCACAGTGGAGTTGTCCTTATTGAGCAGGAAGGGGTTTATGCATCTTGCTCATAGATGGCTACTGGTAGATAGTTTATTAAAATACTTGCCTTGCTTGAAATATTGGTCGCTTTTCAAAATCTGATGTACACACAGCTAAGGGAAAGTACCACGAAAAGGTACATTTAGATATGACTTTATTTATCTATTATTCCTTGCTGGAAAACTGGAAAAAAATGGTTAGAACTATAAACTACCACTTTTTCATTTAATCAATTCCTATTTATTGCATGTTATATAAATACATTACACACCCTTGCACACACACACACACACACACACACACACATTGTTCTATTCTTCAGAAGGGAATTGGTGGCCAGTCATGTGGACTGGCCACCACAATTTGGGGACACCACTTTCCTGACATCTTGGAAACAAGGTTATGGCATCAAACTATCAAACAACAATAAAATCACAAAAACCAATATGATTGGTTAACCGTGTCGTGACAGAACACTACCACAATATGTTCAAGATTCAAGATTTTAAGTACAATGGAATTACTTACTTACTCCCCATTCCCTACCGCAGTATACATTTCCTACAATTGAACACTATATACTATACAACAACAAACAAATGGTGAGGATTGAATCCTCTTTATTGGTCACATACATGAAGACATACAGTGAAACGTGTTCTCTGCATTTAACCCATCCTAGTATTAGGAGCAGTGGGCAGCTATTCATACAGCGCCCGGGGAGCAGTTAGGGTTAGGGTCTTCCTCAAGGACACCTCCACAGTTTTTGCTAGGAGGAGCCGGGGATCGAACCAGCAACCTTCCGGTTGTGAGGCGACCGCTCTACCTCCTGAGCTAGACTGCCGCCCCTATACTATATAATATACTATGTACTATACAACACTAAACTAGAACAATTCTGTACACAATAAAAGATAACAACAAAAAGAATGTGTGTTGAATTGAATTGAAGACTTTCAATTGAAGTGGCCGTAGGGCAGCGGCATCATGAACACAGTGTATTTCAGTGCAGTGACTGTAATGACTCCAGAAAGTCCAGCAAAAGTATGATAGTATATGATAGTGTAATGTAATATGGAGGACAATGTTATGGTAGTGGCAGCAATCCTAGCAGTTGGATAGAAACTGTCCTCGAACCTGGAAGTCCATGTACGGATACTGCGGACCAGTGACCAGACCGTAGGGGGGGGGAGAAGAGATGGTGCCCAGGGTGGTTGTGATGGAGATGGCCTCATTCCGACATCTGGTCCTAAAAATATCCTCAATGCATGGAAGTGCATACCCAATGATCTTTTTTTTGCCGTCCTCACGACCCTCTGGATGTCTTTCTTGTCCCGTGTAGTGGTGTAGCCGTACCACACAGTGACGCCACCCGTCAGGACGCTCTCTACGGGGCCACGGTAGACGTTCACTGATGGTGACGTGGGTGCCCCGGTGGCTCCTGAAGTCCACGATGAGCTCCTTAGTCTTGCTGTTATTCAGTGCAAGGCTGTCGTCCTCAGACCATTGCGTCAGCCGGACCGCCTCATCTCTGTACTTCGCTTTGTGGTCCTCGCTTGTAAGGCTGGTGTTGTCTGCAAACTTGATAATCCTATTGTTGCTGTGCGTGGCAGTACAGTCATGTGTGTACAGCGAGTACAGCCGGGGACTGAGGCAGCAGCCTTAGGGTTCCCCCGGTGTTGAGGACCGGAGTGGATGAGATGTTGTTTCCAATCTTCACCACTTGAGGCCTGCCTGTCAGGAATTCTGGATTCATAATCCAGTTACAGATGGGGGCGCCCAGAACTAGGTCCCTCAGTTTCAGGACCAGCTTGGAGGGAACGATGGTAGACGTGGACTTAGGGGTTTGAATCCGGAACATTTTGACACACACGTTTGACGTTTAACCACTAGACGAGCCCCGTGAGACCATCCAGATATTCATTAATTTGTGTCTCGCAATGAATATCAGTCTGGCCTCAGCTGGTAAGTTGATTTCCAAATATGGGCACTGCTTTACGTTCGTTCAAAAAGCTCCAGACAATCGGAGTGAAACGCTGGCTCTCTTCACTCTTGCCGAACTGGTTTGAAAGTAAAGAAAAAACATATTTCTAATCTTAGAAAAGCCTTATTTTGTTTATTTCGGAACAACAATTGTATTGATTGCTCTGTAGCATTTTATTAACTGGACAGACTGTGGTTTGGTCTTGAAACTCCCTCCCCCCCGGGCGCTGATTGGTCAGATCATTTCTATATTCTTGGAAAAGACTTTGAACAGGATCGAGGCCAGACCGAACTGCAGAATGTGAACTGGCCAGATTGGGATGGTTTCACGAGGCTAGCACTAGTCTACCCTGCACCCAATTAAACATTTAAAATGCTTATGGTTTTCACCATTGTGCTTGATCATCCGGCACCATCTTGGATCCGTTCACTAACAGCCACCATGTTTTCACTAACCCAGGTGCCAATTCACACTAATAGTAATATAATCCAGAATAATTTTTGTAGTCCAACTTGTTTAGTACGTGTGTGTGTGTGTGTGTGTGTGTGTATGTTTATGTGTGTGTGTGTGTGTATGTTTGTGTGTGTGTGTGTGTGTGTGTGTGTGTATATGTGTGTGTGTGTATGTTTATGTGTGTGTGTGTGTGTGTGTGTGGGTGTAGGAAGCGAGAGGAGGAACAGCGTCGCCGGGAGGCGGAGCATCAGATCTCGTTGGCCAGCCCTGAGCAGCGTCACACGCCTCCAGAGCAAGTGGAGCATCGCCGTCACTCCTTGGCCAACAAGATGACCGCACTGACCCTGCACGACCCCGCCGGGGAAACAAGGAAGTCCTCCAAAGTCGAACGACTCAAGGCCAAAGAAGAGCTTCGGAAACAGAAGGGTAACAGTAATGTATGGATGATCTGTGACACATTAAAGCGGGCAGCCTGAGGCAGATTGCAGGAAAGTATGTTTCGTGAGGTCGTGAGAACAAGGGACGTGATTGCAGAGAAAACAAACAAAAAACTAAAACGTACCTCGACTCATTTTTCAACACGCCAAAATTGTGTCTAAATCTCACCAGAAGAGGGCAATGGGAACATTTATGTATGTTTATTTAGATGTATTTCCGTAATCACGTCTGACCAAACCGAAACCGCAGTACCACGTATTAATCAAGTTGGTTGAATCTCTTCGGCCAGCCAAAAATAAAAGTAGGCTTATTCATAGTAGGCAATGAGTGTGTCATTGAATAGAGCCTTGCAATAACCCCCCCCCCCCCCTCACCCCATCCTCTCTCACACCAGTACACACTAGGAGCAGGTCCTCCAGGAGGAGCAAGGAGACAGAGACACGTGACGTCCCCGGCACGTCGTGTCACGTGACCGCCTCCAAGTGCAAAGAGGGGTCCCCCCCCGCGGGCCACCGGGGCCCCAGACCCCCGACCGCCGCCAAGAGACTGCCCTCGTCCAGCGCACGGCCCTCGTCCCACGCACGGCCCTCGTCCGACGCACGGCCCTCGTCCCACGCACGGCCCTCGTCCGACGCACGGCCCTCGTCCCACGTACGGCCCTCGTCCACCACCGTGCATGTTGCTCTGGGCCGGGCGGACGCACACCCCCCCCCGCCTCTCAGAGTCAGGCCACCCACCGACCGGGAGGGGCCTTCAGAGAGCCTGGCCCTCTCGTCCAGATGCCGCTCCGCCCCCAACCGCAAAACCCCTTCCGGCAGGACGCAGGCACACCACCACGCCGTGGCGCGGACGCCGAGGGAACGCCACCACACACAGCCACCACAGCACAGGAGGAGGAATGAGGCCGCATACACAATCCAGAGGGCCTGGAGAAGGTGTGTGTGTGTGTGTGTGTGTGTGTGTGTGTGTGTGTGTGTGTGTGTGTGTGTGTGTGTGTGTGTGTGTGTGTGTGTGTGTGTGTGTGTGTGTGTGTGTGTGTGTGTGTGTGTGTGTGTGTGTGTGTGTGTGTGTGTGTGTGTGTGTGTGTGTGTGTGTGTGTGTGTGTGTGAGAGACTGTGTGTGTGCGTGCGTGTTGATAACAGCCGATATTAACATGCCATGGTTATCCTTATGTCTTTATGGCCCCACTTACCTGGAGAGTTTCACCATGCAGGCATACTAGTGTCCACATGCACTCCCCACACAAACACATACAGTACAAGCCGGTCATATTCGTCAACATTTATTACATACACACCCCCACCTCACATGAACAACCCTCACACTCGCACACACATTTTATAAATGTTTTTACTGTAACACCATACTCACAAATAATGTGTACTCGTCTGTGTGTCTGTCATAGGTTCAAAGCGAGAAAACGCCCGCAAGAGAGCTGGCCCTTGGAGTGGGCGGAGTCAACTGATCCAAGCCACACCCCTAACAGGAAGAACACCGAAACGAGAGCGCAACCCGCTAAATTAACAGCCAGTAAGAACTCAGTGCTGCAAAGCATCTATGGTAAGATGAGGCCCATAATAGGCATACACCTTGTCACGTTTGTGAATACGAAATTAATTTAAAATATGGGCCTGAATGACCTTGATACTGACAACGGTGATCCAGGATGGTTTCGGAGGCCGAGAGGAGCACTTCTGCCCTGCTCCACACAGACAGCTGACAACGTGTAAAGGCTGCTAACAGCCACATACCAGAAGACGGTGTGTGTGTGTGTGTGTGTGTGTGTGTGTGTGTGTGTGTGTGTGTGTGTGTGTGTGTGTGTGTGTGTGTGTGTGTGTGTGTGTGTGTGTGTGTGTGTGTGTGTGTGTGTGTGTGTGTGTGTGTGTGTGTGTGTGTGTGTGTGTGTGTGTGTGTGTGTGTGTGTGTGTGTGTGTGTAATAACCCCTTGGTAGGGTTTCACCTCACCGACAGCCCTGACCTTCAGCACACATCACCAGGTGATGACGGGAGAATGGGCAGAAACCACACACACACACACACACAGTGAGGTTCACATCCACATACCATCTCACCCAACAGACCCCTACTTTCTGACGCCATAGCCCCACCCATCTTCCTCACCCTCTCTCTCTCGCTCTCGCTCTCTCTGTCTCTCGCTCTCGCTCTCTCTCTATTTCCCTCTCCCTCCTTCTTGGGTCTGACAGTCCTGGCACTGTGAAAAGTTCAGAGCTGTCAGGGGGAATGTCAGACGACCGCATGGAGCTATCTGCAGAACACACACACACACACACGTGCGCTGACGCCACATCGAGCCACACACACATTGACGAAACTTATTCCCCCCACTCTTGTTTTTTGTGGTGTGTAGGTAGAGGGGGAAGGGGGGGGGGGGGGGGGTGCACATGGCCGGGGATGGATTGTGCCAGGGAACTGTCACTGAAAGTTAATTCTATTAGCCTATTATTTAATTAATAAACCATCTATCTGGGGTCCCTTTGATCCCTTAAAGAAACAACCGAGTCCCCCTGGGCCACATCTGGTGCTTTAAGGCAGCGGTGTGTATATTCTAGGAGAGTCCGTTCCCCCGGGTTGGTTAGAACAACCGCCCTGAGAGCCTTGAAACCGCCTCTGGATCTAGGGGGGGGCAGATTACGCTCCACTTCCCGGTGTTAAAAAGAGATGATGCCACCATCATCAGATCTTGAAGGCCCCAGCGAGAATTGAACTCACGACCCCTGGTTTACAAGACCAGTGCTCTAACCACTGAGCTATGGGGCCTTACCTGAAAGGTATGTTTGCGGAGCCACATAAGAAGTATGCACACACCCAGGACAGTCACCTGCGTCACACCCAATGATGTGACTGCTGGGGGTGTAGACCTGTTGTTAGGAATCTTTCATTCTTTCACATGACCACTAGAGCACTGTAATCACAACTAGCTACCTCTACCTATAGTTTACATATGTATTGATAAGATGTATCTTAATATGTATGTATGTGTGTAAATCTGTACATTTTTACTGTACCTGCCGTAAAATATTTTTATCTTCAACTGTTGATAAAATTGCATACCCCTGATCACTACTTTCTGTATACTTACCTGTATATATATTTACCTATTATTACGCACAAATCTCACACATACTCCATAAGTAATCTTATAACTGTTTGTATACCTAGTAGACTGTCTCTTAGCAACTGTAAACTGTAAATGATATATCACCATGCACTTTACTGCAACATTTGCACTCTGGTTAGATGCCAAATTATTTTCGCTTTACTGTACTTGTGCTGTGCAATGACAATAAAGTTGAATCTAATCTAATATAGAGTATTGGCTGGGACACTTATATAACCATTTAAATATACAATTACAAAAAGGGAGGGGATGGGACAGTGTTGTGTCTAGTGCATTCAACACAGAGTTTAAAGGTTCGGAGTTTGATTCCCAACACAGCCTACCTGTAGGCATCCTTGAGCAATATGCCTGACCCCCCCCCCCTCCTACCTGCTTAATGGCCTGTATCTAAATTCATTGCAAGTCTCTTTGGAGAAAATCTTTGTCTAAATAACTTCTTTTTTTTCCACCATTCACCATCTTTTGTTTTTAGGCAACTCCATGGCCAGACGGGGACGCTCTCTCCGAAGCGCTCAGTCTCAGCTGCTCCTGGACCTGTCTCTGCGCACCCAGAGTCAGCGTAAGTGTCTCTCTCTCTCTCTCTCTCTCTCTCAAACACACACACACACACACAGCATTTGAATCCACCGCCAGCCACTTTGACGTGTACTCTTCTGTTGCTCCCACAGTGAGTGGGATAGACCGTGTCCACCTGCATGACACCCTGAGTCAAGCCACCCAGTACTCGTACCACCTGAGACCCCAGAGCTCTGGACAGCCGTCCAGGGGGCGGGGGAAGTACTGAGCACACTACACACACACCCCGTGTGTGCCGCGACGTGGCCCCCCGGTCCAAGGGGTGTGGATTTGCTTCTACTTCTAGAGACGCTGAGATTCTAGCCGAGGAACGAGGACAAAACACAATAGGCTTTGCGTTACTGGGATCCCCCTGGGCTGCTAAACAGGACCTACGCGCATTTGAAGTCACTCCCATCTGTGCATCACAAACAGGCGGTCATGGCTGCCACACACACACACTTACTTCTCCAAGCTGGCAGACTGCCATCCTTCTTTAGATTTACTGGAGGGGAGGGGGGGTGGGTACAATAACAGTGATGTTTTCTTTTTCTTTTTTAAATGCGGGGAATGTGCATGACATGACATCAGACGGATGACCTCACAGGGTGGGGTTAATTTTACAGAGTTGTTGTGTAAAAGATAACCTTTAATCCATTGTGGAAGGAAAACACAGAATAGTGCACATACACCGATAACCTTTCTGTGGAGAGCGAGTCAGTCAATCAGCAGCCAGTCATACAGGGAGCCCACCTGCAGCAACACTCACCCCCCCCCCCCCAACCAACCACCCACACACACTTTGCCAATTGCAATTTTTCTGAAACAAGCTGTTTGCACAAACTAGTACTAAACCTAGTACTGTTATTGTCGCTTGTGTTCCAAGTATATACCTCAATATTTGTCTTTTTTTACTGTTAAAAGCCAAGCAAAACAAATAAACAAATTCAAAACAAAGGTGTGTTGTTTTTTCCATCACTTATTCTCCATTTTATTTAATTTTTGAAAATGCAGACAAAAGCCAACATACAGAAATAACAATATTGAGTTTTACAAATGCAAAATAAGAACAATCCAAAAAGAAAAAAAAACGTTTGTTTTTTTTCTAGTCCCAATAGAAAGCCCTATCTATCCCATTGGATGTTTCTCTTCCTAAACATTCAACTTCCATTTTTTTTAAATTGAGCTCTATGTCTGTTGAAGATCCACCTGGATGGTGAACTGAAGCAGGGTTGGTGGTGGTGGTGGTCATCACTGGCTGGGGTCAGTACATGTCTCTGAGCCCCAGGTTACCACGGTGAGTGGTGGAGGCATGAGCCATGGTCACGCTGTAGCAGTACAACAGGTCCGTCAGCCACTGCTCCCTGGTCTCCCCGTGGGAGTACCTCTGGAAGACAAAAGACAGACACACACAAGTTAGATTCTAATGTGTTGTCATTGCACAGCACAGCAGTACCAGTACAGCAAAACAATTATTTGGCATCTAACCAGAGTGCAAATGTTGCCGTAAAGTGCATGGTAATATATAAGTTAATAATATGTAATGTATAAGTGACACACTAGTCACATTATTCCAATCATGTTCATCAACTTTTATCAATCAAACCTTTTCATTTTATTTATTATAATCCTATACTCTTATAATACTAAATCAGAACCTCGGATACACTCGTGGAGTCAGAACGCTAAAAAAACCCAAAAAACAAAGCTAGACTGAAAAAGGGTTATGTTTTAAGTCCTCCTGTAGTCCAGTAATAATGTCACTTCACCTCACACGAATTGCAACAAAAACAAACTCAACAGATTGTGTGTCCTCAACATATCCCGATGAGAGGGAAAACAGTTGTTAAGAATTGCATGAAGGTAAAAATCCCGGAATTTAAAATGACCACCATCCACCTTAGTGACAATACTCCCTCTCGAAAGCCGAAACCCTGTATGAAGAGGACATTTGGTAGGTGTATTGCTCATGACCCTAGGAAGTACAGCATCAAGTTTCTTATCGGGCCTCATTTTCCAGCAGATAAATGTAGTTGATGGCAGCCAGTATGTCTCGGATGGTGGAGCACTTCCTCAACGCATACCATGGTCCCATGGATCTACTTATGAAGACATATGCCACCAGTATACAGTAAGTATGTAAGGAAGAAGTATGGCAAGGCTGTAGTGGTGTTTGACGGTTAGGAAAGTAACTACACAAAGGACATGACACACCACAGACAGACCGACAGACAGACAGAAAGGCACCACTGGGACATTTACAGCCCACATGATCGTCACAATGCAGAAGGACCAGTTCCAATTTCTTTTCCACGCTAAGTTAAGAGCTGCAGAAGGCGAACTGTGGAACGCACCATGCATCAGGAGATGCCGACCTGCTGATGGTGCAGAAAGCTGTGCAGTGTGCTGCCGCCAACAATACAGTACTAATAGGGGACGATGACACAGCCCTCTTTAGTCCTTCTCTGCTACCATGCTAGCCTAGACTCCCATGACCCGTGTTTTTGTCGAGAAGAACACAAAGAAGCCTCGCACATGGAACATCAAGTCTACAAAACAACTACTTGGCCCGGACATACGTATGTAAACACATATGTTCTTGGACATTCAGCTTCCACAGATGATATGGCTGAAGCGGGAGAGAAAGCGATGGTGATTCTCTACAATGGAAACTCAACTGACACCTTGGACTTCCTCTGACCTCATCGGTTCTGTGGTAAGGTGGCATCTAGCTCTACTTACGCTCAGCCACAGGTCTTACCACCCACATGAGCAGCAGCAAAGTATCCCAGCCTGCGTGTGTACAAGAACGGAGGGGATCTACAGATGGACCTCTTCCTACAGAGTGGGGATGGCAGAAGTGCGACCAGGGGGGGGTTCTGCCAATTCAGAACACCCTACCCCCTACGCTCCATTAAAAAGAAAAAAACTACTGCGGGTCATCAAGTCCAACTGCCAGGCTGACTGCAGCACCCTGAGATGCACATGCAAAAAGAACAACATAGAGTGCACTCCGGCACGTGGAACCTGCAGGGGATCCAGCTGCACTAACTCAATGCAGATGCACTGTGACGAGTATGAAGAGGACATTGTGTAGCGTTACATTGTGTTTGTTTGATCAGCAGTGGGATCGGTTATGTGATGATGATGTGATCATAATCAATTCTCATCCCTGATATTGTGTGTGATTTTTTTTTTTTGCTTCAAGGAAAAAAATACAGCATGGTCAAATCTAACAGAAAGGGCTAAAAAAAATAGCATCTTTTGGGCTTTCATACATAGGCCATTTTTTTTTTTCATTCAGGATACAAAATCAGTCGAGTTTGTCTTTGTTGCAATTAGTGTGTTGTTCACCCCCCATTTTTGCATGCATTAAATGCCTGGACTACTGCCCTCCCGCAAGGTGATGTGAGCGCTGCGCGCGTGCGTGTGTGTGTTTTTGTTTACCGTGAGGTCCTGGATGACGTGCTGCAGTAGCGCAGTGTTGACCAGCAGGTGGCTGCGGAGCGGGGAGTGCTGTAGTATCAGGACCAGCATCTGGCCCAGCTGGGGCAGCTCCTCCTCACACAGGTCCCCCACGCGCAGCGACTGCAGGACGGTGCGGAGCAGCCGCGGGACGCTGCACAGCGCCGACACACACGCACTCCAGATGGCCTCCCTGCAGACAGTCCAGTCCAAAGAATGAATGAATGGATGGATGGTTGGATGGATGGTGGGTAGGATCACATACAATGAGTGGGGGTTGCAAACCATGACCATTGAGCCTTCAGACGGCTTCGAAAGAACCCAACCATCCTCAACCTCGCACCACTGTGCTGTGCTATTCTGAGCCTTACTTACAAGAGGGGGGTGTGTGTGTGTGTGTGTGTGGTGTGTGTGTGTGTGTGTGTGTGTGTGTGTGTGTGTGTGTGTGTGTGTGTGCATACATACTGTACATAAAGCACACCTCAGAGCGTAATGAGACCACACCTAACTAGATGGACTGGTTACAGATCGGAGAATGCAATTCACATACACCGGTTGTCCGGGTGAGAAACATTTGACAAATGTAACTAAACTGATGGTACTCACTTGATGGCACATACTCTTGTTTGAATCAACCTAGAGTCTGTTTGTTTGTTACAGGCCGTAGATATCCTATGACCAGAACTCCGCACAAAATATTTTTATATTAAATCTTTTTTATCCGTTCAACTGATGAAAAGACCAAAACATTTTAATAATAAATCAACAAAAGACTCCAAGGAAGGCCTAATGCTGCCCCCTACAGGGATCGTTTTAAATGCTGTGGAAAGTGATTAGCAGCATCACAAGAGAGGACACATCCCCAGCCACACATCTATCTACTACCACCCAAAGCCGAGGCCCACCTCTTGTGCGTGGTTTCTGAGGGCGCCTCCTGCTGGAGGGTGACGAGCAGGGCCAGCAGGCTGAGGCAGCACTGGGCCAGGAAGCGCAGCACAGCCTCACTGGGCGGCACGGACAGTTCCAGCAGCCTGGAGACCGCTCTGAGCAGCCCTGCTGCCAAGCTGTCAGGCACCACTGCCAGCTTACACTGAGAGCGAGAGAGCGAGAGACACGCACACACACACACACTTGATATCGTCGAATCAAAAGAAAAATGGCGTTTTTGAAATGTGAATTAATGCCTTTCTTTCCTGATGTTAATCATCCCTTACCAGGTATTTGCAGATGGCATTCTGCAGAATGTCAAAGCATTGCGACTGTGATCCGAGCGTCTCCAGACAATGGCAGACCTCCTGGGAATGGATAACAGAAAGACCATTGTTATCCGGAATCACTGGGAATTAACTACATTTAAAGTGCATTATAGATCATTACACTCCAACATACATCTATAGTGATACCCAGGGTGTGATGTCTTCAGCGATATTATCTGGGATCCAACAGTCCCATGTTACAGCAGAACTTCTGGGGGAGTTAAGTCTCGTTTCCCGTTTCGCTACAGAGATATTCTACCGAAGAGAACTTCTATCGGATATTTTAATTTAAAGTGCATTTCTACAGTGGCCAGTCTACATGGTGTTGATTTGAAACCTTTGCCCAGGTTTCGTGAGCCTTTCATTGATAAAATGCTTTCCAATTCAAATGAATTCTAATAAGCCCAGCCTTTACCATTAGGAATCTGTTCAGTTTCATCGTCACGTTAAGGCTGGGGGGGTGGGAGGTGAGACAGGAGGCAGTCTCACGACCAGGGGTAACTGGATTAAGAACCAGCCTCAACTTTGAGTCATTCATTTCAAATCAAAATTATATTTTCTCATTAGCTTTAACAAATTGAAATTAAGTGTGTGTGTGTGTATGTGCGAAGTATGTGTATGTGAGACCCATGCACCTGGTGTTCTCCCCACCACTAAAAACAATCCTGTCATTAGTTCAGATCAGAGCAGACACAGTCCGTCCCTCAATACTGTCCCCTCCTTCCTACCTCCCTCCCTCCCTCCCTCCCTCCCTCCCTCCCTCCCTCCCTCCCTCACCCTCTCCCTCAGACAGGGAGATGAGAGTACCATAATCTGAGGCCTTAATTGAGGAGCTGAATTAGTTTAACATAGTCACCACCTCGCACACCGGCCCTGGGGCGCGCTTACGTTAACGGTACATATTTTATTTTGAGCCAGAAATGTCACTCCCATCATGCTATGGGCTCTCATTAGCATTCCTGCGTTTCCCCGCTCCATGCGCGATAACTACGCCTCCCCCAACCTGTGCCACGCGATAAAGGATCCCCTCTCGGGCCGGAGAGCCATGATAACAACCCCCCCCCCCCCACTCTCTGAGGTGTGTGTGTGTGTGTGTGTGTGGTGTGTGTGTGTGTCCGTCCAGGGGGGGAACTGGAAGACCAGTGATGTGGCTGGAATATGAACCCTTTGTACAGACACGACACCTGCTCCAAGTCTGTTTTACTTCCAACTTCACCGTTTTTTTCCCCCCCTGCCGTCATGTGCTGCCAGGAGAGGGTGGGTGATCTTGAGTGTGGGGCTTTCTGTCCGACGGATGAGAAAAACATTTCCCGCCATTGACGGGGGGGACGCACCTCGACCACGTCCCAGTGGTGTGTGAACTGCTCCAGGAGGGTGGGGTAGAGGCTGAGGGGTGACAGGAGAGAGGGTGGAATGGTGCTGTCGTCGGGGGCGTCCTGCAGGGCAGCCAGGTCTTCGGAGGAGAAGCCGGTCAGGGTGGAGAAGAGGAAGCTGACGTAGTCCACGTCCTGCAGAGCAGCGCCCTGGCTGCCCATGCTCCAACCGCTCAGAGAAGACCTGAAGGACATGAACATCACATTACAGCCACCTTACCTTCACCAATCATTATTATAATTATTGATCACTACCCTGGACTAAACCAGGGTGAACCATGAACCTTGATCACTGCCCTTTGACTAACCAGGGTGAACCATGAACCTTGATCACTGCCCTTTGACTAACCAGGGTGAACCATGAACCTTGATCACTGCCCTTTGACTAACCAGGGTGAACCATGTACCATGCAATCATAGGAGTGTTTTCAGTCGAAGGGCTTTAAAAACATTGGTTTTAGTTGAATACTGCTGAGAACAACACTTTTCACCAGGTTTGATGGAAATTAATTGATTGTGATTAAACTGCATTATTTGATGGTCCACATTCCTTTCAGAACTACTTCTCCGTCACATTCAAGCATCCAACGTTGTTTTGATTTCCTATGTCCCATGTGCCGAGTTGTACCAAAACTACTTGAATCACGCTGCAGTGTGTGTGTGTGTGTGTGTGTGTGTGTGTGTGTGTGTGTGTGTGTGTGTGTGTGTGTGTGTGTGTGTGTGTGTGTGTGTGTGTGTGTGTGTGTGTGTGTGTGTGTGTGTGTGTGTGTGTGTGTGTGCGTGCGTGCGCACCATGTCCTCCTTCTGCTCAGACCCTGAAGGCTGGGGTGGTCACTAGCAGACTCTCTTGTGTTCAATGAGGAGGCTGCATTCCAATCTCCCAAAGACCTCTTTGTACTCGACACGCACACGCAGTACTCAAGACTCGCACTACACTGTCCCACTACCGACTCACACTTAACAGACCGACTCACACTTAACAGGCCGACTCACACTTAACAGGCCGACTCGGATGTTTTTAAGTTATTGATCATGTATCCTCATCGGGACACATCAAGGGGAAGAGACCAAATTTTGAGAACGCTAAAAACACAACACTGCCCTCTGGTGGTCGTAAGCGGCAGCAGCGCAGACTGGTGCGTGTCTCATTCCATCCGTCTTCTCTTTGGTTTAATTGCTTGATTCTATTACTGGGCACATTCCACAGCTCCTCTTTAACCAGGAGTGACTGATGACACCCCCCCCCTCCACACACACACACACACACACACACACACACACACACACACACACACACACACACACACACACACACACACACACACACACAGCACACACACACACACACACACACACACACACACACACACACACACACACACACACACACACACACACACACACACACACACACACACACACCTGAGGTGTACGATCCGGATCAGGGAGGCGGCGAGGCCTGCAGAGATGCGGCCTGCCGTGCAGCAGCGGCTCAGGCTGACCAGCAGGGTGTGGGGCAGGTGGGGCAGGAAGTAGAGCAGCTGTATCATCCGCTGCTGGGACTGGGCCGGAAGCAGCACAGCAGCGCCTTCCTGTGGGTCTGTTGGACGTGCGCATGGCGACAGGTCAGTAGTTGCGGTGCCGGTGACGCTCATGGGGGAGCCAGACTAGACAAGGCCTATCCACAGTAGCGAGTGCTCAGATAATTGTGTGTGTGCGTGCGGTCCTGTTGGATCTCTGACGCACATGCTGATGTCAGAAACCCAGCAGACAAAAGGAGTCTTGTGATGGTGAATCGCCGGCTCAACGGCAGTTTCTATTAGAACATTAATCCAGCCCCCCCCCAACCCCACCCCACCCCACCCATACCCCCCCCCCCACCCAACCCAACACATACCCCCCCCCCCCACCCAACCCAACACATACCCCTCTTCCCTCCACACCGGCCCAGCAACCACTGTCCGACCCCTGGCTACGTTGTGTGCTTACAACACTCTCTCATAAAGAGACAGGGTCCAGATGATTTATGTACACGGGGGTATTTGGAGTCAAATGGATCTGTCGGCGTAACAAAGACATATCAGATCTAGCCATGATCCAGATCCCGCCCTGCTTGCTCTATGCCAGGGGTTGATATTGCATTTGGACCAAGTTGTCTGATGTGTGTGTGGCATCACACTGCCCCCTAGTGCCACTTTGCAACACACTTCACATTTCTGGTGGGTTTGTCAAGTTCTTGTTGCCGTTTCTCTATTGTGTACACGATTAATAATTGGCTATTGTTTATACACATTCTTATACATGTTCCACCAATGTTCATTTCACATATGTATCTCCCTATATGTAAGGATACCATTTAGGCCATTAGCAGAGAGGATAAAAAGGTTCAAAATATTGTGTATAATGACCCACATACAACATAATATACAGTAAACTGATTGTAACGTCTCAATGACAAGAAGTTGAATTCAAATGAATATGTGTTACCATAGAGCCTGCAGGCGTTGCTCTGCAGACTGCTCAGCAGGTCCTTGTTGCCCCTGGAGGCCGCAGCTTGGATGGAGAGGATGAGCCTGGCAGACAGAGCAGGGTTGCGGTGACCCAGTTGGCACAACTGGACAGGGAGAGCTGCCAGCCATCGACCCAGCACCTTACTCCTGGAGAAGGAAAACAACAGGGGGTGGAAAGAAGATCTCGAGATGCTGCGGTTACTAGCACAAAAACAGGAAAGGTTTTGTTCACATTACCAAACTACATAAAAAAAACTACATTAAAAGGCAACTAGAGTACTCTAAACACTCGAATTAAACTTGTATACGCTAATAAACACATTGCACATCTGATAATTAAAAAGCAATTGAAATCAACATAGGATGAGTAACGCAATGCAGCCACTTTGTGTGAAAATTGTTACACAATTTCATGTAGCTATTAATATTCGTATTGATAGTCCTGCATAACAGAAAATGTTAAAGTGATGTTGGTTACCTGGCAATGTGCGTATGCCCTGGTTCTTGTTGGTAGATCTTGCTGAAGAAGGACAGCAGTAAAGACCGGGTCTGAAGAGTCAGGTTCCTCTGCTGGTAGTGGATATAAACTGCTGCCAAGAGGTCCTCCGTCACGGCTACAAAAAAATACATTCATTAATAAATACATAAATACAATTGAAAACGTAGCCACATTGCCAAATGACCCAACATGCGATACTTGATACCAAATCATAGTTGTATTACCTGCAAGGATCTGATAGTAAATGGTGTACAGTTAAATTATCTTGCTTGCTTTGCTGCATAGCAGTGCTAATGTTTTTGTCCTTTTAAATTATGAATATACTTTGCAATGAGAATGGATATATACTACACAGTATAATGGCTTATATACTACAAAGAACTGTCTTACCCAAGAAGAATGTCCCAAAACAGACTGCCAACTGTAGCTCACACACAGTGATGATAGTAATATTAATATAATAATATTTTTGATATGTCCCATTTGTGCAAAGAAACCCCGTCACCTCTCCTAACCCAATACTCTGGAAGGTGTACTGTACGTCACCAAGCACTCATGCACACCTCTGCTCCTCTCCTTGAGCGCCAGCTTCCACACGGCGTCGAGGAGCATGTGGAGCTGCTTGTAGCTCAGCTTCATGCCGTTGGCCAGTGTGTCCCGGACAAACGTCCTGAGGGGCAGCAGCCATTCCACGTCCTTGTCCGGGCCGGCGTCCTGCCGCTGGCTGAGGGCCACCATCACCTGACACAGGGTGATGTTCAGGCCCAGGGGCTCCACCGTCGGCCCGGTCACAGCGGGCACCTGCTTCATTCTGGGTAGGTCAAAAAAGGTGCCCCGGGGTATTAGCTCTCATGAAATCCAATGTAGACAGAAGGGAAAGCAGCAACAACACAGTGTTGAGCACTTGTTCACAAAATATTCTCGCATAGTTAACGACAAAATATAAACTTTGGTTAAAATGGCAAATATTACTATTCATAACATGAATATTGTGCATGCAAAACAGAAAAAAGGGCTCAAACGCAAACCTAATTAGTCATCTATCAATTTTCATGTAAATTGTATAATGAAACACATATTCATTGTAATATTGGGCCTATTTCAATATATTCCGATTTCTCACCTCTTGAGATCAGGCTTTTTCTTCTGCTTTGGGGCGTCCAGGGCACCATAGGGAAAGTTTTTCATGAAGTGCTGTTTAAAATTGTCCAAGTATTCACTGCGGAACCAGGCATCCTACACAGAGAAGATATGGTTACTTCCTTCAATCAAGACACTCAACAACAACAAAGCCTGTGTGTGTGTGTGTGTGTGTGTGTGTGTGTGTGTGTGGTGTGTGTGTGTGTGTGTGTGTGTGTGTGTGTGTGTGTGTGTGTGTGTGTGTGTGTGTGTGTGTGTGTGTGTGTGTGTGTGTGTGTGTGTGTGTGTGTGTGTGTGTGTGTGTGTCTCCTCACCAGTATGTCCTGTTGATCCCTATGCGGAGCCAGTTTTCTGAGCTGCTGCAGGATGGAGAGCACCTGGAACATGATGGACATTGCGTCCGGGTGGATCAGGTTGGCACCCTCACTGCTGTTCCAGGTCGAGTCAGTGGCGCTGGCTTCGACCCACACCTCCAGCAGTAGGGGCACTAGGGTGGCGGCAAAGTTCTGAACGGCCTCAGCGGAACCCAGGCCTTCCCCTACCGCAGCTCCAGGCTCCACATCCGGCCTGCAGAGTCACGCAGACGAGGGACAACAGGGAGAGTGTGTTGACGAGAATCAAAATGGTTGTTTGTAGTTCTGAATGCTGTATGTACGTATGAATGTATTCTTGATCATCCATTAATAAATCGAAGGTTAATACACGCCATTCAATCTTGGGTATAATGGCCTTTGCCGTCGCCGGCGGTGGTTTTCAAAGCATGGCTATTCTGAAGATGAATTACTTGTGCAGTTATGGATCCAAGTAAAGGGGGATACATACCGGAGCTTGAAGGTGGAATGGGGAGTCGGTCTGGCTCCAGAATTCTCATAAACCTTGACCTCGGTCCTGCTGTAGGTCAGCTCCTCCCAGTTGAGATCCAGAGGGGTCATACCTCCCTCCTTGTCTGAACCAAACACACCTTCACTTGGAACGCACATGTCTCGGTCCTCTGTGGGCCTCTCCTCTACTACTGCCTGGAGAAAACGCCCCAGCCTGAAACACAGGTAGACCAAGTAAAGCAATGAGGACTTTTGCATGTATGCTTGTTTCAGACCAGGTAGGGTCCAAGACGGCTTGCGGATCACAGCCAGATTTAAACATGTGACTGACTCCTACAGTGACTTCAGTTACTTGCCCAGGCCATCAATTATTTTTGGCTGGATTATGTGACAACATCAGGTGTAAATGTGGACCTTGAGATCTGCTATGAAAATGTCTTAGTAAGTATTCACATAGTCGTAGAAGTCCAATTGTAATCTGACCATCAGAGATGTTGTTGTCGTGTGTGCGTGTGTGTGTGTTCAATTAAGGCCATGTACCTGAAGAGCACAGTGAGTCGCCATTGCTGTCCAGTCACAGCTTTGTTGGGGTTGACTGACAGTGCCCAGCTCCTTTCCTTAGTATCAAGGGGTTTCTTGCTCCCTCCAGTACTGCTGCTGCGTCGATGGGAAATCAGCTCCAGGAAGTTGGTGAGGAGGACACTGGGCCGTGATGCAAGCAGGGCAGGGTAGTGTTCCAGCATTACATCTAGGACCTTGAGGGCATCCTCCTGGATGCCTGTCTCAATGTGCGTCATGGCACAGGACAAGTGAGCACTGAGAAGGGGGAAAAACGGCGCTGCTCTCTCTGCTGGCACACACTGGGCAAGGAACCTGGACATGGAGAGAAAGTTATATGATGACATGCCAGAGTAAAAAATAAAAGAAAAAATGTTATTCTCATGGCCAAATTGAACGTATCTGATGATTCTGACCTGAGCAAACGCGTGGCCGCCATGCGAACATTGGCATCCTTGTCTGTGAAAACGGCTGCCACCTCAGAGACAAGGCGGGAAAGATGCTGCTCCAGTAGGGTGGGATTCTTTACCAGCAACTCTCTCAAGCCATTCAAGGCACTCTGCTTCACGTTGCCATTGTAATGGTGGAGCTGTGACACCAGATCCTAAACGCAGAAGGAAATACAATTTGTGACCAAAACAACTATGCTTCACCGTGGGGGGGAAAAAACTTCAATGTGGTATTAGAAAACGCCTAGAAAAAGGGGGGGGGGGACAAGCAAAGGAAAGGTGAGAACACTTACATTGATGCCAAGCTGTCTGTGTGTGGTGGGGCCACTTTCTCTTTTCAACTGTTCAGACAGATTGATTCCCTTGGATCGGAAGGTGGTATTGGTGGCATTATCTGCTCTGGGCTTCTTCTTTCCCACCTTTAGCTTGACTTTCTGGAAGTCGTCCTGTCTCTTCTTCCTCTTGGACTTCATAGCTGTCGTAAATAACACAAGCGAATTAACTAACTCATTGTAGTTTAAATCAAACAACATTAACCACTGGCCTTAAGCAATATAAAAAAATAACGCTAAATGAGAAATGATCTTTTATTTGCCGGTAGAGTACATTCACTGATATTTTATTGGCCGGTAGAGTACATAACACACACACATTCACAATTACATGCCAATGTGCAAATGTATTTCAATAAAATGACAAACCTCTCAAGCATGCCACACAACAACAGCCAACCTGAAGCTCGTGTTGATAACTTGGGTCCTCAGTCGATGTTTCGTTTCGTGACCCAGGACCGCCAGACCACAATCGACTTTTGAAAATATGCAAAATATGTCAGATATGTCGTCTTGAATCCACTATATACACGTGGGTTGCATTTCCCCCCCTGGAATAATGTGTTCGTGAATACTGGCATATAAAACGAGCCCAAATGAAGTATTCCCTTAAGTCTTGGAAAATGTGTGTGCTTTTTAAATGCAAGCACCTCTGCACATTTATTTTCAGCCAATTAAACGAATAATAATAATCCATATAGATTATAGGGCCAATTATATGCGAGATCTAGCCGAAAATATATATGTAGAGCAAAACTATCAAGGCGGGGGGGGGGTGCTATTCTTAAAAACAGGCAAACGCCGCGGCTCCTGTTCCTTGTATTGGGCTTTTCTAGCATTGCCTTTTCCCCCCTCGGATAGCAGCTATTCTCGTTTTATAGTCGTTCCCACACTACAGGTAATATGGCGTTATACACTGGTGCTTGTTCCAGTATAACACGTGTTGTATAAAAAATGTACAAAAATAGCAATTATTTGGTCGTACAGTTACGTAACATAGGGGTTAGCATTAGCGTTAGCGAATAGCTGGTTCCAAATCAAACATGTCCGTCTATTGTCTACTGAAATAGCGCAGTCTTTACAATGTAAAGTTGGCTCATAGATATGCATATATATATACATATATATGTGTGTATAGGCTACATATATAGAACACACTCGAGCGCGAATGTTGTATGACCTTTTGACAGTGCGTCTGAACTCTCCTCTCCTCCAGAATGGGAGACGCCGAAATGAAGCCCGCCTCGGATCAATCACTGAGGGCGAAGAAGCCCTATGGGATCCAGAAACAGCCAAACCGGTTCAGGAACGCCAAGGTACGTTATTATTATTATTATTATTATTATTCGAAATACAACATTTGTATGTTGGCTAAATAATGCTCGAATGAAATCTTTTGAAGGGTTTCAGTGAGTGTCTCAAAGGCTACTGCAGCTGGATGCAGGGAAGGTGGTTCAATGTCCCATGCATAAGCTTGGGACATATTATAAATATATATATATACATATACGTATATAGCCTACATTGTCCCAAGCATACGTTTGGGACGTTGTGGTCTGGATGCTCTACCCTGGCTTGCCGCCGGTCTGCATATTGTTGCAGAAATTGGAGCACATTTACGATAAGCCCTAAACGGTTGAACCCGTTACTACGTGGTTCACAAAGTTTTCTGCTTATGACAGATTCCACATATGTGAGTTAATTGCTACCTCCTTGTATATATATATTTTTCTTCAGTTGATGTATTGAAACGTTTCCTGTACGTGTGTGTGTATATTTACACACAACACTTGTTCTGGTGGTGTACATTCTCATTTTATGAGATTGGCGTTGGTTGCCAGAATATCCTGGCTACAGCATTTGACATGCTAAAGCCTCATGCAGGGAACATGGAGGATACATTTCCTCCATGATGTGGAGGACATGGGTGTGGAGTTAAATCTCTTCACCAAGCCTTGTCCCTTCGCTAATTCTTTGTATCTCTCTCCTCCATTTGGGTGTATTCTCTCTGACAGAGAAAGCCGTTCCAACATTCGGCTGACATAGGTAAGTCCAGGCATCACATAGTGCTGCTTTCACTAAGACTATTTGGGGCTTGTAACCCTGGTTCCCTCCTTCATTTGATCTGTGATGGGGCTGGGGCCATCTACCACTCTTTTGAGTGGTGGCATATGTATCACTCCCAAGAGTCTCCTTTTGAAAGTTGCTGCATAAAATGCTAGAAAACACTAGGGGTTGAAGTGTGTATACAACTGCAGTTTAGGCCATCTTATAGGTTTTTAAACTGCTGAACACTCAGTAGTTCACTTTCAATACATGACGTCTGTGTTCTACAGGCCTCATTTGCACATAGGTTCTAAATGCAAATGCAGTGTTTGGCTCCAGGTCAACATACTTATTTAATAACCAGACATTACAATATGGCTTTCTGCTGAAAGTCCACACTGGGGTTTCACTCCAGTGTGGATGGGCTGCGTGAGGAAGTGGGCATGGCTGAAGTAGTCAGTCTGCACTCCACCTCTGGCCTACACTAGACGGAAAACTGGGACTTTTCTCTCGGCTACAAAAGTGTTTCCAAGCATTTTTCTGTAAATACATACTTAAAGCAATGCAAGATATTAATGTTACTTTTTCCCCCAGTGTTCACAAAAGGGGCCGTCATTAAGACCCTTCCCTCTCTCACCATGCAGTTGACCGGTGTCACTGAGCCCATCATTGGTAAGTTGGAATGAAACCTCACTTAGATCCTGCTCTTTCCTTCTTTTCTTTTTTTTTTTAATGCTTTACTCTTAATCTTTGCTTATCCACAGGCCTTCAGTATGTGTGGGAGTACCGTAGTCCCAGTAAATCTGTCCCTCCACACTATCAGTGTAAAATCTGCAATGTGACCCGTCTACAGCATGACATGCTGGCCCATGTCAAGGGCTGGAAACACAGTCTCCGATACATGGTGAGTTTTATTTTTATAGATAATATTTATTATTAGTTGGCACAAGTACTATTAGTATAGTTATATTCTATAGTCTCTAGTAGTATTACACAATAAATGTATTCCAAATGTCTGCTGCATTTACAGAAGCGGGCTCACGCCACTAAAGTGACTGAGGAAGAGGAAGAGGCCACCAAAGACCCTTTGATTAGGAAGAAAGTTAAAGAGGCTTCAGCAGAGGTGGAGAGTGCTGAGGGCAGGGGGAAGCTCAAGGTGAGTGGTGGCAAATTCTCTTTTTGGGAACTTTATAAAAACTATTTCTAATTCTACAAATCCCATTTGGTTGAGGGAAGCTTGTTTTGAGGGTTCAACGTGCTTTTTAAATGTTAAAAGTCACAACTTAAATCAAATATACATAAGTACAATTATGGCTGGGAAATAATTCAATAGTATCTTTGAATGGTATTGAATTGTCATAAAATAAAGATAGACTTATTGTGATACCCAATTTTAAAAATGTATGTCTAAATGAATTCCAATAAGAAGCTAGGAAGAGAGTCAGAGTTTAGGTCAGATACCATATTTTAAATGTCTACCATTATCATAAAAATACCACTCTGAACAGTAACTGAGGGTCATTGCAATAATTATCGGGATTATGCATTTATCCATGTCGCCTAGCCCTGAAAACAATTGTTTGATTTATAAAGAGGTGCAGTTTAAAGCAGGGTAATGTCCTGTGTGATGTTCCTAATGTTGCCAAAAATGTCTAATCTTGCTTGTTATGTTTCTACAAATCAGGTGATCCTGAAAGAGCCCCGCGATGTCCCTGCATTCCAAGGTCTCCGGACTGCCATTCCCAAGGCTTTGCCTCCCCCACCGCTGCCCTCCATGGCACCAACAGGCCCATATTCGGGTGAGAACTTTTCATTTGAAACATTTAGCTGTAGGTTTCTTCATTCTGTAATCTTTTCCCCATCATTGCATGTCAAGACAAATGTACTCAACACACGTCTGTCCCGCCAGGTGGCCGGTTCTCTGACTCCGGTTTCCAAGGAGAGTATCCCTCCCACGGAGGTCCTTTCCACAATTCTTCCATGGGTGACTATGGAGAGATGGACATGGGTGGCTTCCCGAACCGACTGGACTACCCTGGGTCCAACATGAACCCGAGACGTTTCCCAGACGAGATGGGCCCTTCCCAGGGCGGGGGTGGGAATGGTTTTTCAATGGGTAGTAGAAGAGATCCGAACAGTGGGTTGCTGGGAGATGGCCCTGGTCGAGGTTTCATAGACGACTTTAGGGGAAACTCAATGGGGAGCGGCCTTATGGACAGGCCAGCAGACCGACCAGATGAGAGGCCGGGCTTAATGGGAGCACACCCTGAAAGTGGAAGTCTGCCCTCCACGCTGCTCCGTTACCTGGTGGGTATCACAAATTGAGGAGCCAAGTTTGTGATTGATGATAGTTCAACTTGCTTAGGCCATAGAATTCATAATGATTGTTATCTTTTCCTTTGCAATGTGTTTTTTAGGATACCTTCCGGATAGAAAACGAAGACGATGCCCAGATTGTGCTTAAGGTGACGCAGAAGTTGACCGATGTGCTGATGGAGTACCGGCTCAGAAGTGTTTCTGGGGTAAGAAGCTGTTCATGTCTTATTGTCACTCCCTAACTATTTGCACCACTCAAGGCAATTGTAAATAAAGAAGAAAGCTTGATTTAAGTTTGAATAATTGCTAAACCCCCTATAAGCTGGGCGTTAAGACATCCTGTGAAAAAGACAGGACATTATGTACACTCAATTAAAACATGTAGAGTAAATGTTACATTTCTGTTTCTATCTCTTCCAGGGTTCCAGCATTCACGGCAACACGTCAAGTTCCCAGAGGGACTCCAATGCTGGAGACCGCTACTCTGGAAATTACTCAGGCATGAACACCGTTATCATTTCCTGTAGCGCAGGCATCCAGCAGCAGTAGCTTAGCGAGTAAATCTTCTCACAATCAAGCACTGCGGAAACCTGAATTGTGTTAAACGGCTAATCACATGACTCCACCTCAAACGCTGGCTGTTCACTTGTATAGTTTACGCCACTGTTGTTTGTTGATTGTTGTTGAAGAAAATGCACTATGAACATTTTCATATTCAATTTTTGTACTTGGATATTTCTATGAAAACCTATTAACTGCTTGGGAATGTCTTAGTGTAGTGCTCAACCAACTGATGTTATTAACTGTGGTCCTCTCTGTCTGTTCAGGTCCTTCCCGGTACTCTGGTGGACCATCAAGGTTCTACAACTGACACTTCCGAGAAGCTCGTTCAACTGTCGATTTGTCTCAACCATATTTGTTTTTGTTTTTAAATCATCCCCAAATTCATGGGAGAGATTACCTTATGTGTGTGTTTATACCCCCATGTGGATATATACACTCTGCTGTAGATAATAAATCCATTGGACCAAATGTGGATTTTTGTGTTTCACACTAAAAAGGTTCTGAAGTTAAAGTTACAAACTTGTCTTCCATTTGTACTTAACTGGCATTGTAGAGCAAATTTTGTTCTGTTGTTTTTTAATAAAGTTGTTTTAAAGTTATGGGTGCTGTTGTCTTGTGACTCGGATATACAGTACAAGGTCATTAACTAGGCCCTCCATTTGAAATGAATAATAGTAACTACTGTGAAAGATGGACACAACTACCCACTGATTACTAAATGTTAGTAATGTAGTATAAAATAGACTTAATAAATTGTCGTGTATATAGAATGTTACGGATAGTAAAATGATACTGGAATTTATTCAAGAGGGGGAAAAATAAATGAGAGTTAAAGCAACTAAGGGGGGGGGCTAAAATGGGATACTGCAGCGTCTGAGTGTGGATGCGGCTCACCGAGCGGTGTAGCTGTAGCATCTATGTAGCATCCTACCAGAAAGGATTCTGGGTAAATTGTTATTTGCCATGGCGACGGAGACGCTAACTGCTGAGATCCGCAGGCTGACTTTAGCGATATTTATTTGTGTTCAATTCAACTCTCTTTTCTGTCAGCAGTTCATGGTCTCCTTTCAGACGGCTTCGGACTGTGCCGTGGGACAGTTCTACGACGTTTCGAGCCTATCTTGTGTTAAATGCGGTCCAAATCAACGCGCAAGTGTAACAGGTTCGTGAGTCTCACCACCATCACGCTATCGGACCCTGGTGCATCTTTGAGGGTTAATTCTGATTCATCTTGTTGTTTTAAAGTCAATACGTCTCGGTTGTTCACGTAGGAAACTATAGCGTGTTGTTGCCAATGAGAAGGACTGCCTATACATCAAAGGGGCAGCAATGTTCGGTGGCTAGCCCCCAAGCTAGTCAAAATGTGACGGTGTTGCTTAAAGAAGAAGAAGAAGCATGTGTTGAATTGAGTCCACTAGTTCACCATCTAGTTCACCATACCTGGTTCCATCTCACCATACCATACCTGGTTCCATCTCACCATACCTGGTTCCATCTCTCGGCAGGACTAACATGCGTGTGCCGACCTGGGTACCGTGTTCTCGCCACGAACGGAGCGTCGCTTACATGTCAACAATGTCCTCCCGAATATCCCGTTTGTACATTTTCTTCTGATTTTTCCATTTTGTGTGTGTGTGTGTGTGTGTATTTGTCGCTAGCGCATTGAATTTATATTATATTTCTGCCTGTATTTGACCCTGTTTCCTGATTAGGCGGTAACCGAGGATGGGTTCGGGTGTGTTCGGTGTCCCGGCAGTCTGAGTGAACAGGGGACATGTCTGTGCCCTGAAGGGACTGTTCGGTGTAAGTGGCTTACAGTAGTACATTGCTGTGAGAACTACATCATGTTGTGTCTCGGACCATCTTATTTTTTGTCATATTAACCGCTCCTCATTTCAGCGGAGAGAACCGTCCAGGGAAACCCGTTGGAAGAGGCCAGCTGTGATACATGTAACGGTGATGACCCTGCGTTTTCTGTGCCAAACACCAATGGAGACAGGTACCAATACTATATGGCTGAGACACAGGTGCTGTCTTTTCCCCGCCTCTTTTCATATTTGTTTTGTCAATAAACATAAATCTGGCAGATTCTCACAGAGGAACTACACTAAAAACGTAAATAACTCAAATGTTTCACACTTCCTTTGTGTTTAAAATTGTCAATGATCTTCCAGCTGTGAGAGATGTCAGGCTTCATTTGTTTACACCTCCCGCTCATGTGTGTGTACCTCTCCTAATGTTCTGGTGAGTCCAGCCTGAAGTATTGACCACTCTACATGTACTACAAAACAAAATACATTGTCCATCTCTTGCTGAACTCAATACTGTTGATATTCTATTTCTCAGGCAGGAGGATTATGTTTCCCGCCAAGCAATCTGCCCTCGACTGTAAATCCCAATGTTAACTTTGCGGAGTTGGTGAGTCTATTTATTTTTAATAAAAAAAAAAGTTTTTGTTAGAAACATAAAACCAAGCTAAGCTTTAAACAGGGGAAATCGATGGTGTATACATGTTAACTTCTGTGTATGAATCATCTCTTTCCTCCCCGCAGGCTCTCCCCATCCAGTCTGCGTGGTTCCTTAAAAACCTCTACTCCTCCTCATCAGCATGTCTGGTAAGTGCCACTCTTTTGGTGGGTTCCTCCCGTGTGTGTTTCAGTTCACTGCTTTGTAAACGGTGTGTGTGTGTGTGTGTGTTCAGGTGTTTACCAACCTCACAGCATGCCAGGCTCTGGGGAACATGTGTGTGATGAACATGCACTCCTTCAGCAGCGTGAGCAACGACGCCTGCGGCCTCTTTAACCTCATCTTCAGGTCCATGGCCGCACTGGGCACCACCCAGGACATCTCTTACTGGTGACAAACTAATCACCTTCTAGTATTTTTGTTAGTATCAGTATGTTATTAGTTTGTACCATGTATTTACTATACCCCGTCTTCATCCAAAGCGACTTGAATTCAGATGTACAACAATGTCGTCGTCGCCCCCTGACCTGTGTTTTCCGTGTCTCAGGAGAACAAATTTGCCGTGGCTCTACTATGGGGATCAGCCAGGACTAGCAGGTCGAGTGCTTCAAACTGATCCACTGCCCATTGAGTTCAGTTTCAAAGGAAGCAAGAAGGTCAGTTTGTGGTGGACTTTAGCACTCTGCACACTGCAATGCAATGAGCCTGCATAGTACAAAGAGGACTCTTTTTCCCCTCAACCCTACTTTGTAAGCATATTTCACACAAGCTTTTCTCTTGTTTGTCTGTAATTCATCCCATTGTTTTCTGCTGTCCAGAATACAGACATCAAGCTGATTTCTGCAGTGTATGATGTAAGAGGAGAGTTCCTGAGATGGGAGAACATTAGTGGAGGATCTCTGCAGGCAAGTACAATGGAATGCTCTCTCCCCATTCCCTACCGCAGTGTGAATTTCCTACAAATGAACACTATACTATACTATGTACTATACAACACTATACTATAACAATACTGTACACAATTAAAATAAAGTGACTGATGGATGATATATACACATGTTGAATTGTGCATAAAGCATTTACAAAGTTTTTTAAAGTGGCAGTAATGCTGCAGCATCATGAGTACAGTGCAGTGCAGCACAGTAACCGTAACAAGTCCAGAAGGTTCAGCGTAAGTATGATAGTGTAATGTAATATGGATGACAATGTTATGATAGTGGCAGCACTCCCAGCAGTTCAGTAGGCACACTGCTTGTGGATAATAACGGTCCTTGAACCTGGTAGTCCTTGTACGGATGCTGCGGAACTGGCGTGTAACGGTGTAATATGTTAATACCGTATTGACCCGAATATAAGACGACCCCGATTATAAGACGACCCCTCTTTTTCAAGACTCATTTTTGGAAAAATAAATAAATACATTTTTTTGAAGACCAAATCTTTTTTTTTATAAAGAAAATCATTTTATTTGAAAATAATGATAACACACATCACACATTGTGTTCTAATTTGCCTAACTTGGAAAACAAAAACAAAACAGGCTAGATAGATTGCAATGAAACAGTAGTGCAATAAAACAGTAGTGCAATAAAACGGAACATCAGTCTATCGGTCACATCACGTCTTCTCATTCAGCTCGTCTTCTACATCGCTGGTTGTTCCTCTCACTCCCGCTATCGTCACTCACGGTGTCTGCTCCCCCGTCTCCTCCCACATCACGTCATCCTCGCTGCCATCCATGGCATTTGATACGCAGCATTTCATAACCCATTAATGATGCTTTCTGGGGAAACGTCAGCCCATGCTTGCAAGATCCATTCACAGAGCAAACGTACTGCAGGCTTTTTCCAGACGGTGTCAGTGCGTGATTAGCAGCCAGGAGCCACTCTGTGGATCTCTTGCGCAGATGAACCTTGAATGGTTTGTTAACGACCACATCCAACATCTGCAGCTGGCTTGTCATTCCGCCCGGTATGATCACTAGGTCACCATTCAACTCTTTCACTTGCTTTTTGACTGGCGCCGTCTGCCCCAACCTTGAGCCAGTCCACCACCAGCTCCGTCTCCATCCAGCCCTTTGCCTGGGCACCTACGTAATGCCAGCTGGCACTGCCTCTTTAGGTACAGTCACTGCCTCTTTAGGTACAGTCTTGCGTTTTAAAACCACGTACGGGGGGAGTTGTGTCCCATCTGCGAGGCGCGTTAACATGAGCGTTACTCGGCTCTTCTCGTTTCCAGTAGTCTTCACAATCACTGATTTGTCGCCTTTCTTATGCCCAGTGACAGATGTTGGCATGTCAAAATACACAGGCGTTTGATCAGCATTGCCCATCTGATCAAGGGGGTATGAGTGCTTCTTCCTTAACTTGATCACATATCGCTGATAAGACAGTAGCTTCTCTCTGGAGTCTGAGGGCAGGCGCTGGGCTTGTCCTGCGTCGCAATGACAGGTGTTTGATGTCTCTGCTTCGTTTATCACCATTATCTTAAAATTGGCATCGTAACTTCGTCTCTCCTGTTTATTAAATTGCCCTAGTTGGTCGCTGTGTCTCTCCATTTCTATCTCTCCAGGCAACTGTTGCTATGTACTGTTACTTTAAGTGTCGCGCGATGTCTCGGAACACTCGTTTGGCGCGATCTGTTGTTGCGCAATTACATGTGCAATTACGGTACATCGAAAAGTCTAAACCCCGATTATAAGACGACCCCTCATTTTCTGATATTTTTCTAGGAAAAAAACCCCGTCTTATATTCGGGTCAATACGGTATATATTACACCATTATATTATATGTAATATTAGCTTGAGGGGCAAATATTATAGTAGTTATAGTAGTTTTATTTAGTTAGTTGTTGTTATTTAGTTTTTAGCTTAGGTATTAGTATATTGTGTGTGCATTTATTCCCCCTGTGTCAACTGTTGCACCTTAATTTCCCTCGGGATTAATAAAGTTTCTTGAATCTTGAAATGCTAGCATTGTGCAGCTTTCTGTACTACAGTGCAAGCCTCTATTTTGGGCTTTTGTTTGCATGACCCTTTTGATATTTTTGTCTTTCTTTTTTTTCAGCTTTGTCCCGATACAGCCTTAAGACAGAGGGCCGCCTACACTTTTGGAACCGCTTACCAGGAGAGTGTGAGTGTCTCTTTATGTTTCATCATTTTTCCATTAATGGAATTACATTACATTCCAGTCATTTAGCCGAGAATGTCTGCATATACCTCATGTGTGGTGTGTGTGTGTTTCTATTGTATGTTTTGTACAGTGTGACGTGTCGGTATCAGAGTTGTTGCGCGCCTACCCAGAGCCCCTCTTTTACGACCTGTTTGTGGACCTGAGTCAAGGAGAGGCGCGTAGATTGCTTCCCGTCCCCTCTCTAGTCGTCAACCAGCAGTATAACGGACTCTACGTCAACCGAGGTAATGGGATCCCCTGTGTGTTGTTGGCATGTGTCAGCGGATGTGTTGTTTGTGTTGTGTTATGAGCCCTCAATGTGCATGAGTTTTAATGAAGTACTGCGCTTACGTTCCGTACAGAGAACATGAAAAACTGGTACTTGTCTCGGCGCGTGTTTCTGGTCGACACGTTGAGTGGAAGAGAGAAGAGTTTGAGTTCGCAGCCCAAAGTGATCCGGGTGGCCGCCAATATCAAGCTACGGTACGAGACCTTTGACATGACCCGGATGTGGGAGGATGAGTCGCTGTGCTGTGTTGTGTTGTGTGAGGATGCATTGTCTCTGTTTCACAACAGGTTTCAGCTGGTTCCTGGAACCCAGAATGGCCAGGCGTTCCCACCGCTGTTTTCCGTGTCCTACAAAGATGTTTTTATCAGAGATCTCGCCACGCAAACAGTTTCTGTAAGTCATCTCGTCTCTCTCTCGTCTCTGTCCTCTGTCTCTGTCTCTCTGTCTCGCTCTGTCTCTCTGTCTCTCTGTCTCTGTCTCTGTCTCTGTCTCTGTCTCTGTCTCTGTCTCTGTCTCTGTCTCTGTCTCTCTCTGTCTCTGTCTCTGTCTCTGCTGTCTCTGCCACATTAGAATATTTTGGAATTGTGGAATGTTTTTTTCCTTATTATTAACACAAAACGAAAATAGATAGAGCTGGAGAATAATAAAGGTACACGTCATAATAAAGGCCTTCCTTTTAACAATTAGGAATCCAAATGCCATGGTTTGTTATGCCCAGGTGTCATTTGCTGTGGAGTATGAGATGGATCAGAACGAGTCCCGCATTAAGACTGATGTGAGTGGAGTGATCATGCAAAAAAAGAAAGAAAGGTATTCACCATGAATGAATGCACCTGGTGCATGTATTGAAACTGTGTGTGTGTGTGTGTGTGTGGTGTGGTGTGGCATGTAGACTGCTCTCGGTGTGATGGGGGGCGTGGCTGTCTTGTACTCTCTGTTGAAGACCGTCAGCTGGAAAAGGAGGATCTCCTCTTCCTTCGTGGACATGGAGGTAGCTGCAGTTGCTCCAATGATTCCATGGTTCTTAACGGTCTGTTCTGTCAAAGTCGTCCGTTGTTCTCATGGTCTTGTTCTCTCTCTCTCTCTCTCTCTCTCTCTCTCTCTCTCTCTCTCTCTCTCTCTCTCTCTCTCTCTCTCTCTCTCTCTCTCTCTCTCTCTCTCTCTCTCTCTCTCTCTCTCTCTCTCTCTCTCTCTCTCTCTCTCTCTCTCTCTCTCTCTCTCTCTCTCTCTCTCTCTCTCTCTCTCTCTCTCTCTCTCTCTCTCTCTCTCTCTCTCTCTCTCTCTCTCTCTCTCTCTCTCTCTCTCTCTCTCTCTCTCAGACCATGCTGAAGTTCCTGTTGTTTTACGCCGGAGACCTGGCCAACGTCTTCTTCTGCATCACCGTGGGAACGGGACTTTACTGGCTCATCTTTTACAAGGTCAGCATGTTGGATAATTGTAAAGATTTATTTTCTTCACCCTTTGATATCATTACATTTGATTATGATTCACGGCACGTTTGACGCTCGATAGATGTTCTGATATTCCCCGGGCTCTCTGCCTACCTGTGTATAATGAGATTAGTTATATAGCCACATTGATATGGGCTATATTGGTATGTTTGTATTATAATTTATTTAGTTTGACCACCATCTAGCTCTATCTGTTGTCTATCTGGATCAGTCTTTTGAACACTTGGTTCCTTAACCCTGTCCTATTCAAACACCCCTATCCTCAATTTTCCCAATACAATATGATTTGTGTATTTCTTCTGTAAGTGTAATTGTTTTAGTTTGAGGTCATTCTTTTTTTTTTTTTAACATTACAAAAGTGTGTGTGTGTGTGTGTGTTATTTAGGCCCAGCGGTATGTGTCTGTGCTGTTGCCTTTGCCAGCACAGGAGGAACGCATGGTGACATACATTGGCTGTGCCTTCGCTCTTAAGGTGAGATGACCTCTTTATAAGAACCCAGATGATCCTATATGAACACACTAATCATGGGTCCTCCTAGTGGTGCTCGATAGCTAGGCCGTTCGTAACTTGGTGCGTTGTGCTGCATGTCCGTGTTCAGGCGATCCAGTTTCTCCACAAGCTGGTCCTGCAGCTGTCTATCGATATTTTCCTCATCGATTGGGAGAGACCACGAAGTAAAGCCAACCGTACTGTGCACGGTACAAACACAAAACAGCCTTTTTCTTCTTTTGAAAGGATTCTAAACCAAAGCCATTTTCATATTAATATGTGAATGTATATTATTATTATTATTATTATTGTTCTTAGACTCTGGAGAACCAAAACACAACCCGTCCCCTGTCAGCATCTGGAGAACCTACTTTGTGGCCAATGAGTGGAACGAGATCCAGACCATTCGTAAGATCAGTCCAACCTTCCAGGTCATGGCCGTGCTCTTCTTTCTGGAGGTAAACGTGGCGCTGCACACAAACACTCACACACACCGTCGTCTTCTTCTTCTTTTACACTTTACAATTCCCTCCATCCATACTGTCAACTCAGTCATCACTTCTTCTAGGTTGTGGGTTTCTCCAATCTGGCCCTGAGGGACCCCTGGTCGGCGTTAGAGCGCCCCTCTCAGGCGTACACGCCTCCATACAGCCTAACGCTGCGCTACGGGCTGGCCTCCACTCTCTGGCTGTGCATCGGACTTCTACAGGTAACATTACTACTACTACTACTACTACTACTACTACAGCTACAACACTCTCCGTGTGGGCTCTGTGCCAAGTAACTGTAAAGTCATGTTGAAGTCACCGTCCACCCCCCGACACAGGTGCTGTTCTTCACCGTGTTCCACGAGCGCTTTGTGGAGGACAAAATCCGGCAGTTTGTGGACCTCTGCTCCATCAGCAATGTAGGCCTCGTTCCCCAGCATTATCAAGGATTTGACATGCAGTTTTTTGATGTCATTATTTTATGTGTGTGTGTAGATTTCGGTGCTTCTGTTGTCACACCAATGCTTTGGCTACTACATCCACGGACGCTCTGTGCACGGCCACGCTGACACCAACATGGAGGAGATGAACACCAACCTGAAGAGAGAAGCCGTATGTACCAGTGACTTTCCTCTCTCTGTCTCGGTCTCCCTTTCTCTGCCTCTCAACATATCCAGTCCACATTCCTGGCTGTTCAAGATTCAAGATTCAAGATAACTTTATTTATCCCGAGGGAAATGAAGGTGCAACAGTTGAAACAGGGGGAATAAATGCACACAAAAATATACTAATACCTAAAAAAAAACTAAAAACTAAATAACAACAAACTAACTAAACAAAACTAGTATAAACAAAATATAACTAAATGAACTCTAAATGAAATCTAAATGTATTGATAGATGAATTGCACAATTTACAGTATTATTACAGTAATACGTAGGTATATACAATACACAACAATACGTATAGTGCGTATATACGTATAGTGCAAATTGGCAGTAATAAAATACTAATAAATAACTCAGATGAATACTGAAAAAGTGACATGTGAAAAGTGAAATTGAAATTGAATTTACAGTGCAAAATTACAGTGAAAGGATTTAAAATTCCATAAAGTTCCATAGTATGTCCATTTGTCTTGGAGCAGACAAGATGAGATTGTGTGCGTGTGCGTGTGTGTGTGTGTGTGTGTGTGTAGGAGTCCCTGTGCGGCCAGAGGGGTCTGCTTCCCAACACGGACACACAGACCTTCCAGATCTCCATCAGCAGTGCTCTTCGATCGCAGTACGACCGCATCCGGGAGCCCCTCAGCCATGTGTGTGTGCACACACACACACACATTTTTTTGATTGTGATGTGTGTTTTAATGTTGGGATGAACAGAATGATCAAAGTGTGTCTTCGTGTTGTGGTCTCCAGAGAAACGGGCCGTCCCGGTTAGTGGACGCATCCTCTGCCAATCTGTCTGAGCAGAGCACCCGCGTCTACAACACCATGAACCGCTTCCTGGGCTCTGTAATAGACCACGTAAGGACACACACACACACACACACACACACACACACACACACACACACACACACACACACACACACACACACACACACACACACACACACACACACACCTGTTCTGTTCACTTACTCGCTTTTGTTGCTGTCCTCAGGCTCACCGTGACATGGACTACATAGTCAAGGACAAACTGCTTTTCGAGCGGGTCATAGGAATGGAGTTCCTTGAACCCAGCCCAAAGAGCATCTTCTACAACGGTAAGGACTGCTGTCCTATGCACTGCATTGCGTGTTTCCACCGTGTTCCTTGAGTCGTCTGAGCGCGCGTGTCCGTGTCCGTGTGTCTACAGACGAGTCCCACTCCTTCAGCGACGTGCTGTTCTACGGGAACGAGGCCACTATCTTGATCTTTGACACGCTGTTCTTCTGCGTGGTGGATCTGGGCTCCCAGAGCTTCGTGCTCGCAGCTATTCTGACCTACGTGCAGCAGATGGTCAGTCTGTGTGCATGTGGATGAATGTCCACTTGTTGCTACTATATGGATTGCAGACACCACAAACCTAAAAGGAAATGATGTGTTGACTTGACAAGTGATTATTTATTATTTCTAATAATTTGTCGAATTGTTCCAGATATTCCGTTGGATCCGAAGTGCGCTTGGAAGGAGGAACCTGGCAAACAAAACATTAGTGGACGAGAGGTTTCTGATCTAGGGGGCATCCCTCTTGGATGACCTGCTTTTTTGTCAGTAATGCCAACATTGCTCAGTGATGTAACACAAAGTATGTTACACTTTGTGCTGCTAGAGAGTTTTATATTCTTTTTATATATACGTTTGTGTTACATAGTGTTTTTACTTTGTTGTGTGTTATTTTTAATTAAAACTTATTTTACATAAAAACACAAGTTGTCTTACTGTTCTAGTTGGATATTAGAGATTTGGTCAAATGATTTAGCAATTAGGTCATCATGCATTCATTGCATTTACCTATAGCCTATTTGTGGGTTTTTGTTAATACAGCAAATATATTCTGAACCAGATGTTAATGTGTTAATATGGTAAACTTTTAACGAACCAGCTCGACCTCCGTTTGGGAAGTAACATGGTGCTTGTACATTATTTCTACAAATGTGCCAAAATTGAGTTACACTTTGTGACTGTAATGTCAACTGTTTCACGATCTAGTGACGTATGAACCGTAATCACATGACGTAGTCACTCCTGTCAGCGCTTAGCCAATCGGCGCTCACTGGGTGCCGCTCGGTGGTGAGTGACGTACGGCGGCGCTTAGGTAGCGATAGTTATTCAGCTATGAACTTCAATAGTCACTCACTCGGTTAAGGTACGTGTCCGTTTGAGTTCCTCACAGCCATCACTTATTGCGCACATACAAGGTTTTTTTTGCAGAGTGTTCTGGTATATTGCTAGTTCATTATTTGAGCTGTGCTACTATGACTGTCGTTGTAGCTAGCTAGCATTCCTCGCTGCAATAACAAAGTGTCATGTCTAAACACCAAACCCAATGTCAAGCTGCATGTCTTGCGATATACACACACACACACACACACACACACACACACTACCTCGTTTAACGCCATGTGTGCGTGTACTCAGTGTTATCGTTAGGTAGGTTAGCTAGCTTGGTTAGGTTTATCAACAAACATGGCAAGTTTATTTCAGTTGTGGGAACGGCCCTACAGGTTTTCCCTGCGACAAATCCAAGTGAAGTAAGTTGCCACTGCAGCTCTGGTCGTGTTCCAGTCTGTAGGTTTGTCTAGGTTGTTTTTTTTCTCTATACGTTTGTCTAGGTTTCTACGGTCTAGTTTCTATACGTTTGTCTAGAGGTTTTCTATACGTTTGTCAAGGTTTTCTTTGATCTGCTGCTCACTTGTCGCAGCCGCCTGCTCTGCAGTTGCACCGGCTAACCAATCCTAGTCCTAGTACACGCTATAACACTGCAAAAGGAGAGCCTTACTTATGACCAGTGTGACTTGGTCAGTCTGAACATTTCACAAGCTCCAAATGTCAGGGCTAGAATCTATGCCCACGCTATTATTAGCAGGGGTACTTTTACTTCACTGACCTCTGCTGTAGTTGGAGTTTACACATCAGGAGGGCACGGTCTAGGCTGTTGTTGACTTGTCTCTAGTCTAATACAGATCTCTTGACATACATACTCGGGTTATGTTTTCACGGACAACCTTATGAGACCACCTTCTCTGGTTTAAAGATTCAACTATTCCAAAATTGTTTTTGTGCCAACTTGCCCAACGTGCTTCTTTTATTTTTTTTACAGTTGTGTATATAATAGTCATTTTACGGCAATGGAGCTGGAGTTAACTTGACACCAAATGTTTGTGCTTTCGGTCAGGGTCATGTGGTATTGATCTAACCACGTAGCGCATAGGACAGAAAAACCCCTAGACTAGACTACAGCATGTCCTTCTATAATACGAGATCAATGGCTTGCATTAATACCCCTACCTGCTCTCTCTCCCCCCTTTCATGTCCGTACACTAAACAATATTCAGTATGTTATATAAAAAGAGTTCCGAGTTCACTTAAATGCATGGATTGCCTCAGGGACTTCCAGCAGAGGGCATTGTGACTGTGTGTGTGTTGCCTGACTGTCTCCCATAAGGTGTGTAAACGTGGGTGGTGCGCTGCGATCACCTGGAGGGTAGCAGCAGTCATGCCTGTAGCATCACAGTTCTTCAGAGGATGGCCTCGCTCCAAGGTCTTGGCCTCCAGCCTGTTTCCAAGCCAACACCAGTCCCACCTGGGACCCGTTCCACACCAAGCTCCTTCCAGACACCCCTCCCTCAGCCGGAGGCCCAACCCCCCTCCATCTCGGAGCTACCGAGTCACCCCCCAGCTCCACAGCTACACCCTGACCCCGCCACAGGTCAACTCTATACTGAAGGCCAACGAATACAGCTTCAAGGTTTGATGCTGATGCATTCCTCACAGATCATTACTCTAGTCTGTTACCCTTACACCCTTAACACCAAACTTTTTACGGTTTGTAGGTGCCAGAGTTCGATGGGAAGAATGTGTCATCGGTGATGGGCTTTGACAGCAACCAGCTCCCGGCCAACGCTCCCATCGAGGACCGCCGCAGCATTGCCACCTGCCTTCAGACACGAGGCATGCTCATGGCTGTCTTCGACGGCCACGCCGGCTGTGCCTGTGCCCAGGTGGAGCTCGTTCCCCTACTTACTGTTTAGTCATCAGCAGATGCTCGTGTCCAACAGGATGGCGTCTTCATGACATTCATGACACGCCATCGTTTCACACATAACTGATATTTATAGACGCACTAGATGCAAATGATTCACATGTTCCAAGCGTGGACTCAGATGTATGCAGATATGTTACCTTCTGGTATAAATGTGAGAAACGGATAGCATGCACTTTTTTCATTAAAACATCATGCCCCTCCTCCTCTTCATGCACTAAATACGAAACAGATGTGTGCTGTAGGTTCTTTGTATTGTATTCTTATGTTCAACATGTCTCCCCCGAATGCGGTGACTTACTAAACTGAACTAAACTTACTGACGTACTAAACAAGCATCTTTTCTCCTTTTCCGCGCTCCTCGGCGGGCGTTCTCAGGCGTTAAGCGAGCGCTTGTTTTACTACATAGCCATGTCCCTGCTGCCCCACGAGACCCTGTGCGAGCTGGACGCGGCGGTGGAGGCGGGCCGTGCCCTCAGCCCTATCCTGCAGTGGCACAAGCACCCCAACGACTACTTCACCCGGGAGGCACAGAGCCTCTACTTCAACAGCCTCCGCACCCACTGGCAGGAGCTCATAGACCTCAGCAGGTAAAGGGTTGAGCACTGTCTGTCGGTTCATGCCTGGAGGTAAGAATAGGAAGAATAGGTTACTGTTCCGTTTCAGGATGCACCACTTTTTAAATCCCTTTTCTGATTTGGTTTGTTGGTTGGCGTAGAAAGAAGGGCCGCCATCCTTAGGACCAAGATTTGTATCTGATTCCACCAGCCTTGTCTTAAGAATTGAATTGTTTTTTTTTACTGTGCATTTGATGAAGTAAAACTTGAATCTTGATAAAAGCTGTTGTAGCAGACGACGCTTCCCTCATGCCAGTGAAATGATTTCTTGGCCTTTCTCCCGACGGCGACAACAGGGGGATGAGTAATCCGGTTTACTTGCTGGTTTTACTTACAGGTGTGCAGCCTCACCCACCAGTCCCAGACTTTAATCAGTCTGACTGTTGCCAGGTGAGGCTGCTTCAACCAGCCACCAACCACACACACACACTTCACAGCTGTGTTCAGTTTCCTTTTCTTTGTTTCTTTTTTTTAAATGAATCATGAATCATTCCGTTCCATTGTCTTTCCAGCCTCGGGGAGATTCCAGACACTGGGGAGGCGTTGCGGAATGCCTTCAAGAGGCTGGATAATGACCTCTCGCTAGAGGCTCAGGTGGGTGTGCTGGCTCTGCTGCTTGTAGGCAGCCTTCTACTCTACTGGTTTCTTCTGTCTCTGCCACGTGTCCTGGATTTTTGAGACTCACCGCGGTGCCTCCTTGTAGGTGGGTGACCCGAACGCCTTCTTACACTACTGGGTGTTGAGGGTGGCTTTTTCCGGAGCCACCGCCTGTGTGGCACACGTCGACGGATCAGACCTGTACGGGTTTGTCTTTTATCTGTTCAGTCGTGTTTGACGAGTAAAATACAAAAAACATGGGACTCACTTAACACAGGGCATGGGTCGAGTCAATGTTGTGACGAATACTCTAACTCTAACCTTTATTTTCTTGGGTACGTTGTAAGGTTAAAGAGAGGTGCTTTTGTCTTGTTGTCGTCATTCATGAAGGGTGTACGTTCTTGTCTCTTATTTTTTATTTAATTTTTAATTAAGGTTCATAGCCAACACGGGCGATGGCCGAGCGGTGCTGGGGGTGCAAGAGGAGGACGGCTCCTTCACGGCTCACACGCTGTCCAACGACCACTGTGCCCAGAACGAGGACGAGGTGGCCAGGATACGCGGGGAGCACCCTCCCACCGAGAAGAAGACCGTCATACGACAGGTACCGCTCTTACAAAACACGAGCGCCTGCTCTTTAACATCAAAACTCATTTTTATTTATATATATATATACAGTGTATATATATATAATTATTTTTTAATGTGGTTAGTGTCTCGGTCGACGCTGCCATATGACATTGAAATGGCACGAGGACACAGGGGGATGAGTTTATTGCGTTATTGAGTTGGTTGTGGTTAAGCAAGCAAGCAACCGTAAAGAGCAGATGGTCCATGCTTGTAGTGCTGCTTCCTGAGTTGGTGTGGTGACGGCTGGTTTAACCTGTGGTGGGCCTTGATTACCAAGTCCCAGACTTACTCGGGGCCAGGTGACCAACCCCCGCGCGCGCGCGCGCACACACACACACACACACACACACACACACACACACACACACACACACACACACACACACACACACACACACACACACACACACACACACACACACACACACACACACACACACACACACCACACACACACCACACACACACACACACACACACACACACACACACACACACACACACACACACACACACACACACACACACACACACACACACACACACACACACCACAATTAGTCGATCGACATGAAATTAAGGTGTGACAGGGCTTTTTTTTCCTCCAGGCTCCTGTATTGAGCCGTTACAGTAAGGTCTCTGTAGCTCTAGCCTGGATATATCTCTGTATACCGGTGGTTGTGCTCAGGTTATTTCAACAGGTTGTTCCCCCCCCCCCCCCCCAGGACCGGTTGCTTGGGCTCCTGATGCCGTTCCGAGCGTTCGGGGACGTGAAGTTCAAGTGGAGCATTGACCTGCAGAAGAGGGTGCTGGAGTCGGGCCCCGACCAGCTCCACGAGAACGAACACACCAAGTTCATCCCCCCCAACTACCACACGCCCCCTTACCTGACCGCCGAGCCCGAGATCACGCACCACAGACTACGGCCGCAAGACCGCTTCCTGGTGAGGGATGGCGCTTAATGACTACAAGCATTTAGTTTCACTGTTGATAACATTGATATTACACAGAAGTGACCAAGTCAACAGGGGTTCTACTTCATTGAACAGGGCCACTTAACCAACAACATTCATTTGGGATTATTCTAAATAACTACGTCTTTGCATTGCATCAGTGGGCATAGACAACATCCTTCAAAATCATTCAACATTACGTCATGTTATTTGCATTGGAATTTGCAACATTGCAATGATATAAATGTGTTAATACTGGCTGAGGAAAGTATGAAAACTGCCTAAAGGAAAGCTATGGGAGAAAAGTTTAGCCTCTTCTTGATGGCTATTTGTATATAATCTCTGTATATCTTCCCATGGCTTTTTGTCTACCGTCCCTTTAGGTGATCGGCTCGGACGGCCTCTGGGAGACGCTCCACCGGCAGGAGGTGGTGCGCATCGTGGGGGAGTACCTGACGGGGGTGCAGCAGCACCAGCCCCTCACGGTGGGCGGCTACAAGGTGACCATGGGCCAGATGCAGGGGCTGCTGGAGGAGAGGAAGGTCCTCGCGTCCTCCTCCTTCCAGGACCAGAACGCGGCCACCCACCTGATGCGCTACGCCGTGGGCAACAACGAGTTCGGCACGGTGGACCACGAGCGGCTGTCCAAGATGCTGTCGCTGCCCGAGGAGCTGGCGCGCATGTACCGCGACGACATCACCATCATCGTGGCCCAGTTCAACCCACATGTGATCGGAGCACAGACACAGGAGACACAGTCCTGAAGCTTTAACCAAGGACACACACACACACACACACACACACACCATGAACTGTATGCACAGCAGTCTATAAGCACGCACACACGGGATGGACTCAAGTTCTGGTTTTAAGAACTGTTATTAAGGAATTGTTGTTTAAATAAGAGTTGATATGCAGTCCAGATTAAGTTTCGGTCAAAAGTTGGGGAAACCAGTAAGTCAATATTATACGCCCTTACTTACTTACACACGCACACACACATATACACACAGTCATATGTATGTTACTGCTCTGGTAGTTTTTTTCTATCCACAAACCAAAATGATTTTTCTTTATCTCGGGGACTGTTAATAATACTGTTAATGAAGGATATCCATCACAGCCAAAAAAAAGTCAGCTGAAAGAGCAGTTACAAAATCTGATGCCAAAAGAAGTCAGTCAGTTGTCCATGATAACCTGACACCGTATACGCTCGCACTCCTTCAAGTTCTCCTGTTGTTTGTGATGTTACATACGCCTCTATAATCAACCATTATATCTTTAAACTACGGCCCTTCCCCCCCCCTCCCCCATACATTTTGTCATCTGTTTGAAATGGGATAGCAGCTATGAAACCCTGTGCTGCTCGTAGACACATGAACCTTGGGTTATACAGGACATTGCGTCACTTCCCATACGGGTAATTCCCTGGCTTCTGCGTGGTGCAGAGAGAGTCCGTGTGGACGTTCTGCTGGGATGGGACAGCCAGGTACAACCAGTAGGGCCGATGCTGTCCAGAGCTGCTGGTATTCCAAATCTTTTTGTTGGTGCTTTTGTTGGTGCTCTCAAAGTACAATCTTTTCTTGCAAATCTATTTGCCAATTTCCGATAAGCAATATGGAGTACCATATCAAGCGTTTCTGTACAGCCTGTTTTGTGTTTCAGGGCGTGTGTCAGTGAAAGATGTTTCCCTAAACCCTGTCAGTCTTCCTATGTTTCTTCTTGTTTTATGTGTACTTATATCTACTTCTGCTCTGAATGAAGCCTGCTCATACTTAAGCCGTCGTTCTGTAAAGGCTATTTTTTACACAGGGTATGTACTTTATTTTATTACAGGGAAATTATATTTGTGTATGGCTCTGCCACGATTTTAATAAGTCTTGGCAAAGTAAAGGCAAGGTTGGTGAAAGTCTTCCAGAGCCCCTGAGAGTGGAGTTAGGTCGACTACCCAACCGCACTGCTGAACTCTACTCAGTCAGGGCTCTGGCTGCACAGCCAAAAGACTGAACAGAGTACATGAAGGCTATTTATTCAGCTTTAGCAACATGTTACACTTGTCTTCATCGAGGGTTGTATGTATGTATCTGTAACATAGGTGGAGTAC
>CM051008.1:8312368-8317368 GCA_027704905.1 Muraenolepis orangiensis
GGGGGGGGGTCAAACAAAACAAAGTGTTTTTCTAAATATTTGTTTTCACTTCTTCATACAGAGGTGGTTGGGGGGGAGGAAGAATTGGACCATGCGTTGTCTTATTTGAATACCCCCACCCACCCACCCACCCCCTAACCATAACCGTGGTTACAGATCCCAGTGTCTTCCCCCGCCCCGGAGGAGGAACCCACCGTCCACGGCCGTCAGCTCCCAGTTGGGGGATTTCCTTCCCAGGGGGAAGGAGAAGGTGAACGGCTGGGAGAAGGGGGCGGCGTCCGGGTCCGTGGCGGTCAGGACCACGGGCTGGGGGGACTTGAAGCAGATGAAGGCCCGCGTCTCCTTCAGCAGGGGGTGGTTGTCGTTGACGTCCACCAGGCGCACCGTGAGCGCCGTCTCGGTGGACATGGCCGGGTTCGCTGTGTTGAAGGAACGCGGCGGCAGGGGGGGGGGGGGGGGGGGGGGAAATGGTGAAATATAGATCTGCACGTGGAGGGCTCTTCTGTGTGTCAGTAGTAGTATATAGAGAGCATTATCATTATCATTATCATTATATAGAGTATATAGTAAATGGACATTTATATAGCGCTTTTCTAACCAATGGTTACTCAAAGCGCTTTACAAGTCATGCCTCACATTCACCCATTCATACACACATTCAACCACCGACGGAGCAGTTAGGGTTAGGGTGTCTTGCTCAAGGACACCTCAACAGCTTTTGCTAGGAGGAGGCGGCAGGGATCGAACCAGCAACCTTCCGGTTGTGAGGCGACCGCTCTACCTCCTGAGCTATACTGCCGCCAATATAGTATATAATAGTAGTAATATAGTATGTAGAGTCACAGCACATTGAATGGATTCTTCTTATTCTTATTCATTGACATTATTTGTTTCCTCATAAGCGAGAAATGTCATTTCAAAGACAGCCGTCTGCTCTGGAAACGTGTTCAAATCAGAGTTATTAGACTGGATCCTCATGAATTGAGTTACAGTTACAGCCCAGTACAGGTGACTGTTTGGCGTTGCTCAGTGTGTGTTTTGTACAGCAGTCTCACCCTTCTCAAAGGCAGTGATAGTGAGCTCCAAGACCTCCGAGGTCTCTCTGTCCAGCTTGGCCTTGGTCTTAATCTCTCCTGTGGCAGCATCAATCACCAGCCAGCCATTCACATCCCCTTCCATCTTAAAGCTGGAGGAAGGAGGGAGGGAGGGAGGGAGGGAGGGAGGTGGGAGGGAGGGAGTGAAGGAGGAGGAAGAGAGGGAGAGAGGGAGGAGGGGAGGGAGTGAGGGAGGAGGGGGGAGGGAGGGAGGGAGTGAAGGAGGAGGAAGAGAGGGAGAGAGGGAGGAGGGGAGGGAGTGAGGGAGGAGGGATAGGGGAGTGAGGAGGTAGGGAGTGAGGCGGGATAGGGGGAGTGAGGAGGGATAAGGGAGTGAGGGAGTGAGGGAGCGAGGGAGGAGGGGAGGGAGGGAGGGAGGGATGGAGGGAGGGATGGATAGGGGAGTGAGGAGGTAGGGAGGGAGGGAGGGATTGAGGGAGGAGTGAGGGAGGGGGTGAGGGAGGAGGGAGGGAGAGAGGAGGAAGGGAGGGAGGAGGGAGGGAGCAGGAGGGAGGGAGGGAGTGAGGGAGTGATGAAGTGAGGGAGGGGGTGAGAGAGGAGGAAGGGAAGAATAGGGGGGAAGGATAGAGTGAGGAGGGATAGGGGGAGTGAGGAGGGATAGGGGGAGTGAGGAGGGATAGGAGGAGTGAGGAGGGATAGGGGAGTGAGGAGGGAGGGAGTGAGGGAGGAAGGGAGAGAGGAGGAAGGGAGGGAGGGAGGTAGGGAGTGAGGGAGGGAAAGGAGGAGTGAGGGAGTGATGTAGTGAGGGAGGGGGTGAGGGAGGAGGGAGGGAGAGAGGAGGAAGGGAGTGAGGGAGGGAGGTTGGGAGTGAGGGAGGAAAGAAGGAAGGGTGAGGCATGGACATACATAATGGCTTGTATTCTATTCAGAGCACTTTGTTAGACGCATGCAATTCGTAGTTACACTTTAGTAACTATGTCCCCGATTTGTATTAATGATAAACCTTTTTTTTGGTGGGGGGAGGTTTATTCCCTTACCCTTGTCTACCCATTGTCGCTACAGTGTAGCATTCTACCCAGTGAAGACGACAGAGCCATCCATTCACTGTGAGCATTCAAAGAAGAATCATTCACCTGATCTCCTCCCCCTCTGGGTCCTTGGCCTCCGCGTGGAACAGGACGTCTCCCGACGGCAGGTCCTCGAGAACGCTCAGCGTCAGGACGTCCGAGGTGAACTCCGGAGCCTCGTCCACGTCCGTGACGGAGATGACGACCCAGGCGGAGGACTTGCTGTCGTAGTCCAGGCCCGCCATCAGGGGTTCTGGGTTGCGGGCGTCGATCTTCAGTTTGTATGTGGGGGACGCCTCGAAGTCCAGGGGCTGTGGAGGGGGAGGCTGCTTAGAGACAAATTTGAGGCCCCCCAAAAGGTCTGGACATGCGGGACAACATTATTATTTTTGATGTATGGACCCCGTTTGTGCATGTGTGTGTGTGAGAGAGAGAGCGAGAGAAGAGCGAGGAGAGAGAGAGAGAGAGAGAGAGAGAGAGAGAGAGAGAGAGCGAGAGAGAGAGAGAGAGAGAGAGAGAGAGAGAGAGAGAGAGAGAGAGAGAGAGTGAGTATGTGTGTGTGTGTGTCCCCGTCCGTACAGTACCTTGACTATAACCAGTCTGCCCTCGCCGTTTCCATCCGTTTCCATGGTGAACGTGTCGCAGTGGTTTCCGGAGGAGATGTTGAACATGATGTGGGAGCTCCCGCTGCCAGGTTCGTCAGCGTCCGACGCCCTCACCGTCAGCATCACCTGACCCACAGGAGTGTCCTCTGCAATGGCGAGGCTTCCATACTACACACACACACACACACACACACACACAAATGCAGACATAAACAAAGGCCAACAAAACCCACATGTGCGCGGTGCAGAGTTTACCGCAAGCAACCAGCGAGATGAGCAGGAAGAACAGCGCTACTCACGTCGTTGGTCTCAAACACGGGCAGCTCGTTGTTGATGTCAATCACCTTGATGACAACCTTACACACCACGCTGAACACTGAGGGGTAGGAACGCACACACATTTCAACGGAAAGCTAAGACAATGTGCGTGTGTGTTTGTTGTACGCGCGATGTGTGTGCGTGTCATAAGTGCGTGCATGTGTGTTTATGTGCATGTGTGTGTGTGTGTCTGTGTCGTACGTGTGTGCGTGCATATGTGTGTGTGTGTGTGTGTGTGTGTGTTGTAAAATGCGTGCATGTGTGTATGTGTGTGTGTGTGTGTGTGTGTGTGTGTGTGTGTGTGTGTGTGTGTGTGTGTGTGTGCATGTGTGTGTGCACGTGTGTGCTGGTCAATACCTGGGTCACTGACTCGGACGGTGAGCTTGTACTCCATGGCGTCTTTCCTCTGGAGCATCTCTGTGGTCTGGAAGCGTCCCGACACGCCGTCCAGGGAGAAGGCCCCGCTGGCGGGCTGCTGGCTCTCGATGGCGTACATCAGCAGAGCGTTGTTGGTCCCAGCCTCATCATCATCATGGGCCAGCAGCTGTCCCACTTGGCTGCCTGCACCACCACCACCACCACCACAGCCAATCACAAAGCACAATACAGCACATTACATTACTTTACATTACAGACGCTTTTGTCCAAAGCAACATTCATTCAACTAGGGGATGGCAAGAAAAGTGCATTTCCTGCCAAGAGCGTCCAAGAACAATATAACTATAACTATGATAGAGCGGACAAGCAAACAATCTAGTAACCACTAGAGCTAGTAAGATACAAGTGCTAAGAATTGAGAATCGTAAAACAATGTATATTAAAGGAATACCAGCTTCGTACCATTACAATGTGGGCAGTAAATGCAAATTAACAAAATATCAATTCCCCTCCATTTTACCAGCATTCCATTTGACGGGCGACGCCAGACCTTTAAGTTAAGTGTTTAAAGTGTTTAAGTTAGGTGTTCAAGATGTTACCAGGAGGAGACAAGAAGCCACATCTTACCCACGGGTTCGTTCTCCTGTATCTCGAACACACTCTCCTGGTTCATACACTGGGGCATGTTGTCGTTGATGTCTTCCACCACCACTTGGATCTCCATGGGCGACTCCATCTGGTTACCTTGGTCGTCCTCAGCCATCACCACAACGATGTACTGAACAGGGAGGAGGGGCTCAGCATGGCACTTTACCAATGTCGTGTGTGTGTGTGTGTGTGTGTGTGTGGTGTGTGTGTGTGTGTGTGTGTGTGTGTGTGTGGTGTGTGGTGTGTGTGTGTGTGTGTGTGTGTGTGATGTGTGTGTCACCATGAAATGTGACTTTTTCACCTTGTTAGCTAATTTCCACAGTCAAAATAGGACTGTTTCACCAATGCAATTCAACAAAATTCTTGTCATAAAATCTGCTACTTGACGTTCATTTCATAATATCCTCAATACAGGGTCCCCATCCTATGAGAATCCTGCATCAAATCACCGAAAATGTCCAGATTTCTAAAAAACTAAGATGTGCTCTAAAGGTGCACATTTGAAACCCTCTTAAAGTGTGTCAGTGTGTGTCAGTGTGTGTCAGGTATTGTTTGTTGTTACCATGTCCTTGTCCTCTCGGTCCAGCTCCTCGGTCAGCTGTACCTCTCCCTCCACCGTGATACTGAAGGGGAACTTCAGCTCCCGCTCCTTCTGCACCAGCCTGTAGGTGGCGCCTTCCTCGTTAGCCCGCACCTGGGATCCCCCAAAAAATGGGGAAAAAAAACGTTTGGGGGTTCAGTGTGATTTATTTGGGTGTCACAGCAGAGAAATGTAGAAGACAGATTGGTGACAGATTTAGTCAATTAGCGATCACCGGCTAAAATAGGAATCCATCTCATGATCTGGACTATCCAAGGCAACTTCATACAAATGTTTACACTTTTGTGTAAACAAATGTTTTTATTTGCCATGTGCAACAAGTACAATG
>CM051008.1:8322368-8387368 GCA_027704905.1 Muraenolepis orangiensis
GGGAGGAGGAGGAGGAGAGATGAAGAGGAGGAGGAGAGAGGTGAAGGAGGAGGAGGGAGGAGGAGGAGGAGGAGGAGGAGGAGGAGGAGGAGGAGGAGGAGGAGGGAGGAGGAGGAGGAGGAGGAGGGAGAGATAGGATTGGGAAAAAAAGAGAATGGAAGCAAGGGGATAAAGATCATGGGGTTATTTTTGTGGTTCTTCAGACTGTATTTGTCACAGTGAATCAGTTATCAGTATAGGGGACCACACACACACACACACACACACACACACACACACACACACCTTCCCCACCGCTTCAGGCTCCACCCCTTCCCATAGAAAGGAGGTGTCTGTGCTATCTCTAGGTCCGATGGTTCTAGTGCTATCACACTTCTCGATTCTAGACTTTACACTCAAGGCGAGTATAAAGCATTCACACTCATAGGTCCCACCCACACCAAATAAGGACAGTCCATATTTGGGCTGGCCGATTGGCCTTCTATTTCGCTACCAGTGACAAAGGAGGAAGTCAAAAATGAGTGCTGTTTAAAGGTGTTTAAAGGTCAGTCTCAGGCTTGACCCCCCCCCCCTCTGTTCACAGGAGAGAACTGTGTGTGGTGCAAGCCATGATTGGCTTTAAAAACGTTTTTTTGCAATGCGCTTTATGCTTCGAGTGTGACACCTGTTCCGTCGTCTTTCGCAAAAGAGGACTACGAGGAAGAGAGAGAAGCGTTCAACATGTAATCGACATGGCGTTGTGAACACAAGGACATTGACTAAATAAATATAAAAATATGATTTAGATTTGGTGATACTTATGACTAGACCCACAAAACTAACACAACTCAAAAAAATAGAATAATAGCCTTATAAATGCACATGATGTTCATGATTTGGTAATAAGTCCATAGGTCCTCTATAGGTCTCCGGAGGCCAGAGAGGAGGGTCGAAGGCAGTGCCACAGGAAACTGAAGGTGACATTGAGTCCATTGTAGTAACCTTGTTAAACATTAAGGTTTCACAATGACCACTGATGAACAAACGCATCCTTGATTTAAAGTGGGTACTACATAATGTACATTTAGCTCACTTCAATAATTGATACCGATACAAACCAAACCGAGCGACTCGTGTTTGATTCCACCACAGACATGACCCACGGGCTAGAGACCCTAGAAACACAATCACTGAAGAGACAAACTCAGCCCACACCCAGTGCAGCAGTAGACACTTTGAAGGCCTACACCTTCACCGATGACTAAATGACCTTCGGAAGTTCTGCATGAGTTGAGTTTCACACTTCAATCTAACTTATACCAAGACAAACTGTATCCTGTTGCCATCCATATGACTGATGTATACCTCCATACACTCAATGGACAACCTCAACAACCAACAACTGCTACACACAAGCTGTGTCAAAGTCAACTCAAGATCAAAACACTCACCTCCAACCGTTCTTCCCACCCACTGAGATAAGAGCCAGGTACACTCTAATAAAAAAACGCACAATGCTTTTGTCGAATCCTCAGTGCAAAAGCCCGAAAGCCATCCCGAAAGCCGAAAACATTCAATGCTGAAAAAGCAAGAGAAAGAGAGAGAGAGAGAGAGAGAGAGAGAGTGAGAGAGAGAGAGAGAGAGAGATGAGAGAGAGAGAGAGAGAGAGAGAGGACAGGGAAAGGCAGGAGACCTACCTGGCTGGAGAGGTTTCTAGTGACTCTTCTCACCAAGTGGTGAAGAGAGAGAGCTTGAACTGCCCATTCCCCGGGCTGGCTAAACGTTAACCAGCGATAGTTTATTGGACCTAATGATTGTCTAATCACCTTGTGTCCCTGAATGCAGCCAATGGCAAAGCGTCTGTCAAAGAAGAAACAGGACATGAATAGAAACAGGACATGAATAATAATATGAATATATAGTACAGTATGACATACAGGAATATTTTATTGAAATAAGAAGAAGTCTGATGTGTGAACAATGGGATCAATGGGGATTGTGAAAGATGCACCTATTGCGTCATTAAATGTACTCTGTAATCCCTGGATACTTAACAATGGACATGCTTTTATGGCAGATATGCCATGATATAAAACTCTACATGGACACAGTCCAGAAATGACAAAACATTGGATGATCAGCTACAGATGTGTGGGTTATTCTGTCACGCCTCTGAAATGCGTTTCTTTGCCCTTAGACTTTAGACCTTTGAACTTGCGACCTGGTTTGTGTCTGTGCGGATTGCCTGATAAAGAACAGTGTGCAGTACAATGGATTTAACAGCAGGCGCACAAGACGACACAATGGGTGGGTGGGAGGGCAAGAGGGGGGGGAGAGAGGTGGGGGAACAATCTCAGCCTGGTGGCTGCAAGCGGTCCAAGTCACGTAGCACGCATGCCGTTATGAATGGACGGGGGGGGTTTTGAATCTAGGGCGCCGTGACCAGAGGAGCCGTGACGTTCCAGTTCATATGTGTCCATATAATAACTCTGCCTTGTACTGTACCTCTCTCCCTCGGGGCGGAGGACAATCCCTTAGATTGTAAAGGAGAACGAATCCCAAATACTTGTGTGGAAATGTGTTGTGGGACTCCAGCATGATGGGCCGATGGGATTACAAAATCACAAAGTGCTGACTGACCCTTAAAGCAGACTTTCTTGGGGGCGGAGGCAGAGCTCAATGCGTGGATTGAGCTCTGCCTGGATTGCAGAGAGGAGACAGACTGTTAAGTGAGCACGTTAGCCAAGACTCCTCTGGAGATGAAAGCTGTACGGTATGAGGTACATGTGTACAGGACACCAGCCGGTGGTGGGGCTGTGCAGTGAGTAAACCTCCCTCCCACTGACACCCAAAAGACGTTCCAGCGATTAGGCTAGAGCCTGTGGGTGTTAGCCTCTCATGCCGGAGAACCGGGAGTTGGATCCCAGTGTGGGACACTCATGGTTTTCACATGGATGGGATTTTAATGTCTGCACTTTTGGTTGTTTATATACATGAGCATCTGTAATGGCCCCTGCCACACTGTTTAGTAATTGTGGTTTATAGGACACCATCTGCATGGTAGACAGGGGGGTCTGAATCCACACTGCGGCTGTGCTCAGTCAGGTCCTTATCTTAACAATGCGTTTCCCCATATAGCTCAATAACTGCTATCACACCGCAAACCATAATATGTGATCCATTGTTTTTTTTATAATTGAATCACAGGACAAGGGCTTTCCACACACCCTACAGCACAATAAACGGAAGGACAACGAGGATATTTCGTAACTTTAATGCCATGCCGTGACTCATCCACCATCGGGCCCTGCGGCGTTGCCGTGGGGACCGGGCTGTGCGGCTGTGGGCTTTAGCGCCAACCGTTGAGTCATTGGCAGATCTGATACCCAAGATGCTGGACCGAGGACCGGTTTCCATTTATGGCACAGGATTTACAGTAGGTCAGAGGGACATGTAAACAAAATATGAACCGTTTCAATCTATGGTGTGATCTAAGTTACAGTATTGGCCGGGTACCAAAGAATACGTACAAAACATAGAAAGCAATGACAATATCACACAGTATTGTACAAAAACGATTTATATATGCTCAAATGTCATGTTTTTTTTCTCTATCAACAATGAAGCTTGGCACTTGGGGAAATATACAAAGATGGCGAGGAGCAAAACAATTAGCATCAGGACAGAGATAGGAAATGATTCAAATGGAGCCATGATATGTTCACGGTCTGTCACAGACACACTACAAACAGATCAATACAAACAGAGAGGACGCTGTCCATTGGCCGCTTCTCCAGTCCATCACTGAGAGGACGTTGTCCATTGGCCGCTTCTCCAGTCCATCACTGAGAGGACGTTGTCCATTGGCCGCTTCTCCAGTCCATCACTGAGAGGACGTTGTCCATTGGCCGCTTCTCCAGTCCATCACTGAGAGGACATTGTCCATTGGCTGCTTCTCCAGTCCATCACTGAGAGGACGTTGTCCATTGGCCACTTCTCTAGTCCATCACTGAGAGGACATTGTCCATTGGCTGCTTCTCCATTCCATCACAGAGGCTAGCAAATTTGGGTTTCAGCTCTGTTAAGTCTAATGTAGACTATGCTACGGTACGGGAGGTTTCACGAGAGTACCTTAGCGTTATGGTGAATCCCTTTGTAACGGACCCCAGTAGGTGGTGCTGTGCAGTGGTAAACCTCACTCCCTGGCGGCTAAAAGACGTTCTACCGTTGAAGCTAGGGCCCGTGGGCTTTAGCTTCTCACGTAAGAGCGCCGCCTCTCATGCCAGAGGTTGTGAGTTCGAGCCCAGTGCGGGACACTCACGGTTACACCTACACCTCTCCTCAGAACAACAGAGGTTGTGACGAGGGTACCTTAGTCTTTTTATGTATCCCTACACCTCTCCTCGGAACAACAGAGGTTGTGACGAGGGCACCGTACTGTTATGATGTATCCCTTCACCTCTCATCAGAACAACCGAGAGGTTGTGACGAGGGCCCCTTAAGTGTAATGATGCGTCCCTAAAACCTCTCCTCAGAACACGGAGAGGTTGTGGCAGGATTTAGACTTGAGTCGGAACGCTGCGTTGGCGTTGTTCTTGGCCACCATCTTGTCCAGGAGGCGCTTGGCCTTGACAGGCAGGCTCTCGCGCCGCTGTGAGCTGGCGCCGCGGCGCCGCTTGTTGGCCTCCTTGCTGTCTCTGCGCAGACGCAGCTGCCTCACGATGCCGTGGAAGGCCTCCCACACGTTGTGCTGCATGGCGGCCGACGTCTCGATGAACTTGCAGTCGAACACGGCGGCGCACGCCAGGCCCTCTGGAAGGAGAAGAAGGAGGAGCCACATAAGAGATCAGAAAGGATGCCTCGTGATGGGAGTTTGCTCGAAGACACTTTTATTCAAGGCAACTGACACATTGCACGTTAAAGCTCTAGTTGTTAATGGTGTGAGCAGTAGGAGCCTCTTGCTCAAGGCGGCCTACAGAGAGACAGGGTACCGGGGTTTGAACCCAGAGCCTTCCAGCTGAGAGTCAAAACACCCAAACCACTAGAATATCCTGGCCCCCCAATTTAGCACAATCGGTTTCAAAGCACACATGAAGCATAAGGGAGAGAGAGAGAGAGAGAGAGAGAGAGAGAGAGAGAGAGAGAGAGGCTCATCACGACTCACCGCTAACGGAGACCTCGCGGCCGCGGACCAGGTCACACTTGTTCCCCACCAGGATGATGGGCGTGTGCCGGGCGGGCCGGTGGCAGCGCAGGGTGATGCGCAGCTCGGAGGCCCGCAGGAAGGACGCGCGGTCCGTGATGGAGTACAGCAACAGGTAGGCGTCGCCCGTCTGCGTGCTCTGCTCCTGGGCCATGCAGTTACCGTCATCCTACACACACAAACACACACGTGGGTCAGACGACTATTAGTTATCTGTACACGGGATAGTTCTTGAAATGCGTTTAGCCCTGTTGCAGAGCGGGGCTCGTTCACCTCTTTATGCAACACAATGTTAGAATGTATATCACAATGGTGTCAGATTAGAATTATTTAAAAAGAAGAAGAAAATCATGTTCTATCTAGGCCACCTGTCCAGTGTGCCTCACCTCTGTAGTCCACGTGTCGAGGAGAGTTATAGTCGCTTCCTCTCCGTCCACTTCGATTGTTCTTTCAGACGTTTCATCTGAAATAGACCACATAAAAATAAAAATTGAGAATTAGTTTGTGTTCTCATCCGTATGGGTCACATACTGTAATTGGACTGAATTGCGTCGTTAGCCTATATAGTAGATCAACATATAGGCTCTCACCTCCATAAATCTCGCAGTCATCAATGTCCATGCTATCCGCCGCACCGGCAAAGATGCGGGCAAAAGCCGATTTGCCGACGTCGCTGCCTCCCAACAGAACCACACGAAACGGAACCCCGCGTCCCCGCGTCTCACCGGCGGAGTCGGTGGAGATCACCGAGTCTGAGGACGACCAGCTCTCCTGACTCCCTTGGGATTCTCCGGTGGAGCTGATACACGACTTGGAGCGAGTGACGCGGTTCTCCTGACGGTCCGGGACGTGCTGGCTCCCGGGGTCGCAGATGCTCCATCGGTGGAGCTCGTGCTGCAACCGGAGGCTGTGCCGACGCATACTCGACAACATGATAACTATGTGGATGGATTGGGTTCAAAGTTCCTGTTCGACAAGTACTACTAAAATAACAACGCCCAAATTAAATCCACCCTTGCGCACAAATGTAAATGTTCCTATACTGTTTCTTCCTATACTTGCTTCTAAGAAAACTAAAATGAAGATGCACAAGGCACAAATATATATATGTATATACGAATGTTTTTTTGGTTTCTATGAATTAAAGACTATTTCAATGTTGAGCAAAAGTTACGGCGGCCACGAAGTTAAGAAGACACTGCGCTGCTGTTGATATGTTGACGTCCTGTCACCTGCAAGTCAGTCCTCCTTACTCACGCTCTCGTGTGCTCTCCCGGCGGGATTTATAACTACAGGGCTGGGGGAGAGGGAGGGAGGGAGGGAGGGGGGGGCCGAGGGAGTCTGGAGGGAGAAAGAGGGGGATTTCCTTGACGTCACCCATCTGCTGTCCTATGTGCACACGCGTTCCCTGCTTGGCTTTGAACGCGTGCATCACGCAGCTCGAAAAAGCTGAGCGCAGCCATGGTCTGATTTTTTTCCTTTTCTTTTCTTTTTTTTTAAATATGCAGCATAATTTGCGTCATCGCCAGAGATCTATATAGGTCTTTGATTATAGGTTCCCAGCACCACCTCTCCTTTTACTTGCATTGCACATGCATACGTTTAACAATATGAAGGAACACGACACCCTGAGTGATGAATTGAAACACATGGAAAGAAAGAAAGAAAGCGTTGCCAGAGGTAGTCCACTAAAAGAGTGGTACCAAACTACCAAACCAGAGCCTACTTTGAACCTGGATGATCCAATTTTGCTAACCTTGTTCTACGTCTTAGATGTCATGACATGATGAAGTTTAACATGGCCTACACATTGTCCAATCATAATGATGGCGGAACAGGGAATGTTTAGGAATGTTATTATTGTCATTAACGCTGTAACTTCCCCAAGAAGATGCAATGTGGCACATCAACGCGTTGACAACCACTACAACTTCTACTTTCTCCAGCTCACGAGAGAGAGAGGACCGACAGATAGGAAGACACAGACAGGCATCACAGACAGGCAACAAAGAGTCATAGACAGAGAGTCAGCCATCCAGGCAGACAGCCAGAGACTAAAACGCAGGGAGCTATTAAAGTGAGTGGAGTTCAATTGTTCTGCATATTTAGATGTTGTTTTGCAGGACCCACAGACCGAGGTGGTGGCCTGACCCTGGGAGCCCGTTGTGTGTGTGTGTGTGTGTGTGTGTGTGTGTGTGTGTGTGTGTGTGTGTGTGTGTGTGTGTGTGTGTGTGTGTGTGTGTGTGTGTGTGTGTGTGTGTGTGTGTGTGTGTGTGTGTGTGCCGCAGCTCGGATCTGATCAGCTGGACAGATGATTGGATGATAGTTAATCCCTGCTAAGTGCTGGAGAGAGACCAGAACTAACAGAGAGGCAGTCTGGCAGTGACACGGTCACAGCCAAACACAGCCAGAGTAAGCCCAGGACAGATTGACATCCATATACAGATTATTTTCATGGATAGTATTTATATTTGTATTATTATTAAAAAAACAACACTACAGCCACATTTGAATCTGCTGCAAAGCAGATTCTGGCTTCTTTATCCCAAATGTCCCTAACCTTTTCAAATGAATAGCCTATAGTAATATTTAAAATTAATATTTTTTAAATATTACCTTTTTGTTCTCCTCCACACTTATGGATTTCGAGGTTAAGTTTGTCACAACTGTGGTGTTCCGTCTCTAAGACTACCGGCATAGGAAATTAATGGTTAGACTACATTATGTCCATCCAGCAGATGGAAAACATCCCCGTTCACACACACACACACACACACTCCCACACATTCATGGACTATAATAAGGGGGGGGGGAGCATAGAACACTGTAGAAGGACAGATTTTCACATCAATACAGTCCTACTGCACGTTTCAAATTGATCCTTTCACATGTCGTGTTGTAGCAGCCGAGTTTTAGCGCTACTGTTGTCCCTGTCGTGACTGTCGTCACACACATGACAGCCATTGCACAACGCTTGCATCGGCCTTGAGTTTGAAATGACACGACAACCCGGGGAAGAGGTGTGGAAAAACATTGAATAAACATGTGAAACATCTGTGAACTTCAAGTCTTATGGGAGATTCGTCTCCCGAGTGCAGCGAGTTGGAGATTGTTGTGAAAACACTTGCAAATGTTCTGCATAGTTTAAACACAAAAAGGTCAGAGGAGATCACGGACAGGATTTATATATATAGTGTGTACTCCGCCACAGATGTTTCAACGCATTAGGGCTACGACATCTGTGAAAAACAGTTTAATTGCCAAATTCCATCACAGTTTTTAACTGACCTCATCCCTGACCCATAACAGGAAGGGACCGTACACTCATGTAAACTGTAATGTTCTTTTCTTTCTCTCTTTCTTTTTAAACTGAAAATGTTTCCAGGAAGACTCCCCCGAACAGTGGACAAACTGAACCTATGAAGATGTGGAAAAACAAGGCACTGCGGAGAATACGTGTTGTTATGGTCTCTACAGAGGAGGGAGTAGCAGAGTCAAGTAGTTTTCGACAAACAATATATTTCCAGGAATAAACAACACACAGTTCAGAGAGCCGTTTCTGGGTCTCTCCTTTTGGCTTGTCCGGTATGCTGAAACTTACATTATTAAGAGCGATACGTCAGAATATTAGAAAACTATGGACTGAAAAAAACGTTACTCAAATTGGCAGGTTGGTTGGTAGAGAAAGATAAGGTGTTCACAGAGAGTGGTAGTGCACTCACGCTTTAAAGTATTACATCAGGGAGAGACTTTTAGGTCTTATCATGCACTTCAATTTGGTCTGGTAATCCCTTCTATGTTGTTTTTATCCTATTCCAAGCAGTTAATCGTACAGAACAAACACATCTAAATCTAAATCTGGATTGGTCACAGACAATGAAATGTGTTTCACTGCATTTAACCCATCCTAGTATCAGGAGCAGTGGGCAGCTATTGTACATACAGCACCAGGGGAGCAGTGTAGGGGTCTGGTGCCTTGCTCAAGGTGCCCAGGTGTTTCGGGGACTTGGACCAGCGACCTTCTGGTTCCCAAGCAAAGTCCCCAAAAAGGCCAAAACAGACGGATCTCCTTTAGGAGCAACTTGAATATTATTTCTTGATGCGTTAATGGCCTCAACGGCCAGAGGAAACACACACTCCAACTGAAGAGATGTCTCATATCACATTTAATACCTAGACTGTCTTTTAACCGGTACATTTAAACTGTAAATTATATTATATTACCATGCACTTTACTGCAACATTTGCACACTGGTTAGATGCTTAATTATTTTTGCTGTACTGTACTTGTGCTGTACAATGACAATACATTTGAATCTAAAGAGAGAAAAGCGATATACAGCTTCTCACCCTTATACATCTGAAGAAGACTACTTGCTACGATGAAAAAAAGACCATAACCCCTTTGAAAAAATAAACTGCATACAGGATGAGGAGGGAATATTTTTGTTGGGTTGTGGGAAAAACAGAGACAGCGGAAGTGTCCCTAATGAACGTGTACCATCCCTCAGATGAAGGTCCTGGATTCAACACTCAATCAGTTAGTAACACAAGGGAAAGGAAACATAACCCTCAACCCTATGTACACTCAACCCTAATGTAGCCTCATGTGCAGTGCTTCACGTACGCATGTAGCAATGCACATGTGTATGTAGGCACGTGAAGATATCTGTATGCATACGTGTGGGTCTATGTATGTACTGTATGTGTATATATGGAGAAGTGCCATTTTAAAATATATTAAGTACATAATATATGTAATACAAATTCTCATTTTCTTTTACTTTATTGCCTTTCTTTCAGTCTGTTTATGTCACTGCGTGGGTGTACACAAATGGATGATAATAATAATTGCAAGGACATGATAATTAACTGACATTAACATGACATTTTGAGGCTGTAATCGTGTATTCATTAATTGCAATAAAAGTATGAGGAGAAAAAGAAAATCCAATCTATACTATTGCCCCTAGAGTTGAGCTGGAGTCAGTCCAGGGACTCAAGGACCATGTGAAAACATCCTGCATCAGGTTTGTATCATTACAATGTGGGTAATATATGCAAATTAACTGAATGAAATTAAATTAAATGAATTTCATTAGCATTCAGTAAGAGTCAGCCAGGTGACACATTTTGCTTCAATTTGCGTCATCCGCAGACTTTTGTTGGCTCTAGGGCTGTTGTTCTCTGGTCATGTAGCACCAGTTCTCTAGGGCTGTTGTTCTCTGGTCATGTAGCACCAGTTCTCTAGGGCTGTTGTTCTCTGGTCATGTAGCACCAGTTCTCTAGGGCTGTTGTTCTCTGGTCATGTAGTACCAGTTCTCTAGGGCTGTTGTTCTCTGGTCATGTAGCACCAGTTCTCTAGGGCTGTTGTTCTCTGGTCATGTAGCACCAGTTCTCTAGGGCTGTTGTTCTCTGGTCATGTAGCACCAGTTCTCTAGGGCTGTTGTTCTCTGGTCATGTAGCACCAGTTCTCTAGGGCTGTTCTCTGGTCATGTAGTACCAGTTCTCTAGGGCTGTTGTTCCAACTGTTGTTCTCTGGTCATGTAGCACCAGTTCTCTAGGGCTGTTCTCTGGTCATGTAGTACCAGTTCTCTAGGGCTGTTGTTCCAACTGTTGTTCTCTGGTCATGTAGCACCAGTTCTATAGGGCTGTTGTTCTCTGGTCATGTAGCACCAGTTCTCTAGGGCTGTTGTTCTCTGGTCATGTAGCACCAGTTCTCTAGGGCTGTTGTTCCAACTGTTGTTCTCTGGTCATGTAGCACCAGTTCTCTAGGGCTGTTGTTCTCTGGTCATTTTCTATATTTTTGTTGTACCTTTATACTGCATTGACAGCCCAGTATTATGAAAAGCCCTACTTTCCAGTGGAAAAATACGTATTTAATCTTCAATCAAACAAGGGCCGATGACAGACGCCGGGGTTGTGCATTACATGAACGAACACATGCCGTGATGTGCATCACATGCCAGGCTCCACAGTGTGGGGATTAAACCGACCGGTCCTTCATTTACTCCAGCGCCGTCACAAATGACGGTCTCCGTCTATCTGTCCGTGGATGAACCGATGGCTCCACTCATTCAGTCCTCATGAACTAGGTCCTTGCTGTATTAAAACCCACTCCAACACTGAGCTTTTAAGGAGGGATTTGCGAGCAACATAACAACCGATGATGTTCCCCATGTCCAACACAGCACATGACGGATAACAATATGTTAAATCAATATCCCGCCTTGCTGCGTGACATGCAGCAACACTGCGTCGGGGCCAGGGGAAAGTGGCTGGCGGTTGCCTAGTGACCATTGCTACGTTTCGGCGGATTGGTGGGTCAGACGGTGACTCACTGCTGGGTTAGACCAGTAGCACTGGTTGAAGACTTTATTTTTATTTTATTTTTTTTAAACGAGGCCACTGCGTAGACACATTGACGCACGCTTGTGATGCTGGGTGGATGACAGTTTAACATGGCGACGGGGGCAGCCCCTCATTTCAAATGATTGGGCAGGAAGCGGCTGTGCACTGAGCTCACCAAACCAAACACCACAATGGTTGAACATGAATGACAGGGTGCATAACAGTGGTTCCCTCTGTGCATAAAGGGCACGGGACTCGCTTGAGGTCATGAGGTCCCACCTGCAAGCAGCATGTATCCACACACGTAAGGGGCTGCTGCTGCTACCACACACACACAAGTTCCACTCAGCGACCTTAGGTTTAAGCTTTATGCCGTTGTACACTCAATAATATAATATATAATATATAATATACACAGACTGTAAACAGTGGCCTGGCCTGCGGGTCTCAAGTCAACATCCTGTCCCGTCGTATGGTCCATAGCTTGGATCAACACACACATGACTCTAGTTGACACAGTAAATATTACTCAAGATGAAACGGATACTCGCTCTTATCTACAGGGAATTACAACGTACACAAACACTTGACATGTACACACGTCTCTATCTATCTCTCTCTCTCACTCACTCTCACTACTAGTTGCCAAAACAATGTTTTATTATTATAATAGTATAATAAATGAAGCATAGTTGCACTACACTTTCCAGTTTTTACACTTGCTTAAACGGTGTACAGGGTCAAACAGGGCTTGCTCATTGGAACTATCTGGTGGTTTTCACATAAACCTCACTTAACATTTGAGTGCGTCTGTGGTTACATGGCGTAGCCGTATAAAATATATCAGGGTAATGTCCGCTAGGAACATACTGCCGCGTTGGAGCGGTCACCAGAGGGTGTCTTCACTAGGCCGTGCGGGACATAGTGGACTGGAAGGCGAAGGTAATGTGGTTCCGCGCGTGGTCCAGGTAGGGGTCGGAGAAGGTGGCGGTGTCACCAGAGAAGTGCCTCCACTGCATCAGCTCAGACATGCTGAGGTGCTTCTGCGCCACTCCTTCTCCTCCTCGGTCGCCGAGACGACCCAGCTGGCAGGGTCTATCAGAGGCCGGCTCTATTTCCTCTTCCATGGCTATGAAAAATAAAACATTCATGTGTCAGCCCATGTGTGCGGGGTCTGTGTGTCACAGCGCAGCATAGGCAGGCGTGCGTGCGTGTGTGTGTGCGTGCGTGCGTGTGCGCGTGCGTGCGTGCGTGTGTGCCTGCCAACCTTGAATGGTTCCATCCATGCTGCAGTTGCAGTTGAGGAGGTCGTGAGTAAGGCAGGGCGTGTCTGTGAGGCTGAACAGATCTCGCAGCTCACTGGTGGAGAAGCTGGTGTGCTCCGCCCCTTTGCCCAGATCAACCACCGTGCCGGAGAGCCCCTGTTTGGACACCTGTCTCTGGAATATACGCTCCTCAATAGTACCTGCGTTGGTTTAAAGGAAGACTCAATTACATGTGTATGGTGTCGGTCTATTGATTCCAACACTGTGCTGAGATTGATTTGGGTCATCAATCTAGATGGTAAAATATAGCAGAACAAGATCTATATTATAGTGGACGAAATTGGGATGGTAAATTTAGGTTGGGTCGAGAGAAACCAAATAAAACTTCTTCTTTTTTTACGCCAATACCGCCATAGACACAGGGAATGAATGAGCTGGTGACATCAGCCATATGGTATCCCCTCTACAGCAGAATGCTTGTAGGTGGCATTGTTGGGGCAATTTAGTCTTCTAGAGAAGGTCATGCTTATCGCGCACATAGTGTCGTTGTTGTTGCACAAACCAATGTGGATCCAGGAGATCTGCTAAAGGGACTTGTGGAGTTCTTACCAGCCGTGAGGAGTCGGTAGATGTGTACAGCCTTCTTCTGGCCGTCCCTCCAAACTCGAGCCATGGCCTGAACACACAGGATGATATTGTAAGCAATGTCTGAGTGGGCACACAGTGCCACCTGGTGGACAACTTACATGGGTATGAAGAGGCATTTAATGCACTTCTAGTCCTACACTTTCGTAATTAAATCCAGATATGTGCTGCTATGTCTAGCAGCAGGGTTTTCTAAAGTGTGAGGCACACCTCCCCTGGGGGGCGCCAGAGGGTTTCAAGGGAGGCGCAGAGAAACTCATTTGCCAGAAAGAGAAACTAATTACCCAGAAAGTTAAATACATTAAACAAGTGTTTGTGTGTGCCTGTGTGTGTTTGTGTGTGCCTGTGTGTGCCTGTGTGCCTGTGTGTGTGTGTGTGTGTGTGTGTGTGTGTGTGTGTGTGTGTGTGTGTGCGTGTGTGTGTGTGATAGCAAGACCAAAATCCCCGGCCTACTTGTACAGAGAGCTTGGTACTTGGGGTCATACACATGCCTGCACCTCACCTGGATGTCATTCGCAGGGTTCCAGTCGATGTCATACAGCACCAGGTGGGATGCACCCACTAGATTAAGCCCCACCCCTCCAGCCTTGGAGCTTAGCAGAAACAGGAAGTTGGTGGAGTGGGGGCTGTTGAAGTTGTCAACCAACCGCTGCCTCTGGATGGTGGGGGTGTGTCCATCCAGCCGGCAGAAGGTGTAGCCCGTGTGCGCACACAGGTCTTGGAGAAGGTCTAGCGTCTGAGTGTAGTTGGACACCACCACAACCCTGCATGGACACACCTTTAATGGTACACTGCACACACACACACACACACACACACACACACACACACACACACACACACACACACACACACACACACACACACACACACACACACACACACACACACACACACACACACACACACACACACACACACACACACACACACACACACACACACACACACACACACACACACACACACACACCTGTCTGAAGGGCTGAGGTGTCTGATGGCAGCCAGCAGGTCTGCGAGGACCAGGAGTTTCCCGGAGTCGGCAGTATTGAGAGCACCTGAAGAGTAGTCCTCTGGGAACATAGCAGCCAGGCCTTCGTACAAGGTGTTTGCAACTGAACCACTCTCTGCTTTCTTCTACATAAACACAGACCACGACAACATGTGCCATTAACCTCTGTTTAATACATATCACCTAGTATTAGTCATTTTGCAGACACTTTTGAATTCAGATGTTGTTCAGGAGCAGGTAGGGGTTAGGCATCTTGTTCAAGGAGCATAATGTAGGGGGACTCAAACGCACTGCCCTACCCTCCAACCCTAAATAAATGAGAATACCGTCACGTGACCTCCTGCGTTCATCTGACCTCACCTTGACGGAGGAGTGGAGCAGGCCAGGGTGGTTGCAGAGCTTCTTCAGGGCGGTGATGCAGGCCAGGTGCGCGTGGGTCTGGCCAGAGCCCTGCAGGCAGGCCCTGAACACCCGCTGCGAGAGCAGCCGCTGGTACAGCTCCGTCTGCAGGGGAGCGGCGGCGCAGAAGAGCGTCCAGTCGCAGCGCGGCGGCAGGTAGCGGTCGATGACCTCCTGGGTGCGCCGCAGGATGAACATGCCGGTGAGGCGGGACAGCTCCGTGGCTCGCTCCTCCCCCAGCACCCGCTCCTCCTTCGATGAGCGGAGAGAGAGAGACAGAGACAGAGACAGAGAGAGAGGTTCAATTTGACACACGTTTATCAAGCACTGTACATATCCACACTCACTGCTAAATATGTGAAGAGAAAGTTTATAAAAAGGCAGAGACAGAGTTGATCGGTTTCACTGTGCCACGCTTTGCAATACCCCTGTAGTGGTTTGTGGTCCTCGATCTTCTATGCTGCGTGTTATTATCATTGTGTTGTTGTTGTTGTTGAGTCGTCGTGGTTGATAAAGAACATTACCCTTGTTTGTTTGTGGTGTGGGCGGCAGTAGCTCAGGAGGTAGAGCGGGTTGTCTGACAACCGGAAGGTTTCTTGTTCACTCCCCCGGCTCCTCCTTAGCCAAGTGATGATGATACCCTAACTGCTCCCGATGTGCTGGCGGTCGCCTTGCGTGGCTGACCCCCCGTCGGTATATGAATGTGTGTATGAATAGGTGAGCGTGAGGCTTGACTTGTGAAGCGCTTTATGTGGCCACTGGTAATAAAAGCGCTAAATATAAATGCAGTCCATTAACCAATCCATTGTTTAAGTTCTGCAGACAGGACGAAGGCAGGAAGGACACCCCCCCTCCTGCATGCCAAGGCCCAACAAGCAAAGAACCCATAAGAACCTCCACTACAACACGAAGGTAAGGTATAACCTGCCTCTGTGCAGCAGGGCTGGCGGGAACGCAGGACGGGCTCCTCGTAGACCTTCCTGTAGGCGCCGGAGGAGCCCAGGATCCCCGGGTTGACGAACTCTATGATGGAGTAGAACTCCTGCAGGTCGTTCTGGACGGGGGTACCTGTACAGCACCAAGGCAGACTCCGTCAGGAACAGGTTCCCAAGTTCTTGTCCCTGTTCATCCCAAAACGTATTAATGTCCTCGCTGATATTCATTTAGTCACCGCTTGGGTGACAACGGGTATAAGCTGGTCAAAACGTGAATCTGGATCATCCATCGTGTGTTAGTATCATGTGTGATGCTAGTCTGTGGGTTATCGGCTTGTATTTTTCCACTGGTGGCCCGGCACTGATACGGGCAATGAAGTGCGCGTAGGGGTACGTTAAAGCAGTGAGGTCCAGAAGGATGAAAGGAACCACCTGTCAGAATGACCCTGCGTCTGCAGCTGAGACCGCTGATGGCCGAGGACGTCTTGATGCTGCTGTTCTTCAGCCGGTGGCCCTCGTCGCAGACGATGAGGCCAAACTCCAGCTTCTGGATCTGGGACCAAATTCCAAAATGACTCGCATGTAATGGCAGCACAAATCAACTAGAAATCAATTGAATGTTACTCAGGCGTGTCCTACCTGCTCTAGAGAGCGCAGCAGCATCTCATAGCTGATCACCAGAACACTGTGTTGAGGAGAGGCTACAAACTGCTCTATCCTGTGGTCCTACACACACGCACACACATTTAGACATACAGGGTGAACGACAGCACGGGATCTTACTGATCCAACATTTAGAAGAGGAACAATAAAGTCCCATTGTTTTGTCTTTCAAACCACCCCCCCCCCCCCCCCCCCATCACTGCCCGGTGAGACATGAACCCTGTATGCTCCCCTCACCTGGTCCACGGCGTAGACACTGATCCTCTCTCTGCCCAGCCACTTGTTGAACTCCGCCCCCCAGTTCTGCACCAGGCTGCCAGGGGCCACCACCAGAACACGCTTGGCCACAGGCTTGCCACCGTACGGCCCCTGTCTGAGCAGCGTCCAAGCCAGGGCCACACTCTGCAGGGTCTTCCCCAGCCCCATCTCGTCGGCTAGGATGGCCCCCTGGCGGGTGGTCGCCCTGGAGCAAGCACAGGTAAGCAGACGGATAGAATGGCGCTATGATGAGAGTGGTTGCATTAGAGCTTTCATCTGTATCAAGCTTCAAGTCGTCCACTTTAGGTTCTTTTTTTTTTTCCCAGCAAACGTTCCCAATACTGTTCTCAACTGCCGTAGCATGACAGGGATCCCTATCCATGTTTTTCCAACACTGTTTTTAAAATCCGTTACCTCATGCCCATCACACACTCGTAGAGGAAGAGCAGGCCTTCCCTTTGGTGGGGTCGGAGGTTAGCGGTCAGGTAGGGGTCCACCACCACGTCCACCACAGGAAGCCCCGCCTTGTTACAGGCCCACTGGTGATTGGTGGAGGGTCGCGGCATCACCAAGGCACCTACAGATAGACAAAAACACTTATCAGTTGTACTTAAGTGTCATTCACATTCAGCAAACACCACGACATACTGGTTGCGTAATCCATTCATTTCCAATGCAACGCAGCGTAGGGCTGGCAACCTTGCGTTGCAGAAGGGTTTGTGGAGGCCAACACACGCTGCGCGCCAAAGCACATCAAAAACACATGCCAAACCTCCTCGACACAGAAAACTCTGTAGCTGCGCGGAACAAACCACACAACCAGTAAGCACAAGGCGTTAGAAAGTTAGAAAGATGGTGGCTTCAATCCAGCAACCCTGTTGTTGCAGGCATATTTCAGTCTCTCCTGGGCCATAACTGTGATGTGTGATGTGCGTGTGATGTGATGTGCGTGTGATGTGATGTGCGTGTGATGTGATGTGCGTGTGATGTGCGTGTGATTAGCTGCTTGTTCCAATGGACACGTTGCTACCTGCAGCGAGGGGGTCATGGCGAGGCTTGCAGGACGCCTCCTCCTGCGGTCTGGCGCCCGCGTTCTCCACTCGGCCCAACAGGGGGCTGCAAAACGGCTTGGAGGCAAAGCGACGGGCGGGAGGCGGGCCGGACTGGGGACCCGCCTCTTCCTTCTCCGCGTGGGCCTCTTGGAAGCAGCGGCCCCGGGCAAAGTCTTCAGCAGAGATCACCCCCATCACCTCCACCTCCTTCCCCCCCACCATCAGAGTCTCCCCCTCACACAGAGAGGCAAGCTCAGACACCTTGTAGCCACTTCCTGTACGTGCACACACACACGCACACAACACTTAGGACTGCTACCTGGATCAACAGTCATATACTGCATTCGATTACAACACATCATTACACCTCATTACAACAGATTATTAAGCATTAATAGGTAAATCTATAACAAACTAACTTTTTTTCAGCTAGTTAAATGAAGGTGACCGTTTGTGCTGTTTTCCAAACTTTCCATTAATTCAACTACTCTACAATTGCATGTAGGCAAGAACAAAACAACAACCCCATAACCAAACAAACATTACAATTTGGAGAAAATAAATGTAAAAGAACAAAAAGAGTGTCTCACCTTTGCCGATGTCTTTACCCTCCATGTCCTTGAGTGTGGCGGTTCGTCCTCTGGTCACCAGCACAGCATCCCCCTCCCAGCGCTTGTGCTTCTTCTTGCTGGCTTTACACCACATCACACTGAAGTAACGCGCCCCACCAGACGCCCCCCCTGCGGGATCGGCTGCAGCAGACCCCTCCGACTCTCCTGGAGTCTGGGGAGAGGAGCCATGAGGCAGCTGAGGAGAACAGTCCAGTCCTGGGAACACAGGGGGGGGCGGGGAGGAGAGGAGAGGAGAGGTGAAGATGGTAACCAATAGTAAGAACTGGACCATTCAACATACAAATCGCCAGCGGAGGGCGCTATACTACCGTTGAAAAAGTCTCAGTTGGCAGTCGGTTAATTTACCACACAGCAGGAAAATAAAAATACAAATACACTCGAGTAAACACAACGGGAACAATTCTAGAAATCGAAATAAATACATAACCACAAAATATGTGTTGTACCACAAAACTGAGGATAGGAGACAAGCAAGCGCAGCTGATGTGTAATAACCACAAAATTCAATGAAGATTTGATACTTTCTTCTTTTTTTTAATGGAAAGCATCAACAGTCTTGTACCATTAGGCGCACAACAATAACATATCATACTGCAACAATTTCCATTCATTAAAAAAACAAAAAAAACACCCATGTGCTCCCTTATTTTCAATCTCTAAATGAGGATTTCTGTTCTTACAAACATCTTGTAAAGGCATTGAAATGAATGGGGTCATCCCACCCAAACAGATAAGTATCACAGTGCAACGTCAATAGATATGTGTTCACAAGTACATCATCATTTGTTTCTATGGCTGCCTTCTGTAGGGCAGACAGTGGATTCTTAGCTACATCCGACAAGTAAAAACCACTTGATTGTGCTGAAATGCTTCTTTTCACAATCGTTTCGTGCTTCCCAACCCTTGGGTGAACTAGCTTGAGATGAACTCTTTCAGTCGCAAAACGGTTCCTAACTCGTACAATTATCAGTCACGACACCAACAAACGTCAAACACACTATCCATTTCTGACACAAAGAAACCTCCCTCATTCACAACATCAAGCAGCTAATTCCCTTAAACCTCGGCACAACGTCAAGGTTTTGCTACTGGCCTGTCACTAGTAATATGGTGGTCTCCGCCATAAACCAAACCAACAACCAAAATAATTGTGATTGGATTTAATATATATATAAAAAAATTATTTAAAAAAAACGGTAGGCAATGCTTACACTACGAACATGACTCAACAGTATTTTGGGATAAAACAGTTCTCAAGCCGAAAACTAAAAAGGATATCGACACATTGAATGCGTAAAGTCTTCTCCTCAGAGTCAGTGTGCCATTATGACAGTGCTATAGATGTCCCATGTATAGGGTCCCAATAAATAATTGTAGTGTGTCTGTGGGACCGAAACGCACACCCTGAACACTCAGAGCTCAGAGATTTCCGAGTGTTCTGTGCAAGGTCAGGTGGCGACCAACCTCCAGCTGGACTGCGACCCACTGTGGGTCCGGGCCCATAGCATAAGGAACGTTGCTGCAGAGGCAGGCTGTGTCTCATCGGGTCATGTGCTATAGAGGAAGAGGCAGCCCGTGTCTCAGTCTGGCCGCCCTGAGCCTCTCCACTTTGATCTTGGCTCTTAGAAGCTCCTCCTCCAGCTCCTGCTTCCTCTTGAGCCCCTCCCTCTTCTCCTCCAGGTACAGCGCCACCTTCCTTTGGTTGGCTACAACCAGCTCATGCTCCTCCTTGGCGAAGTGGAGGGGCCGGAAGCGGTCCTGCTCCAGGTGGTGGGGGTACAGGTCGTTGGGGTAGAGGTCGTGGTGAGGGTCCCCCAGCGGCGAGCCGGAGAGGGGGATATTGACAGAGGAAGAGGACAGGGCGGGTGACAAGGAGGGTTCGTAGTCCTGGACGCTATCCAGGTCCTGGTCATCCATGTTGTCCATGTTGTCCACGTTGTCCACATTGTCCACATGGTCCACATGGTCCACATGGTCCACATGGTCCACATGGTCCACGTGGTCCACGTGGTCCACGTGGTCGTGTCCCGTGTACGTGGGCAGGGCGGGGAGCTGTGGGGGGGGCTTGACGTCCTCCTGTGGCTCCAGCGGGACCCCCTTGTGAGCGACTGGGAGGGCTGCTGGGTAATCCTGCAGGCCTGGCAGAGAGGAGCTGCTGGCAGGGTGTTCCACGGGAGAGGTGTGCTTGTTGTATATTAACCTGCCGATGGAGAGGACCGGCAATAAGCATCAATGGCGGCAGAGTTGATACTTCATTAGCAATAAAAATGCAGAAGGCTACAATTAACATGTTTAGCCCAAGTTAAGAAAAGGCTGAATCTAAACAAGACAGTTATTAAACACTTATTACATTCATTATTGAAATGCTATAATACTAAATACTAAAAAAGGCATACCTTATCCGTGATATATTTTTATCCAAGTAGTGTGTGATCTTCATAAGAAACTTTTAGTTTTAAATAAGTCTAAAACTATCATAATAAACGTGCGTTTGCTATTCGCATTCAGAGGCCAACCCACGTGCGTTTTCTAACGTCTTAAAAAAAAAGAAATGCGAGGCATAACCTCATCACACGGAAGTTTACCTGCGCAGTGCCGGGTCTTTATCCTGCAGAGGAAGTAAAGGCATGTGGTTAAACAACTGAGGGATCATCTCCATCATTCTCCTAGTCGGCTCCGAGATGTTCCCCCTGTATTCGGGCTGGGCGTGTCTCCTCTGCATCAGCTCCTGCTTGGCGGACTCCTTCAGCCTCTTGTACAGAGTCCTGAGGCCCTGGGCGGTGCGCTGGGGTCTGTCCCCTCCCAGCGCGTTGTACTGGTCGGCCACGGTGTCCCAGCACTTGTTCTTGTCCACGATGACGGCGTGTTTGTTGGTGTGTTCCTCCAGAATGCGCACGTGAGGGCGCACCAGCTTCAACAGGTCAAGCTTCTCGGAGAGGGTGAAGTTGGAGGAGCGCGCCTTGCCCACCATGCTGGACAGAAACAAGGCGCTCGATGCCATCTTTTCCCGCGGAGCAAAACCACACGCCGACTCGGACCACATACGGCTTTCAATTACCCAACTTGGGAACTTTGCGACAGTGCGCTGCTCCACCCGAGGTCGCCTTTGTCCCCGGGTCTAAACCGATGGCCTCTAGCCGTCCTCGTCTTTGTCCACGGCGAGGAAGCCGATACTGGTTTACTTCTTTAACAACAAAAAACCCGCTCGTTTCATTTCCCGTTTTTCCAGTCAAAACCAAGCCGCGTGTCTCACATGCATGGGCACATATATGTACGCGCTCTTGGTCTCTCTCTCTCTCTCTCTGCTGTGTTGCCCAACAAAAGCAGACTGTGCACACAATAACAATCAGGCTTAACTAGGCCAGCCTCGTTTAGGCCCCCGCCTACCGCGGAGGGCTCTACAATGAATTCCTCCCAGCTTAGGCTGACGTAGTTAAGCCGCTTAAACCCGGCCCGACCTACTTCCAGCTCGGTCTCTCTAAACCCCAAACCAAGCATAGCACTCACACACACTCACACACCACAGTACGTCTATTGATGAGCACTGTTATCGTTATCGTTCTACGGGTGAATACATCTGGAAACATACACACTTCATGCACGGCATTCGCCTTGAGGTTATTGCAACGGGTCAAAAGTCGCCTTTTCTTTCGTGACAAGAGACGAGTGAGGAAATAGCGCTGGCTTAACTAAAAAAGGGGGAGGGGCTATGTGTGTGTGTGTGTGTGCCCGTATCCCTGCGAGGAACAGGGCTGTATACACACACACACGCACGCGCGCGCGCGATAAAAGCGGTGTCGCGCTTGCATTAAGGTAATAAACATAATACTTCACACCTAATTTGTGCCTGCCGAAACAATACAATGTCCCACACAGGAGGAGACGGGGTGTGTAGATAGATAGGCACTAGTTGCGGTCATGAACCGAGGGGGAGGGAGGGAGGGGAGACGAGCCGGGGTTTGCCCACTGATCCCGACCCACAGTCCTAATCTGCACAAGCGCTGCCGCTGCACAACCCTGGCCTATCGCCATCAGGCTCCTCGACCTGCTGTCACTACGCTCGATTGGACCGCCTGTCGTCTCCAGCGATGGCCATCAAGAAATCTGGAAGACATGGCGACATTTGTGCCACACGTTTTTATTTTTCGATGGACATGGACACACACCGTAATGCCGTTGTGTTAAGTGACCGTGAAGCCTGTGGTGCCGGTCTTTGTCCCACGATGATGATGATGATGATGATAAGACGGACCCGCTATCCAAATAGGTTTCATGTAGGTCACCAAGCCAATCTTTCATGTTTGCAAGCCATAATGAGCGATAAGAAGTAACATTTAAACAAAAAGTAACACGACTAGAAACGGTCATCTTTAGATGTGATGGTTTCAAGCATTGTTGTTTGCCATCGTTAGGCATGTACCATTGCGTAAAAAGTATGTAGCGCGATTCTCACAAAGCCGTTGGATTTCCATTTCAGATAATAGATTATTAATTTGTGCAAGGTGCGCCAAAGAGCACAGCAGAAGGCTACCGTTTATGTTTATTTGAAGGGGGGGGGGATTATATCGTAAGGCAGACATGGAGCTTTAGGACATTCGTATGTGATGCAGACAAACGTCTGCATCACATATCACCATCACATTGTCACCCAAATCGGCAAGCAATATCAGGGCTCAACAATAAGTATTGCAAATAAACCTAACAACGCATTTGCCCGATTGGGTAAGTGGTAAAGAAAACACATAAAAATAAAATAAACCCCAAACCTTTTATGCCATTTTTTTTTTTTAATCTATAAGACCATTAGCGTTCGCCTTTTTTGTTATTTGATAACCACTCATAAATACAAATATTTGTATTCGGGCATGAAAAATTGACATCGGGCAAGTACATTTGTGACCCACTTGCCCGGCCTGTCAAAAAATAGCCCTGAATATGCCTCCAATATGCCTGTGTTTCATATTATTATGATGGAAAGGATCAGACTTAACTGTGTCCTACCAGAGTTTCAGAGAAAAATAAACATAATTTACTCTCACATTAAAAAAAATCCTTTGTTTTCCATCCCCCTGAATTTAAAATATGCATTTTCCATATTAGCATTATTCATTTGGGATTATTTGATTTGGTCCGTGTTTTTAACATCGCCATCTCCAGAGAAAATATGTAATTTATTCATTCAAAATGATGTGACAGATCACCCACTCTGGGTTTTATATTGTATTTTATATTGGGTTTTAAATGATATTTTATGTTAATTTGGCCGATAAAGCATCTTGTATCCTGTATATGCTTGCGGTGTTACCGTCGGAGTGGTCCTCAGTTGTACGTTCGGACTGGTATTCCTCTGTGTCATGTTCCTGACAGTGTGCTGCGTTGAGGACCCGGGACAGAGCCCTGGACAAGCCCGGGGCAGAGGCCTCAGGCAGAGGCAGATTCAATGGGGCATCGAGAACAGGCACAGCCAGAGTCCTCTGGACCTGGGACATTAAAGATAAATAGTACACAGACACTTTCAGATAGCATCCTTTGTTTGAGCCGGATTCATTTAGATTAAATTACAGTACAGCGAAAATAATTTAGCATCTAACCAGAGTGCAAATGTTGCAGTAAAGTGCATGGTGATATATCATTTACAGTTTACAGTTGCTAAAAGACAGTCTACTAGGTATACAAACAGTTATAAGATTACTTATGGAGTATGTGTGGGATATGAGCATAATAATAATAATAATAATAATAATAATAATAATAATAGGTATATATATTTACACAGGTAAGTAAGTATAAGTATTTAACAGGCAGTGATCAGGGGTATGCAATTATGAAAAGCAGGATAAATATATATAAATGTATAAACAGCAGGCAGTGAGCAGGGATATGCAGTTATGAAAAGCAGGATAAATATATATGAACGTATATTTAGTTGATTTATAAGCAGTGGAAGGAGAGTAGTATAACAACCAGACCACAGGGGGGGGGACGTCTTAAATTACCTTTGACAATATGTGGTTGATTTTGGGGACCAGGTTCTCAGCATCGACCCGAGGACGTGCCAATGACCCGGAAAGAGCGCCACCAGGCGGCATAAACCGGGGCTGTTTTGCAGCGTTCCCGGAGAGCTGACTGGGGGCCCCAGAACGGCGCATTATAGTAGCAGTAACCTGCCCTAATTAAACATGTTGGAAGGGAGGTCGCAATAACAATGACATTGTTATGACGTGGTAAGGGTCTTCTACGTAGTAAAAAAAACACGTAGGCTATTTACTATTTACAATTAAAAAGCATAAAGTTAAACTTTTCACACAATAATGACAACGCAGCTGTATAAATGTTCAAAGTTTAAAATAAAGATCAGGGCGACTAAACTCAATCTGTACTGTTGTGTGTACACTATGTTGTAACTAGCAGGCTAAACTGTGTAGCGACTGCGACACATTGTATTAACCAAATAGTAGTGAGGTACTGTAATGTGGGATTGTGTAGCAATATCGGTTATATTGACGACTCGTTTGACATAGATGACAGGTTGAGGTATTGTACTCACCACAGAAAAGGACACTATATTCACTAGTACTTCATTCAAGAAACGTCTCAAACTACCGTTGTTTTCATTTAGTACGAGTAGCAAGGCTTCTGATTCTCCCGCGGAACGGTCCCGGAACGCCATTGGTTGAATGGTAAAGTGGGAGGAGTCACTGTAGGTAGCTGTACGTGTTGTTCACGTCTATGACCGAGAGGGGGCAGGCGAGCTACATGTCGCCCGACCGGCCGTTTGTGTTGCAAGGACATCGAGCGCACTGGAGTTAGTCGCAGTTGTTGCAGAAAGTTGGTCGCAGTTGCATGTGTTTCCAGGACCAAATTGGTCCTAGATTGAACCCCACTCCCCTGACAAGCGATGCGTTTTGGGTTAATGCTTGTTTTTCAGTTCAGATGATGTAGGTTACCAACGTGAGCTCCTATGACAGCTGCGCACTTATTTTATACAAATCATTTTATGTCCTATTTTTTTGTAGGCCTTTTGTGGCACATATAGAGGTTGCTCTTTGATTCCTGTGGTCTAAAATATTGTGATCTAATGTGCTCGTGGAGACTAATCCAATCATGGAGGAGGCTATAATCTATGTTAATCCAACATCCAGAGAGAGAGAGAGAGAGAGAGAGAGAGAGAGAGAGAGAGAGAGAGAGAGAGAGAGAGAGAGAGAGAGAGAGAGAGAGAGAGAGAGAGAGAGAGAGAGAGAGAGAGAGAGAGAGAGAGAGAGAGAGAGAGAGAGAGAGAGAGAGAGAGAGAGAGAGAGAGAGAGAGAGAGAGAGAGAGAGAGAGAGAGAGAGAGAGAGAGAGAGAGAGAGAGAGAGAGAAATGGAAAGGAAAGGAAAGAGTGAAAGGGCGACACCGAGATTGACAGATAGGTCGATGATTGACGGATGCCATTCTGCTGTGGTGGCATACACTTCATCCAGTTGTTTACGGTATGCCAGTTAAATGACATATAGGCTCGCAGTTGTTAGTTGCTGTAGATCAGGTTTAGTATTGTGTGCGTGTGTGGGCTATCCTGCATGTGTGTGTGTGTGTGTGTGTGTGTGTGTGTGTGTGTGTGTGTGTTCCCCTACATGTGTGTGCCTGTGTAACTCTGACTGCCTATCTTGTTCTCGCCTGGCAGCTGTCTGGCCATGTATTGAATCCTTGTTGTCACGGAGACCCGTCCACAGAGACGGCCCACAGGTTGAGGAGGCAAGGGGCTCCAGGGAGTGAGAGGAGACCCTCACCTGGATGAAACAACGGGGGAAGGGGAGAGAAGTGGTGAAGAAGTGGAACGGAAAAACACAAAGAAATACAAAAATAGAAAGGATTTATCTGGATGCAATCACAGAATAACAAGCCAGGTAAGAAGACGAATCTATTGGACAAGTGATGAATTAGGGGACTTCACATGAGCAGCAATTATATAGGATAATTATATATTTTTACCTTTATCGGGCAAATCAGTAGTGTACATAACCCAAATTGTGTTCACAGATTAGAACCAGCTGGTTTTTAGGATTGTAGCATTATTTATTGTAGAGAAGAACCACTTTAAAAAGCATTTATGTTTAAGTGTGTGTTCACACACACACACACACACACACACACACACACACACACACACACACACACACACACACACACACACACACACACACACACACACACACACACACACACACACACACACACACTGGTCATGCAGGTATGTTGTGTCCTAAGCCGGTACACTGTGTCCCTGTGTGAATGTGCCCGTACAGGATGGGCTATGACCTGGAGAGGTTTGTGGGCTATGTGAACGAGGGCCTGCTGTGCTGTGTGTGTCGGGACGTGCTGGAGCGTCCCCTGCAGGCTCCCTGTGAGCATGCCTACTGCAGCGCCTGCATCAGCAGCTGGCTGCTGCACCACCACTCCTGCCCAGAGGACCGGCTGCCGCTGGACGTCGGCAGCCTCAAACCCCTCTACAGGTGCCTAGTCTAGAGCTATCTCTGTCCTCCTCATTGACCTCTGTCTATCTCTGTTACTCTGTAGTCTCCATTGACCCTGTAGCTATCCCTGTTACTGTGTGGTCTCCATTGACCTGTAGATATCTCTGTCACTGTGCGGTCTCCATTGACCTCTAGCTATCTCTGTTACTGGGTGGCTTTAATTCATCTATTCTTTCTTTCTTTCTTTCTTTCTTTCTTTCTTTCTTTCTTTCTTTCTTTCTTCTCTTTCTTTCTTTCTTTCTTTAAATATCAAGTTCAGTTCTTTAATCTTTACTGTCATATGCACAACAATGACAGGAAGCGGTCATTTACAATGAAATCCATTTTGTGTGTATGGTGAATATATGAGGTACATGAGGAATGACCTGGGCCGACTGCAGATCCGATGTGTGAACGCAGGCCAGGGGTGTGAGACGGTGTGCTCCCTGGAGAACCTACACACACACGAGGACCAGTGCCAGTTTGCCTTCATCGCATGTCAGAACGCAGGTACTTAGACCTTCACTCCCTCAATCCGTAGCTCATCTGCGGGGAAAGAGCATCTGCAAGGATGCTGGATGTTTCATGATTTGATTGACTTATTACTTACAATTTTATTAACGTTTTCTCTGTAGTATTATCTCAGTACTTATCGTGGTTTTGTGTGAACAATCAAAAAGTGTATCAAACAGTGTTATGTTATGTAATGTAAATGTGTTCTCGTTTAACGTACTGAGATGAGACTTGTTATTTGTAATTAACGACGGGATGACGGGAAGGAAATGTGACACTTGCTTGTGCTGCGTTAGTTGTCATGACTGCATTAGGCCATGCTTAAAAAGGCTTTGACTGGAGGGGAGTTCTTCACATGTGACCCACTGACCTTGTTATGGCTCCACTCACCATTGTTTATTTACGGCATGTAATTGACAGGTGGAGAGTACATATGTTATTATTGTGGTACGTACAGCTGACGAGTGAGAGCATGCAGTGTTTTTTGTTTGTTTTTTGCAGTGGTGTGTATATATATATATATATATATACGTAGATGTATAGTATATTGAATTATTTTTCAGTTGGATTGGTGAGGTTTTGTAATATCTTCTCCGATTAAATAATTGTAATTGATTAAGTTTTGCTGTTCTCAACTATCATGAGAACTGGATATGATGAATTAATGATGAATTGAGAGAACGGCCAAGTAGGGCTGTGTGGTGCTGTGTTGTCTTCCTATTTTGTGTATGTGTATGTTACACATATGCATAAACTAACATTCCCTCATAAATCAATACTTTCTCAGTGGCTTTAGCCTGAAATGTCTTACTTGTATTGCGATTCGGCGTTTAAACTCTGACTGATGCGGTCAACCACTGCTGCATGTGTGGTATGAGGTGTGCCATCACATCACCCGTTTGTGGCCAGGCTGTCCGGTGCAGGTGGAGAGGCGTGGCCTGGAGGCTCACCTGTCAGAGTGCATGTTCCGTAGCAGGGAGTGTCCCAATGGCTGTGGCCACACCCTCCTGTCCGTGGACCAATCGCAGCACAACTGCGTGGCAGAGCTCCGCACCGAAGTGGAGATGCTCAGGTGTGTGTTACGGAGACTAGCTTCAGGTTTAGTTTGTTTTCTTGAACAGATCGGTGGATTTTGCTTGTCGAGATAACTTCGCTCTCTGTATAATGTTGTGTGGAGGGCGGAGATGTTGTGCAAGGTGGACGAGGTGAGGCGAGAGATGGAGTCTCGTCTGGACTCACAGAGGAGACACATGGTGCAGAAGGAGTCTCAGCTAAAGAATGATGTGGAGGAGCTCAAGGTGATCACATTGTCCTCCATAGAAAAGGCTACGTACTACGTAGAGGCATTCATGTGCTGTGTGCAACTTTATTTATACAGAACCCTTCAAACACAAGGCCATATTACAAAGGAAGAAATCATGTGGAAAAAAAATGGGCAACCATTCAAAGGACAACCATTCAAAGATAAGAAAAAAGGTTAAAATGTGAAATAAAAGTACAAGATGTATAAGAGAATAAATATAGCAGTGCAATCATACATTTTTTAAATGAAAAGCTGCGACAAACATACATGTTTTGAGCCCTGCCTTCAAAGAATAAAGTGTTGAAGCAGACCTCACAGCTCCTGGTTTGTAGTTTGTTCCAGATCTGTGGTGCATGAAAACTAAACACTGCTTCACAATGCTTGTTTCAGACCCTAGGAACAGGGAGCAGGCTTACCTGACACACAATCACTCACACACACAAGCAGATCAGAGTATTGTGTTCCAAAACCACTGAGGAATTGTGGCCTTTCTTAGTCTAAGTTCAAAAACAGCAGCATTCTGGATGAGTCTGAGCTCTCTTAACAGCTTATCGTATTAAAAGACCTCCAAAAAAGGTTAAGAATATTAATGCCACAAACACTATAATCCTAATGATGTTCTCAATGCAGGGCCAGCTAGCGCGGGTGATGTGTGACGTGCGTGCCCTGCTGGGGTCAGAGCGTCTCAGGAGACAAGAGCTGGCAGAAGCAGAGCTGGAAAAGAGAGAGCTGCTAGAGCTCCTCCAGGACCTACAGCCAACCAGAAGCCAAATCCCGGCCGAACAGCCGACCGCCATCCAGCATCGGGAAGACCCGCTGCCAATCTGGTGGGAGCTCCACAGGGAAGAGCCAATGAGACACCAGCAGTTGGAGGGATTCTCACAGAGCGCCACCAGTCCTTCCAGTCTTCCCTCTGGCCAGTGTAGAAATGCTGTGAGCACACCACCCTCCCCCCTGCTGGGAGAGGCGCCCCGCAAGAGCCGCAGTCTCACCTTGGACTGCATCAAGAAGAAGAACAGAGAGGTCACCGTCATCTGAGGGAGGAGGGACAAAGGGGTTCTAGGAGGGACCAGAATTGGCGAGAGTCCCCAGAATTAAATGACAGTTGCAGTTGTTGAGTTAGTTTTTTTCCGTGTTAATATAATTGATTTAGCATTTAAAGCCAGTAAACACTCCTTTCATGCCAAAGCTGTGTTACAGAGTGAAAGGACATTCTCGGTGCTGGGATTCACATTTCTTGGTGCTGCAGGATATTAATGCAGGACAAGACATACGGTATCAGGGAAAGATTTGTAATGAGGATTTGTTTTTTTGCAAGTGAGAGTATGGTGATGTAATTAAAAATATTTGACTGAAGTTTTTGACTGATATGAAAACAGACATTTGTGATAAATATGAAATTGAATGGCACAGGCAATAATTTAATGTATGATCTTGAATGCCAGACCTGTACATCTGTGACTAATCCTGGATGAGAAACGGTTGAACTTGTGTTGGCCAAGTGTCATTCAAAACATCCTAGTTATTTTTGCCTACTCAGAATTTTGTATCCATCCCACTGAATCTGTCTTTTGTATATTTTCCTTACATTAAATTGTCACAGTATACTCAATGTATTTATTTGAAAAATTTGAAATAAAGCTTTGTAACCCATCATTTTAATGTCATGTGGTTTTATAACTTACATTTAATATGAACATATGCATTTATTTTCACTGTGTTCTGTGTTGCTCGTGCAACAGTACACCAAAATGTACACACAAAATTATAAGTAAGTTCAGTAACGACCTTTATTCTCAGAGTACATTGCAAAAAAGACAAAACACATCCACACACAAAAAAAAAAAAAATATCCATTCCACACGTCACTTTATACCATAATTCCACCAAAGACTCGTCTCCATGGAGACGGTATGTTTTACAGTTGTGATTGGTCCGTTTAAAGCCTCAACAGGCTTCAGTCATTGTCTGGGTGAGTTCACCTGGTGAAGGAGCGCACGTGTCGTCCCCGACCACCGCCGGCGCCTCCCCCGCCGCTGAACTTAGTCACTTGAGATCCTCTTCCTCCTGCACCTCCTCCTGGGCCTCCTCCTCCTCCTCCTCCCCCCCCCCACCACCACCACCACCACCTCCTCCTCCTCCTCCTCCTGCTCCTCCTACTCCTGCCCCTCCTACCCCTCCACCACCACCACCACCACCACCTCCACCTCCACCTCCACCTCCACCTCCACCTCCACCTCCACCAGCACCAGCACCAAGCCAACCGAGGCCTGTGCCCCCCCGTCCTCGCGGAATTCTGTCTCTGGGAGCAAGGCGGTACGCCCCTAGTGGAAAGAAACATTGGAATTCAATTAAATCTAATATACATTCAGATGAGAGAATGCATTTGTGACATGACGTGTGAGTTTGAGGTGGGCCTGGGTCCATGTGTATGGGGTGTGTTTAGGTTTGTGTAAGTCGCTTTGGATAAAAGCGTCTGCCAAATGCCCTAAATGTAAAAATGTAAATGTATGTCAAGAGGATTTGATTTGCCATGTGCAACAAGTACAAGGGAACGCTTACTCCCCATTCCCTCCCGCAGTAAGAATTTCAACAACAATACTATATGCAATACTATGCTTTAACGCCATACTACCTACTATACTATATACGATGTATACTACCCGTTATTATGCTATACTAAATACTATACACTATGTCCTCGTGTAGGGGGTGCGGGTGACCTCGTGTAGGGGGTGCGGGTGTCCTCGTGTAGGGGGTGCGGGTGTCCTCGTGTAGGGGGTGCGGGTGTCCTCGTGTAGGGGGTGCGGGTGACCTCGTGTAGGGGGTGCGGGTGTCCTCGTGTAGGGGGTGCGGGTGTCCTCGTGTAGGGGGTGCGGGTGACCTCGTGTAGGGGGTGCGGGTGTCCTCGTGTAGGGGGTGCGGGTGTCCTCGTGTAGGGGGTGCGGGTGTCCTCGTGTAGGGGGTGCGGGTGCTCTCGTGTAGGGGGTGCGGGTGTCCTCGTGTAGGGGGTGCGGGTGTCCTCGTGTAGGGGGTGCGGGTGTCCTCGTGTAGGGGGTGCGGGTGACCTCGTGTAGGGGGTGCGGGTGACCTCGTGTAGGGGGTGCGGGTGTCCTCGTGTAGGGGGTGCGGGTGTCCTCGTGTAGGGGGTGCGGGTGTCCTCGTGTAGGGGGTGCGGGTGTCCTCGTGTAGGGGGTGCGGGTGTCCTCGTGTAGGGGGTGCGGGTGCTCTCGTGTAGGGGGTGCGGGTGTCCTCGTGTAGGGGTGCGGGTGTCCTCGTGTAGGGGTTGCGGGTGTCCTCGTGTAGGGGGTGTACACGCTACCTGCAGGGGGCTGCCGGGAGGGGAGAGGCCCGCGGGTGAAGTTGCTCTGTCCTCCGCGGGGTTCGCTGTAGGTTCCTCTGTGAGTGACAGTCGGCAGCTGGGCGCTCCAGGACGAGCCCCGTCCCCCCTCTCTACGAGCGTAGTTCCCTGTTGGGACGGCACAGTGAGATGTTAACCCTCCTTTCCCCCCTCCATATATATATATTGGCCCAGCCACAGATCCGTACACACAACCCTATTACCATGAACCCACTAAACAGGAAGTCATTGATATTCATCAGCCGTGTGTGTGTGTTTGTAGAATATCATTGTGTTATATATGGTATTAAGAGAACGTGCGTGTCTCACCAGAGAGCATGACCCCTTTGGGTTGCGGGGGGGTGAAGAAGCGGGTCTGGCTGTGGAAGGTGGCCCTTCCCCGGTTCCCCGTGAACAGCCCTCTGGTGGGGGGCTTGGGGGAGCTCTTGGGGGGCCGCTTGGGCGGCAGGAGCCCCAGGGGGGTGCCGATGTCCTTGAACTCCGCCGCCACAAAGTCGTCCACGTGCATGCTGGGCGGCCGCGAGGTGTTCTGCTTGCGCTGACGGAAGATGTCGTGGGGCCGACAGAGGCCCTGGCCAAAGCCCCCCCGACCCCCGCGGCCGCGGGGAGCGGCCATGATGTGGGCTCGCTTGGCGGGCTCCACGTAGTCGGACTTCCCGCTACACAGGAACACACACAGGCGGTAAGGGTAGGGTCTATGATGAACTGTGCTCAGCAGTGATAGTGGGAAGGCTGGACTCAAGTGTACAGTGGATAGGGAAATAGACAACGGTTTAAGGAGGTTTTAGAAAAGGGACCGTATGTACGATTTTAGATTGTAACAGGGCAGAAGTGAGCCGGGAGTGATCGAAAATTATAAATAGTTTCATACGGGAGGCGGGAGCAGGTCAGAGAGCATTTCAATCACTAATTGCTGACATTTCTAACTAAATACGCTCAAATTAAAGCTCTTAAATCTCATCAACAGCACCATTAACTAAGCCCGCAGCAACTTGATAAAAATAAAGAAATGCCAATGGATAAACAACGAAGCTAGAATTCAAATATTAAAATCAAATCAGAGTCACACACCTGGTGATGAAGGTTTCATGCTTGTGCTTGCCAAGTCGGAAGCCTTTGGGAGACTTGCTGTGGCCGGGAGACAAGGGCTCGGAGAGGAAGGAGCGCTCCAGCTCCGCCTTCAGGTCCAGGCCCGGACAACACTGCTGGGCCAGGCCCACCAGGTCCACCTTCACCTGCCACACGGAGGAAGAGGAGGAGTTACACATCCCACCACGTGTCATTTGTGAAGTCCAGGGGCCTCCACACATCCGCAGGCAGCACCGCCACTCACCATGTCGAGCTCTGTGTCCATGTCGTCGCCGTGGAAGGGAGAGAACCACAGAGCCTTCAGCTGCTCATCCAGAGCCTCCGACAGAATGAACACGGTCCTAGAGGGATGAACAGTCAGTCAATATCATGACCTCCGACAGAATGAACATGGTCCTAGAGGGATGAACAGTCAGTCAATATCATGACCTCTGACAGAATGAACACGGTCCTAGAGGGATGAACAGTCAGTCAATATCATGACCTCTGACAGAATGAACACGGTCCTAGAGGGATGAACAGTCAGTCAATATCATGACCTCTGACAGAATGAACACGGTCCTAGAGGGATGAACAGTCAGTCAATATCATGACCTCTGACAGAATGAACACGGTCCTAGAGGGATGAACAGTCAGTCAATATCATGACCTCTGCTGTTGATCCCACGTCCTCTTCTGTGCAGTGCAGTTATAGTTATGAAATCTATATTTCATAATATAATATTTTGTATATTATTTACTATTAATTGTAGAATTTAAGTGGCAGGATACCAATAATGCATGTCCTGCATGCAGGACTTAATTTTAAATTAAAAAAATATTTATTTGAAGTGGCCCATTGTGCGCCATCACAAACAGGCACACTGTTGCTATAGTAACAGGGATTTGTTTGGAAGAGAAGAGCCGTAGTCTAGGCGAGAGGATGTCCTAAGGTGAACCCATAGCCAGCACGTTGCCGTGTACCTGTGGTTGAACTGGGCCAGCAGGGTCTCCGGGGCAGGGAGGGAGGGCTCAGCGTCGGCTCCAGGAAGTGCGTCTGTGGCACTCTCCAGCGACTGTCTGAGAAACACCACGTTCTCCAACATAGTCTCCAAAGCATCGTCCTCCTTACTTTGTTTCTGTAGACACACACACACACACACACACACACACACACACACACACACACACACACACACACACACACACACACACACACACACACACACACACACACACACACACACACACACACACACACACACACACACACACACACACACACACACACACACAGCGCACGCATTCAGAAGCCATATACGCATGCATGCGTATCCCCACTCCCCCGAGAAAACAACTGAGGCCCGAAAATCAACCCACGCGGTGTGCCTACCGAGATCTGCTTTTCGAGAGCAGTGAGCGGATGTGAGTCAGAGAGCTCCCACTGCAGCAGGGCCTTCATCTCTGAGCCGGTCAGAGTGAGGGAGCGCGGGGGTGGGACAAAGCCCGACTCCTCCCCGGCTGCGTGGCCCTCCTCGCCACAGCACACCTTTTGACAACACATTTCAAATGGGTTTACACAGCATTTCTCCAAAGGCGCCTTAGAGTGGGATTCAGCTGGATGGTTCATGGGGAGCCCATGGACGGTTTATTACAGAGCCGTTAGGTGTTAAGCATCTACCATTCAGACCAGTTTCATATTAGTTTTTTTTTAATCGTGAGGATAAACAATAAGGTTCGTACCATTGACTCTGCGTGGAGGATCTGCCTGAGGAAGTCCAGCACAGTGGAGAGCAACTCGGCAGAGTCCTTGTTGAAGGCCAAAACCAGACGCTTGCAAAGAGAGAAGAGGGCTGAGCCATGCTTCTTCAGGGCACTGGAAAATAAACACTCAATACCGTTACCAAAGGGAGAACAGGGCCCCGCATATAGAGATCCAATACTATTACAAAAGAGTTAACCGATGACCGACCGCAGGAAGAAAAGCACTGTATGTTAAACAATAAATGGAGAACAGAATACAAACAACAACCACAACATAAACAAGGGACCCTTGCGGGCGTGTACCATTTGATGTGGTAGAGGCCGTAGTCGTGCTCCGTGAGGAACATGAGGGTGCGGATGCAGCTGAGCAGCAGCACGGGGCTGCTCTCCGGGGTCCCCAGGACCTCCAGGAAAGAGCCGCACACCGAGGACAACAGGTCCCGGCCCGGCAGCGCGTTGGCCAGCTGCTCGGCCTCCGAAACACAGCCCTCCCCGGGAGGACTCACCACCAGGGAGATGTCCTGGGGGGGGGGTTCACACACACACACACAGAGTCAGACACGGCTGCAGTCTTCACATTGATAGGTTCTTATTCAAACTGCATACCATATGTTCCATAATATTGGAACAATTTTGACATTAAATGTGAATGGGGAAAAAGTCATACTGCGGGAGGGAAGGGGAAGAAAGCATTGCATTGTACATTGCAAATGGCAATGAAAAACATCCAAATCGGAATCTAAACAGAACAAGAACAAGAACTATAATACAAAACAAAAATATTCAGACTAGTATTTTCATAACTGCCATTGGCAATAACAAACATCCAATGCATATTACCATAATTTACATTATGGTTACATTTAACACTGCAACTTTTTCAACATTTCTCTTCGCAGAAGGACCTGCCATGTGGTACACCTCCAGGATGTAGCCTTCTGTCATCACGCCTCACCTGGTCACACAGCGACTGCAGAATGGTCGCCACCAGCTCACCGCAGTGCTGCTGCTGGGGGCCGTGGTCGGCAGCGGCGGGGGGCGGCGTCAGCAGGGCCAGCAGCGCGGGGAACAGCTCCACCAGCTGCTCGTCCACCGGCACCGCCGACCCGGCGAGGAGGTGGAGCACGGCGCCCTTGCAGGCCCGCTGGGACACCAGGGCGTCCAGCAGGGACAGCAGACGAAGGGCCTGCCCCCAGCACACCGCCTGGCCCTCCGCTCTGAGAACACACACACACACACACACAGCTGGCAGTGTTAATTTGTACTTACACAAACACACACACCAGGATGTCTGCTATAATACATCAGTGCGTCCCAGGTTTTTGAATAAAGGTTTAAGTACAGAGACGGATGGTATTTACATGTTTTGAACTGTGCAAAAATATTTAAAACCATTTAAAGTTAGTAACGTGTGTGTGTGGGGAAGTCTCCGTTTTGGAAGTGGGCTTTTGACAACAGTTTGGAAGAAGTCCAGTTGTACAGTCTGCTTTGTGTGTATATTTAGTAGTCTGTGCAGTGTCAACAGACTGGTGGTGAGGGGTCTGCAGACAGCAGGAGAACCTCCAAAGAACCTTTCCCTTCACTATGGGAACGATGAGCGTGTGAGCACGGTCTACTCACGGCTGGAGCTCCAGCAGCACCAGCTCCAGCAGGGACTTCATGATGAGCGTGGCGGTGGTGGCCGACAGGTCGGCCAGCTGGACACACACGCGCCGCAGCATGGCCAGCAGCGGCGGGCACGCCGTGCCGCACACGCACTTCAGGGCCTCGGCGAACACCTTCCACTGGGCGCGGACGTGCATGCTCCACAGCTTCCTGGTGTTGAGCGCCACCGCCATGTCCTGCACCGAGACCACCTGGCCAGAGGAAGAGCATCGTGATGTGTGTGTGTGTGTGTATATATATAGTGTTTATATATATATATATATATAACTATATATATATAACTATATATAACTATATAACTATATAACTATATATATATATAGTTATATATATATATATATAGTTATATATAGTTATATATATATATATAGTTATATATAGTTATATATATATATAGTTATATATATATATATATATATATATATATATATATATATAGTATATATATATATATATATATATATATATATATATATATATAGTATATATATATATATATAGTTATATATATATATATATATATAGTTATATATATATATAGTTATATATATATATCTATATAGTATAGATATATATATATATATATAGTATAGATATATATATATATATATAGTATAGATATAGATATATATATCTATATATCTATATATCTATATATAGTTTATATATATATATAGTTTATATAATGAAAAGTATTGTACATATCATATTATAGTATATATTATTATAAATAGTATTGTTAAGTAGTACTTTAGAGTAACATTATAAGTACCAGTCTTTTACAGAAAGTAAAATGCATTTCAAAATCACCACGTGGCGTTGAGCGGTTCTTTTGCCCTAGTCTACCTGGGTGCTGTGCATGGGCAGTGGGAGAGGCAGCAGCTCAGACAGCAGGGTGAGGCCAGAGAACAGACCCTCTGGAGCCTTCAGGAGAGCGCCCAGCACCTCCTTCAACATCAGACACCAGGTGTTACTGGCCAGGGTCTCCTCTGTGTGGGTCGCCTGGAGAAGGACAGAGATGTTACATTTAGTGCGCTGAAAGGAGTGCCATATGGCTTGGCACGCACATGCACTTGGTAAGATATCACACGCACAAGTTAGGTGATATACTGAATTAACTTAGATTTGACATAGGTTAATTTAAAATGTCACTTTGAAAGAAAAGTAAACTTTTATTAAACATATAATAGTATAGATAAATGTTGACTTTTGCTGATCTTAACTGTTGCCTTGACATAAAAATGAAACGCTAAAGCCAAATAACATGGGGTGAAGATCAAGGTCACTCCGAATAACCAAAGCAACAGCAGCCGCCGCCCCCTCACCTGCTCACTTACTCCCTGGGTGAAGGTGAGCAGCACGTCCACGATGAGGCCCTGCACTCTGGTCTCCTCCCCGTCCAGGCGGCCCGAGGCGGGCACCGAGCAGACCACCATGTGCAGGTGGACCAGGGTGCTGGCCACGCGCGCGTCCCGGACCTGGAAGGCCCCGCCGCGCAGCAGCTCCGTGAGCATGGCGCGCAGAAGCCGCAGGGCGCCGCAGCACACGCTTAGTACAGCGCCGCGGAGCTGCGGCGTGGGCCCCACCGGGCCGTGCACACGCCACGGCTGCAGCAGCACGCTGCACAGCTTCTGGAGCACGCGCACGCACGTGTCCAGACCCTCAGCCGAGAACAGCTGCACGCCCGCCAGGCTCCACTTCAGGTCCTTCTGCTGGCCTGCAGACAGGGGGGGGGGGGGGGGGGGGGAGCGTCGTGGTTAATTTGGGACTGTTTGACTTGAAGGAGCCTCTGGTTTTGAACTCGAGGGTTAGTGAAGAAGCAGGAGAGTTGGATGGTGTGTAGTGACGGAGGTTGTCCAACCGAAAGAGGGAGTCTGGTTTCGATCCCCTCACCGTATGCATAGCCTTCTTGTAGGTATCCTTGAGCACGGTGCCTAAATTTTATCTGGGTTCAAGAAAGTCCTACAATGTTATAGCACAACTTCCGGGGGGGAGATGGCAAGAGCCCGACTGATTTATCCGTCACAGATATACAGTATATCGGTGGAAATTCCACAGATGAAGGGCCGATAGTCTCCTTAAATGGCACATAAGAAACCACCAGATGATCGGAAAAAGTATCAGGGTTCTCCCCAAAGAATTGAACAGTGGTGCTGCGACACCATGCATGCATGGCATGCATCTGAAGGGCATGTATCTATTCACTGCTTGTTGCTTTGGATGAAGCAGCCACTAAACAGTGAATAGTATACAATGTGTTCTGACCTAAAACAGTGAATAGTGTACTATGTGTTCTGACCTAAACAGTGAATCGTGTACTATGTGTTCTGACCTAAACAGTGAATAGTGTACTATGTGTTCTGACCTAAACAGTGAATAGTGTACTATGTGTTCTGACCTAAACAGTGAATAGTGTACTATGTGTTCTGACCTAAACAGTGAATAGTGTACTATGTGTTCTGACCTAAACAGTGAATTGTGTACGGTGTGTTCTGACCTAAACAGTGAATCGTGTACGGTGTGTTCTGACCTAAACAGTGAATAGTGTACTATGTGTTCTGACCTAAACAGTGAATCGTGTACTATGTGTTCTGACCTAAACAGTGAATAGTGTACTATGTGTTCTGACCTAAACAGTGAATAGTGTACTATGTGTTCTGACCTAAACAGTGAATCGTGTACGGTGTGTTCTGACCTAAACAGTGAGTAGTGTACTATGTGTTCTGACCTAAACAGTGAATCGTGTACGGTGTGTTCTGACCTAAACAGTGAATCGTGTACTATGTGTTCTGACGTAAACAGTGAATAGTGTACTATGTGTTCTGACCTAAACAGTGAATCGTGTACGGTGTGTTCTGACCTAAAACAGTGAATAGTGTACTATGTGTTCTGACCTAAACAGTGAATCGTGTACTATGTGTTCTGACCTAAACAGTGAATAGTGTACTATGTGTTCTAACCTAAACTGAATAGTTTACGATGTGTTCTGACCTAAACAGTGAATAGTGTACTATGTGTTCTGACCTAAACAGTGAATTGTGTACGGTGTGTTCTGACCTAAATAGTGAATAGTGTACGGTGTGTTCTGACCTAAATAGTGAATAGTGTACGGTGTGTTCTGACCTTCCACGACAGGTGGAGGACAGGCAATGTGGCAGAGGACTCTGAGCGCTGTCACCAGTCCAGCTCCTTCTGGGGTCAGCACGTTCTCCACATTCTGCAAATCAAAAAGGATGACAGAGAGAACGTCAAGGACATATCAACTAATCAACTATTGACATGATGCACTGATCACTCGTCACATATTTAGGAAATCATGTAGAGCATTTTCTGAATTTATTCTTATTGCTGTCAACAGCCTACTAGGAAAAGCTTTGTGACTGAAAACTGTATGTAATTCATTTAAAATGACCATGTCATTATTCTACTATATGTACACAATTATGTCTGAGTACGACTATGTCTGCCTATTGGAAGTGGGGAACAGGAAAATTTAAGAAAATACACACAGCAACATAACCCAAGAACAGAAGTATGCATTCAAAGCAAACAGATCTGCGAGTGGGGGTACCTGTTTGATATAGTCGATGAGGGTGGGGATGCTGGCGATCTCACACTTTAGCTTATCCAGGGGCTCCAGCCATTTACTCAGCTCTGAAACACGGCAAGTGACATTACAAAACAGACAGGAACTCCCATGCTTTCGCTCATCCACAAACACACCAGCGATTCTCCGACCAATGAGAACTTGGATCGGACTACAGCATAATCACTGGACCAATTGACCAGAAATGGACCTAGCCTTGGTGTGCGTACCCTGTAGCTTGGCATTGGTTTCATCTGCCCTGGCCAGGGTGAGCAGCGGGGTGGCGTACTGCTCCATCATGCCGAGGTCGCTGGCGCTCTGCACCACCACCAGCACAAGCATACAAGCATAGTTGTACGTCACCGCCTTGCGGGCCTTGGTCTCCCTAGGAGAAGAGGACCCATCAAAAAGCAAAAAGGAATGTCAGTCAGGAGGGGTTGGCGTTGACTGGTCTATAGATGGGTGTCATCGTAGTAGGGCAAACACAGGTGTCACTCATCAACACTTATTATGGCTCTGCTCCTTTATTCGGCTACCCATGCCCTGGTTCATCAAAGGAGCAGACCCATCATTGGCGTTATGAGTGACACCTGTGTCTGTCCTACGATGGTGCCTCTGTGAAAAGTGTCCATCGGGAGGAGGCGGTTGTTGTGTGTCGTGTGTCGGGGAGCTCACCCCTGGCCGTCCTTCCCGTGGTGCTGGAGCAATGTGAGCAGGCAGGACATGTTGTTCTCCAGGCCCAGCGTGTGGGCCACGGCGCTGCGGCCTGTCTGCGTGAAGGTGATCAGGTAGAGGGCATGCAGTGTGCCCAGCACCTCCGCGTTGTCCCCTTCCTCCAGACCCGCGGCCCCCTCGCCCCCCGTGGCCACGTGACCCATGAGCTCCGCGACACCCTGCAGGGCGTGCAGCGCCTGCATGAGCCAGGCGGCGAAGCCGTCTTCGCCCAGCGCGGGGCCGGACAGGTTCCCTTCGCCGTTGCCGCCCTCCTCCCCCGCCGCCTCGGTGTCGGCCGCGCTGGCGAGCACGCGCAGCAGCAGGTTGGTGGGGGCGGGCTGCGCCAGCATGAAGAGCATGCCGGGCTGCGTGAGGGACAGGAAGCGCAGTAGCTCTCTGGTGGACTGCGCTACGCCCAGGTGGCCCGAGGCCACACCCATCGACAGTGCCATGGTGGTGCTCTCCAGGAAGCGGCAAGCGAGCATGTATCTGTGAGGAGAGACACAGACTTTAACATCGAACCCTGAGCAGATAGTTTTTTCCACACCGGCTGGTGTCAAAAGATAAATGATACATTTTCTCCAGCCATCAAACGGTGTGAGCTCCCCATCTCATCCAATTTAATTGAAACGGCTCCAAAAGCCCAAAATAGTCATCACAAATCACACTTTATCACCATCCAAGTCTTTTCTTCAGAAAGCTGGAGAGTTGTCAAAAGAAAGAAAAGCTGTTAAACTGATGCCAGCAGTTTCCATTCAGATAACATTGCTGCTCATCTGAATGTGTATCTGGTCTGCCACAAAATATATATCTTCGGCCATTTCAATAAATCAAATATATATGCCGTCTGTGAATAAGGTACACCAACTTTGGGTAGGTACAGAACTACATATATTGGGAACCCTTATTGGCTGTGTATTATGGCTGGAGGAAGTCCAGGGGCCGTGTACGTACCTGTACAGAGTTGGATACGGGTCATCCCTCTCCTGGGGGCCCGTTATCCGGACGGTGGTGGGGAAGGCTTTCCCAGGAGGCTGTACCATGGTGTGGGGGGCCGTCTCAAGCAGGTGATGCAACTCCTCCAGAACACCAGCAAGCCTATCCAGCTCAGCCTCACTCACAGGGGAGGAGCTTACAGACGGCTCCTCCTCCATAGGGCTGTCGGCGTCATCAGCCTCCTCCTTAAAAAAGGGCAATGGCGAGACATTGCAAAAACGAAATATGAACCAGGATGAATCCATCTGGTGGTGGTGGTAGTGTGTGTGTGTGTGTGTGTGTGTGTGTGTGTGTGTGTGTGTGTGTGTGTGTGTGTGTGTGTGTGTGTGTGTGTGTGTGTGTGTGTGTGTGTGTGTGTGTGTGTGTGTGTGTGTGTGTGTGTGTGTGTGTGTGTGTGTGTACCTGCGGCGGCTCACTCCACACTGTAGCAGTTTGTTGGAGGTCCACCAGCACCTCGTAGACGTGACTCTTTTGCAGTATGGCGTTGCCAGCGGTTACGACTCTGACCGTCTCTTCTCGCAGAAACAACTCGACCAAACACTGCAGGGAACATACAGCTGGGTATCATCACATGAAGGTCTTGGATTTCCAAGTTGGCATGAATTTAGAAAGGCGCTCATGATGAAAGTGCTTTATGGTTCTAACCTGGTAGCCGCTCTTCTCCCCCTCCCCTGCATGCAGGAAAGCCTCTACCCCAGCTGGGGCATTAGTGAGGGCATCCAGGGCTTTAAGGATACTCAGCTTCAAGGTGGAGGAGACATGCTCCGCATGAAGTAACTCCAGTAACTGGCCCAGGGCCCCTGCGCGCAGCAGGGATGTGAGGCCCTGAGGGCACTCTGCCAAATAAGATGCAAGCTTGGCTCCGGCTTTCAGCTGTCTGAGGTTCAGAGCGATGGGCTGAGTGAGAGCAATGTCCATACTCAGGCCTTGTAGAGCCCACTGGACACAAGCTGCTATTGGCTCCTCCCATTTCCCTTCGCCCTGTCCAATCAGGAAGCCCAGGCCCTTGGCCAGCAGTCCGGCTGCCTGTTCCAGAGCAGTGACCCAGCGCGAGTCTCTGTCCTCTCCGATGGCTACGAGGAGCTCCTTCAGCTGGGTGACAGCCTCCGCTCCCTCCTCCCCTCCAGCAGACACCTCCGTGCTACTGGGATCCCTGGTCTCCTCCACGCTGGCCTTCTCCAGCTGGGTCTCGAAGCGCGTCTTGTAGGGAGGCGTGAAGAAGACCAAAGGCCGGAGCTCCCGCTCATATGGGTCGTACTGGACCGGCGGCACGGAGGCCAGGTCCTCTGGAGTGTAGTCTATGTCGAAGCTGGGCAGCTTGAAGCTACCGTTGTCCAGGTCGTCCTCGTCACTGGAGATTTGCTCGTAGCCATCGTCACCTGTCCGGGCAAGTGTCAAAGGGAAAAGGCCTTGAGACACGTGAGTGACGCTGGCGGTTCTATGACTCTCGCTAGCATTATTAAGGTGATGGTAATAAAAAGACAAAATTGCACAGAATAAAATAACTTTACATGACTTATTCAATAACTATGTACCAACTCACACAGTGGCGGCAGCTAACATGCAGGATTAATTTGTTTGAGCGCAGGACACGCCTATAACAGACATGCGTAACCATGGCGATGGAGTTGTATGCCACTTTTGAATGAATGGCACCATCGGGGCTGGAGCTTCCAACATGCATGGGGGACTCTCCTGGCATCCCATCGTCTTTGTTAACATTGGCAGACTACGGCTGGGTTTGATTAGTGGTCTATTTAGAACGGGCCACATCAGTGCATCATCCCAGGACACGAGAACTGCCCTACCTTCCTCCATCTCCTCTTCCTCGTCCTCACCCTCATCTTCCTCCTCCTCTTCCTCCAGCACGCTCCCTTCTGTCCTGGCGTCCTCCTCCTCTTCCTCCTCCGGCTCCTCCTCCTCCTCAGGCTCCTCGCCCTCGGGCTCAGAGAAGGGTTCCTCGGCGGGCAGCGACCGCTCAGGGGACACCGCCTCCAGGAAGTCCGGGCGACCCTCCGCCGGCTCCGCTTTCACCGCACCCGCTGAAACAGTCCCCACGCAAAACACATTCTCCAGTTGAGATTCCATAGCAATGTAATCCAACAGACCCTAAACAGGCCAACTAAATGACACAAAATCAACAGAAGCAACTCCAGAAAACCCCTAGACTATTGACCGCCAGTAAGACGGGTGCCGCCCAGTACTGACCTGGCGCTGGGACCGCAGGCTGCGGTTGCTGTTGCGGGGCCGGCTGTTGCTGCGGCTGCTCCTCCTCGTCGTCATCGGGGGGTGGGGGGCCAGGCGGCGTGCGCGGCCCTCGGGGGCCCGGTCTGGGTGGGCTTCCGTTGAACTGGTCGTCCTTATCCCACTCTGAGAGAGAGAGAGAGAGAGAGACACACACACACGAGAGTCAGGGCACCCATCAGGATGTGAGGTCTCGTGTTAAAAGGGGTATATGAAACGGAGCCCTTTGCATAGTACGGGGGCAAGCCCCAGAGAGGGATGCATAGCACTATCAAGTCTACGCATACTCCAAAAACATGGCATCAGAATGAAAAGTTGGACAATTAAACCAGCAACAAGCATGCATACACACAAGCGTAGGTTGACATTTTTGTAAATTACATTCCATTGTTTATGGAGTTACTATACAATCATGTTAGTATTTACATAATAATTAGCACGAGTATCCGTATTTAGGGACCATAGGTTCAGTCGCAGCTGCATTTTTGAGGGGACACCGTGGCCCACCTTGTTTAATGGCCCGCTTGGCGCCACTCTGTTGCTGTGGGGGTGGGGGTGGGGGCGGCGGCGGCGATGAGCTGTTGACATAGCCGGGGGGCCGCTCAGCGGTCCCGTACACCGCTAGGGTCAGACTAGTGTACCAGCCACGCAGCACCAATCCATCCGTGTTCACCTGCAATTAGACCCATGACTTTTACTCCACAGTTACCACCGGCCGTGACCAGCAGGGCTCCATAAGAGGTGGCCGCTATCACAATCAAAGAGGAAAGACGGACTCCTCTCACCTTCCCACTGGGTCGGAACACGATGGACTTGTTCTCATCGTATTCAAGACTGAGGACAGAAAGTTTGACAGTGGTGATTGGCAATGCAATGCCGCACCAATAGCGCACACAAATGTCAAACTGCTTTTATTAAGTTGATATATAGTCTATAGGTATACAGTGTTAAATGACTGCATTCTAACACTCTACCACTAGGCTGTTTTTTCTACTGAGCTGCTTTTTAGGCTATCGTGTTGGTAGGATAAAGGAGGGGTTGATTTGGGGCGGGACCGGATCACCAACTGAACACAGATACTTACTCAATAGTTCAAACAGGTGCATGTTAATGCAAGCACACATACACTAGCTGATCTCCTTGTGAGAACACATTAGTAAAAAGACTCCACCCATACTGGTTCAACAGGTGAGACAGACACCGTTTAGGCACCGTCCACCCAGAGAGTGTGCCTTTCAACACAAGGAGAAGAGGTGCTTAGGTGAAACAATAACACATGAAAACATTGAAGGTTACAGGTAGAGAAGTCTGACCTGCCAAGCCTGTGGAAGGAGGGGCTTGGTTTGGCAACATTATTGAAGAACAACTCCAGCTGGAATGCATGAGGTGACGTCTCCCTGGGGACAAGAGAATGTGTGTGTTAACATTATTTATGTGAATTGAACATGGCTGCATTGGGTTTCTATGTTAGTTACATCTACAGTACAATAAGTATATCTCGTCGTGTAGGGGTTGTAGCCAATTCAGTGGCCTGTCCACTCAACATGGTCACTAACACGGTCCATTGATTACGACCACATAATCCTTTGTCTATTAAATATACCCGATTATTATTATGCATATTCTTAATGTTGCACTGTAGATTGCAGTTTGTGTGCTTAGACCTAGATAGCAGCAATTATATTTAACCGTTTATAAATATGAACTAGTGGTCCATATGAGAAAGATGTGTGCATGAATTATATTCTGATGTCCATAAGGCCTAGATTGTATTGTTATACTGCATTTGAAGTTTGTTTAATAATAGATAGATATGCATAATCAGCTACAATATATTAAATAGACAAAGGATTATGATCTGACATTTATATGACAGCGTTGCCAACGCGACCAGAGAAGGGAGAATGTGGATAAGGAGAAGGACCACAAAGAACACTCCACAGGCCACACCTGGTCTGGACCACTAGCATCAGCAGCCTTAGGGGTCATAACCAGTAGTCCGTGTTAGTGACCATGGTCAGTGGACTGAATAGACTACAATCCCTCTCTGTAAACCCTTACCCGAACGCTCTGCTGTCGGGTAAGCTACTGTGTGCTTTGATTCCTGGTGGAATAATCCGCACTTCTGTAATCAGAACCCCGCATGGAAACCGCACCACGTCGATGTTGGTCAACTGTAAAAACATATTTGTTATGTTTAGTATAACACACACACACACACTCTCTCTCTCATCGGTTATAAACACTTAAATAAACTAAAACGTGGCAGTCCTGAGCAGGTCCAGTCTGCAGATACCATGGGTACTGCATTCATAAACACACACTTGTTGGTTTCCCCTGACCAAAAGATAACACCATGCTAACACACTACATTTAGGGCATTTGGCAGACGCTTTTATCCAAAGCGACTTACAAGGTGTACATTAGTTGAAGCAGACCATAGCATAACACTGAGGTACGCAAACATAAAAATAGAGCAGCCGCCCCTGACCTGCGCAACAGATAGGAACACGGGACTTCGTCGGCTATCACTCATGCATACGAAAATATTGTAATTGCATTACAATCAACATTAAAAAAGCGAGAAACTACGTAGAATTCTGAAAGTTTGCGTGCTGTTTTAATCGTTTGCAAGGTAACATTACTAATGCTACCAAGCTAGTGTTACTAGCGGGGAACTTTTCGGTCGTTTTTTTTTAGCATCATTCCCAGACACGGTTATTTACAATGGAATACACTGCCTCCACTTCCCGGTGGAAACATGTGCGGATTATGAGATATTGAGGCTTTTGAGACATTACCTCTGCGTTTTGATGTTTAAATGTGTCAATAAAGAGAAGCTCTGTTGAAGTATCCCCCGCCATCTTTGTGTTTCAGGGGATAAACTTCCGGTTTGGTGTTTTACTTCCGGAGCAAGCGACAGTAGTTCAACTGACCTCATATCAGTTTCTGCGGTGGGAATTAAAATCACTGAATCCACTGAAACTAATCCAAAGTAGTCCTATTATTTAAAAGTAGTCATATGCTGTTGGGCTATGTCTATGGCATTCATTGTATTAATCCATTGTATGCAAATAAATCCACTGTTATCACTAAGCGAAATTAAATATGTGTGCATCACCTTAACACAATTGTGATTGACATTGCCAGCCTGGAAACTCAATTAGAATTAACAACGAAAACGAGTGTAGTTTCCTACACTTTAAACTACGTCAATACTGACACATTGTCCGTTTTGTGCATTGACACTCAACGCATGTAGGCTAAATATATGCACCTATAATATTATATATAGATATATATATATGGTATATGACCTGGCATGTTGGCAGGTCATTTGGCCATATTACTCATATTAAGTACAGAATGTGAGAATCACATCTGCCCATCTGCCACGTCCTAAATTAAAAAAAAAAAAAAAAACACCTGAACGGAGGCTCGAGGAGGGCAGGTACAGTGTCACGTGACCACACAGGTAAGGTGCGCTACAAAAACGGAACCTTCAGCCATTGCTCTGGGATGGTGACTGCGGGAGGTTTTGCATATAGAGACTCCGCGAATAATAAACCTGGATCTATTTACCTTTGGCGTAAAAGGGTGTTCGACTGCCGCAACTGTTTTATTTCCACTTAAGTGTTTTTTTTAGTTGCGGGTGGGGGACGACTCCACTTGGAAGAGAGTGTATTATTAGGTAGGCTTTATTTAGTATTTGTGTTTTGTCTTTCTTTGTGGAGATGACGGCACAGGTAGACTACCTGGCGGTGTTGTTCGCCAACACATCTGGCGCCAGCGGAGACTTACTGGGAACGGACGAGAATGAGGTCGTGCAACTGGTGTGGCAGCTGGTGGACCTGAAGAACAAAACGGTATTGGCCTAACTATGTGTTGTTGTGTTTTTGTCTTTTATTAATAATACAGGGCCTATAGTTTCAGAGTTGTGTAGGCGTGGACAAAAAAAAAAAAAAAAAAAAAACGTCGTTAAACACCATTGTATTGCAATGGGCCAAGAAAACAATGTGTAGGACCGCAATGATGTGAAAGGGCTGACACATATGTGACACAGGGGCTCGTGTTGTGGTGTTAAATCGCCCGTGGTTCGTGTTTAAAAAGCCGCCCGTGGTTTTGAGTCCCCGTGTACAGTTTGAAGCCTGACATGTTTGTCTCTCCTCAAACCAGTTGGGCAGGGTGAACGAGGTCCTGATCAAGCACCAGTTCTCCGACCTGACAGAAGACACAGAGGAGAGGGAGGAGGAGATGGTGGAAGAAGAGGAGGAGGAGGTGGTGGAAGAGGAGGAGGAGGAGGTGGTGGAAGAGGAGGAGAAGGAGGTGGTGGAAGAGGAGGAGGAGGAGGAGGTGGTGGAAGAAGAGGAGGAGGTGGTTGAGGAAGAGAATGGAGCCTTCACTAACTTTGTCTCTACGGCCAGAAACCTTGAGAGTGCATTGGACCAGGTACCTACTTTAGTATACACAATCAAACAGTAACTTTATACCGTGTTTGTAGCAAAGTATATGTGCGTGTTATACACATTGTTTAAGTGTATAATAAGCGTATAATAACACCAAAAAAAGGCCTAATAGATTCTGTAATGTAATCGGTAGTCAGGAACCATACTTATTATTATACCCATAATAATTATAATAATAATTAAGTTGAATAACTGTTAATGAACAGACTGAATAAGAGTTGTGATGTACCACACACCGAAACACTGATGGTGGTACAAAAGTATATAAACAAACAACTTGTCTCACAACAAAGCCATGCTCCTATGTGTCATTCATATGCCCAATACTCTAGATTCTATTTTCTTTTTGTCGATTTAGTAGTTTTGTGTTTCTTTCTCCCCTTCCACAGTTTCATCTCACTCTCACCAATGAGGTGAACAGCATGGGGGCCGGCACCTCTGTGTGTCTGTGCACTGACGGCCAGCTGCACCTTCGTCAAGTCATTCACCCCCAGGCGGCCGGCAAGGTGAGGGCACTGGGAGGGAGCGTAGGCCTAGCAGCTCCAGAGACCTACAGAACCTGCTCCACTTGGCACACTGCTCCATATTCACCGTCAACAATATGTTAAATGAGAGGCTGATTCAAAGTGCACACACACACATATACACACACACACACACGCACACACACACGCACACACACATATACACACGCGCGTGCATACGTATCTACACACGCGCGCATACGCATCTACACATGCACGCGCGCGCATACGCCCATACATATCTACACACACACGCGCACGTATACATATATACACACACGCGCACGTATACATAAGCACACGTACACACAGAATATGAGACCCTCAACCTGGTGAACAGAGTTGGATGTTGAACAATGCGCGATACAGTTCTACTATTGAATTTACCGTTTCAGCTTAAGCAAACAGCCTGATGACGGCAATAAAAACTGTCGCTTTTTATAAAACCATATTACCCAGCTGTTGCAGCGCTGGCTTGTTCACACACACACACACACACACACACACACACACACACACACACACACACACACACACACACCACACACACACACACACACACACACACACACACACACACACACACACACACACACACACACACACACACACACACACACACACACACACACACACACACACACACACACACACACTTTTTAAGATGACTTTCCCTTCCCTGACCCCAGAACATCCTGGTACCAGAATGTTTCTTCTCGTTCTTCGACCTGCGGAAGGAGTTCAGAAATCACGTCCCCGCATCTGACCTCAAGGCCCTAGACGTGCACTTCATGGCTGAATGTATCCTTCACCACTTTGTCGGTCGGCTGGTCGCCTTCAGTTCCCTCTAACAAGAGACCGTGGACTGCTTGTTTGTTGGGTGTTGTTTTGTTTGTTTGTTTCTGTTGGGATTCCTTTTGTGTGCTCCCCCCTGCATGGTAGCGAAAGGAGACGTCAAATGCACAAATTAAAGGTTCACAAGACACAAGGGGTGTTGGCCCGCGAGACTCAAGGTTTTGAAATGCAAATAGAGGAACAATGGCAGCACTTGGCTCGGCGTATAGTGAATGTGAGTGTGTGTTTAGCCAACAGGGCTGACCCCCACACACAGTGTGTGTCTCTCTCTCTCTCTCTCTCTCTCTCTCTCTCTCTCTCTCTCTCTCTCTCTCTCTCTCTCTCTCTCTCTCTCTCTCTCTCTCTCTCTCTCTCTCTCTCTCTCTCTCTCTCTCTCTCTCTCTCTCTCTCTCTCTCTCTCTCTCTCTCTCTCTCTCTCTCTCACCCCCTTTTCTCACCCCTCTCTGTTCCATGACCTCTCATACACAGAAACTCAAAAGGCCACTCCAAACATGCATGTATGGGGCGGTGTCTGTGTCCTCTTGTGGGTATTATGGTCTCCTTGACTCCATCCATCCCAGCTCTGAGCGTACCTATGGATGAACTTATCCCATTGGACTCATCAGAGGATGCGTTACCCCGAGAAGCTGCTGTCCAGAGTGTCCAGGTCATGGCCAGCATCGCCCTGGCCCTGCTCTCGGAGCCCCTCTGTGAGTGTCCCATGTGTGTAGCATGTGAGATAGTTAGTCACTATAATGAGTTGTAATGAGCCCATTCAGATACTTTGGTATTTGCTCTATTCAAACTGTGACTGAGTAATTTTTTAAATTGTACTACTACTACTACTAATAATTCATTTTCTCCATTACAGCTCACACATTTCTGTACCCGGAGAGAGTTAATGAGAAATTTGAAACGGGCACATGGTAAGCACCCTCACTGACTGTGGCATGTGGAACCCTGTACACACAGTGGCAACCAGTCCCCTCCACGCATGCTAATTGGTGTTGTGTTGTTCAGCAGTAAGATGGAGAAGGTGTGCGATAACTCTGTGATCCGAGCCCGGGGTCTGCCCTGGCAGTCCTCAGACCAGGACATCGGACGTTTCTTCCGAGGACTCAACATTGCCAAGTACGGTTCCATCATTTACCACCGCTGCTTTTCTTAAGGGGGGGGGGGTCACTTTTGGAGCGGTTGTTGTGCTTTACACCAACACACTACTGATTCAAGATTTGTATTAGCCATGTGCAACAAGTACAATGGAATGCTTACTTCCCCATTCCCTCCCGCAGTATGAATTTCGAACAACCCACCCATTGAGTCGGTATTTCTGATGTGTTACAGAGGCGGCGCCGCGTTGTGCCTAAACGCTCAGGGACGGAGGAACGGAGAAGCTCTGGTTCGCTTCATCAACGAGGAGCACAGAGACCTGGCTCTGCAGAGACACAAGCATCACATGGGAAACCGATACATTGAGGTACACCGCTTGTTGATCCAGGCCACTGTGGCTACGGTCCAATATTTCATCTCGTTATTGCTACACGCACTTGTGAGTAATTCGGCACCTGACACATTGGTGTCACACCCAACGATACCATATGTAAGTGGTTACTATTTACTTTCAGGTTTACAAGGCAACAGGAGAAGACTTCCTGAAGATCGCAGGAGGTGAGTGAACCAAGTAGGAAAGTAGCCAGTTATTTATGACAACCCAAATGTATTGACATGTCAGATTCATTTCAATCAAATCAAGTACACCAACAGGGAGGGGACCAAAATAAACCATATCACGAAACTAAACATGCTGTGTAATTGTCATGCGAAACCGTCCCACTGATTTGGAAGATGTGTCATCGTGTTGACTACTTAAGAGAAACAACGGGGAGGCTCTAAACAGTGTTATCACAAAACAAGATCGCCTTAAGCCCGCTGCGTATTATCAAGGGAACCCCGTTCTCCCAGCATGGCTCTGACCGTATTAACCAGCAGATGTTGTTCTCCAAATCTCATGATTTGAACATTATTAACAAAAAAGGTCTTCTCTGTAACAAAATCGAATCAGTCATTAAGTCATTAATCATTGTGTAATGGTTAATACTAATTGATACTGACTGAAAGGGCTAAACATTGATGTTATAGTTTTCACAATTCAACACATGTACATATCACCCATCAGTCACTTTATTGTTATTTGTATTGTTATTGTGTACAGTATTTATTATAGTGTATAGTATAGTTTAGTGTTTTAGAAAGTTCATACTGTCGGAGGGAATGGGCAGTAAGCATTCCATTGTACTTGCTGCATATGGCAAATAAAAATGTTGAAGGTGTCTTGAACTACCTATCGACAATTCAAGATGATCCAAGCGCAAGACATTGGACCGGTATCGACCTCCGCCATCGTGGGTGTGTGTCTCTTGCCAGGTACCTCCAACGAGGTGGCCATATTCCTGTCCCGCGAGGACCAGGTCATCGTGAGGATGCGGGGGCTCCCCTTTACCGCCACGCACGACCAGGTGCTGGCCTTCTTCAGCCACGGTGAGGGGCCTACGGAGGCGTGTGATGTCAGCGGGGGCGGCGATGGCATCCTGTTTGTCCGGTACCCGGACGGGCGACCGACCGGAGACGCGTTCGTCCTGTTCTCCTGCGAGGAGCATGCGCAGAGTGCCCTGAGGAAGCACAAGGACATCCTCGGGAAGAGATACATCGAGCTGTTCAAAAGCACGGCCGCCGAGGTCCAACAGGTGGGTGGCATGTTGAGGGTTAAAGGTAGTGGGAGAGGCGAGGGTGTATTATAGAAAGTATGGGTTTGGATTCAGAGTTCAGTTGTGGATGCACATCTTATTGTTTGGGTGTGGAAACACCAGCTTGGCAAGACAAGCTATTTTTAACCGGGATTAGCATGGAAAAGATTTGTCACCAGTGAAACAAGTGAGTCAGAATAGATAGACCAGCTGTGATGTTACAACTGGAAAGGTAACCTTTGTCCTTTGTAATTTTTCAATCACACTTTCAATCACAAACAAATCAATCACTACCCAGATGGCACTTAACTGTAAATGACCATCAAACAAGAGCCCTGTACATTTTATAGAAATAAAGCTTCATATCCATTTATTAGAAACACAATTGTATGAAATTGACAATAACTGATAATAATAATTCTCCACATTTCATTTGTAACTAGTAGACGTGTTATGACACTACTAGGTATTTAGTTTTGCCTGCAGAATGCAGGGAACTGCTACAGTTGGTTTGTCCTGGTGCATTTTTTCTCTGGCGTTGTTCAAGGAGATGTCAGAAGAGGGTTAAGGGTGGGGCGTGCATATCAACAAGGTGTGTGTTTAGCTGGATGTCTCCTTAACCACACAGAATACGGGATAATGAGTTAAACAAACTAATTATCATCCATGCATTGAAAAGCTCATTGTCTCCCTATGTTCTTCCCCGCTTTGTGTTTGTGTGAAGCAACCTATTCATATCTTTTCATAGTCTTAATAGTCCCTATGCTTTAAATGAATGATTGAACCAAGCCATAACCATTACACTTTAAACCATTACCAGTGTGTCGGGTATTTCCATTGTTCTCTGTGATGTGTGTGTAATGTGCTGCTACCCACAGAAGGCAAACTAAAGAGGTGGACAAAAGACACTTGTCTACAGCATGACTCTTGAGAGATGAAAGCGTCTAAATGAGCCGTTGAGCAGGTTACGGTACCTGTTGAGCATTGTTTGCCGTAGGGCCCGTGTGATAGGCTAGCAGTGTGTCACCGTCTCTTTTGTTTGTGTGAACTTGTTAGGTGTTGAACCGGTACTCTTCAGCCCCCCTCATCTCGGTGCCTCCGGCTCCCTTGGTGTCCATGCTGCCCACCGTGTCTCTCCTGCCCTCTCCTGGCGGTGTGCGAGACTGCCTGAGACTCAGAGGACTGCCCTACACCGCCAGCATCGAAGACATCCTCACCTTCCTGGGCGAGTTTACCAGAGACATCAGACCACACGGCGTGCACATGGTGCTCAACCAGCAGGTACTGGGAAGTCGACATACAATGGGATGTACTCAAATAAGTGGCTTGCGTCTTTCCTAAAGGATTCCGATTATTTGACAAACATTTAAACAATGTATGCATATCGAGTGTTTATGTATTACTAAATTAGATAATAAATAACAATGTAAATAACAATCCAATCCATTTGGAACTGGACTTGAATACACAACTCAGAAACACCTGCATACCCTCACTCCCATCCAACCCCTGTGGCTTCCTCCCGGAGCTAAAACTGCCCATCGTTTGCATACCTTTTACATATCGAACCGTGATAGGTTGATGGAATCAGAAACCGTGCTCGGGAAAAAAATGCATTCTATCTCTCTCACAGCGTGGGGCTTGAGGTGAGTTCCCACAGCACTCTCCTCCACTTCACTAAGCTTCCCCCCCCCCTCTTCTTCCTACCAGGGCCGTCCGTCCGGAGACTGCTTCATCCAGATCACCTCCCCGGAGCGGGCTTTCATGGCCGCCCAGCGGCTTCACAAGCAGATGATGTCGGGCCCCCGCGGGGTCAACTGCCGCTACGTGGAGGTGTTCCCATGCAGCACCGAGGAGATGGGCCTGGTGCTGATGGGGGGCACACTATCGCACACACCCGCACACACACACAGCCGGAGCAGGAGTGGGACAGGGCTCAGCCCGCCGCCATGTAAGTCCAGACGTAAGTGCCGCTGGGAGCTGGGTGTGCTTCGGGACCGCGAGGGGTAGGTGGGCTCCTGCCACAGGGGCAGAGAGGAGAGGTTAGAGGTTCAATTCTGCCCCCTCTCTTCTCTGGGTTCTTTCCAATCTAGAACTCTGATGATGGGGGGTGTGTGTCTGGTCTGAGCCAGGAGGTGTAGGAGTAGTGTGTGTGTGTGTGTGTGTGTGTGTTTTTTGTTTTTTTGAATTTTTTCCATCAAATCTTTGTTTGTACATTTGTGTGTGTGGTTCTGCTGGTACGTTTCCGTATAATTCCGAATGATCTCCATCATCGTCCTACATTTCTAGAAGTTTGCATGACTTTTAATTAACTGGTTACTCTGCACTTAACAATATTCAAATTCCACCTTTCCACAATTCTCTAATGTTGATCGAATAGCCAGTCTATATCGAGTGCATGGGTAGCAGAATTTTTTTTTTGACCCCTAATGGTGTGGTTTGATTTGATCTCGCCATCCCTTGAGCCCCTCTAGACCATAACAACACCATTGGACTGGCAGGTGTGGGTTTTGGGTTGTTAATTGGACCAGTTTCACGTGCGCGTGTGTGTGTGTGCACGCGTGCACGCGCATCGCCTATGCCTGACAATTCAGTAGAGCTGTGGAAGGGGAGCTGAGCGCCGGGTGTGTCGACGTTCTCTCTCGTTCTCGTTCTCTCCTCTCTCAGCTTGAATGTGTAGCTGTGCATTTCAATAGCTTCAGATCACATGGTGACAGACCATGCCCCTTGTCACGGTTGCTGTACAAGAGGATCAGTCTTTCTTCTTTCAAACGAAAAGCAGAGGTTTTACACACATGAGGGAAAACCAGAGAGTCAGGTCAAGGGGACATGTGGGTAGTGGCAAACTCACTGAAACAACAGGATAACAATCCACTGCATTAGACTTTACTAGAGTTCACCAGTGTTCATTTGAATACTAGTCATCTGATAATCACAAACATACACTCACACACACACATAGTGCCTCCCGCCCTTTGTCCTCTCTCTTAGTGTCTCCCTTTGTCCTATCTATTAGTGTATCCCTCTGTCCTCTCTGTTAGTGTCTCCCCCTGTCCTCTGTTAGTGTCTCCCTCTGTCCTCTCTCTTAGTGTCTCCCCCTGTCCTCTCTCTTAGTGTCTCCCTCTCTCTTAGTGTCTCTGTCTGTCCTCTCTTAGTGTCCACTTCCCTTTGTCCTCTCTCTTAGTGTCTCCCTCTGTCCTCTCTCTTAGTGTCTCCCTCTGTCCTCTCTCTTAGTGTCCACTGCCCTTTGTCCTCTCTCTTAGTGTCTCCCTCTGTCCTCTCTCTTAGTGTCCACCGCCCTTTGTCCTCTCTCTTAGTGTCTCCCTCTCTCCTCTCTTAGTGTCCACCGCCCTTTGTCCTCTCTTAGTGCCTCCCTCTGTCCTCTCTCTTAGTGTCCACTGCCCTTTGTCCTCTCTCTTAGTGTCTCCCTCTGTCCTCTCTTAGTGTCCACTGCCCTTTGTCCTCTCTCTTAGTGTCCACTGCCCTTTGTCCTCTCTCTTAGTGTCTCCCTCTGTCCTCTCTCTTAGTGTCCACTGCCCTTTGTCCTCTCTCTTAGTGTCTCCCTCTCTTAGTGTCCACCGCCCTTTGTCCTCTCTTAGTGCCTCCCTCTGTCCTCTCTCTTAGTGTCCACTGCCCTTTGTCCTCTCTCTTAGTGTCTCCCTCTGTCCTCTCTCTTAGTGTCCACTGCCCTTTGTCCTCTCTCTTAGTGTCTCCCTCTCTTAGTGTCCACCGCCCTTTGTCCTCTCTTAGTGCCTCCCTCTGTCCTCTCTCTTAGTGTCCACTGCCCTTTGTCCTCTCTCTTAGTGTCTCCCCCTGTCCTCTCTATTAGTGTCTCCCTCTCTCTTAGTGTCTCCGTCTGTCCTCTCTCTTAGTGTCCACTTCCCTTTGTCCTCTCTCTTAGTGTCTCCCTCTGTCCTCTCTCTTAGTGTCTCCCTCTGTCCTCTCTCTTAGTGTCCACCGCCCTTTGTCCTCTCTCTTAGTGCCTCCCTCTGTCCTCTCTCAGTGTCCACTGCCCTTTGTCCTCTCTCTTAGTGTCTCCCTCTGTCCTCTCTTAGTGTCCACCGCCCTTTGTCCTCTCTCTTAGTGCCTCCCTCTGTCCTCTCTCTTAGTGTCCACTGCCCTTTGTCCTCTCTCTTTGTGTCTCCCTCTGTCCTCTCTTAGTGTCCACTGCCCTTTGTCCCTCTCTCTTAGTGTCTCCCTCTGTCCTCTCTCTTAGTGTCCACTGCCCTTTGTCCTCTTTCTTAGTGTCTCCCTCTGTCCTCTCTCGGTGTCCACTGCCCTCTCTCTTAGTGCCTCCCTTTGTCCTCTCTCTTGGTGTCCACTGCCCTCTGTCCTCTCTCTTAGTGTCCTCTGTCCTCTCTCTTAGTGCCTCCCTCTGTCCTCTCTCTTAGTGTCCACTGCCCTCTGTCCTCTCTCTTAGTGCCTCCCCCTGTTCTCTCTCTTAGTGTCCTCTGTCCTCTCTCTTAGTGTTAGCTGCCCTCTGTCCTCTCTCTTAGTGTCCTCTGTCCTCTCTCTTAGGGTCCCCTGCCCTCTGTCCTCTCTCTTAGTCTCCTCTCTCTTAGGGTCCACTGCCCTCTGTCCTCTCTCTAAGTGTCCGCTGCCCTCTGTCCTCTCCTATTGTTCTCTGTCCTCTCTCTAAATGTCCGCTGCCCTCTGTCCTCTCTCTTAGTGTCCTCTGTCCTCTCTCATAGGGTCTGCCGCCCTCTGTCCTCTCTCTTAGGGTCCGCTGCCCTCTGTCCTCTCTCTTAGTGTCCTCTGTCCTCTCTCTTAGTGTTCGCTGCCCTCTGTCCTCTCTCTTAGTGTCCTCTGTCCTCTCTCTAAGTGTCTGCTGCCCTCTGTCCTCTCTCTTAGGGTCCGCTGCCCTCTGTCCTCTCTCTTAGTGTCCTCTGTCCTCTCTCTTAGTGTTCGCTGCCCTCTCTCTTAGTGTCCTCTGTCCTCTCTCTAAGTGTCTGCTGCCCTCTGTCCTCTCTCTTAGGGTCCGCTGCCCTCTGTCCTCTCTCTTAGTGTCCTCTGTCCTCTCTCTTAGTGTTCGCTGCCCTCTGTCCTCTCTCTTAGTGTCCTCTGTCCTCTCTCTTAGTGTCCTCTCTATTAGTGTCCTCTGTCCTCTCTCTTAGTGTTCGCTGCCCTCTGTCCTCCCACAGGTCTGTCTCCGCCGACCTACTCTTTCCCCACCGCCCACCAACTCATGTCTGCGGAGGCCGCTGCCGCCCTCTACCCTCCCATTGGCCAAATGCTGCTAGCCCCACGCCAAATGGCTCCCGGGCACCCCTACCACTACCCGGCGTCCACTCAGTTGTACATGAACTACGCGGCGTACTACCCCAGGTAACCACCACCGCTCACCGCTAGCTAGATGCTACACTGTTTTATGGCCCACTACCAAAGGAGTGATTTTTGTTGCTGTAAAATGTGTATGGTAGGCCAAGGGTAAAAAAAACACTTGGGACAAGGTTAGTTAATAACTAAACAAGGTGTTATCTGCCAGCTCGGTAAACATCGCTTCTCACCCTTTTGTCCTTTGACGTAGGCTAATTACAGAAGTAGTATATCCAGTCTTACACCCATCACTGTTTAAATTGTTTCGGAAAAAAAAGTGTCCTATTTCAACTTTCACCGTGTTCCTGTTGCACATTTGAATGAGTGTTGTTTTTTTTTTGTTTTCCTTTCTCCGTCCTCATCCCCCACACCCTTGTTTGCTCTTCTAGTCCTCCTGGTTCTCCCACCACCCTGGGCTACTTCCCCTCCCAACCTCACCTCTCCTCCCCCTCTCACCTGCCCTCCCCTGGGGGCCTGGTGCGCATGCCTGGCCTGACCTTTAACGGCGTCAAAGACCTCCTCAATGCTGTGCAGGGATACCAGGTAAGGGAGGTGTGTGTGTGTGTGTGTGTGTGTGTGTGTGTGTGTGTGTGTGTGTGTGTGTGTGTGTGTGTGTGTGTGTGTGTGTGTGTGTGTGTGTGTGTGTGTGTGTGTGTGTGTGTGTGTGTGTGTGTGTGTGTGTGTGTGTGTGTGTGTGTGTGTGTGTGTGTGTGTGTGTGTGTGTGTGTGTGTGTGTGAGAAAACTGCTGTTCAACTTTCGTCTATAATGCCTCTGGCATTCCCACATGCCTCTTTAGTAGTATCCAAATGCTGTATTCAAATCACCTCCCATTGTGGGTGTGTGTCCTCCACACACACACATCCACCGTGTTTGCCCAGAGGATATCAAACAAGTTTATCGGGTCTGTGGCTCCGCCTCTTGTCTCATACATACTCCTGCCTGCTTAGACTTGACTTGCCAGAAGTCTTACTCAAACTTGAGGAAGAGAACAAAAAAACAAACCCCTGCAGAAGTCCAGAATTGGGGGGAATTTACGTGGACAAAGTCTCTGCCATCATACCCTACTGGTACTGGTGGCTCCTCAGCATACAGGATCACCAGCATTAACCCCTCCCCCCTCCATCTGGGAGCCATCCTTCTGGATGTTTCACTAGTGTGTGTGTGTGTGTGTGTGTGTCTACATGCGTGTGTGTGTGTGTGTTCATCTGACCCTGAGCTCCTGTCCCCCTCCCCTTTACACCACAGTACGCCTCCGACGATGGTCTCATGCATGCTCACGGGCTCATGCACGCCCATGACCCGGCCAGGACTTTGCTTACGCAGCCCAAAGAATGGGTGTGTATTTAAGGTGTCTGAGACACTGAGGCGCAGGTGGCAGGTAAGGATGGGCTGAAGGCTTAGGGAATTTGGGGGGGGGGGGCACTGTAGCTGTGTGTGGGGGTGTGTGTGTGTGTGTGTAAAGTTCCCACTAACCACAAGCTACATCAGCAATGACCCTTCTTAAAGCTGCCAATGGTCTCTCTCTCTCTCTCTCTCTCTCTCTCTCTCTCTCTCTCTCTCTCTCTCTCTCTCTCTCTCTCTCTCTCTCCTTGGCTTTTGTCTTATCTTGAGGAGTAGAGTAACATAAGTTGTGTCTGTCTGCTCGTGGGGGAAACACTGCAAGGTACGGGCTTGGCTACTACTGCTCCATGACCGTGGTGGTGGTGTTGGTTTATGGAGGGGTCTAAGGTGTGTGGGGGTGTATAGTCGGTATAGGTGACACTTCCAGGACTGCTGCTCGGCCTGCTCTGGTTCCACTCTGACCCTCTCTTCTCTACTTCCCATCTAGAGTCCCCTTGAGGCGGTTTCTCACCTGAGCAGCAGTCTGATTGGTCAGTCCGGCATTAGGGACTTCCCTCTCATGCCCCTCCCACCTCTGATGACCAAAGCGGGGGGGCAGTACCTGGACCTGGCCCTGCTGTAGGGTCTGACACAGACACTTCCACAACTTCCGCAGACACACACTTATCGGAATATCACGCTGTACGTGGAAGACCTGTGTATCGCTAGCTTTTGAAATAGAGCCTTTTTTAGTAGTTGTTTTTTGTATTTATGTTTTAAGAATAGAAATTAATGTATGTTATACCAAATCACCATGAACTTAGCCAAAATAGCTTCTTTTTTTGTTTTACATTGCACATCATGTATTTGTAAAAGCGTTATCGAGATATAATGGCATAATCACTAAGATATATTTTATATCTTAATCTCAATATAACAAATATAGAGAAGTTACATAGTAGCAAATGAATATCTTTATCCTGTGCTTTATGTGTGAACCAATGTGTGCATGAGTGTGAGTGAGAAAAGTATTATGTGTGACTGTTAATGAATTTTAAGTATAATGCATTTTTAAATTTTGTTCATTTGATATAATACCTTAAAGATTGTATCGGAAAACATTAGTGCATGAAGAAGTTAGTAGTACTACTATCAGATTGTTTACATATGGCCAACTACGAATGCACTGCTTAGACTTATCATGAATACGCTAAAGCAATATATTCCTTTTGAATGACTTAGAACACAAAGGTCGACCGACTGTCAGAGGTTTGTCTGTACTGATTTTTTTTCAGATTTCACATGGAGTTCACATAACAAGGGCTCTCCGCCCCTCCATCCCCTCATTCCCTACGTAGGTACCCTATAGGGGTATTTACTTCCCCATTACATTATGTGTCTTTTGCCTTTTGTGTTCTTGTTCCACACCTCAACCCATGCCTAGCCCAGTCCCTGATAACCCAACAATGGGCGGGAGCTCTTCCTTTGGGCTTGTAGCTCCACATCTCTGGTTACTGGATGATGAACTTCCACAGCCAACCCCCCCCCCCCCCCGCCACCCCCACACACACACACACACACACACACACACACACACCACACACACACACACACACACACACACACGATGCCAAAGATGCAGTTTGTCCCTCAAGGCATTTCCTTTGCTGCCTTTTTCATTTCTGTTGAAGTTCTCCAGAAGAAAACGGTTCAGGTTCCGCCAGTCAAACCATCTCCTAACACACTGGCCAATTCAGGTGGGTTAAAGGACGGCTGATAAGCAGAGGAACTCAAAGACACTGTTGACATTCCTGTTGGGAATTCGAGCCCCCCCCCCCCGTTGGCCCCGGGGGGAAAGACCCTTGTATCTATGGGGTCCCGATTGCTGTCCTCCTGCCTCGGGAGGACGCTGTTGTCATTGTGTAGCACTGTGTCCATGCCTCACTCCAGCCAATCAGCGACCCAGCTCAGGATTTACTGCCTGTGACAGTGCTTAATGAAAAATAAACGTTACATGTGAAGTCAAGTCTTGTCCTCCAGCGGTTTGGTTACTTGGTTTGTCAGCTCTCCCCCTGTCCACGGTTTATTTTTTCTTGCTTCTTATGCGTATCTACAATATGTCATAGGAAAGTTATTATCCCAGGATGCTTTGAAATTAACATAGGCAGGTGCAGTTACTAGCCAATGTGTAAATAACAGTTACATAGCAGCCAACGTGTAAATAACAAGGTCTTTTTTCCATTGTGATGATTACCTCTTGTCTCACACAGACACACACACACACACACACACACATGCACAGCGGGTGTACTGACACACACACACACACACACTAACATTAAAGGACAGGACGTTGTGGGAAAGTTCAGCATGCAGAGTGCTACAAGAGGGGGGTTGAAAGAGAGAGAACGAGGGAGTACAAAAACCCATGTTGGACCCCTCAGGGCTCAGGTGCATTGTGTAACTCAACACTGGCCACCCCACCCTTCTTGATCCTATTTAAACCACCCCCTCGCTCCACCGCAAGGACACCTCCACCTGCTATTCACCGTAGAGACGGAATGAACGCTCGGTTGAAAGCGTGGGGAGAAGGCGTTTGCCGGTAGTAACATTTTAAACAAGCTTAACATTTTGTTGCCACCACAAATGATGGCATGTATTAAAAAAAAGCCAATAACTGAACATACATGATAACGTGAATATAATTCAGTTTCCGAATCCGTAATCCAATTTCAATCGTATACATATTTGGAGAATAGTACCATGCGCATACTAAAATATGTGCAGAGAATATCCTTAAACTTTCCATTCAATCTGTTTTGTGACGTGTTTTTTTTACAGTTGCCGTGGAAAAACTCGCTTGTAAAGAACACAGATAACAGATCTATCTTATTGTTCATCATTCCGCAGTACAGTTCCGCGTTTTTAAAATATATTCAATATCCTCCAAGCAGAAGTAGAATTGGTGGACCAGCTGACGGGGCAGAGGTGCAGTCCCCTCGATGAATCATGTGAGGTGCGTGTGTAGGGACAAGTTAGATGGATCAGAGAACAACATTCCCTCACAGGTTGGGCGAGACACACACACACACACACACACACACACACACACACACACACACACACACACACACACACACACACACACACACACACACACACACACACACACACACACACACACACACACACACTGGGTGAGGCCAATCCACATTCTCATGTCAGTGCCGAATGCAGAGGTGCCTCGAGACAATTAGTCAAATTCGCAGTTTAATCTTTATTTTTATTAAGAATTAAATGAAGAACAAATAACACAGTAACAGAACATATATCTATATATATGTATATAGATAGATGTGGATATATACCTTTTATATATATAGATATAAAATATATATTAGAAGAATATTAGAATTAGAATGTATATTCATGGTTACACTGCCTTAGTTGATGCAGTAGAAAACAAGGAGCTTTAAAGAAAGTTACCAGACAAAACCTGAAGCCTAACATCCCAGCCTTCCAAAAGCAAAGACATAAATTGTGTGTGTGTGTGTGTGGGTGGGGGGAGAAATTGTGGACTGTGCAAAAATTGTGGTGACATACTGTACATAGTGCATCTGTTTCTCATGGCAACCTGAAATAACACCAAGTCGTGGCTGTGACTTTGTCTCCACCTATTGGGAAGTGTGTGAGCTGTGTCCACACTGTAGCCTCACACACGTTCAGGATCACTTCCCCCACTTTGTGTACAACTGATCCCACTCTTTAAAAGAGACATATATATATTGACATATATTGCCGGAGGACTTTTGGAGCAGAAACACATAAAACAGAAAACACACATGCAACTGATCAACAACAACAACAACAACACCACCACCACCACACAACAACAAAAACAACAAATGACACAATGTTTTGAGAGACGGCAGTATTAAAGCTTGATGGAAATACATGTGAGATTGTGTGGTCTGTGACATAAAGACGTAAAGAGACAGCAAGCCCGTATTCAGCTGTGCCCGGTCACCCAGGTTGGAGGGCTAGCTTTGGGATACGCACCGGATTAAGAGCCACATACACAATGTCGAATGTGGCCCCAACCCAAATTGAAAACATTGCATGCATGCATTCCCCCCCCCCCCCCCCTCTACCCACACTTGCCCTACAAATAGGTGTGAATACAGTTGGTCTGAAAACGAATGGGATATGGAACACGTTTACCTGAATGGAGCCGTGGCGCCCACATGTCGCTCATATCTAATATTCTGTACCTTCGGATTTTCTTTCCCTCGTTTTTTTGAAAATGAAAACTGGTTGGAAATATTGGATACATAATGTTTTAAAAAAAAGCTAAATATTCACAGCTTCTATTTACGTTCATATTTGGAAAGAAGAGGGAACATACTTAAGTTTTTACCTCCAAACATTGGATTTGTGAAGGTCTAAAATTGACATTGACAGTCTGCAGCAAATGGCTAGCGTATACATAGACATATACTTTATATATATATATATATATATATATATATATATATATATATATATATTTCTTCCATTTTTTTATACACATCACAAAACATACATGTAAAGCAATTTGAAAAATACTCATTCAATTAACTGTCATTTTGTGAGTCCTTTAAAATCATCACAGTTGATAGGACTGCATAATACAGCATTTATATAAATTTCCTCTTAAAATAACAATTAAGCAAAGTACATTTGTACATATATATATATATATATATACGTATTTTTCATTCGCGGAATGCATTATGCGCATGGGGTGGGTGGGGGGGGGGAGACGATGTCATGATGGAGGTTAAGGGTCACGGCCTCAGAGCTCCGATGTCATGATGGAGGTTAAGGGTCACGGCCTCAGAGCTCTGATGTCATGATGGAGGTTAAGGGTCACGGCCTCAGAGCTCCGATGTCATGATGGAGGTTAAGGGTCACGGCCTCAGAGCTCCGTCATGAGGAGCGCCCGCAGAATCTTCTCCCTGTCCAACCGCTCCTCGCCGCTGTGCACAAGACAACCAAGACAACCCATCACACATCCAGTAAGGTACCACACACAGCTGTCCACGTCCAGTAAGGCACCACACACAGCTGTCCACGTACAGTAAGGTACCACACACAGCTGTCCACGTCCAGTAAGGCACCACACACAGCTGTCCACGTACAGTAAGGCACCACACACAGCTGTCCACGTACAGTAAGGCACCACACACAGCTGTCCACGTACAGTAAGGCACCACACACAGCTGTCCAAGTACAGTAAGGACCACACACAGCTGTCCACGTCCAGTAAGGCACCACACACAGCTGTCCACGTACAGTAAGGCACCACACACAGCTGTCCACGTACAGTAAGGCACCACACACAGCTGTCCACGTCCAGTAAGGCACCACACACAGCTGTCCACGTACAGTAAGGCACCACGCACAGCTGTCCACGTCCAGTAAGGCACCACACACAGCTGTCCACGTACAGTAAGGTACCACACACAGCTGTCCACGTACAGTAAGGCACCACGCACAGCTGTCCACGTACAGTAAGGTACCACACACAGCTGTCCACGTACAGTAAGGTACCACACACAGCTGTCCACGTACAGTAAGGTACCACACACAGCTGTCCACGTACAGTAAGGTACCACACACAGCTGTCCACGTACAGTAAGGTACCACACACAGCTG
>CM051008.1:8392368-8409868 GCA_027704905.1 Muraenolepis orangiensis
ATGAATTTATAGAGAGACGGACAGACAAATGGGGGGAAAAACGGACACAAACAGACAAACACAGCTGGACAGACAGACCGATACAGACATGAGTCGTGGCATGGGTGTGTGTGAGGTGATGGTGAGAGTGGGATTGGCATGTGTGCGTGTGGTGATGGTGGCATGGACTGCAGAGAGAGAGAGAGAGAGAGAGAGAGAGCGAGCGAGCGAGAGAGCGAGAGAGAGAGAGAGAGAGAGAGCGCGCGCGCCCTGGCAGCGTGAGAGGGCAGGCGTGTCTAAAAATAGACATCTGACCTCCAGCAAGGCCCATCTCTGGAAGCCCCCCCATTGGACAGATGGTGTGTCAACAAACATCCTCACCTCTCGCACCAGAAATATCAATTAGCCAATTTGAAAACCTGCTCACGTGGAATCCCCTCCACCCCCCCCCCCCCCCCCCCTTCCCCCCTCCCCCTCTTCATGGTTGTGCTAAAAGCTGAGGTTTGTCATGCAGAGGTGAGCGGAGACCAGGCTTACCTGTGAGGGGGTGTGTGCCCAGAGGGCTGCAGGTAAACGGGGGGGCTGAGAGCGGCGTGAGGGGCGCGCCAGGCCTCGTGACCCAGAGGAATATTACACTGGTACTGTACGGGGAGGGGGTTTGAGATTGATTCACAAATTAATATTGGCACTCTGGTCGCAACGACATCAGTACACGCTGAAAGCGACGGCTATCCGCGGCATCTTACCGGATGTGTGCTGGGGTCAGGGCTAGCGTGGGAGCTAGGGGAAGAAAACGATGTTATCCTCACAATTAAGGGTAAATTAGCACACAACCTGATTATATGGCAGCCTTTACGACGGAAGAGATAGCGGATCGTGGGCCGACTGACTCACTTGACGAGCTTATTGGGGACTGTGTGTGTGTGTGTGGCTATAATTAAAAGGTAGTGTGTGTTCTTGTAAGCTATAGGCCAGAAACAGAAAGAATCCAGCAGTTGGAAGAGACATTTCAACCAAGCTATTTAAGGACGGCGTATACCGTATATAAAGTGGAAATGAGCTTCTGGAGTCTCGTCCAGAGTAATTCATTAGATGGTGCTTATGTTCTGTTTTTTTGACATCCAGTCATCCAGTCAGTGTGTGTGTGTGTGTGTGTGTGTGTGTGTGTGTGTGCATGTGGACCTGCGTGCTTGGTCCAGTGGACTCACCCGATGTGCATTGGCTTGGCGGGGGACACGGCTGTAGACGTACGTCACCACGTCACCACGTACAATGGAGGTGAGAAAGGAGAAAGGCAGAGGGAGAGATTTCACATGTAGGTGTGGTCCTAATTACCTTCTTCTGTTCAGAACCAGTATGAGTCAGCCAGCCAGCCAGCCAGCCACTCAGGTCTCTCCACTGTTTAAGAGACTAATTCACACTCTCTCGCGTCCCCAGGGCTGCTTGGACAACCGCTTCAGTGTCTTGAATGCAAACACCCAAATTTCCAACAATTTGTCTGTCGGTCTGCACTAGTCTGTAGGGCCACAGTGGTTATGCAGAGTACTACAACAACATGCCCTCCCAGGCTTCCTCGCGCAGCTTCACTGTCTCGTATCACCGTGTGCTAATAAGCTACTTGTACTCAAGACACCTTCCACAACAAGTGCAAGCGGCGTAGTAGGTGACCAGACCCAACTTTGTGAAACTTAGTAGTAGTTTATAAACAGACATGTGTTCATTGTAGATTGTGTTGACCTCACCGTTTTGAAAGAATTACATTTTAAGTAACACTAAGCGTACAGTATTATATTATAGTGTTGTATAGTATAAGTATAGTACATAGTATAGTATATAGTGTATAAATTGTATGAAATTCATACTGCGGGAGGGAATGGGGAGTAAGCATTCCATTGAACTTGCATTGCACTAATCTAAAAACATCCTGACATTTTTTTTTGCATTTGCATTGGAAGACTTAAAGGATCTCACACTAATCTGTGCCAATAATAAATATCTTCTTTTGGAGCCCTGACTGTGACCTACCTTTGCCACACAGGGAGTGTGTTCGGGAGGGGTATCGCTTGCTGGGTCGCCTTTCAAAGGTGCTGGCCCTCCTCATCCGACTGCCATGAGTGGCCTGGTACTCTGTCTTCCCACTGAGACAGACAGACAGATGTAGAGAGATAGAGAGTGAAAGAGAGATAGTGAGTGAGTGAGTGAGTGAGTGAGTGAGTGAGTGAGACAGACAGACAGATAGAGAGTGAGACAAGGAGAGACAGAGACAGCGAGAGGCATAAGGAGAGACACAGAGAGAGACACAGACACAAATAGAGAAAAAGAGAGAGAGAGAGAGAGGGGGAGCGAGAGAAGCAGATAAAGAGAGATGAACACAGCATGTGAAAAGGTCAAAGCCTTGCTTTAGAGCGACACCCTCATCATCATAATACATACAGTAAGTGAGCCAAGTCTATATTAGGATATAGGTTTCACTCATAGCGGAATACAGAGCTATGGTTTTGTTGTGGTTTGCCCTTCTCCAACAGTATGAACCAATATGTATGAACCACCAGTATGAACCTCTCGTCTCAAGGTAAGTTAAGCACTCAAGGCCGTTACCATAGCAACAGATCTCCTATAGAATGCCTAAAGAAAAAAAAGAAAAAATTTGCCACAACCTTACTAATGGTCTTTTGGTAATACTTGGTAATACAAAAAAACCGACACCTTATAAAAAGGTTTGTTGTTGGGGCTGTTGCTTGTATATTGTTATCTAAAAAGAGATGATATTATAGAGATCTTATGATCTATTTATACACACGTGTCTTGATTGATGCACACAAGGCTGATAGTTTGACCAGGCCGATAGTTTGACAAAAAAAAACAAACATACATCAGGAGAACATTTCTGTCACCATAGGAACAGACCCGCGTAACCAATAGATACACCGTAACCATAGCTACTTGCTCTTTGTTTGACACGACACGCAATTCCTCCATATGGGGCGAGCGCCACCGCGGCCCAGATCCAACATCTTGTGACAGCGGCTCGCCACCCCCCTCTCTCCGACCGGCGCTTACGCTTTTCAAGGGGTGGCCATGTTGGCCAGCGGCAGCTCGGGACACACGGTCGGAGTCATTGTCTGTGGATGGGCATCCTCCGGGCTCTGACCTGAATCTGAAGCGCGAGCCCAGCCGCGTGAAGTCACTGCGGCCGGCCTGGCCCGTGGCTGGCTGCCGCAGCCGGAAGAAGGCGTGGCTCTCCACCGCACACTTCCACAAGTGTTTACAGTTTTTGGAGCTGTCCAACTGGAACACAAACGTATGCTCCTGCTCCCGGCCCTAAAACATACACACACACACACACACACCGTGTTAAACAGGTGTATTTGCTATGGTTTATTGCTTGTATGCAGTGAGACCCACCTGGTCGTCGTCCTCCACCACCACCAATGTGAGCCGACTCTTTCTGAAGTCCAGACGGGTGATCTTGGGCCTGAGTCCCAGGGGCGGAATCACACACACGCACACGCACACACACACACACACACACACACACACACACACACACACACAGTGTTAGGAGGCCATTCACATTCAACAACGTTCAACGATGACCACATTTGAAGCCAGCAACACGGGAACCGGCGGTACACATACCAGAAGAATAGGCCGATCTTGCTGGAGCCCTCGAACACCAGGATGCCGGTGGGGGTGAGACCCAGCGCGTACTCCCCTCCGTCCCGGCCCTGAGCACACGGCGGGTGACGCGTTTGAAGCAGGAAAGGCAAACAGACAGATATTAGATATAGATATGAGAACCCTCTGTTTATCTTGAGGCAGCGAGCGCACACACACACACACACACACACACACACACACACACACACACACACACACACACACACACACACACACACACACACACACACACACACACACACACACACACACACACACACACACACACACACACACACACACACACACACACACACTGCAGTTGACACAGAGGAGAGCGAGTCACGGCGGTAATATGAAGAGACGGCGACACAGACCTTCACAAAGTGCATATCTACGCCGTAGAGCTCCAGCCATTTGCATTTGTTCAGGAAGCAAATCTCCGCCTGAGACGGGCTCTTTCCCCTGGGGGCGGGGCGGGGCGGGGCAGGGCGGGGCGGGGGGGAGAGACAGAATAGAGGAGTTGTTGAGTTTCTCACAATATTAACACATTTCCCCACTGTGTCACGTGACAGCGCAGAGAGGAATTTTTGTTAATCACACAACACACTTGGGATGGGGACGAGACTTTCACAACAAACTTAGAGCACCCGATGGGTGCTCTAATTGCATTGCCGGGGCGGCAGTAGCTCAGGAGGTAGAGGCGTCTGACAACCCGAGTGTTGCTGGTTCGATTCCCCCCGGCCCTTCCTTAGGAAAGTGTCGAGGTGTCCCGGAGCAAGGCACCCTAACCCTTACTGCTCCCGATGAGCTTGCCGTCGCCTTGCATGGTCGACTCCGCCGCCGGTATATATAAAAAGCAGTCCGTCGGGCTGGTCGGTCCCAAGGAACAGAGACACAAGAGTGTACACCTGCCTTCCCCACCTACCTCCCTTCCTCCTAGGACTCAGGAGGACGCAGGAGATGGTTGGTTGGTGTGTGCGTGTGTGTGCTCTGCACGTGTACGTGTCATCGTACACGGGAGAGATCAGACTACAGGGGACAGGGTTAAATACTGACTGGATTCAATCAAGACCCATACAGGGATTAATCCTATAATCCTTCACACAGGGCCAGACAGCGAGAGAGGGAGACAGAGAGAGACAGAGAAAAAGAGAGGAAGGCAGCGAGAGAGAGAGAGAGACAGAGACATAGAGAGAGACACACACACAGAGAAAAAGAGAGGAGAAAGTGAGAGAGAGAGACACACACACACAGAGAAAAAGAGAGGAGAAAGTGAGAGAGAGAGAGAGAGAGAGAGAGAGAGAGAGAGAGAGAGAAAAGAGGGAGACTGTAGGATGGGAAGCGGCAGTGGTTGAGCGGTTGTTGTCGTCCCCGCACACTATCCGGATATTTGTAGACCAGATGTTCCAATCGTGTTTCAACGGTGGCAAGAAACTGCATGGCTGAAGATGGCATGTCTAGAGGCAGCCCACACACAAGCTGCTCTGACAGAGCACCAGAGCATTGGAATAACGACTGTGGGTGTCTAGGAAAAGGAAAAGCTGATCTCCGCGGGGACTTTTCTCACCGAGTTCTCACCAAAAAAAAAGATGATACAAAGAAAACACCAGACACTGGATCAGCAGATCAGCAGATCACCTTGACCAGCTCACCTGAGTTCCACCCATTTGCTGAAAATGTCCGCCTCCATGGCCTCACTCTGTTTGGGAGTGAAACGGAACTCTGACACCAGCTCAGGAGAATGCTCCAGAGGGTCGCAGTCTCCAAGCTCACCTGGAGAACACACACACACACACACACGTGTAAACATATTGGTTTCTCAGTGAGCAGGTAGTGAGCAGAGAGGAGAGAAAACACTCCAACCTGTTGTGGGGAAGGGAGTGTTGATGTGTCAACAGGTTGTGGGATAGCTTGTATTCCTTGTCAACACATTGAAACTGCAGCACAACCTTTGCAGAGATAACCATTAGCCAACAAGGTCGACGGAGGGAGACGGAGTCTACTTACTTTCTAGACAAAAGGCCCCCAATTCAACAGAGACGTCATACGGACATTTCAACCTGGCGAGAAAGACAACAACAGCCAAGGTGTTGAAAGGCTCTGCCAATGCACAAATATTAAAATAAACACACAAGGCCATCCAACTAAAACTATCTTCTTCCTCATGGAAAATATGCTCTTTAATATGTTACTTTTGGGTTCGGGTGAGGGTTAGGTGAAAAACTGTTCTGTGTGCTTGTTTGTGTGGATTGCATGTGTTGGTCAGTGTTTAAAGGTATGTGTGTGTGTGTGTGTGTGTGTGTAAGAAGTGGGGAGAAGCTTCTCTTTTCCTAAAAATAAGAAGCCCTCTGCTGTCCTGATCTTCATAATGGAGCCTGACTCAGGGGAACTGTGGCCCAGATAAAGATGAGCGTGTGAGGCGGCATGCTCCCTGGTATGTGTGTGTGTGTGTGTGCGTGTGCGTGTGCGTGTGCGTGTGGGTAGGAGACAAAGTCCAGTTTACGCAAGCACCTCAAACTCTCGGTGACTTGTCAGAGAGAATGAGTGACTTGGGAAACATTCTGGCTGTGAAAGTTTAAATCCGGCGAATGATGAAGATATGGTATTCATGTTAAGAGAGCTTGAATGAGGCTTATGCTAGTGACCGAGATGTTGTATGCATGTTAGGAGAGCTAAAATGAGGCTAATGCTAGTGATCAAGATCATTGCATGAAGCTAAAAGGCTAGTGGCTCAACAATATGTCAGTTTCACGGTTTACCATCGATTTCAGAGAGAGAGGACTACCTTGCTGTGTGTGTGTGTGTGGTGTGTGTGTGTGTGTGTGTGTGTGTGTGGGTGTGTGTGTGTGGTGTGTGTGTGTGTGTGTGTGTGGTGTGTGTGGTGTGTGAGTGTGTGTGCTGTGTGTGTGTGTGAGCGTGCGTATCAAACACATGCTTCAAAGTGTGCCATGTCAAGGACCGCTTACTTGCCAGACAGGATGTCTTGTCGCAGCTGCAGTACAAACAGATACCTTGAGGAGGGAGAAGGAGGGAGAACAGAGAACCGAGAGGCTGATGAATATACTGAAGCATCAGCTAGCTCTATCTTCCCAAGCGCAAGGACACACAAAATACCTTCTGTTAAAAAAAACAGCTCTCCTTGATTACAAGCTGCACAGGGGGACTGGCTAATTAGCCCTGCTACCCATTGAACAGTGTGTGTGTGTGTGTGTGCGTGTGCATGTGCGTGCGTGTGTGCGCTTGTGTGTGTGCAATTACCTGGTGAATTCCTCATGCAGGTTGTTTGGCTCTGAAGAGTAAAATTTAACTCTGAAGAAGAGTCTGTACGGAGGACCGTCTAGAGAGGAGACAAGGCCGAGACAAACAAACAAAACAAGTGAGAAGGAGGGGGGGGGGGGGGGGTGAAGAAGGACCAAGCTCAAATAATACATTTAAAAATAATAAAGAATCATCAACCGTTATTCCAATCAATCTTCCTTCACTTCCATTCCGTTCCCGGTCCTGCAGTGAACACTTTATTACTGTAGCGTGTTAACCGCTGCCCATGCTGGCCTTGCTCTCCTCATGGGAGAGGAAGCTGACCGCTTGCCATCGGCAGGGTTTTAGCCTCCTGAGTCATGCATTCAGTGTGGAACAGTCGCCAGGGTTGCTCGGTTCATCTCTACGTCACCCCGTCACAGCCCAGAGGTCACTGGACTCTCTGAAATTTCACTTCACGACGGGCGGTGCGGCCAAATGAAAGCCCAAGTGACTGCGTTAATAAAGGCCTTTGCTTTGACTTTCCTGCCCCCGTGTTTCTAACAGTTCACATTTCCGCCGTCAGTGAAAACCCACGTGTGGAATAGACCGGAAAGATAAGACGGGAGTTGTCAAGGTTTTTGGTAAAACAAAAATATTGTCATCCCTGTGACACGTGACCTAAAGGATGACAACACGAAATTGTTTGGCGAGAAAATCCTTTTCGTCGGTCTACTCCGCGCAGGGACCACTTAGAATAGAACCTCCGGCGCGGTTGTTCTTCCACGTAGAAGTAGAAGAAAGATTCAGCCTTCAGCCTCTCGTCCTGCCGTCGGCAGCCGCCAAGCGGACAGGACAAACATGGCTACGGCGGCTAGCGCTCATGCTAATCACCGTGTCAACATTTGATAATAATAAGCCACCTGCTCCCACTCACCTGACAATAGTGTGTGTGTTAGTGTGTGTGTGTGTGTGTGTGTGTGTGTGTGTGGAGCTCACCTCGTATCTGTTTCTTTACCAGTTTGGTCATATCTAGCCAGTGCTGAAGAACAGAAGAAGAAGACCAGTGAGGTAAATGGGTGACACGCTCCATCTTGAAGCCAAAGAATAAAACATGGAGGTGTGTGTGTGTGTGTGTGTGTGCGTGTGTTACTTTCATTATGTGTGCACACATGTCCTCACTCACTGAAACTTGCTCAGAGTCCATGAACTGAAGCCCGAAGTAGTCAGCCTCCACCAGGTCTAGGTGATATAGGATCTGGTCAAACAGCTCCTGGCCCTTTGACTTGCTCTACAACACAAGAACCACAGACATGTGGGTTACACACCTGGTACTAGCGTGTGTGTGTGTGTGTGTGTGTGTGTGTACACACATTATGGCTGTATCAGGGTCAAAGTGAAAAGGACAAGGCCTGAGGGAAAGACCCTTATTCAGGTCTTTGTGACAGACAGGCACACACACACACACACACAAACACAGACACACAAACACCTCAATAGCTTTCCTTCAGCAACAATGTATTTTAGGCCACAAGAGAACTAACCTATAACCTGTATAGACAGAGGAAAAAAAGTGTGTGTGTGTTTGCATCTGCACAGTTGTGTGTGTGTGTGTGTGAGAGTGGTAGCAGGGTGTGTATGTCAGCCTTGTACTTTGACTTCGATAAAGCTCTCTGAAGTGTCTGTTGTTTGTGTGTATAGAGAGAGGGGGGAGGTGGGGGGGGGGCACAATAACCACTCGACTACCCTGTGCTAATGCTAGCGTTCTGCTGTCCACTTTATTTCCCAATCAGAGCCCTGGTCATGTGACCTCAGTGCGTGCAGAGGGCGTGGCCAAAGCCACACATTTCCCTGTGAGGGCGATGTCCACGATGTCGACGATCACGGACGGATTACATTTCAGGAAGATTAGTCACCTGGTCTGGGTTGTTTTTTTTAAATGATCAGTATCATGTTTTTGACAACATTGTTTTCTTGCCGGTGACAGGCGAGTTGTGCACCAATCCGTGCAGCTGAACACACCAGCCTTCCTCTGGGAGCCCAGCAGACATGAGCAGACCTGTCTCAGCACACCTGGGATCAGGCCTGGCAGTCTCAGCGTCCTGTGTCAACCTCTCTATTGTTTGGTCTCAACCGTAATGTCTAATAGAGAGATCATGTCTATTCTCACACACACACACACACACACACACACACACACACACACACACACACACACACACACACACACACACACACACACACACACACACACACACACACACACACACACACACACACACACACACACACACACACACACACACACACACACTTCTCTCCCCCCCCCCCTTCACTCCCTCTTTATCTCTCTCCCCCCCCCTTCCCTCCCTCTTTGTCTCTTCCTCCCCAGCCACTGCACGCTCACGAGGTGACACATACAACTGTGACACACATGACCTTCACAATGAACACACACACACACACACACCTTATGGAGCTCGCTCGCTCGCTCGCTCTCACATACATTCAGTCATTCAGACAACCCACCCACCCACCCGCTCGCACACGAGAGCACTCAGCGAATGACACCAAGCCCCCCCCCACTCGGATAAATCAGATGTGGGAGTCGGGGAATAGCGGTGAGGAGAGATGAACGACGGGAAACAAGAGGGGAGAAAGAGTACATGAGGAGGATGAGGAGAGAGACTGTAGAGGGGTGAGGGATGGAGGGAGGGAGAGGGGAGAGGAGTGAGGTGCTGGGAGGGAGGGAGAGGGGAGAGGAGAGACTGTAGAGGAGTGAGGTGCTGGGAGGGAGGGAGAGAGGAGAGACTGTAGAGGAGTGAGGTGCTGGGAGGGATGGAGGGGAGAGAATGGAGAGGAGTGAGGTGCTGGGAGGGAGGGAGAGGGGAGAGGAGAGACTGTAGAGGAGTGAGGTGCTAGGAGGGAGGGAGGGAGAGAGGAGAGACTGTAGAGGAGTGAGGTGCTGGGAGGGAGGGAGGGAGAGGAGAGACTGTAGAGGAGTGAGGTGCTGGGAGGGAGGGAGAGGAGAGACTGTAGAGGAGTGAGGTGCTGGGAGGGAGGGAGAGGAGAGAGGAGAGACTGTAGAGGAGTGAGGTGCTGGGAGGGAGGGAGAGGAGAGGAGAGACTGTAGAGGAGTGAGGTGCTGGGAGGGAGGGAGAGGAGAGACTGTAGAGGAGTGAGGTGCTGGGAGGGAGGGAGAGGAGAGAGGAGAGACTGTAGAGGAGTGAGGTGCTGGGAGGGAGGGAGAGAGGAGAGACTGTAGAGGAGTGAGGGATGGAGGGGAGGGAGGGAGAGAGGAGAGACTGTAGAGGAGTGAGGTGCTGGGAGGAAGGGAGAGAGGAGAGACTGTAGAGGAGTGAGGTGCTGGGAGGGAGGGAGGGAGAGGAGAGACTGTAGAGGAGTGAGGTGCTGGGAGGGAGGGAGAGGAGGGGGGAGAGATAAAAAGGACGAGAGGATGGAGGACGGCAGGAGGAAACAAGAGAGGGACTGAGCAGGAGGGAGGAAAAACAAACAGGCAAGGTGAGATGGGAATGAGGTGGTGGAGGTGGTGGTGGTGGTGGTGTAGGGGAAACAGCAGGACAGATTGAGAATAACATTGGCGGAAGCGCTTCTGGTAAAATTCACTGCTTTCCTTGTAGTCCAAAGGAGGAAGCGATGTCATGGACCGGTTCACCACAACGTCCACATCTGTGTAATATCTCATTAAAGAACACGGCCAGGCCACGATCCAACCAGTAAACAACCCAACTTTCTATACCTGTCCTGCTAGGACAGCGTCGCCTAGTCCTGCACAACAGAGTTGTCTGTTTATACTGCCTACGTAAACACTTTTACAACACCGGGTAGTCTTTCAATGCACTCACGGGCAAATCCACATTGACGTCCGAGCCGTCCAGTAGGAGAACGCGACAAGTGATGGTAGTCCTGGCGGTCCCCGCCGCGGGGATGTGCACGGTCGCTCCCCCGGTCACCACCGCTGGGGCATGGACGACTTGCTGCTGATGAGCGAGGAGCAGGGGGTTCCCGGTTGCCCCTCTCCCGCCTTCTCCTCCTCTACCACCCAAACCGTCCCGTTCGTCCTGGTCTGTCGCCGGGAACCGTCTCCTGCGGCTAAACGTTCGGCGCAGAAAACCCATCATCTTTCGGATCCACAACGGCGAGGGGTCGGTCCGTGTCGCCCGGTGCCGGCGGCTGTGCGCACAACCTCCGGAGCACCTCGCGGGACTGCGTGTGAGTAACCAGGGTCCTGTGCGGCCACCTTCGCGGTGAGCGGCAAAAGTACCACAAAAAAATCTCAGTTGGCACTCTCGAGGCTGCCGATCGATCCGTAAAGCTGGACGTCGGCAGCGGTGTGTTGGCCTACTTGGACCACATGCCAATTAAAACTGTCCGATGTAGCCTACCGCTGTTGTACCAACCAGTTGATTCCCGCCCATCCATCCAGCCTCCACCACCGGAGAGGAGTCACTCACGGAAATGAAAGCCGCCCGTCCGCACCTGCCGCTGTGCAAACTTGCTTGTGGCGCACAGAGTCTGAAAGCCCGGTGTGACCGCTCCGCAGTGGGGACCCCGGCGTCACACCGTCCGAAAAGGAAGGTCGGTGTCTGGGTGTGTGTGTGCCTGTCTGTCTGTCTGTCTGCCGGAATAAACGATAACACACCACTGGATGGTTCTCGTATTTTTTTTTTTTTTTAATGAGCACCGGTAAAAGGAAGCTGCTGTGCTGGTCTGCCTCTCAGGTAAAAGTTAACCAGTGAAACTGGACAAACAGCCTGCTCTGCGCCTGCGTCAAAACACGGCGCTGAACAAACTTTTTTTTTCTCTCCTCTCCTTTGAAAGGGCAGCCGCCCCAGCAGTGTGGTAACAGACTAGCTCCACCTATCTGTCCTGGTCTGCCACTCAGGAGTTTTCACGACTCAGTGTGTGAGGACATGAACTCACTAATGGGGTTTCGTGCACAATGGGATACAATACATAGGCCTATTCATTGTTTATTATTAAATAATAATAATAATAATATAATAATAAAAGTAGGTACAGACAGGACAATGGGCAGCTGATTAAAAACAATTGGAAATACAGCATCATTTGCTTATTTGACATGTTATGGCAGGTGCATCACAGTCAGATCATATCATGAATGTGATTCAATATGATTCCATTAAGATGACTAAATCGCAGATTGAGTGGCTGACAACAACAGGTCATGTTACCACACAATATGTGGTGGAGAAGGCCGGGCATGCGAATGCTTGTGACCATGATGTGGACAGCACACGCCTTGTGTGCTGTCCAGCTGCAAAGAGGATGACACTTGACACAACAAACAAAGTGGATTTCAAAAAGGGCTTAAAAGCGTATATATTTACACAATCAACAAGTCATTGCAGTCATTCCGTCCCGGTACCCCTCGTAATAGCGTACCATCTTAACATAAAGAACAGCCGCCGTTGTGGAATCTTCTGCTGTATCATACAGCGGGGGGTTCATCTCTAGGCTGTACATAGTTTATAAAGACGACAATAACCAGCTTGAAGGTTCCCCCCCCCCCCCCCCCCTGGGAGATCCCAGGCTGCTATATGCTGGTGCAGCAGAGTCGTGTGTGTATAGCTCGGGGGCATTGCTATAGCGTTTAGTAAGGCATCAGTACCGTTTCCCATCAGTGCCACTGTCGTTCTCACCCTGGAGGGGACAACATTTTGACAGTCCCCCCACCCCATCCTCCCCAGCTCACTTCTAGGGTGTACAACCAAGGTGGCCCCTAGGTGAACAAGGCCCATTGATCCACGACCGACTCCCCACATTACACACATTAATAGAGTGTAATACAGCTGCAAAGTACACACTCGTATCAGGCTTGTGTCCCCATGTGTGGAACCTATAGACTACGCAGCTCACATGTAACGGCTGTGCCGTGAGTCTCTAGATAGAGACCTGTACGTTGAGTCCAAAGTATCGGTCCAAAGTATCGCTCGGTAGGTCGCTCGGTAGCTGACACCTTCCCTCCTTCCTTCCTTCCTTCTTTGTCTAGACGGCTGCTATTGGTGGAATGAGGTTAGGCTGGTGCGTGTGTGCGTGCACCTGTGTGTGTGTGTGTGTGTGTGTGTCCTGGTGTGGCTGGCTAGCAGCAGTGAGGTAAGCTATGGGGTGGAGGAGGATGGTCTCGGTCTCTCTTTGTAGACTCGTAGTACGGCCTCGCACACAAACTGGAACTGACACTGAAACACAGAGAGAGACCAGGTGTTAGTAACTGGTAATAGTGGTATTAGTAACTGGTAATAGTGGTATTAGTAACTGGTAATAGTGGTATTAGTAACTGGTAATAGTGAGTAGTATTAGTAACTGAGTATTGTGGTATTAGTAACTGTTAATAGTTAGTGGTGTCAAAAACTGGTAATTGTGGTATTAGTAACTGGTAATAAATAGTGGCATTAGTTACTGGTAATTGTGGTATTAGTAACTGGTAATAGTTAGTGGTGTCAAAAACTGGTAATTGTGGTTTTAGTAACTGGTAATAGTTAGTGGCATTAGTTACTGGTAATAGTGGTTTTAGTAACTGGTAATAGTAACTGGTAATAGTAAGTGGTGTTAGTAACTGGTAATAGTGGTATTAGTAACTGGTAATAGTGGTATTAGTAACTGGTAATAGTGGCATTAGTTACTGGTAATAGTGGTTTTAGTAACTGGTAATAGTAAGTGGTTTTAGTAACTGGTAATAGTAAGTGGTGTTAGTAACTGGTAATAGTGGTATTAGTAACTGGTAATAGTGGTATTAGTAACTGGTAATAGTGGTATTAGTAACCGGTAATGGTGGCATTAGTTACTGGTAATAGTGGTTTTAGTAACTGGTAATAGTTAGTGGTATTAGTAACTGCGTATTGTGGTATTAGTAACTGTTAATAGTTAGTGGTGTCAAAAACTGGTAATTGTGGTATTAGTAACTGGTAATAGTTAGTGGCATTAGTTACTGGTAATTGTGGTATTAGTAACTGGTAATAGTTAGTGGTATTAGTAACTGGTAATAGTTAGTGGTATTAGTAACTGGTAATAGTTAGTGGTATAAGTAACTTGTCAAGGTTACTGGTATTAGTAACTGGTAAGGGTTACTGGTATTAGTAACTGGTTACTGGTATTAGTAACTGGTTACTGGTGTTAGTAACTGGTAAAAGTTACAGGTATTAATAACTGGTAAATGCATTGGTATTAGTAACTGGTTATAGTGAGTATTAGTAAAAGGTTCCTGGTGTTAGTAACTGGTAATGGTTATTGGTATTAGTAACTTGTAACTGTTACTGGTATAAGCAACTGGTAAGAGTTACCTGCTTATTGACGAATGGAGCACCTAGCAGTAATACATAATGGCCCTGAACACGGATTTGATTCCTTCAGTTACTCAGCCCAATTCTTACTCTTCTGATTGTTAAAGACATAAATATATGTGGTGAATAAAATTCAGGGGGGCGGAAAATTCAATCAGAACTTATTTGTCCGCTCAAGTACAACGGCCTCTGGGAGATTGCGTCCCAACCTTGTGCCGGGGGAAGGGTATCAAAAGAGATATAAAATAGACATTTGATTTGATCTCTCTCTCAGTTAGCATCTAGATATGATAAGATATGTGACAAATGGTCATTGGCCTGACATGGGGACAGTGTAAAGCAGAACACTTAAAGGATAAAGATAACCCAGTATCTCCTGTCAGGGCCTACAGGCTCCCGTTATATTGTGGCGTGTGTCAGTACCGTGGTCTGGACCATCATGGCTCGCTGGTCCCTCAGCGTTCTGACCACGTCCAGCGGGAACACGGGCTGACCCTGCCCCAGTAGTGCCAGCGCTGTTTCCATAGTGATCAATACACCCGTTCGGCCAATCCCGGCGCTGTAATTAAAAAGTTCAGCGGGTCAGGGTAAAGTACATGTATGCATACGGTGCTTATGTAAGTGCTGTACTGTGTGTGTGTGTGTGTGTGTGTGTGTGTGTGTGTGTGTGTGTGTGTGTGTGTGTGTGTGTGTGTGTGTGTGTGTGTGTGTGTGTGTGTGTGTGTGTGTGTGTGTGTGTGTGTGTGTGTGTGTGTGTGGTTTACCTGCAGTGCACCATCAGCGTCTCTTCGTCTTTCCTCCGGTCGCGCACACAGTTGACGAACTGCAGGAAGTCAGAGGGGTCGTCTGGCACGCCGTGGTCCGGCCATGCCACGTACTGGAGGTGTGTGACCGCCCGCTCCTCACCCCGCTACACACACACACACACACACACACACACACACACACACACACACACACACACACACACACACACACACACACACACACACACACACACACACACACACACACACACACACACACACACACACACACACACACACACACACACACACACACACACACACACACACGTTGTGACTCAAGGAGTCTACAGGGATCTGACCAGTGTTCTGTAGATGGAGGAGGAGAAGGAGAGGGATACCGCTTAAAGAGGAGGAGGAGGAGGAGGAGGAGGAGGAGGAGGAGGAGGAGGAGAGGGATACAGTTAAAAGAGGAGGAGGAGGAGAAGGAGAGGGATACCGCTAAAAGAGGAGGAGGAGGAGAGGGATACAGCTAAAAGAGGAGGAGGAGGAGGAGGAGGAGGAGGAGGAGGAGGAGGAGGAGAGGGATACAGCTAAAAGAGGAGGAGGAGGAGGAGGAGGAGGAGGAGGAGGGGGCTACAGTTAAAAGAGGAGGAGGAGGAGGAGAGGGCGACAGGCTACAGCTAAGAGAAGGGAAGGCCTTACACCCAGCGCTTCACACTGGGATTAACTCTCTCCGCCAGAGGAACAGATGGACTTGCCCAGCAGTAACTGTGTGTGTGTGTGTGTGTTTACACTGTATGCCTACATGAGCATTTGTCTCCTTACCTTTAGCAGCTCTTCTACAAATTGTAATCTTCTATAATACAGTGTGTGTATATCTATATATATATATATATATATATATATATATATATATATATATATCTATACTGACTCAATGGCATCCCTTCAACACAAAACACACATATCATACACACACACATCCGATCAGACATTGCACAAGCCATATGCCTCTAACCATGCCCACCCCCATTCCCCCCCCCTCTCACACACACACACACACACACAGGCAGGTAGTGACTATTGCTATTGGCAGTGATGAGCTTGTGTGTGTGTTCGCTGTTTGTGTGTGTGTGTGTGTGTGTGTGTGTGTGTGTGTGTGTGTGTGTGTGTGTGTGTGTGTGTGTGTGTGTGTGTGTGTGTGTGTGTGTGTGTGTGTGTGTGTGTGTGTGTGTGTGTGTGTGTGTGTGTGTGTAAGGTTATAGCCTGTATGTGGTCAGTCCTCTCATGTGACATATGGCAAGAGCCCCGGTACATGGACCCAAACATTGAAAACATCAACAAAAATAGACCTCCATCTTGGCTCTGCATTGCTCACGTGTAAAACACATGACCCGTGGCCATGGGTGTGTGTGTGTGTGTGTGTGTGTGCCTGTTACTAGTACAGTACCAGTACCTGTGAGTGAGTGAGTGAGTGTATGCGTGTGTATGTGTGTGTGTGTGTGTGTGTGTATGCTAGTATCGTACCTGGGTGTGTGTGTGTGTGTGTGTGTGTGTGTGTGTGTGTGTGTGTGTGTGTGTGTGTGTGTGTGTGTGTGTGTGTGGTGTGTGTGTGTGTGTGTGTGTGTGTGTGGTGTGTGTGTGTGTGTATATGCCTGCGTTACAGGGTGTGTGTCAGGGTGTGTGTGTGTGTGTGTGTGTGTGTGTGTATATGCCTGCGTTACAGGGTGTGTGTCAGGGTGTGTGTGTGTGTGTGTGTGTGTGTGTGTGTGTATGCCTGCGTTACTAGTACTGTACCTGTGAGTGAATGTGTGTGTGTGTGTGTGTGCGTGTGTATGCGTGTGTATGCTAGTACCGTACCTGGGTGTGTGTCAGGGTGAAGCGCCGGGTGACGTAGGCCAGGGTGCACTCCTCCGAGTGACAGCTCACCCTCAAGCAGCCGTAGTCCCTCTCCTCGGCTGGGTGGGGCCAGTACTGGTGGCACTTGGTCTGTAAACGAAGGAGCAGCGATACATCATCGCTTAGTCACATTACCTTCAGCCGTGAATCATCCCTCAAGGAGGGGGGGGGGGGGGGGGGGGTTTGGGCCCACACAATGTCACTCCTATACCTGCGCCCGCTGTTCGGCTGAGATTTAGATTGTGATGCAGAGCACAGCCCAGTGTGGTGGGGGGGGATGAGAGAGAGAGAAAAAGAGAGAGAAAAAAAAGAGAGAGAGATAGAGAGAGAGAGAGAGGCTCAAGGACATCTTGCAAACAACGGTGTGTGTGTGTGTGTACTGAGTGGGCCTGTATGAGCGTGTGTGGGTGTGTGTGTGAAAGTGTGGGTGTGAGCATGTATGTGTGAGTGTGTGTATGTGTATATGCTGGTGAGTGAGTGCATGCATGCGTGCTTGTGTGTGTGTGTGCTGAATGGGCGTGTGTGTGTGTGTGTGCGTGCGTGCGTGTGTGAGCGTGCACATGTGTATGTGTATGTAAGTGCGTGCGTGCGCATGTGTGTATACAGTATGTACAGTATGTGTGTATGTGAGTGCATGCATGCGTGTGTGTA
>CM051008.1:8412368-8414868 GCA_027704905.1 Muraenolepis orangiensis
CCGGCGACGCGGGGCAGGCCGCCTGTGATTGGCCCGTCAGCGAGAGCGCAGGGGGCAACTGCAGCAGAGGTGCCACCCGACCCGGACCTACAGAGAGACGGACAGAGAGAGAGTTAGACAAGAGCGGGTCAACCACTCAACCCCCGAACACGCAGGAAACACTGTGGTTGTCGAAGTAAATGCACTACACACTAGCCTCTTGGAGTGGCAGTCAAGTAGACAGACAAATGGATAACATGAATAAACCATGAATGGTGGGGGTATGTAGTGGATGTATTGTGATGTGTGCATCATTCAGGAGATTTGATCAACATGTTGGGTTTGATATACTGCCACACACACACACTGACACACACAATGACACACACACCCAGACACCCACACAGACCTTTGCGTCTGATGAGCAAGGCCAGCTCCCGGGAGTGGGACTCTCGGCTGGCCTTTATAAACATGACCACCTGGTCATGCGTGTGTTCAGAAATGTCTCGACCGTTGATGAGCACCACCAGGTCTCCCTCCAGCAGCCTAGGCTTGCATCGCCCTGCCTGTCAACACACATTGATACCCTTAAACCCGGGGGTCCCTTACACTCTTAATGGGCCTCTCGTCGAGCCTTACGCATTCCATCCATAATATTAATTTCATACTATTATTTAGTCACTCAGCAGTCACTTTTATCCCAAACCACTGACAGTGGATTTGGATGCAGGACAACGTTAGGGAGGATGAGGGCATTTTGCTCCAGGATGCTTGCAGGTAGAATCTCACCGGGGAATCGAACCCAATACCTTCCGGCTGGGAGTCAAACAGCCGTTATCCTGCCCCCTCTTATCATACACCACAACGCAGTGTGTGTTTGAATGAGATCACACAGATCATTTACATGACATGAAAAAGACACCAAAATACCCCAAAGACAGGTTTGAGGTTTGATCTTACCGGGGAGTCTGGCTTGACGTGGGATATAGCTAGAGGCACCTTCTGATCCACCCCACCCTGGGGGGAGGGAACGAGGGGTGCAGGGAGAGGAGGAACGTTACATGAGTCAGGAGCGGAGAGCGGAGAGACACAGCGTGTGTTCATCAAATGAAACCACTAGGGAAGGCAACCATGACTCACCTTGACGTTGAAGCCAAATCGTCCTTCATGATCGGGAGCGATGCGTAAGAGCAGGAGGTCTCCATCTCCCAGTGGGGGCTGAGAAGACACACACACATGGGGACCATGGAAAACATACACACACACCCTTTTTCCATCCTCAGCCATCATCACACACACACACACACACACACACACACACACACACACACACACACACACACACACACACACACACACACACACACACACACACACACACACACACACACACACACACACACACACACACACACACACACACACACACACACACACATATATATATATATATATATATATATATATATTTAGGGTAGATGGCATCACTGACCTTGTCCCATTTGTGTGGAGATGTATTGCCATTTTCTTCATCTCCTGTGCTGATGTCAAAAACATTTGACAAGCTATACTCTTGGCTATGTAGCCCAGCGCTGTTGCTATGGAGAGCAAACATTAAATGGATAAAGTCAAATTGAGAAAGAAAAAAAGTTTTAAAATCTCAAGAGGCCCTGGAGAGACTAACCACTGGGAGGGCTCCTCCCCCTCGCTGCCCCTGCTGCTGCTGCCCACGGAGACCCTGTACGTGTAGAAGACGTCCTCTCCCTCTGACATGTCTTTCAGGTCATTCAGCTCCGCCGACGATGGGCGGGGCTTACGAATGCCGTGGCGAACCCGGGGGCTCCGCCTGCCGGCACACAAACCACCATATACTGTAGGTTCTCCGATGAACCCAGGCATCTGCTATGGGTTTACAGCTGTGGCTTCAACACAGAGGTGAGTGAGTGAGTGAGTGAGTGAGTGAGTGAGTGAGTGAGTGAGTGAGTGAGTGAGTGAGTGAGTGAAGGACAGATACCAGTTGGGTGTATTGGGAGGGGACCGGGAGGGCAGGCTCTTGGTCTCCAGGTACTCTGAGGAGAGAGAGCGCTGGAGAACCGGGTTCCAGACCATCCCCCCTACCACTCGGTGACACACCGGACCAGCCCTGCACACACACAACAGACACACTGTTGGAGACAGGCTCTTGTAGAGGTGGAAGTGCTTTCATGGATGCATGTATGCGTGCCTGCATTTGCGTGCATGTGCGTGTGTGTGTGTGCGTGCGTGCGTGTCTCTATTCGCACTACATTTATAATCTGCACTACTGTTTATAGGGCCACCAAAATATATATATATTAAATATTTTTATATAGCAATTTTCGATCTTGTTTATTTTGTTAAGTTAGATTTATTTTTACATAATTCATATTTTGTATTGTTTATAAGAGTGTCTAGAGGATTGCGTGACCATTTTTTGTTGTACTTGTACAATGATCACACTGACACACCGTGTGTGTGTGTGTGTGTGTGTGTGTGTGTGTGT
>CM051008.1:8419868-8557368 GCA_027704905.1 Muraenolepis orangiensis
CTTTCCTTGTATTCCCTCCGATGGAGAACAAAAACTACAGGATGTCCAGTAGTATAGTCAGAGAGACTGCAATGTAATCAAAATACCTTTCATCTGCTTCTTCAAGGGTTTCTCTGGCTCCAACCACCTCTGAGAGAAAGAGACAGAGGGAGTGTGAGAGTGCGTGAGAGAGAGAGACACACACACACACACACACATACACATGTACAACAGCCATGAAGACACAGATGAACAATCCAAAACACACACAGTTCAATGCAATGCTTTCATCCATTGCCTTTTATGCCATCCATTGCCAAACTACAGAGCAGACGAAGGAACCAAGGCTCACAGGAGAGTGTGTGTTTCCCGTGATGGAGGCGATGGTGGTGCCCGACTCCCGGAGCTGCAGGCTGAAGAGCTGTCTCTCCAGGAGCTCCAGGTGGTCACACACCAGGCCCAGCAGCACTGCACCTTCATCCTGCTTCTGTGGATGGGGGAGTGTGGGGTGGAGGAGTGGAGGGGTGGAAGGGTGGAGGAGTGTGGGACAAGCAAACATGAGCAAATTGTTGCTCTTTGTTTATGTTGAAATATACATGTCATGTACTTTATATATATATGTCATGTACATATATATATATATATTAGATTAGATTAGATGCAAATGTATTGTCATTGCGCAGCACAAGAAAATGATTTGGCATCTAACCAGAGTACAAATGTTGCAGTAAAGTGCATGGTAATATATAATGTACGGTGGTCAAATAAGATGTAAAAATAGTCTACTAAAAAACTACTACTAAAAACAGGTATAAAATAACTTATAGAGTAGGTATGATATATATATATATATATATATATATATATATATATATATATATATATATATATATATATATATATATATACACACATACCTCCACACACACACACACACATATGCTGTTAGACAATATGCATGCTACTGGCAGCTATAAACTATAACAATTAAGCCAATCTGTGTTGTTTTTGAACAAACAATCACCAATCAACATTTTGAAGCAAAACAATCATCTGATTATGCAACTGACGTTTGCATGCGTAATATATTGGACTCTGAAATAGACACAGGGCGGCTGTGTTTTAGTTGTGTTCTATGGGGTCCACGCATCACAGTTACAGCATGCAGGCTCCTTGGTGTGTCCTCCCATCGAGCTCTACTGACAGAGCTTATGGCTCTCCCCTGCATATGGAAGGTGTGCTCTAAAGGTGCCAATAATAATAAATCATTAAAAAAAAGGTGTGTGTGTGTGTGTGTGTGTGTGTGTGTGTGTGTGTGTGTGTGTGTGTGTGTGTGTGTGTGTGTGTGTGTGTGTGTGTGTGTGTGTGTGTGTGTGTGTGTGTGTGTGTGTGTGTGTTACTCACACTGACTCGGAAGGTATGGATAGTTCCATCCAGCAGCTGAACTAGGCAGAGCAGGTCAGGTTTTGGCATGTCTGTAACCCGGGCAACAAGGTATCACCTCACAAGACACACACACCCGCCTCATCAGCTCATCACTGAACAGGGACCTGGAAACGCCCGTGCACCAAACATTTGTACACACACACACACACACACACACAGTGTCAGATGTTTCCAGGCTGTTGTCTTGTTGTCCATTGAAACAGATCCCACAGGAGGGCAGTGTGTGCGGTGAGTAATGCAATAATAATATACGTGTTGTACGAGATACAGCTCCCTGGTGAGTAATGGCTTGTGAATGCAGAGGAGTGACTGCGTGCGTGCGTGCGTGCGTGTGTGTGTAATCCATTATTATTTGGCCTGGGTCTCAACATGTTCTCTCTCCCCCCCCCCCCCCCTTCTCTCGTCCCCCCGCCTTGTGCAGACAGCTGAATGATAAGAATGTTAAATATTCTTTAAGTTAAGCACGCCTATTAACAGAGGTACAATCTGTTTCCCAATCCTGCAAAGGCTAGCAATGATTGAGTGAACACACACACACATACACTAGGTACAGCGACTACTGTTTGTGTCTGTGTATGTGTTCCTGTTTTAAACTGCCTGCAGACTTTCAATCTGATGTTACAACTGGACTGTGTGTGTGTGTGTGTGTGTGTGTGTGTGTGTGGGTGTGGGTGTGTTCTGTCTTGATTCAGGTTAACAATTGAATGAATGCAACTTCTTTCACACTCTTTAAAAGACACCCACAACGTTTTAGTTAATGTTTGACCACAGTAACACACTCAGAATATATTACACAATCAATGAATACTGCTTTCAAACTTTGTTTCCATAATAATCTAAATAGCAAACTAACATTGTGTTTTTTAAAACAGAATACAACTAAACATATTCAATGTTGCCCATTTGACTTTTTATCGGATGTAACATATTCCTTAACATATTATGCATTGAAGAGTAATCGACTAGTGTGTGAGTCTGGTGTGTGAGTGGGTCTAAAACCAGGACACGAACACTAGTGCTTAACTTTGAACTCAATACTACGCATTCCATAATAATCGTAAACAGAAAAAAAGAAGCCCTACCTAAATGTAATCTGGCCTTGGGTAGATTAAGGCATGGCGATAATGAATTATGTTGGTGTACCTTCTCGGACTTTGAACCGCACACTAAAAGCAACATGTTTGCACTATATAACAACTCATCTACAGCTCCACCCAAGGAGGGAACACTATAACGAAAACTTTCGATCGGATCTTACAACTTGACCGAGGTGATGTTTTGAAAAAGACGCATAGCGTTAAAAAAAGCGTTACTACCTCGGACGTTCTGCTTGAGAGACGTAACATTTCCTTGACAGTTGAGTAGCTATCCAATGTGAAACAGTTGAAACGAGGTGCGCCTGACAGGTCAGGTATAGGTAAATATCCGGGATAAGTTTGTCATCCCAGTTGCGATGATCACCGCGCGGCCCCGCCCCTTACATGCGCGTGCCCCTAGACGGGAACGCGCTTTTCCCAGGCCCATGAAAAATGTAGGCCTAGTTGTGGGACCGTCCCGATCAGAGCAATATAAATATTTCATGACACGAATAACATGAACAACAACACAATACAATAATAAAACAATGCTAAAACGTAAGAACACAATCCACAGGAATTTAAGCTTTTTATGTTGTAGAAAAATGACATTTAAGTAGTTCAATCTAATTATTGAATTAATAATCCAATAATCTGTGTGTAGGCCTACTAAATAATTGTACACTATACCACTGCCGCATAAGCGTTGATTTCAACTCTGGTTTAGTATCATGACATGCTTGGAAGTAATGTTTAGACCCAAACGGCTTAACTGGTAGTCTATATGTATAATATATGTTATCCAAACCATCTAATTATCTGACACAACGTTTAATTTTGTATTTCAAATGAGTTTCCATGAACTAAGTAAGATTGCAAAGAGAGTGAATTATATATAAACTGCTGCTATAGCATAGTTATATATTATATAATAAGGAGCTTCTCCAGTGTTACCATTGTATCCATTTTCGTTATATAGACCTTAAACTATATATATATATATATATATATATATATATATATATATATATAGATGTATACATTAAACACATTTAAATAAATAAATATAAAAAATATATATAATTTTATCATTGTCAAAATAGCAAGGAGGATACCCTTGTTTTGAACTCTAGATACCTTATTTGACATGTATATAGTGGGTAACCTCTGGTCTTTTTATGTGATGGACAGGTCTGGGGCTGTTAGTACTGGCAACAGAGTTTATGACTATTGAGAAGGTAAAGCTAGTATTCATTCACTCCTTCGTCTGGTTTATTGTCTCCACCTATAGGTAGACATTGGTATTGCCCGGTTAAAGTAAGGTAGGGTAATCAGTAATAAAGCATTAAATCAAAAACTATTTGATTGCTCCAAATATTTGGATGTCTAATTAAGTTGACATCAATATGATAATCCATATAATACTAAGTATATACTACTACTTCTCTTCTGCTTTATTGAATCTGTGATTTGCTTATACTATGTTTTTTTTATTGTTTTTTTTAAATGCATGTCTGTCTGTAGTTAATATTTTTTTGTTCTCTCTGTTTTATTCTTTGTAAAGCACTGTAACTATTTTTTTTTAAGTTTGAATAATGGTCATTATTATGAGGTAATTGTTTGGACAAAACGTTGTGGTTAGATTACTTATGGGCCAAGGAACAGTTGATTTTGGCGCAGATCTGGATATAATCGTATTATTTTTAAGTACTTCAAGTTGAATAGGCCAATTAAACACTAAAGAGGTTCAGCTGAAATCGAACTCCTGAGTCTAACTCTCTTGGTTGCACCCCACAGCAATGTGAAATTCGATATTTGACACACGCTACATAATCAGTTAAGGCAGTAGTGGTACATTTGCAACTGTGACAAAGAAGGTGGAGCTTGCGTAACTTTCCCGTGATTGGCTGCTGTGTGGCCCAATGAGCAGGGCCCGTCATCTCTTGGCACCATGGGTGTCAGAGTGTTGAGATGTGGGAGTGGTTTGCAGTGTCATGTGTTGCATGCCGTTGGAGTCAAACTCAGTGCTGACCTGTTCCCCCATGCCAGTGGAGTAATGGGGCAGGTGTGGGAGAAGGCATAGTCAAACCAGCATAAACAGGTTTATTCTGACATCAGCAAACGAGAAGAAGGCAGCAGGCTCGAGATTCACGACTGCTACTGTGTCTTCTGCCAAAGGGAGAGAGGACCTCCCCAGGCGATCAGCTTTCTGCCAGGGTAACCATGCAGGGCATGCTGGGCCTAGTGACTGCACACTGAACTCCTGCTCTCCAAATATAGACACCATGGGGTTAGGAAGAGAGGAGGAGTGGCAGAGAGGGATAGAAAAAGTAAAAGTTGAGGTCCAAACTCTTTCAACTCACCTTGTCTGTTGTTGTCCACAACCATCTTACAATTAAGACTTTGTATTCTTTATGAAGTTGTCTCCCATTTCTCTTTTTGCTCCACTTAAAGACACTGATCAATTCACTGTTGTGTTCACAGTTACATGTTCACATTTATTTGTCAATACACCCCTAGACACCCCATATAGTGTTGTTTGTAGTCTTGTTTAGTATAGTATAGTATTGTATAGTTTAATATAGTATTGTTGTAGCAAATTCATACTGCGGGAGGAAATGGGAAGTAAGCATTCCATTGTACTTGTGAAAATGGCAATTAAACATCTTGAATCTTGCATCTTGAATGAATCTTGAAGACGTGAAATGACTTACTACTCTCTGTTGGAGTGTGTTGAGAGCGGGAGGATGGAGAATGAGATTGGGTTGGTATAAATGTCACCACACAGGACACATTTGGATTTTATTAGTTTGCTTTCTCGGTAATAGAGTGACACTAAGGTCATATAGAGGAAGAGACGATTATGCAAAACATTAATTAACACACACCACAGTTTCCATGACACCGACTGTCCTTCGGGGTCAATAGATCTACCATAAATCTGCCGTCAGAGAAAAGGGGTCCACACATCACACCAATGATGGCATACGTGCTTCTGTCACACTATAATGCACTTGCACTATTGTTCATTGATTTGTCTACCGCTTCCATCCACTCAGTGTCTTACGAGGAATTCAAAGCAGATAGCTCTACACAACCCCCTTCTCTCTCTTTATCACTCCTGAAAACAAAAAACAAATGCCTGTGCGCCTACTGAACTGCTAGGAGTGCTGCCACTATCATAACATTGTCATTAGGGCGTCAGTTCCTAGCAAAAGCTGTCGAGGTGTCCTTGAGCACGACACCCTAACCCTAACTGCTCCTGACGTGCTGGCTGTCTCCTTGCATGGCTGACTCCGCCGTCGGTGGTTGAATGTGTGTATGAATGGGTGAATGTGAGACTTGATATGTAAAGCGCTTTGAGTAAGAAAAGAAAAGCGCTATATACATGTCCATTTACCATTAACTTCGCTGGACTTTCTGTACTCATTATAGTACATAGTACATATATCACTGCACTGTACTGCACTGTATTCATGATACTGCTGCACTACTACTACTGCGGCACTTTAAATGCTTTTAAATATTTTTGCACAATTCAAAACGAGGGAATGGGGAGTAAGCATTCCATTGTACTTGTTGCAAATGGACTATAAAACATCTTATATCTTGTATCCTTCTCAGACTGCCGAAAAAACAACAGCCGACAGCCAACAGTCAATATAAACATATTCACACTTGGCCTATCTTGGAGAAAATAAAAACAAAACGTTACTTAAGTAAATAAAACGGCGTAAAACGTCGAAAACAAATCCCTGTTGCCTTGGGCGCTTGTGGCTCCAGTTAAAGAACGGGGAACAGGGGGCTACCCGTGACGTAATGGATTCCTCCGTGACGTCAGAGCGTCTCTCTGGCTGAAGGAGGCTCAGTGTCGAGCTGCTCAGGCTACTCAACTCCTCGCAGGATTGGGATCTCCTGTGTGTGTGTGTTGTGCAGAGATGACTTTGACCCGTGGGCCTCGGCAGATGACTTATGCTAGAATGAGAGCGCTTATGTCATATTTCTCAGGTGAGTCATGCTTTCCTGCAGTGCTGCTGCGGGCCCATTTGATGGAGACTTCTTCCAAGTTTGAAATCTACCATTGGGAAACAACACGGAGGCACTTGCACGGAGCATGCGTTAACCGTTAGCGTAACAAACAGGCGTTATATCAACATGTAAGCGATAATTATTACTATAACTATTATTTTTTACAGGCCTGCTGAAGGCGAAGAAAGTCGGCTTCAGCGACTTCATGCATAAATTGGTTTCTAATCATCAACTCTTCCGCAAGTGAGTCAGCTAGAACTACATTACATTAGAAATGAAATTAGCCTACATCGAATGTTTACCATTGTAATGTACAATGTAGGCCTATGGCTATGATATTTAAACAAAAAACACCTTTCCCACCTTCGTTCACCTTCTGTTTAGTATGGGGAGCCACACACGGTTGGGGTCAGGAGGTTGTGGGGACACCGACGACGAGGGAGCTGCTCTGGTAAAAGTAGCTCATAAAGGCAATAAAAAATTTATAAATGTGTGTTGCCCGTGAAACTAATATTTATCCAATCTCCTCTATAATTGCAGCGTTTACAAAACTCCTCCATCGATGCTTCACAGTGAGTATAATGTAATTGTTTCTTTGAGATATAAAGTCTCTTTATTTTTATTTTCTTTATAAAATTGGTCCTTGAGCACACTCCTTGAGTTTCTTACTTATTGTAACGGCTGGTGTAGACGCTGGCAAGAGCAATTGCACTACTCCGAGGAAGAATCTTGGCAAACAAAAATAGTCTTTACTTGGAAAAGATTTGGTGTGGTAGGCCAGGTTATCAGTCAAGGAAAATAAAAATAAAAGTGAGAAAAAAACAAAAACTAGGAATACTAAACTCAATTCTGGAACGCTTGACACAGGGAACAAAGATGGACTAGCACAGAGAGAGGGAAACACACAGACTAAAAACACTAGGGCTGTGTCCTGGCTAAAACATGTTTAGCTATTTGGAGGCAGGGAGGCATCGTCAGTCATGTCTCAATCGAAAAAAATGTACTCAACATGCTGCCTGCTGAGGTGCCTCAGACTGGGCAGCTTTTGAAGGCAGCACAGATGTATCCTTCGTGGGTCAGGATATCCTACAATCCCATCGGAAAAGAAGAGATGTTGTAACAAAATAACACAGGAAAAGATTAAAGAAAAAATTAAACAATGAAAAAACAACAGAACAGCAGAACAATTCATTTCCACACTGCATTTACTTCTGTTGTGATTCAATCAGGATGAAGCCTATCGATTTTGACTACCTCAAGTGTATTGGCAAAGGAAGCTTTGGAAAGGTAAGACTTCCTTGAGGTTGTGTGTTTGACTGCATGGTAGGCCCTCGCAACAACAGTGATTGTGTGTAGGCTTAATGCAGAAAATGTAAAACGATGTAATACATTGCATGGTTAAAAATGATCACAGGTGCTGCTGGCCAAACATCGAACAAGTGGAGGGTGTTATGCTGTGAAAGTACTGCGGAAAAATGTCATTCTCAAGAGGAAAGAGGTGGGCATACATGTCCATCTATCAGTCTTTAGACACTGACAGTCCATTACTCTAGGATGACTCAGAGTCTGTCTGACATTCAGTGACCTTTGCCCTCGGACCTCTCTGCAGCAGACCCACGTGATGGTGGAGAGGAGTGTGCTACTGAAGGGCCTGCAGCATCCGTTCCTCGTGGGACTGCACTTCTCCTTCCAAACGACCAACCTACTCTACTTTGTCCTCGACTACGTCAATGGTGGAGACGTATGTACGAGAACTGCACCTTGGGGGAGAGAAATTCAGTTGTTGATACATACAAAGCAAATTCAAACGCTGTGACCTTGTCGCCGTTATGTTGTGGTGAACCACGCTGACGTGGTTCCACGTGTGTGCAGCTCTTCTACCACCTCCGGAAAGATGGGTCCTTCCCAGAGCCCAGGGCTGCTTTCTATGCAGCCGAGATGGCCACAGCACTGGGTTACCTGCACTCCCTTGACATCGTCTACAGGTACACGCTCGCCCACAGAGATTCAGGCTTAAAAAACGTAGCTGTAAATTCCTAATAAAGGGGAATATAGCGGGAAATAATCTCATGAAATCCTGTTAAGCGTTATGCGAATATATGATGTTGCTGTTAACTACGTAAATGCAAACAAATTGCTCACTAATTGATCAATAATAATGAAATATTAATAACACAACTCATTTAGTCCAACCTGCGCCCGACAGAGATATGAAACCGGAAAACATCCTGCTGGACAGTGAGGGTCATGTGATGCTGACAGACTTTGGGCTGTGCAAAGAGGGTGTGGCCATGGACGGGACGATGCACACCTTCTGCGGGACCCCCGAGTACCTGGCCCCAGAGGTTCTGCAGGGCCACACCTACGGCCCCACGGTGGATTGGTGGGGCCTGGGCACTGTGCTGTTTGAGATGCTCTATGGACTGGTGAGACAAGACCCCTTGTAATTGTTTAATTAGTTTGCCTTCAAAAGGACCCAGGATAGTGGGTGATGCAATATGTTGCATCGGACTGCAGATCGGATCGAAACCCGGGTCGCATTGCCTCCACGGCAACAAGCTGCCTCCTAGCAGATAAAGCCACCAAATATGCCTTATACAATATTTTTTAAAGATTGAACATTTGTCATTATCATTATATGATAACACAAAAACAATGTTTTTAATTTGCTGTCTCCCGATACTGTTAGCCGCCGTTCTACAGTTGCAGCAGAGAAGAGATGTTTGAGCAGATCGTCCACGCCCCTTTGACACTGGCCGGTGGCGTGTCTCCAGCGGCCCAGTCTCTGCTGACGGGACTGCTGGAGAGAGACTGCTCCAAACGTTTAGGGAGGAACGATGACTTAGTGAGTACCGATGCCAACTTTGGGGGGAAGAACACACTGAGAGACAAATAACTAGGCCACAAGTGTAGGTCAAGGCACAAGCTTTAAAAATACCCCATCGCACTACAGCGGGTCCGTTTTGCTTCCATGCTTTCAGGCAGAAATGCAGGATCATGCATTCTTCATGTCCATCAACTGGGAGGACCTCTTGGGCAGGAGGATCACTCCTCCTTTCATCCCTGATGTGGTATGTGTCACTAAGAGACAGGAGGCAGGGGAAAGACATACGGGCCGCAGTGGGAAAATGTGGACACCAACATATGTCTTTCTCTGATTGGTCCTCAGGTCGGCCCCTGTGACGTCCGCTACGTGGATTCTGAGTTTACATCACAACCCGTCCCAGCCTCTGTGGGTGTCAACGATAGGTGGCAGGGGGGCGGGGCTAATGACACATTCCTAGGCTTCTCCTACATGCCCCCAGTGGACTATGTAGAGGCAGAGGCACTAACATAGGCCGACAGGCGCTTTCAATCACACTGGTCTCAGCAGCGAGGATGTTTAAATATATATTTATTTTGCTATTTATTTCTTTGAAATTGTATTTCTTCATATTGTGAGAGTTTTACATTGAATACATAATGAAAGCCTGAATAAACGGTATACTTTAAATTGGATCAACGTGTTAGTAAAACAAAAACCTTGTCTTCCTTTACAAGTCAGACCAGTCTGGTATTTGGACAGAAATGACAGTTCATCGTGTTGTAAGGAAGAGGTCAAAACACATTCCATTTTAGTTTGCTTTCTACTACTCTACAAATGAGAAAAGACAATAAAGACTTTTTAAAAATCACCACAACTTGTTTATTTTATTTAATATATACAAATGTACATTAGCTTATTGCAACATTTGAGTAGGCCTACATCTGCTTAATACTCATATTTCCTACTGGAGCCAACCATGCTAAGAGTATATACACTTTTGTGGGATAATAACCAAAAAGCATATATTATAATAATTATTATCATTATAATTATTATTATTTACAGTAACAGAGACAAAGAGATATAACCTTTACGAGTACATGGCTATATCAAAACCCTGACTGTACAGACTGATAGAAACCAGAGTCACCCAGAGTGTGGGACACATTTGACCATATACAAGCATCACCGGCTCCTCCTAGCAAAAACCGTCGGTGTCCTTGAGGAAGACACCCTAACCCTAACTGCTCCCCCGGCGCTGTATAAATAGCTGCCCACTGCTCCTAATACTAGGATGGGTTAAATGCAGAAAACACATTTCACTGTATGTGACCAATAAAGAGAATTCAATCCTCCAGATTTGTTTGTTTTTGTTGTTGTTTTCAGTAACTGCCAAAGGAGGGGTAGCTGTGGTCACCACGACAGGTGAAGTAGGCTATCAACTGTCCGTTGCAGATCATGAGAAACAAGCCACTACCTGAACCAAGAGAGAGACACGGTTGAATACAACCACCGGCAATTCATCATCCATCATCATTGAACGACGGATGTCATGTTTGGTTTTACCTAGCGCCAACCACCACTGCCACACTGTGGGGAACTCCAACATCACTGGAACACACACACACACACACAGGGTTTCATGTTAGAAACAACACACCCAGTTAGACCATATATACTTAACTGTACAATCATGTGTGCGTTGGTGTTTATGTGTGTACAACTCGTCGTGCGTCAATTCTATTTTTGTGTTTTAATTATTTTCATTTTACTTAAATATGTTACATTTATTGTATGCTTGATTTACATAATATGTATACACATAGGTGTATACATATTATTGTAGCTATTCCACTTTGATGAATAAAGAGTCATACTCTTTATGTTATGTTCACCTAAGCTGGTGAGGAGAATGTGCAGAAAGGTGATGGTCAGTGCATAGTCCCACACCCATCTTCTGACCACAGCAGCAAACAGCAGACCGCTGGAGAAGTAGGTGATCTCCATAGACAGCAGGTTCACTAAAGGAATACCAGAGAACAGTAGAAAGGCCATCAGCAGGTGAAAGTAGGCCACACACCTGTTTTTGGTCATGGTGTTGCTGTGCGTGCTGACCCAAGTATTTGGAGTTGGAGTCGGCTGGCCCGGTCTTGAAGTCAAACGGGATGAGGCCATCGAAGTGATCCAACCTGATTAGAGCATGTGTTCAGTTTCAATTGGGTTCAGTAGACTATAGTTTAGGTGTTTGTTCGGTTTCTGTTATTGGTGGATCAACAGATGACCTATGGGTGCTGGATGAAAGTGGACGATTTGTGAAACAGAAACGGATAATGAAGATTACTTTAATAGATACATTGAAGTGACACGTGTAGGCATATTAATGGATAGATAATGTTGGCTACTTAATTAATTCAATGACTTGTTCTTGTCAAACGTTCTACAACGTTCTACACTCTGAAGACAATCGTAAAGTAGTCAAGCTCTACTGCGGAACGTTATCTTGCGCATTGTACAATTAAAAGTAGGCTATAACCTCACGTTGGCTAAACACGTAGGCCAGATATGTAAATGTGTAGGGTGGCAGGAAAAAAAGCAAAAATATTCTTACTTGAAGATACCGAAGCACACACTCCCGATCATGTAGTACAGTGAGTAAAATATAACAAGACACAGGAGCAAATGGATAAGAACGGTCTGGAAAAGAAAAAGAAACCTTTCTAAAAACGCCGAATCTGTTATACATGGCTTATTGCCTGCATAATTTACCATTGGATTACCAAAGCATTGAGAGCGCTACAAAAATACAGTAGGCAGCCTCCGGTGTGGGGGCGCTTTGGGTAAGCGGGCAGTTGCCTATTCTGCAAATCCTATCGTTTGAATATAAATAATATAAATACCATATAGTCCAATATTACATTTCAAATGAATGAACTCAGACGTCCTGCATCCCCTCTACATGACATATTGCCTCGTTTGTTTATGTCCTCCACTTCACTTGAAATGACGACTCCGTCTCCGGCGGAGTATACCAAGCCTATTGTGGTGTGCAACGGATTACAACCATGAGTATCACCATACCTTTGAATCGACCAATTTCCCTTTAAATGCCATCTCATGGTTCGTATTTGCTGTTTACTGCAAACGATCTAGGCTGCAGCAACCTGCGACTGTGTGTGGATCCCTAGTTTCGACTTCTATCGCCACCTAGCGGCCAACCTGAGACTCGCCCATATTTTAGTGATGAGATTTTTACCAGCCCAAAAATGTATCCAAACACAAATCGATTTGATACGAACGACACACGACCGTCTTCCCCAAAGCCGTCTTTTTTGTTGTTGTTTGTGGCCAGTAAAGGCGATGGCATAGCACCTGAAGCTTTTAATAGCCGTGTTTACACGACTACCGCAGGCCTACCTATAAGGCTATAATGGTGAACCGCGCTATGTTCCACGCGTACTGACAACATACCGCCTTGGTAGCTGAGAATAAAGAACAACCTCCTGTATAAATGCTCGTATGATTGTGTTAACAGACTGACTGGCCGGTTTCTTTTGGCACATGGGGGTGACTTCGTGTCGGAAATATCCGCTGCAAGTTTTGCGTCTATTATTGTGTATTAGTTAGAGACACAAATGAGCACTTGATGTGTACTTCCAGCAACACCCACCAAGGCAAAAACACAAGCGTTATGATAACTGACACCAAGTTATTAAATGAACGTTGACTTAAATTGGGTGGACCCTAATTCCTTAGTACGAGATAAGGGACACACAAAAACAACGCCAGAAACGCGTACACGTACGTTCGCAATGTCATTAACCGTTGGTGCTAATGGTCGTACAGTGAACCAATAGTAGGGCATGCGTCCTCCATGTGTGTGTTTTGTTGATCATAATTCTAGGAGAAGGAGGACGGTATTGTGGTTATTGACACACTGCGGTCCTTCTGCGCTCCTCTCTCACTTCACAGTTCTCCACCACAGTGGCTGGGGGGGTGGATGGATGAGAACTAGGACACAAACACCGCAAACTCTTGGGTCTACAGCCCCATTAAGTATGTTGTGAACGTCCTTATACTTAATATACATTGTCCCGCAGTTACCAACCATAGCGCTGAAGTTTTCCAAGCCCTAAAGTTGTCAGGCAGCGCGTCCGAGGCGCATGCGCGTCCTGCTCAGCTTCTAATAAGAGTTAAAACACAAACGAGGTGAGTTCATCATTTATAACAATACGTGCATGAACAGTCAAGTGGCACTTTTAACAATAGCACAATTTGATAGACCAGTGTCTGTTTTCTCGGGCCTATTAGATCTCAATATTTATACTTTGATTTGAAACGAAGAGAATAAATCGGGTTTTCAAGTTTCTATTGGAAGAAATTAATCAACCAACAATGTTGCCCATTTTAACAATAACGCAGTATCATTTGGGGCATGCATTATTCCCTGCACAATATTGTCATTACATGAAATGCGTTTTTCTGTTGTTGTAAACACGGGAACTTATTTATTAGATTGTCCTTAGCTGGCTGCATCAAGTCTCAATGCTATCGCTAGCCGTCATCAATTGAACTGAACGGAGCTGCTGCTAGCTACTAGCGGCTAAATTGTTGACTAGCCTCATCGGTGGAAGTGAACGGGCTGCTAGCTACAAGCGGCTAGCTGGCGGACTAGCTTCATGTCGTTGCTAGCAACCTGGGCTGACATTCCGTGACAAGGGGGAAAGTAAAGAAAACGGCCAGGTCGAGGGAAAACACTTTATCCCGACATGACATGCGACACTTTGATCCCTGTTTAACGCGCGGTGGCTTTGTGCAAATTGTTTTAATGGATAACTTAAGTAATTGACATAGTTTAAGCGTCTTACTGGCCTCTTCCTATGTACCGCCATTTTGTATAAGACGAATGCTAATGATGGGCGCTCTTACAGACACTTTATTAATGGACGGAATAAACCTGAGGCGTCTAAAACCAAGCCGCTCCTCACCCTGACCCTGTAGCCCGGACCACGGATCACTTCTCACACGGTTATAGCTGTCAAATAAACACACAACATAACCTACATTCAGCGGTGAACGTGCGTCAACACTAAAACGTTATATCGTAATCTTAATTTGATTAATACCATTTTTAAGTTTGCCAAATCGATGCAGAAAACAATGTTTTGATTGAAACGTATACGCACGTTGTCATATCGTTTGTTCACAATCAGGCAAACAGCCGATTTTAGAAGATACTGTTAAAACAAGTAAAATATGAACTTGTGTCGTAAACTTTAAGTTGGCACATATTTTCTCTTGATCGTCAATGATCTTGGTGAAGGTTTATCCCAATGGGCCTGTTTGCATGTGCATTTCCCCCCTAATCGATCTACAAAACAATATTATTATTGAATGTTTTGTTTGAAATCGAAGTGCATGGTGTATCTCGAAGACAGCACGCAGCCGCCCTCTAGTGGCGATGCTGCTTATTGTCAATGTATACGTTCATGTCACATTTTAGAACCATCACATCAAGACACACTTATCCGAAGACAATAAAATGCAAACACAGACTCTTGACCTATGTACCTGATTAACGATGATGGAGAGCAATTTAAAACAATTGTAAGACACAATGATTATTATTATTATTTTGTTGTTACTTACTTAAATTTTTTTTTAACTACACCAGGTGTTAAAAGGAGTGTGGAGCAACTGAGTAGAGATGACTGACACTCCACCCAGTGATGGCCCTTCGCAGGGAGCAGACTTTGACATGATAAGTGCACTGGACTGGAAAGATGGCATTGCCACTCTTCCAGGGAGTGATATTAAGGTATGCTAGACATTGGTTTGAGCTTCTGCCAGAAAACAGCCTTTGTTTTCTGCATGTTTGTGTATCCTAGACTCATTTATCTCTGTATCCCTCAGTTCCGTATGACAGAGTTTGGAACTCTAGAGATGGTCACAGACCCAGAGGTCAAAGGGCAGGAAGCAGAGGCCAGCACAGAGACATCGGACCAAGCACCATCTCACAGTCCCACCCCTCCACCAGAGGGAAAATCAACCCCAGCCCCAGCCACAACCCCAGTCAAAGCCCCAGCCACAACCCCAGTCAAAGCCCCAGCCCCAGTCAAAGCCCCAGCCCCAGTCAAAGCCCCAGCCCCAGCCCCAGCCCCAGCCACAACCCCAGCCCCAGCCCCAGCCCCAGCCCCAGCCCCAGCCACAACCCCAACCCCAACCACAACCCCAACCCCAGCCACAACCCAGCCCCAGCCACAACCCCAGCCCCAGCCACAACCCCAGCCCCAGCCACAACCCCAGCCCCAGTCAAAGCCCCAGCCACAACCCCAGCCCCAGCCCCAGTCAAAGTCCCAGCCACAACCCCAGCCCCAGTCAAAGCCCCAGCCCCAGTCAAAGCCCCAGCCAAAGCCCCAGCCCCAGTCAAAGCCCCAGCCCCAGTCAAAGTCCCAGCCCCAGTCAAAGTCCCAGCCCCAGTCAAAGCTCCAGCCCCAATCAAAGCCCCAGGCCCAGTCAAAGCCCCAACCCCTGTCAAAGCCCCAGCCCCAGTCACAACCCCAGCCAAAGCCCCAGCCACAGCCCCAGTCAAAGCCCCAGCCACAGTCCCAGTCAAAGCCCCAGCCCCAGTCAAAGCCCCAGCCCCAGTCAAAGCCCCAGCCCCAGTCAAAGCCCCAGCCCCAGTCAAAGCCCCAGCCCCAGTCAAAGCCACAGCCCCAGCCCCAGTCAAAGCCACAGCCAAAGCCCCAGCCCCAGCTACAGCCCCAGCTACAGCTACAGCTACAGCCCCAGCCAAAGCCACAGCCCCAGCCCGAACCACAACCACAACCCCAGCCCCAGCTACGGCCTCAGCTACAGCCCCAGCCAAAGCTACAGCCCCAGCCACAGCCCCAGCCCGAACCACAACCACAACCCCAGCTACGGCCTCAGCTACAGCCCTAGCCAAAGCCACAGCTACAGCCCCAGCCAAAGCCACAGCCCCAGCCCGAACCACAGCCCCAACCACAGCCCCAGCCAAAGCCCCAGCCAAACAAATGCAAGCAGGCTCATCTAAAGGTAAACCAATGATGGCATCCTTAACATACATTATACCTGTACATTGTACTTTGTCCGTCATGTCAAGTGAAAAGTTTCAGTTTCAAGCTCTCTTTCTCTTTCTCTCTCTCTTTCTCTCTCTCGTGTCCAGTCACTGCTCCCCCCAGCATAGAGAGCCCCAACGTGGAGGCGGGCTCAAGCTCAAGCATGGAGGTGGGCCCAAGTGCCAGCAACACAGAGTCGGTGACCTGCGGGACCTGTGGCTGCAGCGCTTTCCAGGAAACCCTCATTCAGGGCAAATTCTGCAGCCTGGCGTGCGCCCAGTCCACCAGTGGCAGGTGAGGTCAACTCTCAGTTACCCCTCTCTATGTCTCTCTCTCTCTCTCTCTGTATTTCTCTCTCTGTATCTATGTCTCTCTATCCTCCCTGTATCTATGTCTCTCCCTATTGGTGGTGGTCAGCTGGATGTCTCTGTGTGTCCAGGTCGTCCCCGGGAGATACCAGGGAGAGCCACGCCGTCGAGTCGGAGAGGTTGGGCAAAAGGGTGCGCAGGAAGCGGAAGATCTACATGGACTCTGGGGATGAAGAGGAGGACAACAACCAGGAAGAGGAAGAGGTCAGTAGAAGCCACCTTGTTCAGTTAGTGTGCGGAACTATGGCAGGCGATGCTGTTAATTTGACAAAGTTGTCAATTGTTTAAGTTGTCAGTTGTCAATGTAAACTTCGATGTACTTCAAATGAAAACAAGATTGATTAAAGATACTGGTCAAATGTAACACTCCAACTAACTTTATTACATACTAATGTAACATCCATCCATCAGTTCAACATTTGATCTGCGTTATTTCTTACCAGGAAAAAGCCAAAGCTGGCAAGGGCAGGAGAGCAGCCAAGCTCGCCAGGCTAGGTACGTAAAGAGAGAGAGAGACGGTATACATGATTATTTTTCTTTGTTTATTCCTGCTTGGGTTATACAAGTGTTGCCATGGAAACTGTGCTGCCAAATAACAGAGCTAAGAATGAGTGCATCATAGGTGCATCATAGGAGTTATTACCTTGTATTGTGTTATTTATCACAGGTGTCAGGTCAGACACCTGATCATAATCGCTAAATGCTGACCAATTTTAAGAAACAAATGATGAATGACAAATGAGAAAAAGGCAAACCACCAAAACCTACTCCAACAAGACTCCCTTATTGTTTGTCTGTTCTGGTCCCGCCCACCAGCGTCAGCCCTGCCCAATAAGAAACGAGCATGGAGCTGGCCTGTGTACCTGGAAGAGGAGAAGGCTGTTGCTGCCCCCGTGAAACTCTTCAAAGAGGTACCCCCGTCCACGTGCACCCACCACCCGCTGTTCTGCACCGCACACCCTGTCCTGCTGCTCCCCCCACAGACTGTCCTGCTGCTCCCCCCACAGACTGTCCTGCTGCTTCCCCCCACAGACTGTCCTGCTGCTTCCCCCCACAGAATGTCCTGCTGCTTCCCCCCACAGACTGTCCTGCTGCTCCCCCCACAGACTGTCCTGCTGCTTCCCCCCACAGACTGTCCTGCTGCTCCCCCCACAGACTGTCCTGCTGCTTCCCCCACAGACTGTCCTGCTGCTCCCCCCACAGACTGTCCTGCTGCTCCCCCACAGACTGTCCTGCTGCTCCCCCCACAGACTGTCCTGCTGCTTCCCCCCACAGACTGTCCTGCTGCTCCCCCCACAGACTGTCCTGCTGCTCCCCCCACAGAATGTCCTGCTGCTCCCCCCACAGAATGTCCTGCTGCTCCCCCCACAGAATGTCCTGCTGCTTTCCCAGCTCACTGTGTGTGTGTGTGTGTGTGTGTGTGTGTGTGTGTGTGTGTGTGTGTGTGTGTGTGTGTGTGTGTGTGTGTGTGTGTGTGTGTGTGTGTGTGTGTGTGGTGTGTGTGTGTGTGTGTGGTGTGTGTGTGTGTGTGTGTGTGTGTGTGTGTGTGTGTGTGTGTGTGTGTGTGTGTGTGTTGCAGCACCAGTCATTTCCACAGAGCAGGAACAGCTTCAAGGTTGGGATGAAGCTAGAGGGCCTGGACCCCTGCCACCCGTCACTCTTTTGTGTGCTTACCGTTTCTGAGGTATGGATCAGCCACACATGCACGGGCCGGGCAAAAGCACAATACTGAACACTTAATAACATTGTTATTTATAGTGCTAATGTATATCACTCCCCTCCCTCCTCAGATCCAGGGCTACAGGATAAGGCTGCACTTCGACGGCTACCAAGAGTGCTACGACTTCTGGGTGAATGCGGACTCTTGGGACATCAAGCCAGCGGGCTGGTGTGAGAAGATGGGACACAAGCTTCTGCTGCCTAAAGGTACGCACCCACCCACACGCACACACCCACAAGGAAGCACCAGCGTATGTTCAAGTGGTGCATGACAAAAAGCATTTAAAAATTTTTTTTTCTTGGAGCATCGTTACACGGGCGATTTTGGCTGGGTACTAAAATCATAGTGGACCAAATCCAATAGGTGTCCACAGTGTATGAATGGGATAACACTGTGGACGGCCGCAAAGTGTTCACACATCCCTCCACAAATGATTGGAAGATTAGTAACATGAATAGACCTCTTGTGTTCAAACCCTGCAGGCTGCAAGGACGGAGAGTTCAACTGGAGCATGTATGTGAAGAACTGCAGAGGTCAGCTGGCCCCTAAGCACCTGTTCAAGAGCCTCAACACGGTGAGCCGCGCCGTCCTCCCCCCCCCCCCCCCCCCCCGCCGCCTCCCCAAAGGTTCTTCTTCTCCGTGCGCGTCGCCTACATGCAAACATAATACAATTATTACATTTGAGTCTTTTTTTTTAGTCGGTGACTCCCTCTGGATTCCGCACGGGGATGAAACTGGAGGCCGTGGACAGGAAGAACCCGTCGTTGATCTGCGTAGCAACCATCGCCGCCGTCGTTGACAACCGACTCCTCATACACTTTGACAACTGGGACGACACGTACGACTACTGGTGAGCAGTGAGATGGACCCCGAGTCTTCAAACTAATGGTTATATCACTGATTTTATATTATATATATATTATATTAAAAATATCCAATCAAATACATAAAAATAAATGAATGGAAATTATTTTTGTATTGATATGGTTTATTATACTGTATGCTATATATTTCACGCTGTAAACGAGGGTACAAACAATCCATTTATTTGTCCTAACCTGTGTGTGTCACCAGGTGTGACGCCAGCAGTCCATACATCCATCCAGTGGGATTCTGTGAAGAGGCGGAGCTCACCTTGACCACACCGGCCGGTGAGGAGTTCACCCTACCATGCTTTTGTTATGGCGGTTACCATAGCGACATGGTGACCTACATCCCGCCCCTTTTTTTATTTTTTATTCATCACACAGAATTCACGGCAGAAAGTACAGGGCAGTAATGGGAAGTACAAATGGATACAAGTGTAAACATAGACGGTTGGGCTACACATTATTGCCAGTATTACTGACACGGTAACAACAGTAAAACAGATCAGTTAAACCAGTGTGCAGATCCATTACACTGGTCTCCGTTCATACTGGCACTTTGCGAAATGGGCTCCCCCGTGACTGGCTGGTGTGTGTGATGTATCCTTCATCAGAGTACAAGCACCCCAAGAGCTTCTCCTGGGAGAAGTACATGGAGGAGACCGGGACCCAGGCCGCACCGGCACGGGCCTTCAAGCCGGTAACACACACACACGCACGTCATCATAACATTACACTACTTTACACTTTACACTACTTTGCTGGACTTTCTGGACTCATTACAGTTACTGCACTGTATTCATGATGCTGCTGCACTACTGGCACTTTAAAATGATTTTAAATGCTTTTTGCACAATTCAACACACAGTACATATCATCCATCAGTCACTTTATTTTTATTGTAATTTTTATTGTGTATAGTATTTTTATAGTATAGTGTTTTAGGAAATTCATACTGGGGAGGGAAAGGGACTAAGCATTCCATTGTAATAGTTGCATATGGCAATTAAAGAATCTTGAAAATTATCCTACGACCCTCTGCCAGAATGAATATATAATTGCATATAGTTAATTCATATTTTGGTAGCAGTCAACGGTAGCCGTTGTAAAACTAGCTACTTCCGTCGTGTATCAGTTGTCCAATATTCAAGATGTTTAATTGCCATTTGTAACAAGTACAATGGAATGCTTACTCCCTTTCCCTCCCCAGTAAGAATTTCCTAAAAATACTATACACAATAAAAATTACAATAAAAATAAAGTGTCTGATTGATGATGTGTTGAATTGTGAAAAAAGCATTTAAAAGTGCCAGTAGTGAGTATGAATTCCTACAACAATACTATACTTGCTATACTCTAAACGTGTTGACACACAAGATGACCGTGTGTGTGCTCCTCCCCAGCGCCCCCCTCATGGCTTCCAGTACGGCATGAAGCTGGAGGTGGTGGACAAGAGGAACGCCATGCTCATCCGCGTCACCACCATCGCCGACGTCGAGTACCACAGACTCAAGGTACCATAAACACCCCCCCCGTCTCCACGGCGATGTTGTTCTTTAAAGATGGGGCCGATACAGCCTGTTTAATTACGAGCAGGTCTTAATATCCCGGGTCCCCCCCCCCCAGGTCCATTTCGACGGCTGGAGTGACGAGTACGACTACTGGGTGGACACGGACAGCCCAGACCTGCACCCTGTCGGCTGGTGTCAGAAGACCGCTCACCCGCTGCAGCACCACAGCTCGGAGCCAGGTACACACACACACACACACACACACACACACACACACACACACACACACACACACACACACACACACACACACACACACACACACACACACACACACACACACACACACACACACACACACACACACACACACCCCTCTCTCTGTCAGTATTTTGTATGTTAGGGGCTATTATGATGGGCTGTGTATTCAGGATTGATTGAGTGCCTACTTAAATACATGGCCGTTCACTTGGTCGATCCATTCCAGGGTTTCCCACACATAGACTTCACTTGGGCGGGCCGCACTGATATATTAACGGCCGCCCAAGTATATTTCATTAACATCATTTTTTTTTTTTATCCGTCCGAGAGCACGACGGCATCCGCGATCGATTACCTAGTGAACATTGTTCCCCTCGCTCTACTTCTCCTGTGCCTGTTCACTCTGCTACCGTGTGAAGGGTCCGCTGACCAGCGTCAAACATACTAGATGCATAGGCCCAGGCCATGGTAAGATTCACCCATTTGCATCAGTGTGCCGGCATAAAAGTTCACGATACGAATGCCCGATCAGAAAAGTGTGCACCGGATACAATTTGGAATGTTGAGATGGATCTCTTCATACATTTACATTTCTCTTACTTAGGAAAAACAAAAAAAAACGTCCGGTCAGGATTTCTTAAAAATGTCCAGGATTCGACTTTAGCTTCCTCCAGTGGCATGAGTTACATTAGGTGTCGATCACTCAGGACGCGTTTGCAGGCCCGAAAAACGGCAGGCGCACAGCACTGCTCTTTAGCCCCGACCACAGGACGCCACAAAAACATCCGTTCAAAATGGGTTTTTGTTGCTATGCAACCACCGAATCAGCTGATTCAGTCAGTCTAAGCATTGTAAACACAGAAGTTATGTTGCTATGTTAAATATAAAAGCAACAGAGGTTCCCAAGGCATTCCCATACACACAGGCGTTGGAGCTGTTCTTCAAAAAAACCCAGGAGGATTAAGTGCTCCGACAAACAGTGCCATCTTTGTGCACTGAATATTGCGAAAATTTAAATAAATCGAAATGTTCTTAAAGGTCACACCTATTTTTATTGCTTTAAAGTATATTTAACATATGTGGGAAACACTGCATTCCACTCACACCACCCTCGGCTTTAAACCAAAACCCTGCACTAGAACTTCCATATAAACTGCGGTCGGATCAAGCAAATTATTTTGTAGATACAAAATAAAATGACATCCATTGTAGCATATGAACTAAATCCATTTATTTGCACTTTTACCACCATTGTCATTAATAAGAAAAAAGGCCCTCCCTCACCACCACTGTGGCAGCTTGTCAGCATGTCTGTTTGGGACTTGGCTTGGGAACCTGAAGGTCGCTGGTTACAAGTCACCGAAACACCTGGGCACTGCCGAGGTGCCCTTTAGCAAGGCACCAGACCCCCTACCCTGCTCCCCGGGAGCTGTATATACAATAGCTGCCCACTGCTCCTCATACTAGGATGGGTTAAATGCAGAGAAAATAACTACACTGCGTGTGTGTGTACATGTATGTGACCAATAAAGAGGATTCAATCCTCCAGATTCAGATTCAGATCTAAATCTAGTCCGAGGGTCAGTGAGACAGAGTGGCCACACCTGGATGAGAATGGGGATGATAATAATGATGATGATGGTAAAGAAGAGAGAGAACACGGATAATAGTATTGTTGATCTGTGTGTGTGTGGGTGTGTGTAGGCGCCGTGGACACAGGGCTGCCCCCAGGACAGGGCTGCCCCACCCCAGGGTGCAATGGGGTGGGCCACGTCCGAGGGCCTCGCTATGGAACCCACTACACGTTAGTACAACCCAAACAACAACATTCAACACATGCCGTACACAGTAGGAAGGCTCTTGTTCTGAAGGGGTGTGTGTGTGTGTGTGTGTGTGTGTGTGTGTGTGTGTGTGTGTGTGTGTGTGTGTGTGTGTGTGTGTGTGTGTGTGTGTGTGTGTGTGTGTGTGTGTGTGTGTGTGTGTGTGTGTGTGTGTGTGTGTGTGTGTGTGTGTGTGTGTGTGTGTGTGTGTGTGTGTGTGTGTAGTCAGGTCAGCTGCCCTTATTCTGAGATGAACCTGAACAAGGAGGGCTTGCTGCCTGACCGTCTCAGTGGGGAGCGACCTATGACCCTGGGAGGCCCGTACCAGCGGGCGCGACGCCCAGAACTCAGCCAGACGAACCCCCTGACAAACGCCCCCACAGCCCTGCCAGAGCAGCCAGACACACCCGACGACACCCCAGTCATCAAGTAAGGGACCTTCATTCATTCATTCATTACTTCTACCATCAAAGGTGGGACGCAACCTCGGTCTGTCCGTTTGTCTGTGAGCAAGATAACTCAAAAAGTTATGTACGTAATTTGACAAATATTGGTGGCTTATTTACTTATGAGCCAAGGAACACATGATTATTGGGTTGAGAAAATGTATAATATGTGTGATACATATGTCTAATACATACAAATACACGTGTGTGTGTGTGTGTGTACTGTATATACTGTATATGGGGTGCCAGTAGCTCTGTTGGGACTTTGCTTGGGAACCAGAATGTCGAGACCCCAAGGGACCAAGTACGGAGTGAAAACTGGTTCTTGGAAAAGGTGCCAGTTCGCCTCCTGGGCACTGCCGACCGAGGTGCCCTTGAGCAAGGCCCCAGACCCCAACACTGCTCCCTGGGCAGCTGTATATACAACAGCTGCCCACTGCTCCTAATACTAGGATGGGTTAAATACAGAGAAACACATTTTACTGTGTGTGTACTGTATGTGACCAATAAAAAGGATTCCATCCTCCAGATGTTTATATACGTATATATATATATATATATATATATATATATACATTTATTAAGGGCAGCATATGCGATCAAAACTCACATCACATTGTACAGCCTTAGTTATGGGAATGCATTGAAAATTGTGGGGGGATATGATGGTTGTATATAGAGCAGCTTTTGTCTGTGTTGCTAGGAAACCTGTAGCAGTTGAAGTGGAGCCCACTGGATGCAGCAGCCAGCCCGAGCCTCAAGGTGGAGCCAGCGAGCCAATCAACAATGGATCCGGAGCAGCTGTAGTAGTAGTAGTAGCAGCTGCAGCTGCAGCAGCAGCAGCAACAGCAACAACAACATCAAGACCAAAACGGTACCACAGCATGCTTGGACAAAAAGTTTGACTCAATATTGACTTAACTTTATTGTTATCACCTTTCCATAGATTAGTAAAATTGGTGATCAATCCATTCCAATCATCAATTTTTCCATTAACATTCACTGATGTGTGTAACAATTCACTTCAATGTCCTACAGGTCTGCTCCGGTTCCTAAATACCTGAAGATGCATTACGTCAAAGAAGAGATCGGGGACGGGAAAGGTGTGCAGTCGTGCGTCGACAAAAGTGTCCTGTATTGTTGGGCACGTCCGTTTTCCCCACCTTACTTTTTTGGTTCATGCCCTATTCAGCTTCTTCTTGTTCTTTCTTGCTCTCTTCCTCTCGGCAGCCTCGCCAGACACCATCTCTCTGCAGCAGGCGCTCCACGAGTCTGTGTTCTCCCCCGGCATGTCGGCCTCTACCCCCCACCGCGTGGCTCTGTGTTGGGACAAACACTGCCAGCTGCTCCCCGAGGTCCTGGGCCTCACCGCCAAGAGAGTAGCCGCCTGGAACTCTGAAGAGGTCTGTCGTTCCCCAGCCACCCTCAAGAATCGTTATTTTTTATTTTTTTATTTTTTTCGAACCATTTTACAGTGCCTTGTGTTTCCCTGCGTGGCTACAATTAGTCTGACTGCCTGTTTGTTTGTTTTTCTGGTGTGGTTTTAGGTGGCCGGTTTCGTAAAAGGACTTCCGGGTTGTAAAGAGCACGCCGCCACCTTTAGAACGGAGGTAAGAACGTTTTGTTTGTGTTTGTGATGAACTTAACTCATCAGGTGGACGACCGCTATGCTGATCATCAGGAACCTAAACCAACCCCCTCTCTCTCTCTCTCTCTCTCTCTCTCTCTCTCTCTCTCTCTCTCTCTCTCTCTCTCTCTCTCTCTCTCTCTCTCTCTCTCCTCTCTCTCTCTCTCTCTCTCTCTCTCTCTCTCTCTCTCTCTCTCTCTCTCTCTCTCTCTCTCTCTCTCTCTCTCTCTCTCTCGCCATATCCCTAGCAAATAGACGGCGAGGCCTTCCTGCTACTCACCCAGGCAGACATCGTCAAGATCCTGTCTATCAAACTAGGCCCCGCCCTCAAGATCTACAACTCCATCCTCATGCTGAAGAATGCAGACGAGGAGTGAGATGGGAGCAGGCCTCTGACCCGTTATTGAACCGCTCAACAGACTCCGTTAGGAGACCCGTAGTGGAGAACCCCCTCGGTCCTCTGACCGCAGCACAGTGAGCAGAGGACAAGGGGAACAAAGGAAGACTCGCCCTGGCCTTTGCTGCGGACGGAGGAATGAGATCTTATCGTATTGTAAAATAAGGACTCCTTATTTATGTTTTGTTTTTTTAATTTTATTTTCTGTATATATCTTTTTGGAGGGGGGGGGGGGGGGGGGGTGCGGTGGATATGTTTCTGAGTGGTCGTGAAACGTCTTGAGCTCTGAGCAGATGGAACAAAGTACAGCAACAATGTTTGTTTTGGGGGGGGGGGGGGGGGTTGCATTTACTTAAGTGTCCATTTAAAAAACAAAAAGCTGCACAAACAATCGCGAGCGAAGGCTTGAACCGAGGGACCTTATTGGGCAGAAGTTTGTTCCTTCTTCTGCATGGTTCCTGGTGTTTACTGCGTCCGCCCTGCTACAGATCACTATCAGATGACTCCTGGCCTCGCTTTCATCAAGGAGGGTGTGTGTGTGTGTGTGTGTGTGTGTGTGTGTGTGTGTGTGTGTGTGTGGTGTGTGTGTGTGTGTGTGTGTGTGTGTGTGTGTGTGTGTGTGTGTGTGTGTGTGTGTGTGTGTGTGTGTGTGTGTGTGTGTGTGTGTGTGTGTGTGTGTGTGTGTGTGTGTGTGTGTGTGTGTGTGAACAATGATTTAGCACCAGCTTCAGTGCGATGCGTTTCCTGTCAGGATTGTTCTTTTTAGATAGGTTTGGCAGGGCCAAGGGCTAATATTCAAGCCAAGCCAGGTGAACAAGTATGGATGAAACAAGTGTTCTCCCACTAGTTTGTTTGCTTTTGTGAGTAAATTGCTTAATGGAATTGAATGTAAAAAAAATAAGATATCTTTGTTGTTTTGATTGCTATTGTTTACTGAATTTGGTTGTATTGACCTATGGCATTGAGTGTAAATAGTGTAAAGTAACAGTGGCTGCATTGCTGTGATTATTCATGCTTCTTTATGCAATGGTCTGTCACCCGCTATATGGCGAATTAAACTCCAATTTGTGAATTCTGACAAATACTTCAAACGCATTGCCAGCCACTGCGCAATTCATCGTGAAATTCAACAGGTTTGAGGGTGTATAACGGTAGTTGTTAATATTCAGACCTCTTTTATTTATGTATTTTAATTTAAAGGGTAACCGGTACGCAATTGTCTCTTGAAAGGTAACGCTGTGCTCTGGAGTGTGTGATTGGAGGAAATAAATGAGACGCACACTCATTGATGTTCTTGCTTGACCCGCGTGCCACTGGCGCGCGACGCACAACCCGTGTGCTGAGTAGCGCCTCGAGCGTCACGCGTTAACCCAGCGTTGTTACACACACACACACACACACACACACACACACACACACACACTCAAACACGCATCACTTTGAAGAGCCCAGACGCTTACCACACAACGTCTAGTACCCCAATGGCCTACATGTTATTGGACATGCCTTTTTAATTTGCGGGGTTGTTAAAGTATGTGTTTTATCTTTAATGGATATATGAGGGAAAATAGATTAACAATTGGTTTTTAATCCAATAGGATGTTAGTAGATGCGCTGCTCGACCGCCGTCCTCTTTCTAGTGGTCGTCAGCATGAGACTGTTGTTGCTGAACGACTCCGCTTGACTGGAGATTTGACGTTGATTCCCACGACCCCTCTCTCTCCACACACACACACACACACACACACACACACACACACACACACACACACACACACCGCCGACATGCAGCCCTACTGTGACTATGCTTACACGCAAAAGGAACAAGCAGTCGAGAGAGGAGAGAGACACTCTTATTGCATCACTTTTATTGAAAGGGTTTTTGTGTAAAAAGCTTCGAGGAACCGCATTAAGCATGCAGTACAGTATCGCCGGGAACCAGATCCTAATCTGAGAAGGGGGGGAAAAAGACGAAACTTCGGGAAAACAAGCCCCGAATCACCAGAGTGTACGGGATTTTCAAATGAACCCATGGTCTGTTATTCATTCTAATGATGCCGATGCCCCATCTTCAGAGGATTGACGTCCAAAACGAGGCAAGTCTCCTAAACTTTCTTCGATTTCTCCAAAAGAGTGACATATGGGCAACATGTCTGTCCGAATAGCTGCTCAAACGATGCTTGTTTATATGAAGATATAGCTGTTGCCAGATGAGCGCGCAAGTCAGAAACGTGCACCGGATTCGTGTTTTGTTTTTTTGCAGATGCTATTGACTAGGTTATTTTCAACATTGTGTTTTAATTGTTCAGTCTTTTCTCCTTCGATTGGGTAATTCAATTATGGCTTCTGGAAAGTCCCAGCAGTAAATGTGACTATATATATTTTTTGTGATCACGCAGGATCTACTTCACACTGGCTAAGGAGTGCTACAGGAGCCTATCCGGTTCTTTCTCAGTGTTGAATGACTTTTCCAAATAAAGTACAGTTCATTGAATCCGTGTTCACTGCATTTGGTTGCGATGTGTTCTTGTATGGTCACTGTGACACATACAGTATATTCTCTCGTCACGTCAAGGTCTCGACGCTGCGAACAGTCCCAACAACTCCCGTCATTTTGATCTGCATCTTTTATGTTATTCTGTCAAACATACAAACGTACTGTTTCCCAATACAATCAAAATTCTCCTCTCAAATTGTATCTTCTATTTTCTCTCTCTCTCTCTCTCTCTCTCTCTCTCTCTCTCTCTCTCTCTCTCTCTCTCTCTCTCTCTCTCTCTCTCTCTCTCTCTCTCTCTCTCTCGCTCTCTCTCTCTCCCTCCCCAGTGTGTGGCGAGAGAATGACGGCCACTCAACCCGGTAGAGCAGCCAGTCCTGTGCGTAGCACGTCCTCGTCCTCCACCCAGTTGCTGCCGCCATGCTCCGCCTGGCCCCCCCTAGCCTGTCTCCACAAGCGGAGGGAGAAGCTGTGCCAGACCGACCTGCCCGTGCGCTCTGCCCCCGGGGTGTGGCTGCTGGTGGGCGTCGGTGTGGTGCTGGTGGGGATGTGTGTGGCGGTGGCCGGCTACGCGTCCGCCTCCTCCGGGCCCAAGCCCCTGCAGGGCGGCCGGGGGACGTCGCACGCCGACCGCATGAAGCTGGCGGGGCCGGTGGTCATGGGAGTGGGCCTGTTCATCTTCATCTGCTCCGCCACGCTGCTGTACGAGAACCGCGACAGCGCCCTCCTCACGCTGCGGCCGGAGCCCGGCGACGGGGACCCCATGGTGGTGGACGAGGAGGAGGGCCGCTCGCCGCTGCAGCCCCCCTGCTGTAGAGAGCCGGACCACAGCCACCACCACCACAGCCACCACCACCGACACCACCACCACTCTGGGGACCCCGAGTTGCAGGGGGGGGCGTGGGGGTCATCTCTGTCCCTCGCCCCCTCCCCCTGCGACGACCACGGCGATGACGATGGCGACTACGGTGCAGGCCACACGGGCTCCCATCCTCAGCCCCCGGGGGGGGTCACGGGGTCATCGTCATCTCCGACTCTTCAGGGGGCCGGGGGGGAGGGAGTGAGTCTCCGGAGGACGGCGTGGGTCGCGGCAAAGGAGGAGGGGTGGACGGCCAGCGGGTGGTGGAGATGGTGGTGGAGGTGGAGGTGGAGGTGGAGGTGGGAGGAGCGGGGGAGAGACTCTTGACCTGCGTGGTGCATCACCAGGAGCCCGCCGTCTGCTCCTCCTCCTCCACCTCCCTTCCCTCTTCCTCCCTGGACTCCGCCTCTTGCAACTCCAGTCAGCTCGACTTCAATATACGAACACTCCTCACCCCTCCCCTGCCGTAAAGGAGAACATGGGACCCTCTCACCCACCGGTACCCTCCCCCTAAAAAACGTGTTGCCATGGGGACCCGATCACATCTCTGCTTTATCCATCACACACACACCACCATTATATGGATGGATGGATGTTTTCATGGTGAAAAAGAAAGCGAGGGTCCCCTAATGAATGATGTGTTAGCGGACACACTGTGTTGACACACCGTCACTAACGTGCTTCAAGTGTGGGTTCCTTGGCTAAGGAGAGAGAGAGAGAGAGAGAGGAGGAGGAGAGAGAGAGAGAGAGAGAGAGGAGGAGAGAGATGAGAGAGAGAGAGGGGAGAGAGAGAGAGGAGAGAGAGAGAGAGAGAGAGAGAGAGAGACTTCCGGAGGGAGCGGTATATCCGCTTGGTATGATGGGGTGGGCGACTATTGACTAGAGACTATTGTTATTGGGATATTGATTTGTCAAGTTCCCTCTTAAAAAACCCTCCGTATTTATTCTTCTTGTCTTAGTTGTTGTTCTTCCTGTCATGTTGTTGTTGTTATTATTATTATTGCATTCTGGTATAGACCAGAGTAACGCTTCTGCCCCCCCCCCCCCCCCCAGTCCACATATGTCTGTTCACAATGTAGTGAACAGTATGGTTTTTTGTTGTTGTATATTTCTCAGACCAGGGCCTTTTCGGTCCTCCTCTTTCAGGATGTTTCAGGGTGGAGGGTTTAAATCAGTTTTAAGACACCCAAGGCTAGTGGAGGGAAACCACGCTCTTTAATTACTGTTTGCCAGACTGTTGTCTTTAACTGTACTCTTTCCCCCCCCCCCCCCCCCCCCCCAAAATCCCACAAGCCACAGTTTTCTGCCCTTACCGTATTAGGACTTGAGCTACGATGAAATGGCTATTCTGGTGCCGCATTGGGAGATAGATACTTAGTCACATAGAGCAGTCAGACAGACACACGCACGCACACACACGCACACACACGCGCGCACACACACACACACAGTCGTCACAGAAGTTTTACATCACATGGCTGCTATAGTGTTAGTTCAGGACACATTCGATCCATTTGTTTTTTTTATGAAACTCCAAACAAGGCGAGTGCATAAGGGGAATATCCACTCACCCACAAACACACCCACGACCGTAACTATAAATACAATGTGTGTTTCTCTGTCTCACACACACACACACACACACACACACACACACACACACACACACACAATTGTATATCAATCACAAGCATTTCTTCAAACGGTTTTGCTGCATTGCCGAGTATGCTGAGTATACCCAATGCTGGGACCACCATACCCCTCTCCTACTGGAGTGTGTTTAGGCTACAGAATGAAGGATTGCAAACGTTGGAGGCTGGAGGGGGAAAAGACGAGAGAGAGAGAGAGAGAGAGAGAGAGAGAGAGAGAGAGAGAGAGAGAGAGAGAGAGAGAGAGAGAGAGAGAGAGAGAGAGAGAGAGAGAGAGAGAGAGAGAGAGAGAGAGAGAGAGAGAGAGAGAGAGAGAGAGAGAGAGAGAGAGAGAGAGAGAGAGAGAGAGAGAGAGAGAGAGAGAGAGAGAGACCAGGGGAAAGGAAAGGAAAGGAGCAGCGAGCTGTGGTCGTGTTGCTGTGTGAGAGTTATTCCTGACAGAGCTCGCGTTGTATCAACAATTCTGGGAGTTTTGTTATTGACGCCTCGGCTCTCCCACCATCCTGACCTCTCCTCTCTCCATCCTCTGATTCCTACGCTTTATTCAAATGGACACACACACACACACATGGGCGCACACTCACATGCACACACATACACACGCGCACACACACACACACACACACAAACACCCTTTCAAAGCGGCGCTATAAACCTCTGTACTTACTGACTGCAGAATTGTAACAAAATAAATAAATTAAATAACATTGCCTGCTGTGTGTTACCAATGAATCCTATTATGACTCAGCTACGCCGAAGGGGGTAAAACCCAAACCAGTGCGCGCGGACCGACAGAACGCGGAAAGTTCGCCTCACATGTAGACGGAAACCGGAAAGGGGGGGGAGGGGGAGGGGGGGGGGGGCGGGAGATTTTAATTACCCTCCGAATTCCTAAGCAGCCTCTAATTACGCTGAGGATCAGTCTGAGGGGGTTTATAGGTATTTCAGGACTGCCCAGCATTTCCTCTGTTAGCGCGGGCTCACGCTGCGAGCCTCTGCCATCCAGATGAGGAGGGGAGGAGGAGGAGGCGGGGGGGGGGGGGGGGGGGGGAGGTTCCAGGACGTCCACTTGGCCTATGTTTCCATCCATATGTGTCCATCATCCTACGGCATCCATACGGCACCCACCACACTGTTCCCACCACTCGTCAGCCGCACCGGTGGACGCGCATTATGCGCGCACACAGGATGGCTATACGCACGCCAGCGAGGTGGGACGCGGGTCCATCCTTAAGAAAATAAACTTTTGCATTCTGTTAGCCAGCATTAGCTGTTATTTTTAATCATTTGGTCAACTGCACTTATGTATTTCGTTTCAGAAATTTAAAAAAACATTTCACACCTATTATATAAGAGGGCGGTACACACACACACACACACACGCGCACGCGCGCACACACGACGCGCGCACACACACGCACGCACAGCACACACACACACACACCGTATAGTGATATGCTTACTTGAATGGGTCGTGGCTTGAATATCAATCCAAGTGTGTATGTTGGATTACAGTCAGGTCAGATGTGTAATCTCCTCCACAATCTCTCATTGACCCCTGCATTGTCGCAAGAGTTCGCTAACACACACACACACACACACACACACACACACACACACACACACACACACACACACACACACACACACGTGCACACACACACACACACACACACACACACACACACACACACACACACACCACGCGACCCTATATTCCTTTGCATATCTTAAAGACATTCCAAGGAAACAGAAGAGCGATTACTCATGCATCTGTTTGCTTGCAGATGCAATGTGTCTGCGTATATTTAAAGACTGTGAATGATTGCGCAATAACATGCAGGCAGCTCATCATGTGTGGGCTATTACCCAATTCAGGGACATGCGGGGTCTATTTCAGTTTATTTATTTATTTATTGGGGGGGGGGGGGGGGGGAGGTAATTACTGAATGAAATTACTTTGTCATGTGTTTGCATTGATACATAAACACGCTGAGTATATATGCTATAAGCATATATGTTATAAGCTGCTTAAACCAGTGCTGACTCGATACACATGCGCGTCTCTCTCTCTCTCTCTCCTCTCTCTCCTCTCTCTCTCTCTCTCTCTCTCTCTCTCTCTCTCTTGAGCATTACAACATGATGATCTCAGTGAGAACGTAAATATTTTCTCTTCCAGTCAGCTGAAAGAACCGGTGATGAATTGGCCATTAGTAAGAAAGTGTGTTGTGTTATGATGCCCATGTCAATGTTATAATGGCTACAATTTGCCTTTTAAGAACACCCGTTCACAGGGTGTATTTAATCACTAAAAACAATCTACACATTCCGATTAATTGACATTAATTTGCGTTCAAATGCAAATCTACATTGCAATAAAATGAGTATTGATGTATACTAAAGGATCTGTGTAATCACTTCCCATCAAACTCCGTGTTCTGTGTTGTGACCTACAGGACCCAGTGTGTGTGTATATAACAGGTGCCTCGCGCCTTAATCCAATTGTACAGTCTCACTACGCTTAGTACGCTTCTCGTAGTAGAGTCGGGTCCTGGAGCTGCACTTAGAGGTCCACGCTGCAATGAAGAGAACCATCTTCTTTGGTTTAGCCGTCATGCTGCTCCCATGCATTGCACACGGTAAGGAACAACACAACAGTTTCACTTAAACTTATAGAAGTGAGACGATCTTTAGACCGTATAGCTCACCCCCCCCCCATACCGCTCTGCAGCTTTCAGAACCTTAAGAGATCCCATTACGCACAGTTTCCACTTGTAGTTTTAGCAAGGAACAAAGGATCTGATATTTCGTAATGCGATAATAATATTAACAATGGCTCCTTCCTGCACGCTGACATTAAGGAGCGCGGATGACCCGAGGAGCCGTACGGAACTAAGTGTTATTTTTAATGAATCCATTCAGTCTAACTTCAGTGCGAAAGCAAGGGCCATCTGTGCTAGTATTTTCTGAACCCCCCCCCCCCATGGACTCCCTCTGGTGCAGGGGGGGGGGGGGGTTCACTGAGTGTTTATTTGTTTATTTAAATTGTTAAGTGCCCTGAACTGATGTCCCCTTTTCACATTTGACCCAGTAAGATTACTTTTCGGGGTGAGTTTTTCCCCTCCTATATTGTCATGCTAAATTCGACTGTAAATCCAGATTTTAAAGTTGATATTTAACAAACAATCTTCCGGGGGGGAGAGCATATGCCACTAACCTTCCCCCCCCCCCCCCCCCCACCCCAAATGGTTATCACCAGCCGTCACTGGTTCACTCTCACACATAGGGAGCGTGCAGTGGACAGTGTAGTGTGGACAACGTAACTCTTAGCATACTTGACATCAAGGCTTTGTTGCCGCGACCTCATTAGTGTAATTCAATTATGAGAGACTGGTGGATACCCCCCCCCCCCCCCCCCCCCTACAGAGTCATTCCTCTATTCCAGCAGATATGTCTGAGATGTCTGAGAGAAAGGAGCAGCCATGGAGGTAAGAGGGGATAAGCCTTCAGTGTAACTCCTCACTGGGGCCCGGGTAGCTGGAAAAGTCCTTTAATCCACTCATGGTGCGTGTTGGATGCAGCCAACCGTTTTTAACAGGATCAACTCCAGGCCTAAATAGACACACATCCAATTAGCGTAAGCACAGCAAAAAAGCATTGTTTTTTCCGAATGGTCTTGATTATCATTAACGTCACGACATAAGCCTATCCCCCTTCTCGATTTGTAGGATATTTCTGGTAGAGAGGAAAAAAAAAAATGCTTGCTCATTTTAATTAGGTCATTTATTTTCAAAGTGACATCAATTAAAGAAAGATGCGCCTTTGGCAGATACAACAAAACTGTGTGATACATCTTATTGCGCTAGCGTGAAGCACACCGGTTAGCATGTGCGATAGGAAAAAGCGTCTGGTTTACCTCGAGAACAGTCCACCATTGTTTATTAACCTTTTTTTTTTGTTGTTTTTTTGTTCCAACCTTGAGGCTTTATGATGTGTTTACCTTGACTAATGCAAAGCTTCACTTTGGGCACGGTTGATCAGGTGAGGAAGAGGACGATCAGCCGCAGGTGGAGGAAGAGTTACTGGAGTGTTTCCGCTGTGACCTGGGCCTCTGGGACGCCTGCTACACCACCACCGTGTACTGCCTCTCTGGGGAGAGCTGCTTTACTGGCCGCGGGAAGGCAGGTGGGCCACGCACCCCGTGTGTGTGTGGGTGTGTATTTGTGTGTGTGTATGACTGCATGACCATATACGTGGTTTGCATGAGTGACCCCAGTGGGAATCGAAGCCCTCACTCTTGCAGTGTCACCAAGAACAAGAGGGTTGTAGAAGTCTCCAGTATGTTACAATTGTAAAATAATGGTTCTTATGAAGCTCTAATGCAGAGAATGCTTCACTAGTCATTTTTTACCATACCCCCACACTATCCTTCTTCATCATCAGACCCATCTTTTCAGTGTTATAAGTGACACCTGTGTTTGACCTACAGTGACCCCTCTGTGAAAAGGCTCTATCGGCCATTCCTAGTGAGGCAAAATGAAAGCTAGGGTGTCTCTTTTAGTTTTATCAGCGTATGGGTCTTTTCAGGTCAGTGGACAGACTATATTATATAATCCTGTGGGAGGGACAGCTTACGTGCTAATGAGCAAGTGCAAATATAATCAGTGTCTGAGACCGAGGTGTAAACACTGGCTACACCAGTATGACTACCAACCATCTACGGCTGGTGTGCCCGTCTCCCCCCTTGCAGCGGGCCTCCTGGAGGTGAAGACGCAGGGCTGCGTGAGGACCGAGGAGTGCGGCAGGGAGACGACCCTGGAGCTCTACCCCAACGCCACCGTCTACACCGTGACCAAGCACTGCTGCCAGGCGCCCCTCTGCAACGCCGCAAACACGCCCGCCGTGGTGGTGTCCGCCTGCTCCTATCTGACCGGGCCCGTGCTTAGCCTCTGGTACCTCACAGGAGCGTGGACCAGACTGCACTGAGTTCCTCTCTGTGCAGCAACGGCGGCTGTCCACGATGGAGAGCCATAAAGACTCTGCTGCTTTTCTCTCCTTTGCCGAAGAAAGACTACACCGCCAGATGGTAAAAAAAAGGGTGTTGTGTGTATGTGTGGCCTGACACCCCCCCCCAGGGCCACCAATGAGTAGATGATTACTTAATAATAAATGAATGATCTTTGTTTAATGTTATAGCTTAATAGCAGAAGGCTGGTTTATGTATTCATTATACTATTTTCACCAGCCTCATTACTTGAAGGAATGGTTCACCTAACCATCAACTGCTGCTGTCAGAAACTGAATAAAAGGCTGGATTGAGTGCCAGCTGGTGCAAAGTGTTATTAACACGGCATAATTGAATGCACTGCCAGACACACAAGTCACAATCCAATAGAGGATAACATAATTGCAGTTATTAATCTGATTTTCAAAGATTTTTTTATTTGTTACATAAATCGTTCGAGAAAAAGACCAAAACTAGGTGTTATTTTGTATGTATCTCATGGGAAATAGATAATTGTCTGTATAAAAGCTAAGAATGTGTAATTTCATAAGATGTAAAACTCCACAGAAGGCTGGTGGTTTAGTGTTATTGATATTTTTTTGGATATATTTAAAGTAAAACGTTATTGACTAAATAGACACAAACAAGCAGTTATGCAGTGTCTGGAGTAAGCAATCTTCTTCTGCATTACAAAAGATCTCCAGCAGAGGGCAGGAGCTCCTCCTTCAAGAATTTCTGCAGATCCACATCCTTATCGTTCAGGTCCACACTCAAGAACTTCTCCACTAACCAGTTACATCTGTAAAACATATAGTACACACATCTGAGTGTGTCTTGTTGTCTGTGTGATCTGTTCCTCTGTTTTATTATTTATTAAATGTACCTGTTGGTTTGTTCTTCCAATGACGTTCTGTCAATTCTCTTGATGGTCTTTCCTGTTCTGTAGAGTTCAGAAACCTTCCAAAACATCCCCAAACATCACATCAGTCATACTGGGTCTGTAACCATACAGGTTCACGTGTGTGTGTGTGTGTGTGTGTGTGTGTGAGAGTCAAAGACATTCTTTACTATTCCCATATACTTCAACTATGTCATATATAATGTAACATACGTAAATAGGTGCTGTGTAATAATGAACTAGCTGCAACCCAGCACTTTACTAGTCATTTCCAGAATGTTAACAACCTATGACACAAAGTGTTACTGATGAGTCTACTTAGTGTAAGTGGATGGATGGTGTATGCGGGTAGTGTCTGTGTGTGTGTGTGCATATGTGTGTGACTACCTCCACTCCTCTCTTAACCACGCTGGTGGGCAGGCCGGCCAGCGTTGCAATGTTGGCAGCGTAACTGGACTGACAGATGCCCTCCTTCAGCTGGTACAGAAACACCAACTCATCTTCATCCACCGCTGTCTCTAGAGTCTAAAATACACACACACACACGCACACACACACACACACACACACACACACACGCACACGCACACACACACACACACACACACACACACACACACTCACACTTTTATGACCAGTAATGATGTCAAGAGAAGAGCTCCCGTCGTTGCTAAAATAATAATAATAATCAAAAGACTACAACAATGTTCATTGATCAACAATATCTACCGAATTAAATGTAGCCTTTGACCACTACAGTTAGGTAAGGGGAGCAGGTCATGTGAGTACCAGAAGAGAGAGGAGGCCGGAGGAGGGCAGCAGACCCAGCTGGAGCAGACTGTGGAAGTTAGTAGCCAATAGCACGTGAGGAACCTTTCCAGGAACTTCTTTCAGCCAATGAGAGATCGATGCCGCCAGCAAAGAAAGCCCATCCACCTGCAGCATCATGCTGTTCTTTAGTTCAAAATATGAAACCTAAACAAGTATGTCATATAGTGAAATGATGTACAAAAATACATGTTTCTTACTGTGTTGGTGCCTTTTCCAAATTCATCAATCAAAACAAGAGAGTTGCCAGAGCTGCAGTTTATAGCATGGGCCATCTAGAATGGAAACCTTGCTGTTACTACAAAATACTGTTTCAGCATGTATGCAATCATGTGTTTGTGTGTGTGTGTGTGTCTTATAGACCTTTTGTATTGTATAAACAAGAGATGTGTAGTGTGTGTGTGTACCTGATTGAGGTCTATCATGAAGGTGCTGAGGCCTACAGACACAGACTCCCTGCTCTGCATGCGTGTGAAAATTCCATCCACTAAACCAATCTCCGCCTCCTTTGCTGGCACGTCTGAGCCAATCAGAGCCATGAACACGACCAACCCCACCTGATGGAGCAAAGTGAAGATGAGTAAGTTAGTAAGTATAAGTATGTGTATATATGTCTTCTCAGGGTCACAATCCCAAAATGGGTCACATGCATATTCATGGGAACACATTTGGTCAAATGAGTTACTGTTTGAACTTGAGATTAAAAATAGGTTTGCTTTTGGAAAACAAAGAGGCCAGGGTCACAGCGTCAGTCAGTGGGCCAGTGCACCAGCTGAAGGCCAGAGATGGCGAGGTTGTTGTGCATCTCCTGTACTTGTTTGAGGTAGATGCTCTTGCCAGACGAGTTGGGCCCAGTGATGACCTTGACTCTGCCCTGGGACTCTGAGCTCTGGAAAGAGTTGGCCACGAAAACAGGACAGCAAAGCTCCAACAGTGGGTGTCTGGAATACCAAGGGACGCCAAACCTGCATCTTAAACTTGCACTAAATGGAAGACGTATAAGGCGAGGGGAGTGTGCTCTTGTCTACCTGGCCTGTGTGAGGACTATCCTCCTGTGGGCTGCAAGCTTAGGTGAGGTGTAGCCGTACTCCTGCGAGGCACTGCTCAGCGCCATCAGGCAGTCCAGCTCCGCACTCAAGTCCAGCACCTAAACAGCACACACATCCACCTCACTACACCTCCAGATTCAACACGAAACAGCACACACATCCACCTCACCGCAACTCCATTTTAGATACCGCAGTAGTAGAAGAGTGTACGATAGCACAGGTGATGCGACGGCTACCTTGTACAAACAGGCACTTTTCTCCAGGATTGCCGTCTGCAGTTGTATCATGACTGCAGTCTCCATGTCTGATAGAAAGGAAACGAAACCACATACCTCATACAGCCACCAAACTCCACATGCTTGCTCACTGTCCACGGAACTACATGCATTAGTTGTGAATGAATACACAGGGGGGCCTCTCTCAAGTGTATTACCTCGAATGTCACAGTGCAAGTCTCCCAGGAGGTCGTCTAACTCTTTAGTTCTCTGGCTGCGATAGTGGAGACGCTCCTCAGACAGAAACTACACACACACACACACACATCAGAATGAATTAAGTTCATTGGCTTTTTATTTTTATTACATACAGAATGGATGTACGTTGAGGTGTTTATCATATCAACTATGGCACACACCATGAAGTCCAGACCGGCTATTTCAAAATCCTCCTTCTCCGCCATGCTGGGCAGCCGGGGCACAGACAGAAGGAAGCCGATCTGCAGATAAGGAGAACGGTTGCTATTCCTCATGTGTAGGCAGTAGATCATCATCATCTAAAACATGTATTTTAGATCATACATCTAGCTCCTTAGGTCATTCATAATTAGTCGGCTACACATACTGATCAGCGTGCTGTGTGTGTTAAGTGTGGCTAAATAATAGATTGAAGGTGACTTTATTGAGGTGCTGTAGACCCAGGTATAGATGAATCACAGTAATACCAGAGGAATGTAGATGACACAGCAGGAGGGGATGCGTGAATCCAGGTGCTCCAGCTCTCTCCTGGCCACATCCGTCAGGAAGTCTGACAGCCCCATCATCTTCCTCTTCTCTGAGGGAGCAGACAGTCCTCTCTGAGACCCCTTTAAACTATAATACTAAACACAAATCCAATAGTATGTACTTCTCACTGATGTGGTTTTCTAGCTCTTTAACCAGCAGGTTCAAACGTACTCTCATCAACAGCAGGGTCCACGTTTGGCTTGATGGTGAAGCGGCTCTCTGTGGAGCTGCTCTCAAAGTCCACCTACACACGACAAAAACAGAACCGAGGATCACACATTCTGAGGGTTGAGATGTACTGAATACATGAAGTGTGTCCTTCTTGTGCATAAGACAGAGAGAGATCTAGGAAGAGACAGAAGGAGAGAGGGAATCAAATGAGAGGGTGATGGCACGACAGCAGATGCTTATGCGTGATGAGAACTGACCACTTTGCTTATAAGGGAGACGATGTATTGAAGGTCATCGGAGAAACTTTCGCCAATCTCCCGGAAGAGACCAACAGACTGAGGCAAGAGACGCATTGTGTCCCTGATACAAACGGCGCTGTACACCGTCTAAAGCGCGCACACACACACACACACAAACCCATGAACTTGAGTTGCTTTATATTGTGTTCAACAGGATCTGTGGTTACATTCTATAAAGCACTGCAGTTCCTACCTTGTAGAGACTCTGCCAGTCAGCCACCTTTGTGTGTGAAAGAGACATTCTGCGCAGGAGAGTCTGACACATACACACACACACACACACACACACACACACACACACACACACACACACACACACACACACACACACACACACACACACACACACACACACATAGAGTTTCTAGCGACAACATCTTTGACAACAGAATTGTTGCGTGGCAGGTGGACACAAACAAGGCTGTTGGAAACGGAAGAGATGGATATACCGGTATGTTCCGGATGTTGCGCAACAAGGACTGCAGGGTGCCGGCGGTGTCAGAGTTGCGTGGCGATGCAAAGAAGCGGATGGCCTCCTGTCTCCTGGACAGCACCGACATGTCTCTGGTGGGCCGCATGAACCACCGGCTGACATATGAGACACAAGTTCAAGTTCAACCGGCAACAAAGGTTTTTCTCACAGCATACTTTTATATCTTATCTTGTAGTTGAAACATTATGAGTTATACCAAATAATGCCTTGATGGAATTTGATGGTTATTAATGTCTGCCATCAGCACAATGCCAAACCTCAGTGGTTGTGGGACTCTTTTCTGCCCACTGGTGCTTTAATAATTACAGAATTATAGTCATTTCGAAACTGAACGAAAAAACAACTGGTTCCTGTTTATATCTGGGTGGTTCTGTGTCCTTGACTGGTCAGAATAAAACGTGATTCATCTTCACAACGAGAACCAGAACCACAGCACATAACCAAAGCAGGAGACCTGGACTTGTTTAATTTGGATTATATACATAACTACATTAAGTATGTCGATCATAGTTACATAGAAATAAAGGTTTTTTTAAACGTTTTTTTTTCCTACCGCAGAAGTCGGGAGCCAAACTTGCACTTGCAACGGTTAAGTATCCCTGCAACATAAACAGACACACTTAGGACATAGTATGTGTTGTTGTATATGTCTGAAGAGAACACTGGCACACTTAAAGGTCACAGGTCTCCATCTCCATACCATAGAGACTCAAGCCCTCCTTTTCGCCAGACTGCAGCTTGTACACCGATGGGTGAAGCTCTGACTTGAAGATCTGCAGAACGCTGAAAGCGATGCATTAGAAAACACAAACACATATTCACCTATATGATGTATTATTATATATGATGTATTGCATCTTTATTTATTCCTATTGTTGTGTACATTAACCACTTTAGAGTTGTCTTACCTGTACGTGTCTCTGTCCACATACACCACACCTGTCCTGAAATGGAAATAAGAAGTAAAGAGTTGACGCGGTCAGAGGAGAAAAGAGTTCATGTTATCTAAGATTCCGTTAGAAGGCCTTCATTCAGCTATCGACAGATACCAGGGAACACAAAGATCCCAACAGCAGTCAATGTTGTTGAAATATATGTTTTGGATCTTTTCACTGATTCTGAACTGATTCACTGATATGACCTTTACTAATAAGTAACAGCACTATGACTAAATAAAACTGTGGATAAACCCTGATTGGTTCGTTCCCACGTAAGAGCAAGTAACTGAGTACTGTGAACAAACTTACGTCAACAAACAAACAAACAAATCTATCTTATCAGTCCAAATGCTCAAACATTTCACAATTCATAGCTCCATAGCACCTCTTTCACTGTCCCTGGTGGGTTGATTGCGTTAATAATATGTGCTCTTGAACATATGTTCGTGTGTTGGTGTGTGTGTGTCTTACAATGTGTAGGTGTGGAACTGTAAGATCGGAACCCCAACACTGCTGTCCTCCAGCTCAACTCCCACTCTCCTCCTGTCCAGGCATTTCAACAGAGCACCTAATGACCGCAACTACCACACACACACACACACACACACACACACACACACACACACACACACACACACACACACGCACATGCACCCAAGCACAGAGATGTTCCACACACTGATGGACATATCGACAGGACATTGTGTGGGCAGTGAGAGCTCACCATGAGGGGGGAGTCGAAGGAGATGTAGGAAGTGAGATAGGAGAACCTCTCTCTCTCTGTGATGGAGGCAGGGAGAAAGGGAAGGTGGGCAGACAGAAGCCTCTGCTTACTGACCTCCAGACCTGCAACACAGGAGGCTTTCAATGGCCTCGTCAGTCCTGCGATCCATCCATCACATAGTAATCAAACGTTTAGTTAAATGTTGAACATTACCGAAGTCCACATATGGATATGTGACCACTTCCGGTTTATAGTCTGGATTTGACCCTGAGATAAAGAAAAAGTTGAGGGGGAAATACAGAACAGTATATTATGAGGGGAAAATGCCTGAACTATCCATGAGGTATTGGCATATGAGCATCAATCAATCTATTGTCTGCTCGAAATGGATTCTACGCAAACTAGCCTAAACTAGCCGAACAATTATATATTATATGGAAAACATGATCTGAAAGTAACACATCTATTTAATCAAACCTGACAATTTTATAAATAGCTTACTACAATCATTTCCGGTCCATTGTGAATATTTTGTTGTACAGAACACAGTGACGTCAGTCACACTTTTCAAAAACAATCCAGCTCACCCAGTCTGTGCATGAAGCGCACCATGCTACGTTCCTGCTTGGCACTGGTGACAATGACATGGGGACTAATCTCCTGAATGACTTTAAAACAAAACAGAGAAAAAAGACAGATAAATAACTATCTGCACCAAAACAAGGTCACATTCTAGTGACCTCCTACACACGCACACACACACACACACACACACACACACACACACACACACACACACACACACACACACACACACACACACACACACACACACACACACACACACACACACACACACACACACATATATGTACACCAACAATACACAACAAGAACAAGATATGTGGTAGTAGGTCAAGGCCATATTTGTATTTGTGAGGGTATTACATAGCATCTTTGCCATTGTACCTCTTTCCAGCAAGCCAAGCTCAGTGTTGTCTGGTGTGTCAGCCATATAATGCAACGTAGCATCTTTGCTGTCATAGAAGGTAAGGCCCACTTGACCATGTTGTGCCAAAACACTCAATATCACCTGTGAATAACGAGAAAGACATGAACGAGTATACAAAATAACTGTTGACAAAACAACGTGTGGACCAGTGGGATTTGGCGTCTCTCACCTCAGGTGACTCTTCCTCCTCCTCCTCATCTCTATTGAGGCTGGCCTGGTTTGAACCGCTCAAAGCCATGGTGTTCTGTCCAGAACCGCTCAAAGCCATGGTGTTCTGTCCAGAACCGCTCAAAGCCATAGTTTTTTTTTCCAGAACCGCTCAAAGCCGGCTGCTTCTTTAACTAAACAAGAGTTATCGCTGTGCTGATTATTAGCCCCAATAACACGTTCAGTTTAGCTCGTTTAAACTTACTTTTGTCGAGTGTTGTTGCCCAGTTGTTAGCTAGCTTGCCGCCCACTTTGGAAGGAAAAGCATAATTTAACTTAATTGAATGACGCAGAATGTATGATGTGTACGTTGAGAAAGTGAAGTAACATATCACTTAAAAGGACACCGCGACCTTGGCCGCCTGTCCGAGCTATCGCGCGCCACGTCACGAGGAACCTGCGTTGCATAATGGATCGGAATAACACTCCTGTCATTTAGGAGATGCGTCGGCCTTCACAATAATAATAATAATAATAATATAATTATTGAGCATGTAAAGCATGTATAACGTTTACACATACGGCTTAAAGCAATGGTACAGTGTGTGGATGAACCTCTAGCACGTTACAAGTTGCAGTTGTTCAGGTTATTATTCAAAGCGTGAATACCTCTTTATATTCTTTATATTCAGACTACCACTCATCTTCAAACGGCTAAACCCAACACCATTATAATAAACAAGGTCTTTATTTTTCACAAAGGTGACAAATGTATACACAAAGTAAAAAAAAAAAACATTTTACATTTTACAGCAGCATTTACAACAAAATAACATTGAATATATATATTTTTTGTACATATATATATTATCTTACAAGAGGTGTGTACAACAAATTAAATGTAAAAAAATCCCACACACATCATTTAACCTTTCATTGATTCAGTATCTCATAAAAGTAGTCTAAACATTTGACTAAGTAAATAATACCCTAGTTACTGTACGTAGAGTCCTGGCTATGTGTGTGTGTGTGTGTGTGTGTGTGTGTGTGTGTGTGTGTGTGTGTGGGGCTAATGGTTGGGAAGCAGGTATTGCTGGAGAACAGGGGGAAGAGGCAGTGTGTTGGTGAGAGTCTTCCTATGTGGTCCCAGAGAACGTCGGATGGTTAGACTGCACAGAGCCATCAGCGCAGGGGGGTCACCTAAAAGGGATCAACAAGCCAGAAGATAAGGAGACAACAACAACGCACTAAATAAGCAAGTCTCAGGCTGCATTGTATTGTCTATAGGTCAGATGATGCAGGAAAACAATTATGACTTATAACTCTAGTTCTATGGTCACCTACAAGAAACATCCCCCTTAAGCTTTGATTATTAATGAGCGACACCTGTGTGAAAAGGGTGTATTGTACACCCTTTGAAATGTCTTTTTGTGTATGTCTTTGTAATAAATGTACATGTTATGCCTTCATTTAATACAACATAAAAATACTGTGTCACTCACGTGTGGTACCGTTAAGGTATCGCAGTCGTATGGTGGCCCCGCCCCTCACACTGCTGACCGCGGGGAACAGCTTCACGCCGCGAGGGAGGTCCTGGAACGCCACGCCAAGGAAGCATCCGTCGACAACGTAGCCCAGAGTTCCTGCGTCTGCATCCAGCACCAGCAGAACACGCTCTGGGATCTCCACGGCTGAACCTGGCCCTGTCTTTGAACCAGCCTCTGGCCTCGCACCTCCCACACCCTGAGTTGTGGTGGTTCTGACATCTGGATACCTCCTGAGAGACTGACCCCCATGCCAGAGCTGGTTGGTTCCCAGCTCCCAGCCCCAGGACTGGAGGTCCCCGCCCAGCAGGGCGTTGTACCCCGACGCCTGCAGAGGGCAGTTGTCACCGGAGACGCCGACCACTGCATGGCTTCCCCTGTGAGCGGGGCTCCACAGCACCTCCCAGAGGTGCAGGCCCGAGCTGACCCCCTTCTCAGCCCTCACCCCATCGCTGCTCTGTTCCACAGGCGTGCGGGTCGCTTCCTCCCCACCGGGAGACAACAGGAAGTGAGGAGAACAGTGAGAGGAGCTCCAGTGGGACCGGGCGTCTCCTGCACCAACGGGAGAAGAGTGCAGCATGACTGACAGACGTGAGGAGGCAGGGACAGCCAGCGTGTGTAAGGCGGATGAGGATGAGGCACGGCCGGCGTCTGTCATCCCTGACATCCAAACCGATAGTGTCAGACCCATTAGTTCCACACAGCTTTTAATATATGAGGGTCAGGTACTTGTCGCTCTTGAATCAGAACTGTGGAATAAGACAATAAGTTACACTTTAGTTTATGTAATACATTGAATTATTCTTTTTTTTATTGCATAGAACTGAAAAGAGATAAACTCTGGCCCACAGTATGCAGTTCATTTTGACAGCTATTACTCATTAAATACCATAAGTAAAAACGAAGCAACTAGTAGGGCTATAGTAGACCAAGCTTAATAATGCTCAATAGCCTATTAATACTAATACATCGTAATAAGAGTAGGCCTAATAAAAAAATCACAATAATAATAATAACCATAATAAATATATCTAACATATTAAAATGCATTTCCTAGAGGTTTGGTATTAATACGTTGTTTATCCTAACATTACCAAGCAGTCGTGTTGTGTAGTCTCCTCTTGTCGGTGTGATTACCGTCACTCCAGTGCAGTGCAGTGTTTGTTTTATAAGTGACTTTATCAACTAGGCCGTGCGTTTCACCGCACTGTTAACGCTGTTCCGTAACGTCATCACATCATTGGTCCAGGGATCTCATGATGTGACGCGACCTCCGCCTCGGGTGCAGCCCCAGTCCTCCTGCATTCAGATGACGCCTATAGAGCTACGGTGCCAAGGACATAGGAATAGTTTGTTATACGATGGCTATTAAAAGGTCGGATAAATATTACGTAAGCGTTTGCCTGTAACCCGCTTCCCTGCTGCTGCTGCTGCTGCAGGGGGAAAATAGCCGTTTGTGTCCCCATTTAACGCGTCCTGTAATGAATATAAACATACACCGCAAAGCAAACAAAGAGGATCACGCTAGGGCTTTTAATGGCAAGAAACATAAAAAGAAAATAGAACCAAAAGCGACTCATTATTCTGGATGGCGCACGCGCACACTTGTCAAGCGAATATAACGAGGATGAGGTAGGCGTCCATAATAGCCTCATGACTATGACTTCATCAGATATCGGCAACCAATCAGAACATCTAGATAGCACACATAAGTGTTGATATACTTTTCTTACAATTATCACTTTAACAAAAACATAATATATATATCATCTATATATATATATATATATATCATATATATCAAAACATGTTAGTTGTGTAGGCCTAAAATAGAGAAAAGGGGGTTTCATCCCTTTCTACTACAGTATAACTTATCTTAGCAACGTATTAACGTATACAGTAATAAAGTAACGTTCGAAATAATCATTTCAAATTAAGTCCTATCTTGTTGGTAACAATGCTTACCCGGCTCTCCCTCAACCATTAGTTGACCTCACCAGTGGATTGTCTCTATATATGTATACTGTCCATTTCAATTAGACCAAATAAAAACAAACAAAAATAGCCAAATCGTATTTAAATCAGATGCCTTGGGTATTTACATTTTCCATTTAGAAAAGGATAGCATATATCCCACTACCGGAGCCTATCCATGGAGAGAGGGTTTACTCTGAATTTAGCATGAATTTATGAAACAATGCCAGTTACTCAAAAAGTCATAGGACTATCTATAAGACCAATTGTTACCTGTCCTAGGTGTAACCTACTCCAAATAAAGATGGGTCTGGTGTAGACTTGATTCTTATTGGGCAATTGTTGTCATGTCCCATCCAGGATATTTAAATGTGATGTTTTCAATGGCATGTTGTTTATCCTCTTTTGTAGCCTACTTTATGAACGTCTGTATTGAGGGCCATTTCAGCCATGTTGCAGATAGCTCACCTACCTAGCAGTACACGTTTTTGTCCTGCAGGTGGCGGTGGAGCTCCACACAGGGTTGTGGTGTGACTAGGGTAGAGCCGCCTGTTGGTACCGCTGGTGGGCCATAGGTATATAGGAATGGGGCTGGCTCTCCCCCGGTCCGCTCAGGAGAAGACCCACGGAGCAGCGAGAGGACTGGCGGCTGCGAAGCGGGCAGAGGGATATACAATACAACCACCGATTTAGCACCGCGTATACTCTTCAATATGGAGTATCTGCTGATGGGGGTGATATTCGATGGTTCGCAGATGTAGACACCGAGTTTGAGGGAGAGCGAGAATTTTGGTTGGCACTTTTGAGAAAATCCTTTCTATTGATACACACATCTGCAATGATGCGGGTGGTGGAGTTGAGCAGGACCACTGTGACTGTACTCTGCCTGGTGGGATACCTCGTCTCCACAGTCGTCACCAAAACACTGCAGGAAGACAATGGCGCCGAAGGTAAAAGTCAATTAACGTTTTAAATTAATGTTTTTCCTAACCAATTCCCCCTGACGATGTACATGTGTCTTTTCGCCGAATAGATCGCTAACTCGCTGGCTAATGGTTCTGCTAGCCACTTAGCTGGTGTTAGCGAGTTAGCCTAGTGGTATGATGTGGGGCAGCATCCCAACTTCATATTGGGGTATTTCCCAATAACCTACCGCATCGAGTACTTTTATATCACATCTGTCTAAAGCCACAGTGTTCCCTAACACACACACTCACACACTCACACACATACCGAGAGCATCCTTTGTTGCGTCCGGTGATGGGATGGATATATCGTGGATATATCCATCGTCGTGGATGGATATATCGCGATACATATGTAACCCTAACTGGCAACAAGTTTATTAAAAATGCAGCAATGGTATCAAAATTTAAATATTGATTGTCTGAGTGTGTAAATTGAGAGCTGCGCTCACAATTTCAAACTTTGAACATTTCACCCCTCATGTCTCATTGGGTTGAATGGCCACTAAGCTGTGTCTTTGTCACCTACATCAACTCACACAATTAAACTGAACCGCACAGGTCAGTATTTCGATCAACATAACTAGGAGTGAAGATACACTATTAGTTAGTATTCGTTTCGTTGTTCCTGCGTCTAACACTGGTCGTCTGGAAAACACTTTACAACTGTGTTTAGCGGCTTCACCTGTCTGAACACACATCATTATAATGGGCTTATCATTGGAGAGTAAACGTTAATGCGTTAACACTAAGCGCCGGGACAACCTAACACCCTCAACATGTGAAGGGCTTTTATGGGTTTAGTTCAAATCCTCTCTCTCCTCCAGGTATGAGAGTCCATCAACTTGATATGTACACACGACACGCCTAACGACCTGTAATGCGTCCGGGCTCTGGTCTTGTGCAAAACAATGTATGTAATGCATGTGTGAGCAATACCGTTTTATGGTATATGGTGAGTAAACATTTCGTTGTGAGTGTTTCCCGGGTTCCTTATTTGTTGGTTGATGGGTGAATGTGAGACCGACCTTCCATTGTCCCCGGAGTGGGCTGTCCCGCTCCAGCAGAGAGCACCGTTGCGTGGAGCCAGACGGACACTCTACCCACAGATATAGATCTCCCTCGCTTTACCACGACCCATAATGGGAATGGCTTTACATATGCACTATATGGAAACCCTCATGGCCAGACAAGGGGCTGCCCGGAATCGAAAACCAAAACTGTCACCAGCTACCCATGTGAACTGAATCCTGCTGTGTCGTGTTCACTGCAAGTGCTCAGTTAGTACACATCACATTAGTATACATTTGGTGCACTGCTTAAAGCATTTATATATTTAGGAACCACTAGCATTGATTTCTTGATGGGGAAGCAGCTGAGAAGCTGATGCGTGTTCACATGGAGTAATGTGTATTAGAGACGGTTGGACGTGTGGCCTTGGATTTGGTACTAGTGGAGATGATGATGATGAGGTAGGCCAGTAGCTCTGCCCCCTGCTGAGTTAATGGTATCGACCACTGCTCTATAATCTTCCTTTTAACCTGACTGGAGAAAGTAGGGGTATTGTTAGCGATGTCTAGTCTTTAATTAATAATGTTTAATGATGCCAAGTTTATACATGTTTGTGTTTAAAGGCAGCCAATGTGTTTGTACGAAGGAGGCGTAACCAATGTCTCAGTTGATTAGTTGCCTCTCATTCTGGTCTATGGTTTGCATTCCCTCTTGCATTCTCATATGTTAGTGATAATAGATAAAACAGCTCTGTAAGCTTTTTGCAGAAACATGCATTTAATGGATGACTAGTTTTACTTGTATTGAATCTTGCCCAGAGCTGAGTTTAATATTGTGAATGCACAAATATACAGTTACCCAAAAGAGAAACGACAACATCCTGACCTTGCTACCCCAAGGGCTAAATGTGATGACTCGATAAGGAGGCATTCACAATGGCAATTTATCATGTGATATCACAACGGTATCGTTTTAAAACTTGGAGTTATGATAATAGAAGTGTTTGGGATCCTGATTGACATTTCATGCTGATAGTAACAGGATCTTGTTCCTGATTCCTGTAACTCAAGTTACCATCAGCCACCACCAGCTAATGTTCTAGAAGCACCCTGCTGCTTTGTTGACACTGACAGCCTGGCAAAGAAACGTTGGAAGCACAGGTGATAAGAAAGAGGAAGTATGAGTGAACACATTTGCTTTAACATCCATTAGCCTTTTATTTATTAATCTCAGATCCAGAAGTTTGACAATGCTATATAGCCGCTATATAAAGTGTGATTTGTCAGACTAGTATTTATTGACCTAGTTTGGCTTTTTATAGTCGGTCAACCAAAAGACAACTCTCCCATTATATGACAAGAAGAACATACTGCTGTGTTTTTCTCCTTTGGCACACATTTCTGTGGGAAGTGGCTAGCCCTGTATCTTATTCAGTTACTTTTAATGGCTGAAAACCCCAATTTCTATAAAACTTCATCCAGCCATAAATGGAAGCCTCTTCACAGTATAAACACTGCAGTGCTATACATTACCCCTTGTCTGGCAATAACATGGATGTTAACAATATGTTCATCAGTCTTTCAGTCATTTGTTTCCCTGTAGTAAAGAGCTTTTAGTCTATAAGGCTGAACGGTGCTAGTGCTGGAAGACTGCAGCTAAAGGAGGGAAAGTTGTGTTGACACAAGCAGGTTGGTCCTATAGCGCCCTTATGGTGTAGTGTGCATCTGCTTCCTGTTCCCTGGAAACCCCCATTCACCTCACCGACCCTCTGGACCCTGTCACGTGTCTTCATCTATTCAGCTCCCTGTTATAGTGCCCTCTTGCCCGTCAGTTACTAAATAACAACCATAATGCTTTTCGTGCCAATTTGCAAAACCCGTCACAGACACATGTTTCCACTTTCCGTTGTCTCATCTCTCATTGTCTTGGCACACACACACACACACACACACACACACACACACACACACACACACACACACACACACACACACACACACACACACACACACACACACACACACACACACACACACACACACACACACACACACACACACACACACACACACACACACACACACACACACACACACACACACACACACACACACACACACACACACACACACACACACGTCAATAAACACACTTAAAAGCGGTACACTGCTGGTTGGGCTGTCGTGGTCCAGGATGAATGGTCTGAGGTCAGATCAATGGTCAGACAGAACTGTCTTTGATGCCTTTTTATTCTCCACACCTGCCTTTCACACACACGCACATGCACACGCACACATGCATGCGCGCACACGCGGCTATAAATTAAGAGATTTGTTACAGGAGTTTTAACACAGGAGCTCACAGCCATGACTTTTTGCCTGACTCCTCTTCTCTAGTATGTAGTATGTAGCTGCCTGCTACATACTTGGGCAGAAAGGAGTCTTCATGCTTGTTTAACAAGGATTTCACCACACACTCTGATTTATTGGTGTGTGTGTGTGTGTGTTCACTCCCAAAGGAGTTCTTTAAAGTCAGCACAGCTGGTATCACTGGGAATCGGACAGGAAGTGAGGTCATCTTTTAGAATCTCCACCCCACTGCCCCCCTACTCAACCTTAGAAAGCCCCTCTTCGCGGCACCGTTTTGATGAGGTCCAGCCTCCTCCGTTCTGTTATTATGATCCTTTGCTGTGGCAGTAGCATTGTAGGAAATTGAGCAATTATGGCCAAAATACCATTCTGAAAACCAAGTACCATTCAATTTCACACTGTGGCTCTCAGGTAATTATGTGTTGAGTTCAGGATTGACACTTTATCCAGCCAAACCTCTGCTGCATCCAAGGCACATTGACTCTATAGCTATAATCTTGTGTGGAGCTCTTTTGGTAGAGCCTCCTCTACATAGTCCAAGTCTGGCCTGCACACAGACACACTGCTGGCGGGGGCTGGGCGGCTGTCTTTGGCACCGATTTATAAAGGCAGGGCTGGATGGCACAAGAGATATTTGGGTGCAATAACTGGGGGTGATGACTGACAAGCTGTGATGAATGAAAAGAGCAGCACTGTCTCTGATCAGTACATGACTGGTCAGTGTGCCAGTAAGTCAGTCAGGGTCGGCCCAGTAGAGCCAGTTTCATGGCATGAGAGATGAATGAGAAGGGACTTCTTGCTTGTTTTATTGCTTGTCATGGTGTGCATTGTTAGTTTGAGCATGCTGAATTCTGCAGACTTGGTGTTTGTGCACTCGAGTGGTGCTAGGTTTAAAAAAAAGTGTGTGTGTGTGACTTACTCACCAGGACTGCAGTATGAGGTACGCCTTGTATTAAGAAGAGGAGTAGATAACTTGTGAGAAATAAGGTGTATTCTATATACCTTGAGAGACCATCCTATGTTACACGGGTCTACATATTGGTGACGAGAGGGTTGATCATACACTGTTGTCAATGTTGGTACTAGTGCTGCTATTTTAGCTGTTTGCTGAATCAACAGAAAGTTCCTGTTGACTCTTTCAGAGCTGCCAACTCCATCAAAGAAGGTGTTTTAATGCAGTTGTTTATCTAACTGGGGTTTTTTTTGGCTTCTTTGAGAGGGGGAAGCGGTCTATTGTTTCAAAAGGGAAGGCGTCTTGGCCGCCGTCCGGGGGGAAACCGAGAGAGGGCCATCGTTATTGTGATTGGTTAGACTGTGGAATGTGCTGCTTTTCAAGTGGCGCTGAGGTGAAGGGGCATGCCACTGAAACCCAACACAGTAGATGAGTTCCCGCCGTTTAAAGCTAACGGCGGCAAAAGGATATACGTCGTATGTCGTTACCTTACGCTGTTGTCTCGCCCCTTCAGCCGGCTCACCGCTTTTATTCCGTTGCACACACACACACACACACACACACACACACACACACACACACACACACACACACACACACACACACACACACACACACACACACACACACACACACACACACACACACACACACACACACACACACACACACACACACAGTATAAAGGCTGATTATTTATTGTTCTCTATCCCCCCCCCCCCCCCCAGAGGTAACCCTGAAGGTTCACCTGAGCGATGCCAGCACCCGGCAGCCCCTGGGAGGTGCCACCGTGGTGCTCTTTATCAACCACACCTCTGTCGCCGTGGAAACCACGGCCGCCGAGGGCAATGCCTACCTGCGCTTCCCGTACCGCCTCGGGACCCTGCTGGTCGTCACAGCAACCAAGCAGGGCTATGTGCCGCGCTCCGCCCCCTGGACACCCTCCACACTTCCTGGTGAGTGTGCTCGGTTTGCTTTTCACTCCACCCAGATTTTTTTATTTATTTTTTATTTATAAAACTACTTATTTTATCCCGAGGGAAATTAGTTCTCTGCATTTGACCCATCCTAGGAGCAATGCATGTTATTCACAAACATGTGAATGCATGTTTTATGGGATATATATAATTTTATTTATTGGTATGTTATTTATGTACTTATTAGTTGGTATATTATTATAGATATATTTAAAATTATTATTTTTATTTATTTATTGGTTTATTATTTATTTCATTTTTTTTTGTTCTGAACTTTTCAGAATATGTCTGCATGTCCAGGCAGCAAATTGAATCCGATCAGCACATTTTGTGCGGAGGGCTTTTGAATTAATGGTGTGTGTGAGAGAGAGAGAGAGAGAGAGAGATGTAGCGAGGTGGGGGCTGAGTGAGGGGGAGACCAGGTGTGTGAGCTAATGATGAGTGGAGTGTGCCATTACTAATTTATTACAATGGATGCCAAGACCCAGTAAGGGGGCCGAAGCCTATCTTTCTGTTCTACACACACACACACACACACACACACCACACACACACACACACACACACACACACACACACACACACACACACACACACACCACACACACACACACACACACACACCCACACACACACACACACACACACACACACACACACACACACACACGTACGTCTCTTGGGAGCCTTTGGGTCAATATGTGTGTGTGCTGAGGGGAGGTGTGCCAGGGAGCAGGGCGTGTTGTTATAAGCCAACGGAACGGCGGCCAATTGGATTAGCACGCTTAGAAACGGGGAACAATGGAGGGATGGAAAGAGGGAAGGAAGAGGAGTGATGAAGTATGTCAGGTCAGGCTTGTGTCCTTCACTGGGAGAACTGCTCTTAATAAAAAAAAACACCCAAGCACCGAATAAACATCAGGTTGGGTTTCCTCTGAATCTCGTGTGCAGAAAGCTCATGACAAACCGTTGGTGACATGTTGTTGTTTGTGCTCCGCCCTGTGCAGTGTGCCAGATGACTTCACCCATTGGCTTCACACACAAAAAAAAAAAAAAAACATTTCATAATTCATATTCATAAATCACAAAATTCAGAAATTCATAATGATGATGATGAACCTTTTTTGTTTGTTTCAAGTTGTTTCCGAGTCTTACGTTTTATATGTTTGGTACTGCCCCCTTGCCTGCGGTCTTGTCTCGTGTGTGTGTGAACTGTGTGCCCGTGTCTTGCAGTCTTCTCGTCGCTCAGCCTGGAGCTCCTACCAGAGAGAACCGCCACCCTGATGGTGTACCATGACGTCATCCAGATCGTCTCTGGCTTTCAAGGTAAGTGTGTGTGTGCGTGTGTGCGTGCGTGCGTGCGTGCGTGCGTGCGTGCGCGCGCGCGCGCAAATTCACCCAAAGTATTCATACGCCTGCTTGTCCTCGACCCCCCGTGGCCCCCCTCCCCACCACACATAACCAAATGAAAACAAACCAAAAAGGGTCCACCCCTATTTTTAGACAAGAGCTCCTAAATGGAGGCCCCGCGTCAAGGGATAGTTTTGTCTCGCCGGCCTTGGTTCGCTTGCTTGTTTAGCGCTGTGTAATTATATTAGAGAAGCACCCCCTCCTCATCCTCTTTTGTCTGCTGTGTTTCCATGACTGACATGAGTGACGTGAGGGCATTGAGTGGAACGGAGGTGACGTGCGTCTGACTGCACTGCATGATCGCACAGAGACAGACAGACAGGCAGGCACATGGACACACACACACACACACACACACACACGCTGCATATCAAATAAGTAAAAGGCAAGCACACGCGCCCCCAGCCATTTGTCACTGTGTTAAACTTGGGGCGCCCCGGGGAGAGATGCAGCCTGGCGTGGGGAGGGAGGGAGAGGAGAATGAAATATGGGGAGAACCAAGGGGGGCGGAGGAGGAGGTGGTGAAGAGTGTGGTCGGCGGGTGGGGTTTAGCAATGGGGACTGGGGGATGGGCGGGGTGCTGTCTGACAGAAGGAGGAACAGACGAGGAGAGCGGGGGGTGCAGCAGGGAGAAGAAATTAAGAGTGAGGGGGGGGGGGAGGAGGAGACGGGGAATGAGGGGTGTTTAGACCAGACTTGTATTGCTCACGACATCAGCATCAGTCTTCAATCCGTGTTGTTGTTCAACGGAAGAGAGAGAACTTTGGAGTTTCCCAAAAGCAAATCAAGACATGATGCGCAAATTCATACAGTATTTGCATTTCCATTTCCATTTTCTATTTGCATGAAATAGATGCACACACACACACACACACACACACACACACACACACACACACACACACACACACACACACACACCACACACACACACACACACACACACCACACAAAAACAAGTCAGCTTGTTTTGTGTCTCATTGCCCAAGAATGTGCTCTGGAGGCTACAGTGGAACCACCATGACATCACCCTGCTGAGTCCAGTGTAAACGCAGACCGTGTTGTATGGTTTATACGACAAAAGGTGAGAACAAAAAAAAAAAAAGGCAGTCTGAGTGGAAAAGAGACGACTGACCGTTTTTGAGAGTTTTTATTATTTAACACCCCGTTAAACCTGGTGTCGGACGGGGGCAACTCTTTCCAAGAACAATAATGACAATAATAATGACAAGGTAATCACGCTCATCAACCACAGCTGCGTCAACCTCTGGAATTTGCCGACACCCCCCCCCCCCCCCTCATGGCCCATATCCCCATCGCCCAACTTAGGCTTAGGCCAGGGAGCTGTCCGGCTGACACACCCTTTCGGGTGAGGTCTGTCATGGGATTGGTCAGTTCTAAAAAGGCTCCAGGGAACTCCAGAGGTATTTTTTTGGAGCTGGCCGTGGGGAGATATAGAAGCACTTATACCCAGTGCAAATAGTCTCAGCCGAGTACCTCTGTTGTACAGTCGCTGCTGACGTTCCTGGGCCTGGAGCTAATTCTACCATGATATCTGTCCCAGTGAATGGAGTCTATGGACTCGATGTCGTATTAAACCACTCCACCAGACCATCTGTCTGGGGATCGTGCCCGCTGGTACGAATTGATTTAACCCCAAGTAACCCATAAAGTTTGCATGGTGTGTGTGACATGAATGATGTGCCTTGATCAGTCAGAATCTCTTTCGGGATTCCATCTCGGGAGATTTGTTCAAACGGCCCCTGTGCACCGGGGCAGTGTACTGCCTCGGGATACTGGGTTGCATAATCAACTTATGTGACCAATACAAATCGGTATCCCTGTGTGCTGCTGTCTAATGGCCCGGAGAGATCCATCCCAGTTCACTCAAAGGGGGGTTTTGATTAAGGGGAACGGGTGCAACGCTTTTGGGGTGGCCGAGCCCTCATCACCGCTGAGCACAGCGCACATATCCGCATATCCTTAACTGACATGCATGGCTGCATGCACACCATTCTCTGAGGGAAACCAACCTGTCAAAGCTGGGCAATACTGTGCCCTAATAACCGAGGACTAGACAGGCGGGAGCTAACCGCAGCCTTCACTTTATGCTTTTTTTTTTTCCCCCTGGAAGCCTAATTTCAATGGTCACTACTGGATAGCAGTGTATATCCCCATGCACACATGGCAATATCCACTCAAGACACCTCCGATAAAGCCCTGGGTCGAACCAGGCTTTGGTGGATCAGGGTTTGCCAAGTCCCTGAGTCCAGTAAAGCCTTATCGATATCCTCAGAGGAGGAGACTGGGGACCACCTGCCTAGAGCACTCGCCCTGCCAGTGTTCCGTTTGGGGAGCTCCCTGTTGTTTTCCCCCGGAATCCGAGACTGGATCCTGGGGAACTTTGGTGAAAGCTGGGGGAAGGGGGCTAGTGCCGGGGGGGGCCGAGCGACAGGGTGGTCATCTGGGGGGCATGTGAAGGGCCACCCTGGTGGGGCGGGCGAGATGAGGGCATTCCTAGCCCCGAGATCAAATGGGCGCAGGAACATTGTGTTTATCGATCCTTAATCGCCTCCATTATGTCGACTCACAAGGCTTTCGTTTTACAAAAGGCATTAGAAAGAGAGACGTGAGCTCCACATTATCTAGTCAAACCATCCTCTGGGAAGACTGTGTGAGGGCTGCTGTAGTATTTTGTTTGTCTGTCTGTGTGTGCGAATGCACTCTTAGCGAATCTTCCTCTGCTTCTTTGAGAATGTCTATATATAATGTCTATCATATTTTGGCCTCACTGTGTCTGTGTCTCTGTTTGTGTGTGTTCTCCAGGCCCCAGGGCCAGGCCGTTGGTGCACTTCCAGCGCAGGGCCCTGACTCTCCCTCCCAATGTGTCCTACGCCAACCTCACCGCCCTGCTCACCGTGGCCAGCTCTCCTGCACAGCTGCAGCACTTTCCCCACCTGCTGGGTCTGGGCCTGGGGGCCAACGCCACTGGTGAGACCCCCCCCCCCCCGTACTAATACAGAGCTGAACGTGTGACTCTGTTGTTTTCAGCAGCAGGGAGAGCGGAGGTAAGAAATAAGTAAAGCCAGAGAGAGAGAGAAAGAGTCTGGAGGAGGAGGAGGAGGAGGAGGAGAATGTGGGGTGAATTTAAACAGAGACACAGTGAGGAGAGACTGTGCGCTATCTGTCTGACCTCCTGAAACTGAAACACAAGGTGGTGGGTGGTGGGGTGGTGGTGGTGGTGTGGTGTGTGTGTGGTGGTGTGTGTGTGGTGTGGGTGGTGGTGTGGTGGTGTGGTGTGTGTGTGGTGTGTGTGTGTGGTGTGTGGTGTCTCTTTCATCTCCTTGAATAAGCCTTGAAAGCACACCCCAACCCCCCCCCCCCCTGGCTGTGCCCCCCCCCTCTCTCTCTCTCTCTCTCTCCTCCTGGCGCCTCCTCCTTTGTGACTGCTCCCACTCCCCTGGTCCCCCACTCCTCCCTCCCCAATCCGTTTCCTTGTTCTACCACTGCTGCTTTGTTTTCTTTCCTGTCCATCTTTTCCTTGACAACTCTTTCATCTGCACCATTAAATACCCCACCTCTACACCCCCTCCCCACCATTTTTAACTTAGCCGTGTGTGTTCTAATGTTTTCTTCCTTCTTCTGCTGCTGATGCTCCTCCTCCCCTGTGTCCCCGCAGAGATGGAGAAGAAATTTGAGTTGACCCCTGTGGCGGCCATCTCTGTTCATCTATTGGCCAGCGACGGAGTGGAGCTGCAGGTGCACGAGCCAATCAATATCTCTGTGCCTCTGCCTGCTGACTGCGGCCTGAAGGAGAACGATCACATCCCAGCGTGGAGATTCGACCCCCGGCTAGGTAACCATGCACACACACAGACACAGACAGACACACACACACACACACACACACTCCCTATCTGGACTCAAATTGCCTAAGCAGCGATATCTGGAGTGCCTCCTTGTGACTGAGCAGTGAAACCATTGTTTGTGCGTGTCTCAGTATCTGCTTCCTGGGTACAACATTCATCATATGAAGAAGATACCTAGACAGGCTTGTTGTTGTTGCCAAATCAACCTGGAATACTATTGGCCCGTCAGCGTGAACAAAACTCCCCTCCACACAAAAAGCTCCCAGTCCGGGCAGAGCGTGGAACACTGTAGCCTTGATATGAATAGTATTATTCATACAGTTCCCAATTAATCTATAAAAAAATGTGAACAGAAATCTGTGCGGATCATATCCAGGGCAGCACAGGGTCGGACCACTGATGTATAATCTCCTAAGCTCAGTCACACTACAAAGACCTCCACGGCACAGGGGCCCACCAGTGAAGTCAGCCCGCAGCCAGGCCTCTCCTCCTGGCTACCCTTGTCCCTTGGAGTCGGACTTCCAGTACAGACGCGGCTCCGATGCCCTGGCCCCTCCCACTGCCCGGCAGTGATTGGCTGACGGACAGGACTCAAATCTGAATGTGTTTGCGCTGCAAATGTGTCTCCTTCGTCCATGGAGGGTATTTTGGAATCGATATCGGAGATCAATAATGGAACCGCTGGGCCTACTCGACCAATTAGAAAGATGCCTGCCTTCTGTGTTACAGAATCTATGGAGGTCCATAACCTCCCAGTTTGAGAGCAGAGCTATGGCTCAAATGATGCAAATGTTTCTATTTAAGAGGAACAAGTGTACGATTTATATTGGAAAGCAATGGTCTTCTGCATTCAGACTTCATGCAGTCATTGCATATAGAGTTTTCCAACTTATGTCCAGTCACTGGATGACTCACTTATGACTTAAAATGTGATTGATACTAAAGTCCATTATATGATTATTAATATTCTATTACAGGCCAACCAGAACCATCACCATGAACCATGTCAAGTTTTGGGATGGCCTTTCTCACAACATTCTGAGCCCGTCAGTGGCCAAAAACAACAACTTTTAGAGGATGTGCGTTGATGAGCCCAATCGCCCCAAAGGGTTGCAATGCAGGCTCAATACAGGACCTAAAAAAACAAACTACAAACCTAAAAAGTGTGTCCACATTAGTCAGACCCGAAATGATTATCCTTTAACATCCCGTGAGCTTATTAGGAAACGGGCCTTGATGGACCGCTGCAGCACACACACACACACACACGCTGGTAGCCCACAGCCCGGAGCTGTGTTCCCACAAGACTCCATCGCCAACCCCTTCCTCCCGAATAGGCCTTGCGTTTCCTAGCAACCAGCCAAATAAATAACACCACAAAATGGCCAGAGTCGTGTGTGTGTGTGTGTGTGTGTGTGTGTGTGTGTGTGTGTGTGTGTGTGTGTGTGTGTGTGTGTGTGTGTGTGTGTGTGTGTGTGTGTGTGTGTGTGTGTGTGTGTGTGTGTGTGTGTGTGTGTGTGTGTGTGTGTGTGTGTGTGTGTGTGTGTGTGTGTGTGTGTGTGTGTGTGTGTGTGTGTGTGTGTGTGTGTGTGTGTGTGTGTGTGTGTGTGTGTGAGATCTGAGCGAGATTGGAACAAATGAGTACAGTGCTTCAGACTGATAGTGAATCATACACTCACAGTAGACACTCGATGCTCTTAACAAGAGACTTGCGTAAACCTGCTTCTTCTTATTTGTCCAAGGAGACGAATCACACCTGTTCGATAAACAAACAAACCTGTTCTCCTTGTGCAACTGTCACTCGATTTTGCATTGTTGAATTTGTTTGTGTGGGATAGTAGTAGGGATGATGTCACACGTGAACATATCAAGTTTTCTTGCCCAGGCTTTAGTTTAGTTAGTTAACTAAACATTAAGCCCAGAGAGTGTATCGGTCTCCAGAACTCCATTGTGCCTTACATTGTCTTAATAACAAAGATGTCAGATGTAGGTTGGATTATATTGACTTTTGGGTTACATGTCCTTTTTGGCTGGCATGGAGCTGCTGCCAAGTTCTTCGGGGCTGTATTGTGAGTTAGCATGGGAACCAAGTGTTTAAATGTCACTATTAAAGGGGTCACACACACACACACACACACACACACACACACACACACACACACACACACACACACACACACACACACACACACACACACACACACACACAGGGTCCCAGTGGAACAGGAAGACGAGAGAAAGGAAATCTTGGCGGAGACACGCACCAGATTTTGTGTGTGAGATGGAGATAGAGGGAGCATTTAAGGAAGGTGCTGAGTCACACAGCTATTCTCTTTCTCTACCGCACCCCCATCTTGTCGAGCATTGTTGCTTTATCTACTTTTCCCTCCATTTCCTCTCGACAATGTTATGTTCCCTCTTCCTTGTTCCCCATGCCTTTCTCTTTCCTTCCTTCTACATTTCCTTTCCTTCATGCAGATGCATATACACACACAGAGCTGTTTGCTTTATGTTGCTATAAATAACCTAGTCACTTGGCTCTCACCGGTCCCCAAGCGCCAGCAGAGGGTCTCAGACCTGAGAGTGTGTTTTGTTTCCTTCTAACCCTGATCTACTGCGAGACAATTAACCAATGCCGTTAGTTATATTGTGGTTCTTTTTATGACTGCTCTGGTGTGCTGACTGCTCCTCCACGCGGTATTCAACCCATTGAGTCTTTGTGTATGCTTCCTCCCTGTGGCCGAATTGTGGAACTGCAAAAACATTTGGCATTTGTATGTCAGTGCTTCACTGATGGTTACAACTCGGGGATATATTGAGCTCTCCAAGAATTTTCAGGGAGGAGTCGAGTTGTAAGTGCCTAAATATCTGGAGAAGAACAACTGCAGTGTAGTTGAGCAGGGTGATGTCAGATGTATTCTGAGTTGATAAGAGCCAGCTGCCCATTGCAAGGTTGCTATTCAAACAAGCCTTTTAAGAACTGGCTGAGAATGTGTCGGAAAACATTTCTGCTGATCTTTAATGTTTGTCTCGGCCTGTGTGTGTGTGGTCCTTTCGTTGTTTTGGAAAGATGGTTACTTTAAACTTGTCATTACTCCAATAATGTTTGTATGCTTGGGTAGTTCTCAGCCTCACTCGGAAGTCTGCTAAATGGTCTCTCTCTCTCTCTCTCTCTCTCTCTCTCTCTCTCCCTCTCCCTCCAGGGGTCTGGTTAAAGAGCAGTCTGGGCTATGTTCAGAGGGAGGGCCAGCAGCTCACCCTGACCTACCTCGCTCCTCAGCTGGGATACTGGGTGGCAGCCATGTCCCCCCAGCACTCTGGTGAGAAGCTCCTGCCACACGGGCCCCCCCGGTTACTCTATTGATCCTCACACACTCCGAGTACTCTGCATGGATCATGGTTTTGATCACCATTGCAGTGAGACCGTCGAAGAGACAATACACACACTTCTACACGATATATGAGGAGAGGCGGCGAACGTTGTCATTCAAGCCTAGGCATGTCAGCTAATTCTCCAACATTTTGTTTTTCATAAGTACTTGGAACTTGGAAGCAATAAACACAGTAAGAGCGTGGCCTTGTGCATTTGACATCAGTCGTAGCGTTTCTCCATCGGCTCACTTCTGATTTCCTCTGGCGCCTCTGCTCTCCCTCAGGTCTGTTGGTGGCCAAAGACATCAGCACGTACCACACGGTGTTCCTACTGGCCATTCTGGGAGGGATGGCCCTCATCCTGCTGTGTCTGCTCTGCCTGCTGCTCAATTACTGCAGGTGTGTGTGTGTGTGTGTGTGTGTGTGTGTGTGTGTGTGTGTGTGTGTGTGTGTGTGTGTGTGTGTGTGTGTGTGTGTGTGTGTGTGTGTGTGTGTGTGTGTGTGTGTGTGTGTGTGTGTGTGTGTGTGTGTGTGTGTGTGTGTGTGTGTGTGTGTGTGTGTGTGTTTGAACAAGTACCTTTTTTTCCTTGTTAATCTCATCTCAAAGCTTTTAAATGGTTCATGTGAAATTCACAAACTCACATTTTTTGCAAGCAAAATTGTAATTTTGTCAATGTAAATTTGTTTTATGGGGTAAAGGGTCAATTTGAATTGACCCTTTACCTCTTAAAACCAATCAATTTAGAGTTGTGGTGTGTCTAACATGTGTGTAGGTGTTTTCAGAGATGCGTAAACACATTTGCATTTTCACATCATTCACAAAGGGAAGAGCATAACGATGATGTCATGTGTGGGCGGACCAAAGCATTTAAAAACAATGGTTTCACTTGAGACTAGCGGAGAATGCAACAACTTGCCAAAACCTAATGAGAAACATGATTTCTCTAAGGCTATAGCCGAGGCTTGTATTTAATAGGATTCGAGTTATACTCTTGTCTAAGTGAGGAGAGAAATGCAGTTTATGTGTACGAATACACATTTCCTTGAATTAACACCACCATTTATTGTGTACAGTAGTATATAGATGTAATATCATTTGATTTGCCATTTGCAACAAGTACAATGGTATGTTTACTTCCCATTCCTTCCCGCAGTGTAAAATTCTAGAAGACAATACTATATGAATACTATACACAATACAATTAAAAATGAACATAAAAAGAATAATGGATTGATGGATGATAGGCACAGGTTATATTGTGTAAAAAGCATTTAAAAGCATTTTAAAGTGCCAGTAGTGCATTATATAGTAAAGCATATCATAGGTAGTAAATAGTGTTGTTTATAGTATAGTATTGTAAAGTAAAGTACTGTTGTTGGAAATTCATACTGCGGGAGGAAATGGGGAGCGTTCCATTGTACTTGTTGCAAATGGCCAATACAAATCCTCTTGGATCCATGGACCCCCATACAGTACCTAAGGCACTCTACTGATGAACGCAAAATAAGAGGCGACACTGCCCCAGCCGAGCTGTGGGGCTGTGAATCACGCAAACCTCTTCTCCTCCCTGGTGTTGGTCAGGCGGCGGTGTGGGAAGCTACGAGGGTCCCACCGGATGTTGACCCTGTCCTCCGCTCTGGACAGCAGCAGCAGCAAGCGGGACCAGGCCACCTCCATGTCGCACCTCAACCTGCTCAGCAGCGAGGTGGGCCCTGCAGACATGACCGTCGCTCTACAGGGAGGGTAGCACACCCTCGGCTTTTCTCCATCCGGTTTACATCAACGCTTTTTTAAATAGATGTGACTATAGGCACAATGTGCTATATGTGTTACTTTAAGCTAGTTCCAGTCAAAATGTGTAAATATTTTTTGAAAAACACTGTTTTCCTTTTTTTACCATGTTCAAAACAACTCTCAATTCTGAAGTTTCAACTCTGGATTTACAGCAAGAATATATTATCATAATAGATCTGGATTCAGATCCCAAAATCGAATCAACTGTTCCTTGGCCCATAAGTAATCATAACCACCCCAGTTCCAAAACATAACTTTTTGAGTTACCTTGCTAACGGTCAAACAAATAAGCAAACAGGGGAAAACCTCCCATCTTTGATGGCGTAAGTAAAAAATAGCATCATGGATTTATTTAATTTAGAATATGGCCGCAATGTGGAATTAAGCAGCTCTAAATGTTCCAACTAGCTATCGTTTACATTGATACCTTTTGATAGTAGTGTGACAGAGGATTATGGTTGAGATCTTGTCACATATCACTGAACTTAATACAACCGCTCACTAAAGTTAGCATGTTCCATTAATTAACCGGCATGTCGTGTAGCAGTGTTTTGAACCAACCTCAGTCATGGGTTTGTTTTAAATACGCACATTTTAATATCCCTTTAACGGTGTCTCAAAATAAGTCTTTCCAGGCATACATTTATTTAATTATTTGCAAAAATAAAAATTTGGACCCCTGGTCATCTAAGATGCTCTACACATCCCTGGTGAAACACCCCAACTATCCTGCCCTGACCAGACTGTCCTGCCCACATTTGAATGAATTCCAATGTTTTGATCATAGGTGCAACTGGAGCTGGTTTCCACGGCTACCGATGCCGATATGACCACGCCGATGCTGAAGCCCTCGTCCTACGAGCAGCGTGACAACCACCACCAGCAGCAGCATGACTTCATCTCCCAGGGTAAACACAGCCGCTCCTCCCTGACCAACAACAGTCGCCAAGGCTCATCGCTCGGCAACCTGACTCCGCGGAGCCGTGACTACAGGCGGTCGGTGGACACCTTCCCACTGAAGGCGGCGCTCTGCGCCGGAGCGGACCTGGGCTACCGCCAGTCCTACACCTCCGTTTCCTCAGCCAATCGCATCTCGGACGGCCTGTCCTCCTTGTCCGCCCACCAGGTGAAGGGGTCGGCCGGCCAGATGAGCAGCAGTGGGGACGGGGCCTGTCTGTCACCGTCCTGCCCTCCTCACACCCCCAGCCGGGGTGACGCAGTGGAGGGCCGCCCCCCCGACTACCTCCTGTCTCGCTCGGTGGACCACCTCGAGCGCCCCGTCCCGCAGCTGCTCTCGCGGCCCGGTCAGCTGCTGTGCTGTGGCTCCCTGGACATCCTGAGTGGCGGAGAGGGGTATCCGCGGGTGCGGCCCACCCTGGTGATCCCGGCCCACTACATGCGCCTCCCGGGGGAGCATCCGCTGTGCGGCCAGGCCCTGCTGCTGCAGACGGACCAGCAGAGCGACCTGGAAGACCTCCAGGCCGAGCTCAACGCCTCCCACTCCCAGCAGCAGCCCCTGGGGCAGGCCAACGGAGGCTGTGGTCCCGGGTCCGCCCGGCAGGGTGAGCGGGAGGGCCACGGGCTGTCCGAGTCCCTCTCCAATCCCACGTCGCTGGGGGAGACGGGGGGTCTGGTGGAGATCAACAGTGAGGACACCCTGCTGGCCGAGAAGACCCTGATGGCGCTGCGTGGAGGGAAGCCCCTGCCGCACCCGCGCGCCTGGTTTGTCTCCCTGGAAGGCGACTCCAACGCTCACATCCGCCACTCCTACATCGACCTCCAGCGGGCCGGTTGCCAAGGCAGCACCCCAGGCACAGGTCCGAGGCAAGGTGAGAGAGGTGTACGAGGCGGGGGCGGGGCTGGTGGCGGCAGGCGGCGCAACGCTAACTACACCAGCCTGGACTCTGGGGTGGATCTGAACGAGCCCAGAGTGGGGCGCAAGGGCAGGGAGGAGGAGAAGGAGGACATCGGGGAGAGAAACAAAGACACGCCGAAGAGCACACCCCCAGCCATGACCACCTACACCAAGCTGGTGTATGTGGATGATCTGGACCGGGGAAGCAGCGAAGGGGAATCGCCCCAGTCCAGCCCTCAGGACAGCACAGCGGGAGACCTGCGGTCGGACGAGGCCCCGGGCCACGCGGAGACCTTAGAGGTGGCCCCGGTCATGGTCCGGTCCGAGTCCCCTTCACCCGCCTCCTCCTCCTCCTCCGTGTCCCCTCCTCCCTTGCCCACGCCAGAAGGAGAGACTCTCAGGGACTTGCTGCCGTCTTCCCCCGACGACGACGGGGAGGACGAGAAGAAAAGCCCCTGGCAGAAGAGAGAAGAGCGCCCCCTGCTGTCCTTCAACATGAAATGACCCACGCCAAGCTGCTTGACCCGTGAAAAAGCATCCATCACATGAAGGATTAAGTGCATTTAAACATGAATCCCCTCTGCCCCCTTTTTATAGAAGCACTGAGGAAACACTAGGGCACTCTGAACTCTCCTGGTCACTGTTGGGTAAATGACCACTGAAGTAGGACTGCACCCTCCCCTCTCTCTGCCTCCACCCTCCACCATGCGACCGATCATCACACACACACCAAGCCAAAACATCTTATTTTATGCACAACAAAATACATGCCTTTCTTTAGTTGTTAGTCTTACCAGGCTAGTAAATTGTGTGTGTGTGTGTGTGTGTGTGTGTGTGTGTGTGTGTGTGTGTGTGTGTGTGTGTGTGTGTGTGTGTGTGTGTGTGTGTGTGTGTGTGTGTGTGTGTGTGTGTGTGTGTGTGTGTGTGTGTGTGTGTGTGTGTGTGTGTGTGTGTGTGTGTGTGTGTGTGTGTGTGTGTGTGTGTGTGTGTGTGTGTGTGAACTTTTCTATTGAGCCATACTGGGGGACCTCCATTCCTAAACGCTGTCTGAGCTAGAGCAGTACGACGATGGAAGGCCGGCTGCCAGAACCATCTACTCAATGTTACATCCAATACTAAGCTGTGTAACTAAAAGGAATACGAAAATACTCTAGCCAAGTAAAGTAAGCCAATATGAGACAGGTCCCCCCCCCCCCCCTGTATGTTTTACATGAAACACGTTTATCGCCGCACCTCTTTTCTTTAGTTAGTTTGTTGTGACTGATGTGTTGTGGGACTAAGGCGCGTACAATCATCCCTTCAGGCAAACCACGGCTGAACACATGTTGTGATGCACGCCGCTATGCTACGTGTAAACTACCACTATGGCTACACTCGGGCAACTTGTTTTATGACTTTCCTTTTTTATTTTATTATGGTTATTATTATTGTTGTTGTTGTTGAACCACTGACTCTGGCATATTATGCTCTGAAGGCTATGCATCACTTTTATACAGTTGCTTGAGATGCCTCTTTTTGTAATTATAACTACTCTTGTTATTTTGAATTGCCAACGTGAAGTATTTTTGTTGTGTTTTAGTTTTATTCATATATGTTACGCATTCTTTCGACCTGCCTTATCGTCGAAATTACAAACGTTTTATCCCAAACAAGCTTTTGCCTTTGTTTAACGCAGTTTTTTTCCCCCCGGCTTGTCTTCATTGTCTTCCAAGTGCCTTTTAAACAAGTTGACTCTATGCATCTCTTAAACCTTATTCCCTTATTTATTTCTCACCTTCCTTTGCCTTCAGCTTTTCTCTGCTACCTCACCCCATCCGCCAGTCACCCACACACCCGTCTCCACCCCTCATGTCACGGCCCTTCCTATAATGAATGAGCTCATGCAGTACACCCGCTCATACCACTAGCGCTCACACACACACACACACACACACACTACACTCCAAACTCTGAAAGGTCTTTCTGCTAAACCAAGGCCCCTGAGACATTGAACATGTATAGCTTATGTAATTCCAATGTAGCATGGAATCAAGCAAAGATGCAATGTGAGAATTAATTAATTGCAGGTCATACTATAGTGTTTATATTTCAGTTGTGTGAATGGTGACTTGTGGGACTAAATTATGATACGTGTCTTTTCATGTATGCATTGCTACAGACTATGATACTGTTTGAGTTTGAAACACTAAGATGGCAAAGAATCCAGGTTTGTGTCATATTGCTGATCACAGTGATTGATTGTGTGTGTGTTTTTCTTGTCGATTTCCTTTCTCTGCCTGGTCTAGTGCTCGGCTATGAATGACTCTCTCTCTCTCTGTGTGTATACGAGAGTGATCATTGATACCATAATAGGGTTGAGTTGCACTATATTTTACTGACGACACCCTGTGTGTGGTTATCAGTTGCTTGTGTTGTATTCAAAGCCTTTTATTCGAAATAAACAGCCAAAACCGTGTCTTTTGTGTGAGTGTTATTGAACCAAATGCGAAAGATCTATTCGCTTATTATAACATACGGTTCTAGTTTTCAAACGATACTATTTCGTGCAATGTAGTTGGTCATGAATATATAGTCATGTGGGCGCGTCACTTCCTACACTGGCCGCTTGTGGGCGCTGTTTCTATTGTCATGGTCTTTGTTTTTCGTCCCCACCGCCTGCCCCCCTGTGTTATACGGTAGCAGACTGTTTTTTTTTTTTTTTTTCAACATTTTCATGATGGCGGAGGACAGTGAGTCTGCTGCCAGCCAGCAGAGCTTGGAGCTGGATGACCAGGATACCTGCGGTATAGACGGGGACAACGAAGAGGAAAATGAACATATGCAAGGGTGAGGATGGCCTGTTTTCAAAGTGGCTCAGAGTGAGACGCCGCAGAGCTAACGAGCAACCAAGCCTCTCTCTGTATTTAGACTACGCTTGTGGTGGAGCAGCGGCTAACGCAGTCGTCCGCAGTAGTAGTAGTGGGGCTAATGCTGGTTGACATCAGCACATCCCTCCCTCATGTGGGGCTGATCGTTGGGTAAACACGCTGCTCGGGAGACATGGCTACAAGGGGGGTGGCGTGGTGTGCGGGCATTTTCCTCAATTGCCCACACGTGTAAATTAAAGGGTTAGCTTCATGGCTCCCTAGCAAGCATGCTGTTTGCATGGGAATGACAACCGGTTGGCTAACACTAGCCGTGCGGCTCAGTCCTTTGGTGGGGGGGGGGGTCCGCTTGTGTTTGTGTGTGTAGACTCTACCTCATTCTGAAGAGGGACCTCGTCTGCTTTTGTCTGTTGTTTTTATTTATTTATTTATTTATTTAGGAGCCCAGGCGGAGATCTGGGGGCCAAGAGGAAGAAAAAGAAGCAAAAGAGAAAGAAAGAAAAGACGAGCTCTGGGGGAGCAAAATCGGACTCTGCGTCTGATTCTCAGGAGATAAAGGTGTGATGAGGAGCGATGATAATAATACAGCACTGTGATTAAGGTGTGACGGGCAGCAGTAATAAAGCACCGTGATTAAGGTGTGACGGGCAGCAGTAATAAAGCACTGTGATTAAGGTGTGATGGGGAGCAGTAATGAAGCAATGTGATGGGGAGCCGTAATGAAGCACTACTACGTGACGTGCCCTCATGTCCGCCCTGCGCAGCGTTCTCCATGCCGCTTGTGCTGTCTCTGCTCTGTGTATTGTTTCGTCATCTGTTCCCCGTGTCCTCCGCCTGTAGAACCCTGGTTTGCCCATGCAGAAGCTGCAGGATATCCAAAGAGCCATGGAGCTGCTGTCGTGCCAGGGTCCTGCCAGAAGCATCGATGAAGCGACCAAGCACAAGTATCAATTCTGGGACACACAGCCTGTGCCCAAGCTAAGTATGTATATCTTTACTCGGCAGTCTGAAGGTTTTTGTATTGAATATCAATTGAACCACCATGATTTTTAGGTTTGTCCAAAGGGACTTACTTTCACACACCTAATGTGTTGTGCAATGGATGCCCCTATGTACTATAGAACTTGTCTTAGGGTTCAGGGGGTCGGTGGTTTACCAGCTTTGTGTAAGTTCAAATTTAGTCTAATTATAAGGTATTATAGGTATGCACAGACTTGGTAACCAATAGTAACCGTCCAATTAGATACCACTTGCTCGATTAAGGGAAAACATGATGTTTTATTTAAACAATGTTCCTTTTGAATCATCAATAACTGAGAACAGTGCAGGATTTTTGTATTGCAGGTTTTTAATGAACGTTTAACGTTTGTACCCTGAAGTGTAGATATTAACTGTTGTAAGTGGCTAATAATAATCGATAAAATGCGAAGGGATAGCAAAAATATTACTCGTTTTTGTATAATTTCATGTTGGTGTTTATTAATTGCAACGTTAACTAAGAAGAACAAACACTAACTCATTTATGAGGACTGCTCTGATACAATCTTTTTTTTAAATTTATGATAGGCCGATCCGATACCGATCAACAATTATAATTTTTTACAGTTAAATATATGCTAGAATTACTTTAAATCTGCGGCAGGCATATATATAGGGTATGCCACACAGACCCTATATAAAACCTAGTATTATGTTAGAAAATCAAGAATATTTTATAAAAAATACAATTTATTTTCTTAGTATTTATTATCATTCTAGGAAGAAAATGTCACATATACATTAAGATATGTATTAACTGTTTAATTAACAAACTTGATCTGGCAATGGACATGTGTGATGCCAAATATCTGTACTTTTTGCCCTCTGTGATGTGGCGCAGACCTATAACCCAGTGGCACATGGGCTAACCCATCGTCGGTGTCGTGTGTTATGATTTTAAGAAGTCAATCAAGTCGCTTAGATAGACGACTTGGGTTGTGTGGCTTTTACTGTCGATAGATTTTGCTATCTGATGACGTCCACATGACGACGTTGCTAGTTATACATTGACACGGTATATTGGAAAAAACAATACATTGATACTTTTCACAGCTGGCACTATAATTGCTGCTAGCTAGCTACTGGCCTGATTCAGCTGAATCAATTATGTTATCAGTTAGATGTTTTATGGTTTGTTTTATTTCAATATTATGCCGTGTCAGTGAGTGACAATAAAAGTCAGACTGCATGATGCAGTAGGTAGCCAATGTTTCAAAAGTGTAAAACTCAATTGACTCTCTGTTGTATTTGGCATACTTACAGTATATACTCAATAACTCAATAAAATAAATGTTACGCAACGTCCTCTTTAGTGAATTAATCCGCTCTTTTTTTGTAGCACCATCCAAAGTGTGGAGGGTGCTAGGGGATGTCTGCTAAATGTGAGGGCCAGTGTAAGATGTAGGTATAAAATGTATCAATCAAAAATAGCTTTTAAAGTAGGCTATACAAGAAATTAACACATTTACAATCATTACCTATTTCAGGACCTATTTTAGACTTTGATGGTTCCATCAGAGAGGATCCCCTGTGTGTCCCCCCCCCCCCCTGACAGTGGAGGTACACTGATGGCAGTGATGGAATCAAATGTGGTTCACAAATCGAATGCATATGGGTCCCAAAAAGTAGTTTGCTTCTTCGGCAAAGCAGCCACAAGCCTTGTGCTGTGAGGTTATTCATACTTCAATCGTTTAACAAACCTGTAAATCACGACTAAAGATGACAATATAGGACTACTCACTGAGCTTGAAGCCTGTTCTCCAGTGTGTAGCCGACCTTTATTGAGACTCGGGGCAATTTTAAAGGGGAATAACGTTAAAGGCAGGACAAGCATGAATTGTCTCAGCGACTGAACATAATGAGTTCTCCACAATTGGGCTAGTTTTTGAGTCACGTGATACAGTGCTCCTGTAAACAAAAACAGTTGCGTTGATCTGCCGGTCACCGATCACGTGTTTAGGACGTCTATATCGGCCGATAACGATGGGTGGCCGATCGAACGGTGCACCACTCCTACCGATGGGGTTTCAAGTGCCATTGGAGTTATTTATGTGTTTAATGTGGGTTTGCTTTATTACACATTTGGCAAACTCGTTGACTTTGCATTGAGCTGTTTCCATGGCAACTCTGGGGTTATACAGAGTTGTTTTTTTGTGTAGTCAGGGAGGATTGGTAAAATAAGCGTTCTTCAGAGATGGACCCATTCAGCTGAGAAAAAGGCTTAATTTAATTATGTTAAAAGTGTAATGGCATTAATATTACGTCTTAAATCTTGTTTAATACCAAAGCATACATATAGACAATATATGCCATGTGGAAGAGTAATGCAAGTGGGTGTTTTTCTTTAAATCCTTATTTGCCGTCATACAGATGAGGTGGTTACGAGCCATGGACCAATTGAGGCTGACAAGGAGAACATCCGGCAGGAGCCCTACTCCTTACCTCAAGGCTTTATGTGGGACACCCTGGATCTCAGCAACGCAGATGTGGTGAGTGCTGTCAGCTACGTATGCACTCACTGGTCAACACATTCTGTTGCCACGACCACATATAAAACAACCCTGTGCTTTCTCTTGTCCTCCTCTCGTCAGCTGAAGGAGCTGTACACACTGTTGAATGAAAACTACGTGGAAGACGACGACAACATGTTTAGATTTGATTATTCGCCAAACTTTCTGAAATGGTAAGAATCTCTGAATAAATCGTATCTCCATTTGTCGGGCATCGTCGGGTTAGTTAGTTCCAGGTTTTAGTTAAATATCTCCCTATTTAAAATGCATTGCTTGGCCCATTTTGACCTGGTCCTTTCTTTTCCTTGCCCTGCCAGGGCTCTCCGTCCCCCTGGCTGGCTCCCCCAGTGGCATAGCGGAGTGAGAGTTGCGTCCAATAAGAAGCTAGTGGGCTTCATCAGTGCCATCCCTGCAAGCATCCATATCTATGATACGTGAGTGGCCCTACCTCTATCTAACCCTTCATAACCACCCACAGCTTACTAACTATAGGCTACACACATATGACACGGTTGGATCTGAAAAACCAGAAGCGTTTAGCTTCCTTTCCTTCTTTTCACCCCCCTTCCACTCACTGTTACAGGCTAAAGAAGATGGTTGAAATCAACTTCCTGTGCGTTCACAAGAAGCTGCGTTCAAAGCGCGTGGCCCCGGTGCTGATCAGGGAGATCACACGGAGAGTGAACCAGGAGGGAATATTCCAGGCTGTCTACACCGCCGGAGTGGTTCTGCCCAAACCGGTGTCCACATGCAGGTACACCCCTCGGCGGTGTTCGTCAGACATGTTGATGTCTCTCACCTGTCAATCACAAGATGTATAAGTACAATCTTTCAGTAGTTCAAGATTCAAGAATTTGAATTGCCAATGGCAAATTTGTACAATGGCATGCTTACTCCCCATTCCCTCACGCAGTATGAAATCCCAGAACACAATACTTTAAGAATAGACACAATCTATACACAATAAATAAAAAATGAACATAAAAATAACAATAAAGTGATTGATCGGTGATATGTGTTATATGGTGCAAAAAACATTTAAAAGCATTTTAAAGTGCCAGTAGTGCAGCAGCATCGTGAATACAGTCCAGTACAGTACAGTACCTGTAATGAATATGAGTCCAGAAAGTCCAGCAAAGTATGACCGTGTAATGTTAATGACAATGTTATGATAGTGGTAGCACTCCTAGCAGTTTAGTAGCTGCACTGCCTGCTGATAAAAACTGTCCTTGAACCTGCTAGTCCTTGTACGGATGCTGCGATGTCTTTCATCTGTCAATAACAAGATGTATACGTACGATCTTGTAGTGTTAATAACATGCACTTTGTGTCTCTCCATACAGGTACTGGCATCGTTCTCTGAACCCCAGGAAGCTGGTGGAGGTGAAGTTCTCCCACCTGAGCAGAAACATGACCCTGCAGAGGACCATGAAACTCTACCGGCTACCAGATGTAAACACCGTAACCGCTTTTTCACTATAGGTGCTTTCGGACCAAACTGTTCTGGGGACTGGAGGAACTAGTAACTAGGGACCTGGGGAGGAGAAGTTCCTTCAAGGGCTTTCTCTGTTTGCATTGGCACCGCCAACAGGAACGTTACGTAACATCTGCGGAAAATGGCAGCGGAATTGCTAGCGAATAATTTTACATTTTTGCTGGCCTATTCAAACCTGCATTGTATTTCCTTCGTTGTTGGCCAAATTTTTGTCTGTTTCTTCTATTCCGTTATTGTTAAAGCGCTGTTTTTATAACTTACTTTTGAAAGCTAAAGGTTTTTTATAAATCATCATCGGTGGTGTATCGGCTCGTGTTCGACCAATCACCTAAAACCAAGTCAGCAAAGGTTCCCCTTTGCTGTAACTGCTTTGAAGTAGGAGCTTAAAAAAAAGTTTCAAAACAGCGTTCTGGGAACAACACTGGTTCCTAGTTCCTGTGGTGCAAAGTAAGAAAGAGGACCGTTAGAAAGAGGACAGTTCCTCCAATAGTTCTTAAAAAAGATTCCTGCGGTCCGAAAACGCGTATTGGCACTTTGAGCTGCAAGTAATGCGTCGCCTCTTGATCTGTTCACACACCCTGCAGACCACTAAGACCCCAGGCCTCAGGCAAATGGAGAGGAGCGACGTCGGCCAGGTCACGGAGCTGCTCCAGAAGCACTTGCGACGCTTCCAGCTAGCGCCCTCTATGGGAGAGGAGGAGGTGGCGCACTGGTTCCTGCCACAGGAGAACATCATAGACACATATGTTGTGGAGGTATGGGAAGAGGCTGCTCTATTTTTAGTTCTACCGGCATACAGTCTCCTAATGTTTTATCCTCATAAAAATGTGTTCATTCTGAAGACATTTACTTAAATATCTGTAAGCATTTTTGCCTTTTGTTCCCCTTGCTGATGAAGCAACATTACCATGAGTCTTTTCTTGTCAGGGTGCTAGTGGTGTCCTAACAGACTTCACTAGTTTCTACACCTTGCCTTCTACTGTGATGCACCACCCGCTGCACCGGAGCCTGAAGGCGGCCTACTCCTTCTACAACGTCCACACACAAACCCCACTGCTGGACCTCATGAATGACTCCCTGATCCTGGCCAAAATGGTAATGCCATTTTGGCTTTTTTGTTACGACAGCCGCTGATCAACACTAATAAAAAATCTATTGTGTAACATGTCAGGATTCAACGGTTGCCAGGGGGTTGACCCAACAATCAGAGCTTGATGTTTTATTGTAATATTTTGTCCTATTTGTTTGTGTCGAACAGAAAGGATTTGACGTGTTCAATGCTCTGGATCTGATGGAAAACAAGGTGTTCCTAGAGAAACTCAAGTTTGGTATTGGAGATGGGAACCTGCAGTATTACCTGTACAACTGGAAATGCCCCCCGATGGATGCGGATAAGGTCAGTAATGCTTGGCTCTAGGCTCTCTAAATGTTAACATGCGGCAGTCTACCTGAGCCGTTAACTATTAAGACACATGTTAACATGCTGCAGTCTACCTGAGCCGTAAACTATTAAGACACATGTTAACATGCTGCAGTCTACCTGAGCCGTAAACTATTAAGACCATGTAACATGCTGCAGTCTACCTGAGCCGTAAACTATTAAGACACATGTTAACATGCTGCAGTCTACCTGAGCCGTAAACTATTAAGACACATGTTAACATGCTGCAGTCTACCTGAGCCGTAAACTATTAAGACACATGTTAACATGCTGCAGTCTACCTGAGCCGTAAACTATTAAAAGTGCCCCCAGCATGGTTCCGTTTCAGTCAAATATTTCTTACGAATTCTATGCTAATCCTATTCAGGCAGATTTTTGTTTTAAACTTCAGACTATAATATAACGTTTCTGTGCTCCTTATTCTGTTTCAGGTTGGCCTTGTTCTTCAGTAGCACGTCTCTGGAAATGTTCTACACACACACTCTGATGAAGGGGGGTTGGCAGTGACCCTGGCCTGTACCTTACCGGACATGCTGGTAGCCTGAGCTAGACAATGGGAACGACTCCAATAAAATCCAACAGGTGAATGGGAGACTTGCGATATTTGAAGCATTCCTCCCTCAATCGGTTATCATCCAGAATGTTCTGTTTTTCACCCGAGGGGAACTCTCTAATCATCAAAATCCTGAATGTGAAGTCATGCTATGCCTGAAATATTCCTACAATACAATGCTACAGATACAACATGACACACAAGACAAGACACACGGAGACAAACAGATCGGCTGAGCATAACAATATTTGAATTACCTGATACCTCCATATAGTGAATCCTGGTGGTCTTTCTCTGCAGGGCAGTGTTACATTGGTCTGCAATTTCAATTGAATTAATCAAGGTCAAAGAAATGGATATAAAGCTATCTTATTGATAATTCTTTAAATATATTTTTTTGACTTTTTAAAAAAAAAATCTTTCTGACAACTAAGGCTAGGTTATGGTGACCTGTTCTGCAGCTGCAAGCAGTTATGTTGTCTGAAAGCCGATTGGCTAATTTCCCCCTGTCTGGTACTTGTTACACTGTGTGTAAAAAGTTTCTTTACCACATACAGTGCTTTGGTGAGCTGAGAAAAAAAAAAAGTCTCCTTCAGCATCTAGTTGTCTTCATCGGACCATGCAAGCAGGAAGGATGGCGTGGTTCCCATGGACGCAGTCTCACACATGTAGAAAAACGGTTCCCCTTTCAATGAGACAAAGTAGCCCAGTAGATGACAACAATGTGCAAGGTATCTGAGCATGTACAGACATACACACAGCACTACATAACACACACACACACACATGCACGCACGCAAGAGACCATCTTCAAGGAAAGACACGTCCAAACAGGTGCATTTATACATGTCTTTTTTTTGTTTGTTAAATATATAGTTACCTGTACATTTGATGCCAGATCATATTTATTCCTGTAGTGTGAGTTTGAGGGGTTGGAAGGACTGTTCCAAAGCATTTTTCCTCTTGAGTAGTGTAGCTGTTAATTGACTTTTGGAGTTTGTAATGCCATTTTAGGGGCTGTGGGTCCAGCAGAGGGTTTTGAAGAATGTATTGCATTAATAAAGCACAATTTTTCAGTTCTTTGTTGAGCAAGAGGGGGGGGGGAGGGGCTTGATAAAAATCGGGAGGGCCTTCAATTCAATTCTGTCAGGATGGATATTTTTCCCCTCCCTCGGTCATTGGAACGGTTGAACCTTACAAACTTGTCTTGAGGTTGAATATTTGTTTTGTTTTATAAAATCTTTAATGGATTTTACCATCCACCCAAGTCCCGAAGTGTGACCAGTGTCTCTAGCGCCCTGTTTAGCTGAATTTGGTTCACATGTGGATCTGCTTAAAGCTATAAGGATGCTCCGTGCACAGGTTAGCTATTTGTCTCTAGGACTGGATTTAAAAGCCATGCATTGCCTGCTTGGGTGGTATTTATTTAAAAATAATAGGAAAAGTACTCAATTAAAAACAGGACTCTTGATTTACTTTACTTGATGCTTTTTTTTTTTCATGTAATACTTGAGATACAAATGTGTCACATCTGCTTTGATTTACCAGCCTGTTTATGTTTGTGGAAAAGGTGCACGTATACAGCCCAGCCCTTTAACGCAAACCACTGAATTCTTACTACTCCAGCTGATGGGCTCATGAGAAGGTTGCAAGAGTTGGTTCCAACTGTCAAATGTAAATGTGATCAAAATTGCAAGTTAAAAATGAGAACGTTTCAGTAGGCCAACTGCTTTTGAAAAGGTATGTCCTCAATGTCTTAAGTCATTTTTTTTGTTTTGTGTTGTAGCTAAACGCTTACATTTCCCTTGATGTGTGCTCACGTCCAGTATTTCCATAACATTTCCAGCAACATACAACACACCAAGTAATCCAACCCCGTCCATCGGCCTGGGGGTTCAGACAGTTGAATCGTTTTTAAGAAGAGGAGCAAAGTGTTCTTAAGACTGCTGTCAACCCGAGGCACCCACCTCCCTCCGGTCTGTGTGGAGCATGGACTGTTCTGAGCAGCTCAAATGTGGTACATTGAAAATGTTTAAGCAATGTTTTGTTTTATGTTTGTTGAAATACAATACTCTTACCCCTTCCTCAACCCAACCTAAGTTTACTGCTTTAAGAATTGATCTGGCTCTATAACAAAGGTTACATTTTGTATAAATCTACTCCTTGTGATGTAATGTTCCTATCCCTCTATAGGATAACAAGAAAGGTGCACTGAAACGATAATACAGGTCAACGGTTCAAATGTGTTAATTACTGAGTGATTGAGATGAAATGACTATTATACCAGCAGGCGTGAGTGTGGTTGGCCATTACAAGCAGTTTCGAAATTGTCATCGACACTGACATCACAGGTGTCCACCCAGATGTGATGACTAGATCGATCAACAAGCCTACCACGTGGACTGTACCAAGTGGTAGGCTTGCCTATCATATCTGGGTGGATATGATACTTTGTGGTGACACTGTCAATTTCAGCCACGTGACACTTTTGTAACGGCTATTTACACTCCCACCTGGTGGTAAAATAGAGGCCCTTTAAAAGATTGTACCATGTTCATGTATTTGGGGATTTTTTGTCAAGGGTGTGCGATCCCACAGCAGTTTGTATGAATTACAAGCATGCCTGTTTTGCAATTCTATAACATTTCTAGCCAAACTGACAACTTGAGTAACTGCCTTATTTAAAGGGAAAACGTTTCTTGGGGTGAAAGCAGGTGGGGTGTAGTTTTAAAACGACAGCTTTCTCAATGAAGAACAATATTTTTATTCAAGGCCACTAAGGTTTGTGAAAAGTCCAAAAGCTTTTACCAGCGTAATTTAGACTTGGCCCCATGCAAAGAAACATTACTTTTCGGCAAACACTTGTCTATTCAAACAGCATGGATATTCGACTGAATAAACTTGACTTTAAAAGAAAATTAAGTATTGCGCATGTTGCCGTTTTATTAAGAAGAAACATTACAATTCACCCAGGCAAAATAAAAATGGTTAACTTCTACACAGACTGCTGATGACCTCATCTAGGGGGGGGGGTCATTTTACTTCGGAATTGCACCTCCGATTTTATTTTTTAATCCTTTTTCTGGTTTTTTTATTGGGTCTATTGACAATTCTTTTTACTCGCAGGGGTTGAAGTGTGCCAGAGACCGCTTCTGGTACCTCAGTTTGTGTGACGTCACATTCACTGATCTCACGTTCGTCCTCCAATTGACGTTTTGGGCCCCTCTTGTTGTTGTTCTCCAACAGCTCCTCGTCTGCTCCACTGGCGGCCCCCGTGCCTTGCAGCCAGGCAATATGTAGCGGTGGCACCCGGGGGATTATGTCCCCGACGATCTCTGCAAAATAGTCTTCTTCCGTCGAGTTACAACGACGGAAACCCAGGGCCAGAACGCTTTTTAATCTCAGTAGCTCGGAAACAATACGACTGAGTTGCGGCACCTGGCAGGCCGGCACACCTCTCGACACGCTCAGTGCGATCAAGTGGTCAGTCATGTGTTGGGGTTTGACCGACTTGCACACAAGCATCAACCGGAGTTCGTTTTTTTCCAAGGCCTTGGTCACCTCATTGATGCCGACCGCCAGCTGTCCTCTGGCCGACTTGTTTGTCCACCCGTTATTGGGGGAAATCGGCACGTTTGCGCTGTGGCTTTCTTCGGGAGCGTCGCACTCCGGCGTTACAGGTGGTAGTTTTTTGTTTTTCCGTCTTTTAAACTTGCGAAATACCTTGGTTTCTATCTTCTGTAACTCCATGCATTCCAGTTTCAATTTGATAGTCTGGTGAATGGCACACATGTCGTTATGGGGCAGAACTTTCCATTTGTTTAGGAAAGGTGTGTCAATCGAGGATTTTGCTGGAAATTGCCTTTTTGATTCCTTCTTCTTCGCCTTGCCCGGAGTAGCCATGGTTATCTAAAATAACACGACAATTGTCGATTACAAACACACACACAAGAAGAATGTATTGTCATTGCACAGCACAAGTACAGTACAGCGAAAGTCATTTGGCATCTAACCAGAGTGCAAATGTTGCAGTAAAAGTGCATGGTAATATGTGTACAGTGTGTGTGTATATATCTATAGATAGTCACACACATTTGTTTTTACTGTATTGCCGTTTAATATCTATATATCGATCTATATCTAGATGTATATAGTGAGCAGTGGTATGCAGTCATATAAACAGCTGAAGATTAATATTAAACGGCAAGTACAGTAAAAAAACAACCACGGCCTGTATACACACACTAAGACCATGTGTGGGTCGCCCCAGTGTAGAAAACAATATAAACCACAGCCAGGGTCATACTTTACCTACTATCGCTCGATATATCCAGCGTCTGCGTGTTAACAGGGCGTCAGTGCAACACAACAACAACACATGTCTTGCTTCATGGACGCCGCCATTAATAGGTGTGTCACACTTCCTGCTTCCGGAACGTTCAAAACAAATCGCCGAGCAGTGTACTCTTACTTCCGGTAGTTACCCCAGATACGTGACAAACGGTGGCCGCCTCCCCTCCTCTGTTATTGTAGTGTACCGGCTGCTCAACGTCTAAACACAGACAGCCCTACTACAGTTTACACGATTTACCCAAAGACAAACTCCTCCGCAAGTCTTGTGTGAGGCTGATAAGGAGGATGAAGGTCCCTCGTTTCATGTTCTCAGGGGTAGCGCATATGTCTGTTTGCACTTTGACAAGGAGAGCATATACGTTTCGAGAAGTGGGCGGAATAGGCTAATAATGTCGGGTATGTGTGTGATTAAAAGCACTGGTCCTGACCCCCACACACACTTCATCTCTCATCCGAATAGAGATTCAAGAAACTTTATTAATCCCGAGGGAAATTAAGGTGCAACAGTTGACACAGGGGGAATACATGCACACACAAATATACTAATACCTAAGCTAAAAACGAAATAACAACTAACTAAATAAAACTAGTATAAACAAAATATAACTAAAATAACTCTAAATGAGTGTATTGATAGATGAGTAGATGAATTGCACAATTTACAGTATTATTACAGTAATACGTAGGTATATACAATACACAACAATACGTATAGTGCAAATTGGCAGTAATAATATATTAATAAATAACTCAGATGAAAAAGAGCCACACAATGTCGGGGAATTGTATGATTCTGATTTAGACTTCTTCACTGTAGAGTGTTCATTCAGTAGTTGAACCGCATCGTCTTTACCGACTTTTGGAAGGTTATGCAGCGATGTTGTCCAGCGATAACTGTCCTCCATGGTGAATGCCAAGGTGAATGCATTAACCGGAACTTTGGACACGCTGCTTCCGCGATTTTTAACGGGTACTTCCGGCTTTCAACTATGACGTGATGTAGGCCAGAGTCGCTATGACGCGTCGCTAGCCGAGCAGACTGGTTAGATTACATTACATTACATTACATTACATTAGATTAAAATGTATTGTCATTCCACAGCACAAGTACAGTACAGCGAAAAGGGCATGGTAATATATATAATCTAATTTCAGTTGCTAAAAGTCTACTAGGTATAAAAACAGTTATAAGGTTACGTATAGAGTATGTGTGAGATATGTGCATAATAATAGGTATATATATATATATATACATATATATATATATATATATATATATATATATATAAGTATTTAACAGGTAGTGATCAGGGGTATGCAATTATGAAAAACAGGATAAATATATATAAATGTATATATACAGCAGGTGGATAGGGTAGGTTGGCCTGTGTGGTCTTTGCCGTACACAAGGATAGACGTTGTTGTACCACAACACACACACACACACACACACACACACACACACACACACACACACACACACACACTATCAATTCCTGTCTTCTCTTTTCTGACACCAATGCTTTTACTACGACCCTTCTCTTGGGGGACTCGTTTTAGGGGGGTACTTTTACCATGTACTGTATATTTCCAGGGGTGGGGGGTTATTTGATTGTATCTACAGCTGCCAATACAATACTGAAGGGATGGGCTGTTTCAGGGTGGGTGGGGGGTGGTGGTGTTGGGGGACAACGTTAACGCAATACAGGTTCCTTTGCTGTTATGTTTCAAACGACACGTAATTCATTGTCGTAAACGAGACCAATAAACATATTGTAAATTAAAAAAATGAAAATAAAATAAAAAGAATGACATCCAGCAAACCTGCTCCGCCCCCTTCGCCATCACCTACCGCTGTCTGGGCGGTGCGCGTCAGCGCAATTCCAGCTGCAGGGAGCGGAGACGGTTGTGTGGTGTCCCGTTGATGAACTGATCTGCACTGCGAATTGGACAAAACAAACATGTCTCACCAGGTAATGCCCGTGATATTTTTGCTTTTAGTTCTAAGTAACGTACTGTCTACGTACGATATTTTCTATATATCAGCAATATCTGTGTTACGTTTACATACACGGATGTAACAAGGAGCGGGGAATCCATTATTCAAATGAGTAGCGTTGGGGACGATGAATGCAATACGACTCCCGTCTCAAATTTCAGAAGGAGAATGATTTGTGTGGAATGCTTGTGGACAGAACTCCAATGCACAATATGAATGAGGATATAGATGTGTTTGCAGTTGCATGCCGTTGTATACCTGGCATTGCTTCACAAAACACAGCCTACATCTTAGATGACCCATTTTATTTTATTTAGGACTACTAAGGCTTATTGTATGGCCATATACTTAGCCTATCTGACACTTCCACATATGGTTCTGCAAACTCATTCTATGAGGTTGCTGCGCAGTAACGCATAGGAAGTCAATCTTGAAAAAAACTGCATTATGCCACTAAATATGCAATGTAATGTCATGAACGTGTCATGATTCCTTTTCCTCTTTAAGGCAGAATTTGAGAAGATAGCAGAGGATGTAAAGAATGTGAAGACGAGGCCTTCGGACCAGCAGCTGTTGGACCTGTATGGCCTTTATAAACAGGCTGTCGTGGGAGACATCAACACTGGTATATATTATTGTTGTTTTCTTTTATTACTGGCATGTGAAACGAGAGGGATTTCATGTTACCATTTTGTAGCCTATAGCAAATGTCCATGTCTGATATGTCTGTATGTTTGTATTTCTCATCTTTTAAGCTAAACCTGGAATGACAGACATGAAAGGAAAAGCAAAGTGGGAGATGTGGAACACAAGGAAAGGTAAAATATTACATTAGATTCAAATGTATTGTCATTGCACAGCACAAGTACAGTACAGCGAAAATAATTTGCCATCTAACCAGAGTACAAATGTTGCAGTAAAGTGCATGGTGATATATCATTTACAGTTTACAGTTGCTAAAAGACAGTCTACTAGGTATAAACACTGTTAGAAAATGACTTATAAAAATAAAACTGGGGCTTACATCTTTGATGAAAAGGAAAAACTAACTTGTGTGTTGGACCAAACAAATGCAAATTTGTATTTTAAGTTAAGTTACTGAGATTGAAGTTGCTGATGATTCTTCAAATGAAGGAGCTTTTCAATGTATTTTCTTCATTTTCACGTCTTGATGTCTACATTTATACACTCTTTCAGGAATGTCCAAGGAAGACGCCATGTCCGCCTACGTCACACTCGCAAAGGAGATCATCCAGACATACGGGATGTGAGATTAGTAATGAAAACATACTTAACCATGACTCTTATTGCCATGGTAAATAGCCATATTTCAAAGCTGTTATCTATTGTTTTGTTAACATTGATATGTTATGTGCATCACAGTGTATGCAGTATCACTGCATTTCACACAGGAGAAGAAATTGAATGCACTTATTGTTTTAAAAAGTTTACAATTAATTATTAATACAACAATATGCTAGTTAAATTATACCTTGTTCAAATATCTGAAATAAAATAAAAAGAAAGCCTACCTTCCCCTTCCTTATTGTCTTACTTTTGGGTTCAGAATTGACCACATTTTAAGCCGTTTTCTTTTAATGAGTGTCCGACTTTTAGTTGAGTGTGTGTGGGTGAAAGGGAGCGTTTTATTGAGCCATTTGTAGTTTAGCATGGAGTAAATAGCTGCAGCAGAAAGGTTATAGTGCAGGTTTAAGTAGACCAGTCCATATCTTTCACTGGCTAGTGTAGTGTATTTTTATACCCTAAGTATAAAACTAAAACAACTGTCTGTGATACTGTATGCATTGAAAGAGCCATGTGTGTGTGAGCGGTCAACAGGCGCTGCTAGGAACACGACCCCCTGGAGTTTGTGCTTGTAAACTCGTGACGTGACAACAGAGGCACCGAGTGATCAACTGGAATAGTGGAGGCTGATTGTACCTGGAGACTGATAGGAGTAGTAGATGTTTGTTTACTGTGATCAACTGGAATAGTGGAGGCTGATTGTACCTGGAGACTAATAGGAGTAGTAGATGTTTGTTTACTGTGATCAACTGGAATAGTGGAGGCTGATTGTACCTGGAGACTAATAGGAGTAGTAGATGTTTGTGATACTACTTCCTATATAATGTTTGGTAAAGGAGCACGTCGGCAGTCTGCGAATTGGCACTGCAGGCTCCATCATGCTGCAGTTGATGAATTTGATGCTTTGTTCAATTAAAGACATTGAACTTAGTATCTGGACCTCTGAGAAAGATTCTTATTCCACCCGAGTAGAAATGATACTACACTAGCAAATTGATTCGGTAAAATAGCTGTCACATATTCCACATATTGCTATAATCACAGTGACATATACATGATAGAAACACATATTGCATGATGTGTTCAAACGTCACTTATATAATATTATATATGTATATACCGGTATATATAATTTTTTTTAAATATATTTATATATATATGTATATATAATGCTATTATACGTGGTCATGTTCATGATATTAAACATTGAATTATTATTATCGATGAAGGCTGCCATATGATGTGATGTTGTTACTAACGTCAAGTCCGACTATAGCGGAGCTGAAACTATAACTCCTTTATTAACGTAAAAGTGCTGATCTCGTCTTGGGCGCAGCATCCTACTAGGAGTCGCTGCTGGGAGGTTTGAACAGTCATGCGCCACCATCATCATCATCATCATCATCATATATATTTCGGTCACGTGACCTGCGTGTTTATGTTCCGGTATCTGCCTGCCTGTTGCTCTATATGCCGGTCACCTGCCCCATTACTGTTATCTTTATAGATATCCCTGCTCCTCACGCAGAACAAACAGGGGTTGTATCGTTGGTGTCTGTGCATATAGGCATATACGCACAAAAACCTAGTACTAAAAACCTAGTACTAAAACTATTTTACAGGGACTGACTGACTAGAGTATCGTTAATGCGCAAAATAGAAAGGTAGGGTTTTTTATTTATTCATTAAAATTTACATTTACGTGTTTAGGCCGTTTCCTTTCATGCCAAATACTGACAATCGTAGACAACTTGCTCGTCCCAATACACACAGATATGGCGAATGAAAGAGATATAGCGAATGAACTGTCGGATTCTCTGCAAGAGCGGACCTTTCAGTACCAGAACAGCCTTCCTCCACTTCCCGTCCCATCGCTGGAGGGGAGCCTGTCCAAGTACCTGGATGCAGGTGAGACTTAACCTGGACTGAATGGAATGTGAATACACAACCATTGGATTTAAGAAGTTGATTAGATCAAAAAGCACAGTAAAACATCGGGGGGACACCAGGCTACCGTAACGCTGCTGCCGTGTGTTCTCTTCAGTGCGTCCATTTGCAACCGAGCAGGAATACGAGGCTACAGTGGAAAATGTCAGGAGCTTCAAAGAGGGTGTTGGTCAAGTCCTGCACCAGAAACTACTCCACAGAGCTAGGACCAAGAGGAACTGGGTGAGTTAGACCTGTTGTTATGACCCTGTGTGTGTGTGTGTGTGTGTGTGTGTGTGTGTGTGTGTGTGTGTGTGTGTGTGTGTGTGTGTGTGTGTGTGTGTGTGTGTGTGTGTGTGTGTGTGTGTGTGTGTGTGTGTGTGTGTGTGTGTGTGTGTGTGTGTGTGTGTGTGTGTGTGTGTGTGTGTGTGTGTAAAGGTTGTCTAGGGATAAGAAGGGACAATGTTTATTTTATAACTGATAACCACAGTGAAAAACAAGGGAACTCAGAATGGTGCCAGGAAGGACAGAAATAATTCATAAATAAATCAATAAATCAAGATAAACTGCCTCAAGAACAGAACAGTCACCCGCTCCTAACCTATGTGTATTTAACAAGGATAACTGCATGATGTAGATGTATTTCCTGGGGTGCTTACCTGTCTCCTGTGTGAGTAACCGAAAACAAAGATACTAAAGGTACCAAGCTAACAAGCCAAAAGCAACAAACCAAAAAATTGGTACTACTCACAGGTATACAAAACAACAACAACAACAAACTAAACATAAGCAGAAGTCATTTGTCAAAAATCTCCACTCCCAAATCCGCTGCCCAACAGCAAAGTAACCCCCTGTCCAGGGTTAGGGTTACCCTCGACTCCGACAAAGACGGTAACCACCCGTCATTGCTCTTGAGGGTTGTCCTGTCTATGTATGGAGCATTTAACAAGATGCTTTTTTTCCCTCAGCTGGAGGAGTGGTGGCTGGACGCAGCCTACCTGGAGCTCCGTATGCCCTCTCAGCTCAATGTCAACTTTGCAGGACCGGCCCCCTACTTGGAGCACTGCTGGCCCCCCGCTGAAGGCACCCAGTTAGAGAGGACCAGTGTAAGCATGTGGTACACGCTACAATTCTGGGACCTGATTCGCACGTAAGAATGACTATATGTATTATTATCACAAATTAACACGTTAACCGGGTGTTTCGTTCTGTACTCGGTTGTGCAGGTCCTAAATCTGATTAATTTATTCATGTTTGTGCGTTAGGGAGAGACTGGCTCCTCATAAGGCTGGCAGGGCAGGGCTTGATATGGACCAGTACCGCATGCTGTTCTGCACCTGTAAGGTACCCGGAGTTAACAAGGACACCATCCTCAACTACTTTAAAACGGGTACTACTGGTATTCTCTTCTCTTATGTGTTTGTTTATACTGTATCGTTCTTTCATTATACAAGTAGACAAATTAAACGCTCCTTCTCGTGCGTGTGTGTGTGTGTGTGTGTGTGTGTGTGTGCCCCCATTGATTGATAGCTTCTATGTTGTGATTCTTCTTCCAGAGAGTGAGGGTCCCTGCCCCTCTCATATTGTGGTGATGCGCCGTGGAAGAATCTTCACTTTTGATGCTCTAAGTGATGGAAAGATTCTAACTCCTCCAGAGCTGCTCAGGTATCACAAGCTCAAGCACGCATGCACATATATGTATTAAAAGAGAAATTAAGAGCTTATGCTGGCTCGGCATAAATCCTGGTTCAATCACCTTCCTTTTTTTTGTATTTCCATATGTGTGTATGTGCACACAGTATGCACTCGGTTCTTTAGAAACACCCCACTTCTGAAATGTAAACTATTATGCTTGCTGTAGCACTATTGCTGTTAATGTTAGCACAGCTATCAGACCTGCTGTTTGTTGTTTTTCAACATACAGCATTGGACTTTGAGCACTTTGGTGGGGCAATTCACTTTAAATTTCTGCACTTGTATTGCATTACTATTCCATGATGGTGATGTCATGCTTCTAGACAGCTGAGGCACGTGACGGAGTGCTGTGAAGGAGAGCCAGAAGGAGATGGGATCGCCAGCCTCACCTCAGAGGAGCGTACGACCTGGGCCAAGGTGAGGCTGTCTACCTTACCGTATTAAAAGTGCCTGTTACACTGAACTGTCTCTTGACAAACGTCTCACCATACCAGAGTTATCAGCTCCTCTCTGTCAACCTCCACAGGCCAGAGAGCATCTGATCAGCATTGATCCAGCCAACAAGAGCATCCTGGAGACCATCCAGAGCAGTCTGTTTGTTGTCTCTCTGGACGACGCTAAACCATATGCCACCCCAGAAAACTACACACCGGTACGTATTTTAAACCCATATCGCTATTACATTTCTAGTGTAGTGTATTGACTGATATTATTCCAAAGAAAAACGTTTCATAGTTTGACCTTTTTTTTCTTCCTTTGTCCGCATCTCAGCTGACTTTGGAAGCTCTAATAGGCGATCCCACCATTCGCTGGGGAGACAAATCGTACAACTCCATTTCATATGCAGATGGAACGTTTGGATGCAACTGTGATGTGAGTTTCTGTCTCCACAACACTTCTCCAAAACTTCTCACAGAAAAATTAATAAATTAATAAATTCCCAACCTGTGAACACTGTCTGTTCTAGCATGCACCCTATGATGGCATGATTGTGGTGTCTATGACTAACTACATAGACTGCAGACTTAAAGCCACTGATGGGAAGTGGAAGGTAAGCGATTTAACTGTCTTTTTGTCCTGAAATGTTATTCCATTTTTTGTCTTGAATTCAGAGTTTGTGAACTAACTTCATAGGGCCACATACACCTTGTTTAAACTAGGGTCCAGATATGGTTAGAGCCATACCTCTCCCTGAAGAACTGCTTTTCATGCTGGACGACAAAATAAGACAGGATGTCCAGCTTGCAAAACAACACTACCTGCAAACAGTGAGCCAGTAGCAAACACTAGTTGTTTTACCCATCAATGGCCCATCTAAATGTAATTTATACATACTAAATAACACCTGTTTGATTTCCAAGACACACAACCTGCAGATTGTGTGTTGTGCATTCACCTCCTTTGGAAAAGAGGCCATTAAACTGAGGAAACTGCATCCTGATACCTTTGTTCAGCTGGCCATGCAGTTGGCCTACTACAGAAAGCATGGAAGGTACTAGTCTCTAATACCGTGGTTCCCAACCTTTTTTGTCCAGTGACCCTATGTCTTGCTCTGAAAATGTGTCTCGACGCGATATCAGGGGACCCTAAGTGGGGTCCCGACCCCAAGGTTGGGAACCACTAAAACATGTCCTTCTTCCATCATGGATCTATCCCACATATGCTTTTATTTATTGGACACAGTCCAATAAATCTCCCCTTGTTTCAGACCAGGAAGTGCTTACGAAACGGCAATGACTCGCAGATTCTACCACGGCAGGACGGAGACCATGCGACCCTGCACCCAAGAGGCAGTACTTTGGTGTCAGACCATGCAGGACCCCACATGCAGTGTGAGTGTGTGAGATGACAATGAAGACTGAAGAATGAAGAATATTGTGTTAAGTATTATGTTAATTAGTTTAGACTCTCTCAGGTGGATATGAAGGGGAAAGCTCTGCTGAAGGCCTTCAATGTGCACAACCAACTGATGGCGGAAGCCCAGAATGGAGAAGGTGTGTTTCTGGGCAATTATTACCAAAAACAATGTTTTTTTTAAGGTACATTTTTATAGTGATCTTCATGCAGTGGAAAATGTGTGTTGTGAGAGTAGGGATTTATAGCATAGCATCACAATACTTGATTATTAATGATAATTATTTCATACTTGCTGGCAGGTTTTGACAGGCATCTCCTGGGTCTGTATCTGATCGCTAAGGAGGAGGGACTTCCTATACCTCACCTCTTCATGGATCCGCTTTATGCCAAAAGGTGTGGTTAAAATATGCAAAACCTGTGGAATTGTGTATGAATGTCACAGCAGCAGTCCAAGAAAATGCAATGCAGTTAATTATTAGAATTTTTTTTTTATTAGAATCATTTGCTTTGATAAACAGACAAAAAACATAATATATGCATAAGTAGTGTAGTATTACGCAGTGAACCGTTGCATTGTGTGGTACACAACTTCAAATAAATAATTTAATTTTAAATATACGGACAATGCAGTGGTTTCCCACAGAAGCAAACGCTATGTACAAAATAAGGACCGGATCGCACAGAAATCAAACCTAGGCTGCATGTGGGATGCAATTTTTTTTCTTGAACACAGGATTCCATTGCTTTATCTATAGTGGCCTTCTAAGTTCTGATGATGTGAACTCTGTGCTTACATTTGTGAAGACAGTTGGGAACTCGGTGTGTATGCCTGGTGCGTCGCCTATCAGCTGTGGAGAACCCTGCGGTGTGTGAGAGGAACGGTGTGTAAGTGTCTCTGTGTCTCCACAGTGGCGGCGGTGGTAACTTTGTGCTGTCGTCCAGTCTGGTCGGGTACACTACAGTGGTTGGTGTTGGGGCTCCAATGGTACAGCATGGATATGGCTGCTTCTATCAAATCAGAGATGACAGGTAAGTAGTTATTTTGATTAGTAGCCATAAGTATTATTTTCTGTGTAAATTTATATATTTTTTGTGTTTCACAACATGCACATTTTAGACATTTAGGCTTGGTTACAAACAAGGTTTTCTGTCTGCTTTTTTGAACATTGTCATCTAAATAAATTTATTTTGCTCTACTGTCAGGATTGTGGTGTCCATCACTGCTTGGAAATCTGACCCACAGACGAATGCTGAGTCACTCTTCCAGACCCTGTGCACCTCTCTGTGTGATATTCTCCAGCTAGCCACCACATCTCAGCTCTAACTACTCTAAGAGCTGAACTGCTTACTAGTCCTCTATCAGTCCTTTTCAAGATTCAAGATTCAAGATAACTTTATTTATCCCGAGGGAAATTAAGGTGCAACAGTTGAAACAGGGGGAATAAATGCACACCAAAAATACACTAATACCTAAAAACTAAATAACAACAACTACCTAAACAAAACTAGTATAAACAAAATATAACTAAATTAACTCTAAATGAAATCTAAATGTATTGATAGATGAATAGATGAATTGCACAATTTACAGTATTATTACAGTAATACATAGGTATATACAATACACAACAATACGTATAGTGCAAATTGGCAGTAATAAAATATTACCGGTAATAAATAACTCGGATGAATACTGAAAAATGTAAAATGTGAAAAGTGAAATTGAATTTACAGTGCAAAATTACAGTGAAAGGCTTTACAGTGCGTTGATGACCAAAAAAAATAATAATAACAGTGCGTTGGCCTCAGGTCACTGAGTCTCCACTGTCCCTCTCACGACCCGAGGTAGATGAATTATAGAGACTGATGGCCACAGGAAGAAAGGACTTCCTATGGCGTTCTGTGGTACACCTGGGAACCTTCTTTGAGCATATTGAACATGTCTGTATTTGAAGGACCAGCAGCACTACTTCTACCGGCTTATGAAGGGTAGAGATCGGCTCTTCTTCAGATCTTTTGTATCAGTGTTGCCTTTTCAACAGGAGTTGGTGAAAAGTCTTCTTGGGATGTTTACTTACTTACTTACTTACTTTAATTGAAATGATGGATAATTATATTGTATTACAGACTTGCTGCTATGGAGTCTCAGGTATATAAATAATATTGTCTATTTTTAAACCTGTACAGTTTTAGGGTCTAAGGTCTAATTCAGAGACTGTGTTGGCTCATTCAGTCGTCAAATAAAAATGCATATATTTTTCCGAAAGTGTCCACGGTGTGTTATTTGACCAGTGTGTTTGTTTGATGTCTGTTTGTACCACACCATTTCCTTCACCCATGGCCACGGCATTTAGTCTATGGATGGCAGCTTATTTTGCAGCTGAGATCTTGGGAATCAGTGTAGTGGAAATATCAGAAGAGAAGAGGACCATACTTCGTATTCACCCATTCATACACACATTCATCCACCGACAGCGGAGACAGCCAGCCAACGGAAGCAGTTAGGGTGTCTTGCTCAAGGACACCTCGACAGTTAGGTCGAGGTGACCGTTAGCTAGGAAGAGATCGAACCAGCGTGTCAAACGACCGCTCGACCCCCTGTGCTGCTGCCGGCAACTCGTATGATCTGGATGGGGAAACATAAATGATGTCATTTGGTTTTGTTTTTGAAGAGTAATGTAGTTGGTTTGATACTTGAACTAGGCCTACATTTCAGAAGTTGTTTGATAGGTTATAGAGCTGAATAAAGCAAACTGTAGCCGTTACCTTCAACAATGGAAAAACAAGTCACAGGATTTAATATTCAAGTTTCTAGTGGCCTACATGCATAATTGATGGTTTCAGCAACAAGCCTAGTGTATAGACATGTTGTGTAACGGTACTGGAACATGGGCTTATACACATATTATATTATATATTGTCTCATTATTTATGAATATTCTAACAATTATATATATATATATATATACTGTGTGTGTGTATATATATATATATATACTATATATATTCAATTAATTAATTGTCAGACTATTAATGTTAATTATATATACCGTATATAATTGTAGTGGGCTTATTACTATGCACGTTTTAAATTATATTCCGTTCTATTTAGTTGGTTTCCCACAGCGATAAGCTCCTGTCCGTCATGCGCAATGGCATCTTCCGGGTTGGCCGGCGCTCCAGTGGGGCAAAGGTGACGGCTGCGGCTGCACCACTCACTGTGTGTTCCCACAAGCCATCATGTTCAGTTGTTGTCTGGCTGCAGGACACACACACACACACACACACACACAACTGTCCATCAACCAACATATATGCACAGAGGTGAGTTTTTAACTTTATTCTCGTCGTTCTGTAGCGTATGACTCACATCAGACGTGCAGCCGCCTGTTTTGTCAGGTGCACGTTTTAAAGACTATTATAAGTTGACTGTTATATCGGAAACAATTACGATGTGTTGTAGTACTATTTCATCTGTTTGGGGAGCTGTTCAGGAGCCGTGTTATACCAGTCGTATTAACTATAGCCATTCACTTTGACTTTACACATCATTAGGTTGTTTGAATACTCAAAAATACTAAGATATGTATCTAAACGAGGCTAGCCCTTTGTCACGTAATGTGTACTGCTCGACGACTTATACTCTGAACCCTCCCTCCACTGTAGCCCTTTGTCATATGCCCCTGCCTTGCAGTTTGTTATTTACCATTTGTGTTTGCGTCTGTCGCTGTACCCATTCGTTTTCAGTAGGATATCAGGCATCATCCACACACACACACACACACACACACACACACACACACACACACACACACACACAATTAGTTAATATATGATTTTATTTATATATTCTTCTTAGTATTTATAAAATATGTATATATTTTTTGTTAATAGTATTTGCAAGATGATTTTATTCATATATTCTTATAAATATATTAGTATTTTCTACGATATGTATATATCTTTTTTGTTGTTGGTTAGAATCAAATAATTGTTCATTCTTTTTTTTAAGGCGACCCATAATGGCAAATCTACAGTCAGGGACTTTGCAAGAGCAGACCTTTCAGTACCAGAACAGCCTTCCTCCACTTCCCGTCCCATCGCTGGAGGGGAGCCTGACCAAGTACCTGGATGCAGGTAGAAAACAATCGTCTGTTATTTTCTGTGTCAGCCAATGAGTCAACATAATGCCTACTTGTGAAATGGGTGCCGAATGGTCATCCAAACACACTCCATGATTAACAATTTTACAGAAAGTTCACCATATACCCCTGTTTCTTCAAAGTTGTTATGTCAGTTGTTGTTAGGTCATTTTGGACAGTGGTGGGTCATATCATGACCATAAAACAAGGCCCTCGGACACCAGGGTACCCTTAGAAGTGTACCCTACTCCGCCTGGAGCACTCATTTTGGAGAGTTTGTTTTCCCTTCAGTGCGTCCATTTGCAACCGAGCAGGAATACGAGGCTACAGTGGAAAATGTCAGGAGCTTCAAAGAGGGTGTTGGTCAAGTCCTGCACCAGAAACTACTCCACAGAGCTAGGACCAAGAGGAACTGGGTGAGTGTTAGACCTGTCCCTGCTCCCGCCTCACCACTCTGTCCATGTGTTGTCTGAGTTGTTTTCTGTTTTGTTTCATTTTGTGTTTAGTTTCAGACTGCGTTTATTTATATTTTTTATTTAGACTGTTGTAGTTCTGAATGTTATTGGTCAGAAATGCCATAGCCCACTATAGTGGGTGTAATGCGCTGTAAGAATGTGTGACTGTGCGTCTGCCTCTCTATGAGATCATTTAGGTCGTCGTTAGAACGTCCCGGCTCATTCCTGACCAATCAGGTTATGTCTTACATGATTAATTGTTCATCATTCTTGCCTGTCAATCACCAATGTGTGAATGCAACAAAGCTCAATGGCCTACCATCATTACCTTTAACACATTCAACACCTGAATGAATACAGGCTAATTATCAAGAGGGGGCATTGGCAGATACAATAAATCAAGCACCGCAATACTCAATAGTTTTTGACTTGTGTCATCGAAAAGTCTAGGCTTACACACCTGTGTAAGATTTAGTTTATACTCCCAACAGTATATTAGCAGAGAACATGTCGTAGCATAGGAGTGTAGGTGCTATTTATTGTCAAGTTTCCTCTGACCCTCTTTAGTTTCCTTCACAGTTTGAGTTTTAGCATATTAGCTTTCAATTTGTGTTCTTAGCATTAGCTTCGCTTTGTGTTTCCTCAGCTGGAGGAGTGGTGGCTGGACACAGCCTACCTGGAGCTCCGTATGCCCTCTCAGCTCAATGTCAACTTTGGAGGGCCGGCCCCCTACTTGGAGCACTGCTGGCCCCCCGCTGAAGGCACCCAGTTAGAGAGGACCAGTGTTGGCATGTGGTACACGCTACAATACTGGGACCTGATTCGCACGTAAGAATGACTATATATACAGTGCTGCTCGAAAGTATGTGAACCCCCTAGACATGGTCATTGTAATTGTACAAAAATGTAAAATAACCTTATTAAATGTATATCCAAACACCAATTTGTAAAGCAGGACTTTCCAAATAATGGACACAAACAAAGAAAAATGATGTATTTTCATTATTTATTCAAAAAAAGTGGTTTCTCCCACAAAAACTGAAAATATGACTTGTGCAAAAGTATGTGAACCCTTTTGGTTAATAGCGTGTGGCACCTCCTTTTGCAGCCATTACTGCAATCAAACGTTTTCTATAGCCACTGACCAGTCTCTCGCATCTGCTGTGGGGGATTTTTGCCCACTCTTCCTTGCAGAACTCAGCCAGTTGAGAAAGGTTGGAGGGACATCTGGCATGTACCCCCCGCTTCAGGTCTAGCCACAACATTTCAATTGGATTGAGGTCCGGACTTTGACTTGGCCAATCCAGAGTACGAATCCTCTTTTTTCTGAACCATTCCTTGGTAGATTTGCTGGTATGTTTTGGGTCGTTGTCTTGTTGAAAAACCCATTTACGGCCCAGTTTCAACTTCCTGACTGATGGCTGGAGATTCTTATCAAGAATTTGCTGATACACTTCAGAATTCATGTTTCCCTGGATGATATGGAGTTGTCCAGGTCCAGAAGCAGAGAAGCAGCCCCATACCTTAACATTTCCACCACCATGCTTCACTGTTGGGATGAGGTTCTTTTCTTCATGTGCTGTGTTGGTTTTTCTCCAAACAAAGCGCTTACGATTATGACCAAATAATTCTATTTTGGACTCATCTGTCCAGAGAATGGACTTCCAGAAGGCCTCTGGTTTGTCCAAGTTCTCTCTGGCAAAGTTTAAACGGGCAGCTTTGTTCTTTTTGGAGAGCAGAGGCTTCCTTCTAGCAACCCTCCCATGAATGTCGTGTTGGTTACATTTTCGTCTAATTGTAGACGCATGTACATTTACACCTGACGCTGCCAGAGAGCTCTGCAACTCTTTAGAGGTGATGTGTGGGTTGTCCTTTACCTGATTTATTATTCTACGGGTGCTTCTTGATGTTAGTTTTAATGGGCGTCCACTTCTAGGCAAAGATGCGGTCATCTTGGACGCCCTCCATTTGTAAATTATTTGCCTCACCGTGGATGGATGGAGCTGGAATCGTTTGGAGATTGTCTTGTAGCCTTCTCTAGACTGATGGGCTGTCAGTACCATTTTCTTGATTTCCTCGGGTATCTCCTTTCCTCTTGGCATGGTTGATTCGTATGGGTACACCCTGGCACTGCAGTCGTTTGGTTGTTTATCTCTCTCTTTTAATCTGTGTTGTCCAACCCTTTTCCTAATGATGTCTCATTTGATTGGTTTGCTTAATTGACTAATTAAGCACCCAAAAGTGTTTCACCTGAATCTGTTACCTCCTTGACTTTACCAATACAGCTGGGGGTTCACTTACTTTTGCACATCCACTAATTCCATGTTTCATGTATTTTTTTGGCTACTCACACAATTCCCTCTAAAAAAGTACATGGAACTGTTAAACATAAACCTGACATTTCATATATGTAAAACTTGTGATGATAAAATAGGAAAATCATGGTAAAACAACAGAAAACTCTTAACTGTTCAAGGGGTTCACATACTTTCGAGCAGCACTGTATATTATCATCACAAATGAACAGGGTGTTTAGTTCTGTATCGGGTCCTAAATCGGATGCATTTATTCATGTTTGTACGTTAGGGAGAGACTGGCTCCTCATAAGGCTGGCAGGGCAGGGCTTGATATGGACCAGTACCGCATGCTGTTCTGCACCTGTAAGGTACCCGGAGTTAACAAGGACACCATCCTCAACTACTTTAAAACGGGTACAGTATTTTCCTCATCGTGCATGTAGCCGTCCCTATCTCTCCCCTTCATTCACAGACCGATGAAGCAGAGCAACAACTGATGACGTTTCCGTTGTGATTGTTCTTCCAGAGAGTGAGGGTCCCTGCCCCTCTCATGTTGTGGTGATGCGCCGTGGAAGAATCTTCACCTTTGATGGTCTTTGTGATGGAAAGATTCTAACTCCTCCAGAGCTGCTCAGGTATCACAAGCTCACACATGCACATATGATGTGTACCAAAAGAGAAATGACATATGCTCGCTCGGTATGAGAGAGGGGAGGCCAGCGGTTATCTCGAGCAGAGTGTCAGTTCAATGACCTTCTTTTTTTTGTTTATTTATGCCTATTTGCACATGTTCACTGGACCAAATGAGCACTTCGGGGGGCAATTCATTTTGAAACGCTACACTTGGATCTGGTTCAATCTGGAGTATTTCACTGATGGTGATGTCATGCTTCTAGGCAGCTGAGGCACGTGATGGAGTGCTGTGAAGGAGAGCCAGAAGGAGATGGGATCGCCAGCCTCACCTCAGAGGAGCGTACGACCTGGGCCAAGGTGAGGCTGTCTACCTTACCGTATTAAACGTGCCTGTTACACTGAACTGTCTCTTGACAAACGTCTCACCATACCAGAGTTATCAGCTCCTCTCTGTCCACCTCCACAGGCCAGAGAGCATCTGATCAGCATTGACCCAGCCAACAAGAGCATCCTGGAGACCATCCAGAGCAGTCTGTGTGTTCTCTCTCTGGACGACGCTAAACCATATGCCACCCCAGAAAACTACACACCGGTACGTACTTCAAACCCATATCCCTCAACCCATTTCTAGTGTAGCGATTTTGACAGATTTTATTCCAAAGAAAACCTTTTAACAGTTTTGACCATTTTTTTTTTCCTTTGTCCGCATCTCAGCTGACTTTGGAAACTCTAACCGGTGATCCCACCATTCGCTGGGGAGACAAATCATACAACTCCATTTCATATGCAGATGGAACGTTTGGGTCCAACTGTGATGTGAGTTTCCATTTCTGGTCCTGTACTTCTACACACAGTAGGACTGTCTTAACTTTATTTATTACAATTATATATTACCAGGCACTTTACTGTAACATTAGGTGGTTAGATGCCAAATTACTTTCGCTGTACTGTACTTGTGCTGTGCAATGACAAAATATTTGAATCGTATCTAATGTGAACTGTGCCTGTTGCAGCACGCACCCTACGATGCTATGATTCTGGTGTCTCTGTGTTACTACATTGACCAGAGACTTGAAGCCACAGATGGAAAATGGACGGTAAGCATCACATTCAAACCGTAGACCTGCTGACGCATCATTTTTTCAGTTATTTTAAGGCGTCTTACACTTAGTTCAAGTACAGGTCATTAAGGGGCAGATAGGGCTTAGGCATCTTGTTCAAAGAGGCCTACAGGACACATTGGGGATCGAATACCCTAGCCACTACACTATCGTGGGCCCCTGTGCTTAAAGGCTGTTGTTTTTCAACCAGGGTTCAGATACTGTGAGAGCCATGCCTTTCCCGGAAGAACTTGTTTTCACGGTGGACGACCGAGTACGACGTGACATCACCCTTGCAAAACAACACTACCTGGAAACGGTGAGCCAGTGGCAGTGAGGGCCATGTCCATTTTGTAATCGTCGTCTGATTGTGTCAAAAGCGTTCTGTGTTTACATACTGCACTCCCCGTTCCACAGCAGAAAGGGCAGGGGAGAGGAGGGCTTGGGTGGTACATTTGGCTTGTTGATGGTGAACACGCCTTGAGTTGGGAGCGGAGTAAAACATTCTGCACACGGTTAAATCCGGAGACACGGTGGCTAGATTATTATGATGATCGATCACAATCAAAATGACTTGATTGGCCCCGGCCAGTAGCAAACATTAGCTGCTAGAATCACCCATCTGAATGTTATTCTAATGCACTAAATAACGCCCGTTTGATTTCCCAGACACAAAACCTGCAGCTTGTGTGTCGTGCATTCACCTCCTTTGGAAAAGATGCCATTAAACTGAGGAAACTGCATCCTGATACCTTTGTTCAGATGGCCATGCAGTTGGCCTACTACAGAACGCATGGAAGGTACTAGCCTCTGAAACATGCCCTTTCTTCCATCATAGATCCTTTTATCTATTAGACACGGTGAATTAATGGAACGCTTCCCCCCCCCCTTGTTTCAGACCAGGAAGTTGCTACGAAACGGCAATGACTCGCAGGTACTACCACGGCAGGACGGAGACCATGCGACCCTGCACCCAAGAGGCAGTACTCTGGTGTCAGACCATGCAGGACCCCACATGCAGTGTGAGTGAGTGTGTGAGTGAGTGAGAATGTGAGGAAGGAGGGTATATGTATACAGCCTACATTATAATGAATATCCATGTTGACTCTCTCAGGTGGATGCGAAGAGGAAAGCTCTGCTGAAGGCTGTCAATGTGCACAACAAACTGATGGCCGAAGCCCAGAATGGAGAAGGTGTGTTTCTTCTGTCTTTTAGATGAATTAGGTTTATTTGTATGAGGATTTCCCCCCTTTGTAATGTGTTGTAGTCTGTAGACATTCCTAAAATAACTGTGGACATCTAAGAGAAAACAGTTTGATCGCATATGTGATAAACATTGAACATTAAATATCTTTCATCACAATTTTGTGTTACACAATACTTGCTTGCAGGGTTTGACAGGCATCTCATGGGCCTGTATCTGATCGCAAAGGAGGAGGGACTTCCAATTCCTCACCTCTTCATGGATCCGCTTTATGCCAAAAGGTGCAGTTGAAAGGGGGCCTTTTTTGAATCCACCAAATACTGACTTGTGAGAGCGTGTGTGTAAGTGTCTCTGTGTCTCCACAGTGGCGGCGGTGGTAACTTTGTGCTGTCGTCCAGTCTGGTCGGGTACACTACAGTCTTGGGTGCTGTGGCTCCAATGGTGCAGCATGGATATGGCTGCTTCTATCGCATCAGAGACGACCGGTGAGTAGCTATACTATTTATTATGCTCATTTTGCATATGCAGTATGTCGTATATCGGGTAGCTTCACGTTCCAATCTTCTAGGTTGTTAGGTTGATTGTATCTGCTAATAGACAGCTAGGTTGGTTGTATTACAGGTAATGGATAACTGTGGATTGCATTACCTATGGTCTATTTTGATCATTGCTACTTGGTAAATTGACTTGTGTGATCATTAATACATATCTAATCTGATATCCTCTACTGTCAGGATTGTGGTGTCTATCACCGCCTGGAAATCGGACCCACATACGGATGCTGAGTCCCTCTTCCAGACCCTGTGCACCTCTCTGCATGATATTCTCCAGCTAGCCACCACATCTCAGCTCTAACTAACTACCTGTGACGTAAGCGGTCAACATGGCAAAAGCAAGACGCCAGGTCTGGCGGGAATACTTCTAACTCATACATAAAACACGTATTTAGGTTTAGGAATGACAAAAGCTGCTTGGATTCCGGATTGGTTTTGAGAACGTCAGACAAAGGTGTGATCTGCGCTTTGAGTCAGTGTTCAGAAATGATTTGACATTTGAGCGCAGCGTGATTCAGATTCTCCTGGTGGAGAATCTGAATCTGTCAATGCTAGCAGCCGCACTGAGCGCTGATCAGGTGATGAGGTGTTTCACTCACACAACGGAGAGCAAGCCTGCTCACTAAGATATCTGATTGGTAGCCGTCTTCCTCATACTAACAGTGATTGAATGCAGTAGCACTTTTTTTCTTTTTCTTTTGTCTTTTTAGCACATATATTGCCAGTGATCAATAGCCAGTCGTAGTAGTTTTAGATATTACATTAAAACAAATATTTTACATTCAGTTAGTTATATTCCTAATACAGTAGCTTAGGAATGGAATGTAACTCACTTTTTCTGTGTGATTACAGAAACCATTCATAATTCGTAAATTAATCCTGATATTTTAATGATTAATAATCAGATTTTGTCTTTTTATTTTTAATGAAGACCTTTTTAATTTGGCCTGTTGGTGTAGGGAAGTAAATTTAACATTACTTTGTTTGTTCATGAAAAGCCTTAAAAAAAAAAAGTATGTTTTTCTTACCCGATACAGTTTCTTCACATTTATATTTGGATGGTCCATCCTATAAGTGAACCTTAGTAAAAAACCTCAGGAACACCAAACTCATATTGCTCATGAGACTATTGTTCTATTTTCCTATACTATGTTTATGAGTCACTATTTCTACTGCTGTCCTTTTGTTTTAAGTTAATTCTGAATATTTTAAAACAGTAAAGCATAAAGACCCCTGAAAGAAGGATTTGAAGGATGTGTTGTTAATTGTGTGATGTTTTGAGACCTTCCAAATGCAAATTGATTGTTGAATGTGAAATAGGAAAGCTGTATTAATTTGTTCTTGGGTACAATGAGCCATGTTCATAATAAATCTTTTACTAATGTACAATCTTGTTTTTAGTTCATTGTGTATAAATAACTTTGAACGGTTTGGAGCACTTCAATTAATGTGATGTAAAACTGAATACTAACATACTACATGAGTCCAGTTTGGTCCTGTATTATAAAGACAATCTAACGTAAAGACACGTTGTGCTGCTTGAAGAAGTGCCTAAATGGTGCTTTTATGATTGCTAAATCTTAAACAAGTTATCCAGTGCATTTGCTGTACTCCTGAAACCTAACTATCTTAAAGTTGGACGCTGGAAGACTTTTGAACCTGATTTACTTTCTGGTACAACATGACATGTAGTTTACCGTAGCACCTAATCTAATGATGCCTCCACATATAAGTTAGTCGTATAACATAATACTACATCTCCCTCTCTTAATTGTAATGGAACATAAGAAATAACTAACTTCAATATCAGGACGTATACATGTCGGGATGTAAGCCTAGAACTCAACATTTCTCTTTCACCCCTGTATACATATATGTATAGTGTATTCAGGTGAAAACATTTATTTTAATCTTGATTACAGCTCATGAAAATCAAACATCCAGTATCTCAAAATATTGGAATATTTTATTAAGACCAATCCAAAAAAGGATTTATAATACAGAAATGTCGACCTTCTGAAAAGTATGTTCATTTCTGCACTTGGTCTGACTCCTTTTGCACAAATTACTGCATCGATGCAGCGTGGCATGGAAGATGAAATGAGATGTTTCATTTGGAAATCGAGGTCCGGAGGAGAGAAGAGTGGAGAAGCACAGACAGATTCCAAGTAGCTTGAAGTCCAGTGTGACGTGTCCACAGTCAGTGATGTTTTAGGGATGCCCTGTCGTCTGCCGGTGTTGGTCCGCTGTGTTTTATCAAGTCCAGAGTCAACGCAGCCATCTACCATGAGAGTTTTGCACACTTCATGCTTCCGTCTGCTGACAAGCTTTATGGAGATGCCGATTTCCTTTTCCTGCAGGACTTGGCAAAAATGCATACAGAAAATTACAGAAGCTTGAGCAGGTCAAACAAATGAAGAGGGAAGCAAAATATAGAAAAAAGGTGTCCGAGGTTTAGGACGAGGTTGACATCAGACCTGGGACATTTTTTGCCAAGAATGAAAACTCAGATGGATGTACGGAAGCACAGAGTTCCTGCTTAAAGTATATCAAAACGACCCTTATGTAGCAGACGACGCTGCCACCGGCCATAAACTGGCAACTTGAGGGCTCCTCTCGAAGACGAGGACACAGGGTGATGAGGAATCTGGTTTAGTGCAAGAGTTTGAATCATAGTGAACCGAGCAGATGGTACATGCTAGAGCTCTCCCTATAGTGTGTTTGGTGGTGGCCGTTTTAACCTGTGGGCCTTGATTAACAAGGATCTGCAGGTGTGCAGCCTCACAGGCTAGTCAGGCTAGGTGAGGCTGCTTAAACCAACCACCAACCACACACACACAAAGCATCAAGTTGAACATCAGCAACGCTGTACTTGTATTTATTTACTTTGTTCTCTCCTTCACCACCTGAACTCGCCCCAAGGAACATACATACCAGGGGCAAACATAAGTAGATGTTACAAAACTACTACAATACATGTTAAATGTGCAACTTTTGTTTTTGTGTCAGCAGGTATTAAACAATTACATATCACTTTTGACAGCCCAAGAGACACCCAGTGTAACCAATACTGTCTGAAACAAGGAGTTACATATTTGTCAACATAATTTGTATAACTGCAGTTTAACATGGAGCATCTAGAGGGCACCAGCCCCTAAGCAATGGCAGTCTGGTGAGTTAGTAAGCCCATAGAAACCTTGACAAACCAAGGCCTGCACAAACCAGCTATTGTCACATGGAAGAGATATTAACTGGAATGACATAGTCGCTCCCCTATTTACTGCCATTGTCAAGGCACCCTTGAGCAATTCCACGGCCCAAGGGGTTCAGGGGACCTGTCTATTTCATTCTTTCCCATATTTCCAAACGGATATGACGAATAGCTTTATTTTTTTCCTCCCCTCATTTGTTGTGGCCCATCTGTTTGGTGACCAGTGTGTGGTAGAAGCCCTTCTTGGCCAGCAGCTGCTGATGCGTGCCCTGCTCTACCACCACGCCGTCTTGGAACACCGCGATGCGGTCCGCGTTTTGAATGGTGGACAGGCGATGGGCCACCACGATGCACGTCCTGCCCTGCCTGGCCTGGTCCAGTGCTTCTTGCACCACCTGCGGAAGGAAGGAAGGAAGGAAGGAGGGAAGGAAGGAAGGAAGGCATTACAATACACACCGCTACAAAGTGTGACGGACTCATCCTTCGACTTACACGAATGCACCGACAACACAACACACATTTGCTACCCGCTCACCTTCTCGCTTTCGGTGTCCAGTGCGGAGGTGGCCTCGTCCAGCAGCAGCACTTTGGGGTCGCGCAGGATGGCCCTGGCTATAGCGATGCGCTGCTTCTGACCGCCCGACAACTGGGTCCCCTTGTCCCCGGCCTGAGTGTCGTACTTCTGCTCAACACACAGTGAGGTTTCATCATGCGAGTTGAATACACAATATAAGGCAACCCTAAGGCAACATACAACAAACAGCAGAAGGGTATTTGAGGTATTTTGTTTGCAGCTCAGATTTGCAAGTGCCTTGAATTATTCATGCCGCTGTTGGCTAACATGATAATTTCTCAAATGACTTCACTGCTGACTCCAGATACACATTGAGAGAGAGAGAGAAAAACAACAACCACTGAGTGTGGATTACTTCCACTGTTACCTGTGGCAAGCCATCGATGAAGCTGTGAATGTTGGCTGCTTCAGCGGCAGCCTGTATTTCCCGCTGGGTTACTGTACGGGAGTTGTCTCCGTAGGCGATGTTCTCCGCCAGGCTACAGTCAAACAGCACAGGCTCCTGGGACACGATGCCTATCTGGGCCCTCAGCCAATGGATGTTGACCACTTTCACATCCATATTGTCCAGTTGCTAAGAGCAGAAGGGGATGTAGTACAGAGTTAAATAAAATATGTTCACATGGAAATGTGACTAGCCTAATCTAGGTCACAAAAAGGGGAGTCAAATAATCTCATTCCACAGCGGGGCTAGAGATTGTTCCAGAGAGGTTTTGACTGTGGAAATCAAGACATTGTGATAACATGGACAATCCAGTGATAATAAACATTCAAAAGTCTTCTTCCTCAGGAAACCCTGTGAGTAATAACACAATTCCTCTAGGGGGGTGGGGGGGGGGGGGGATAGTGCAATAATAGACACACACATGACACAACACATGCTGTATTGTCCAAGGTCACGCCCACTCTTTGACCTGTATCATAAAGCACCAATACCTACGCCCAGGCCGGCTAATCAGTAACCAACATTGCTCCTCGACGAAGGGCATACGGACACTTGGGAGAACCACGTGCTTCACTAGGACTTGATGTCACTTTATTTCCCTCATTTATTGTACGGTGACTTATAAGTGTACAGATTTGGGATATTTTTGCTGTCCTTTTTTGATTCTTAGAATTAGAGAGAGTGAGAGCAAGACCTAGTTAATAGAGGGACCGAGAAGAGAAACAGTAATAGACGGAGAGAGGGAGTGAAAGAGAGAGTGAGAGAGACAGGGTTCCCACATATTTTACCAATTAATACAATTTTGCAAAATTTGACCTAATTTCCAAGACTTTATTTATGTATATATATATCTGTATATTCCAAACATTTCGAAAAACATTCTGCAAATTCCAAACTTTTTTTTTCTAATTTCCAAACCTTTCCAGGGATTTCATGTCTGGGACTGTGGAAACCCTCGAAAGAAAGAAAGCGCAAGAAAATAAGAAAGAAAGAAAGAAAGAGTTCCTCTTACCACCGACCCGTCGGCTGTGTCGTAGAACCTCTCCAGCAGCTGGATGGTGGTGCTCTTGCCACAGCCGCTGCTCCCGACCAGGGCCAGTGTCTCCCCCTTGCTCACCTTCAGGTTCAGCCCCCGCAGGATGGGCACGTCTGGCCGCGAGGGGTACGTGAACGTGACGTCCCTGAAGCAGACGTTGCCATCAAACTTGTCCTGGATGCCCGAGAGAGATAAAGAGAGCGAGAGAGAGAGAGATTAGCATCTTTATTTTTCCTAATAATTTGTATTTATGTTGTTCCCACACTGTTTGTGCGAGCAGGGAAGAGTGTGAGCAAGAGACAGAGTCACTACGTGTGTGTGTGTGTGTGTGTGTGTGTGTGTGTGTGTGTGTGTGTGTGTGCGTGTTGTGTGTACCGGCTTCTCGCCCCCCTGCCCCAGGTTGTTGATGGCAGGCTCTCGCTCAATCAGCATCATGAGGTGGGCGGCGGAGACCTTGGCCTTAGCGTAGTTCGGCGTGAAGGTGTTGGCCTCCCCTAGGGCCATGGCCCCATACAGCACCGCTGAAAACACCCTGGGAGAGGACACACACACACACACACACAGGGGCATCCCTTTAATATGTGAGGATGCATCCCAGCATCAGGAGGTCACTGAAGCTCCGGACCTCAGCCGTTATTCCAACCATCACAAGTGAAGTGTCAGAATGACGTGAAGAAACACACACACACACACACACACACACACACACACACACACACACACACACACACACACACACACACACACACACACACACACACACACACACACACACACACACACACACACACACACACACACACACACACCTGTGAATCAATCTGGTAGAAGTAGAAGTTAGAAAGAAACAACAAAGAGCCAAGAAATTCATAGCATTATCTGGCAAATGTACTTAACTTGGTTTAGTAGTAGAGTTTAGGAGTCACTCATCATGTCTAGCTTGATGGCTAGCTAGCTAACATAGGGATAACATTTTTCCCTGACATGTCCTCTTTTTTTGGAACCTACAGAATCCGTCCGGCCGGTATTTCTAAATGGCCAAAAATGTCCAGGATTCAGCTTTTGCGTCCTACAGTCGCATTACTTTGACATTTCTTCTTATGTCCCGCCTTCTCGCATGCCACCTTCTCACATTGGTCGGTCATGTAGGTTTCTTCACGCCAACATTGGTCTGACTGCATGTCAATCATTACGCTCAGCACCACAACCACAGAGAACAGCAGCTGGACAGTAGCACATTGGGTCTGAACGTCCTAAAAAGGCCCAACGGCAAATGTCCACTAGTTTAGTTGAATGTAAAAAGCGAACGGAAAGGAGATTACCTGGTCATAATGGCATTTGTTATTCGTCTTGATAAAGACTAAAGGTTGATATTAAAGTTCAATAACATAGTTGCATGCATTTGTCAACGCATTCACCCCATACACATTGCCACTGTGCCACCAATTACCACCCCCCCCCCTGCATGCAAACACACTAGTTAACACCATAGGTTAACACAGCAAAGAAAGTAGGCTAGTCAAGCCAAGAGTTGGTTTTCTCAAATTAAACTCTGTTAATGTGGATAAAACATTTACATTGAATTACAACAGATTCTCCCTAATAAAAAAGGGCTTCTTCAAGTGTGTGTGAGTGAGTGAGTGAGTGTGAGCAGAATAGAGCACCCTGCCCCCTCCCTTCCATTGTTTCAGGTGGCACACCTGCGATGAAGCTATGATAACTGTGTGTGCATCAAATGGGATTGAAATTAGCCAGGATCTGTTCTAAAATCTTTCTAAATGGTCTCATACTGAGGCAGGGGTGCATGCAGTCAACTTGGAACTAGGATTTTTCACTCACTCAACAGAGACAAAAATGATACTGGAATTATAGCGGTTACATCTTACCATCAGCACCTTTAACCTTTGAACCGTTGGTGTGAGAAAAGATGGTTTCACAAGATCAACACTTTCACCCACTCACGGCGTCAGGGGTGTGGAATGCTTCTTCTATCAATCTAAGCTTTGTACTGTCTTTAAAATATCACGTATGTTAGTGAGTTCTAGAAATGTGATCCTATTGTTGTTGAATTCAATCGGAGAGCTTTACGTCATTGTTTTGAAGTCAGAAAGGTAGTATCAAGTCATTTTTGGCACAAAAGCGTATCTAGTGTATGACTCAAGAGTGAATTGGCTTTCTTTCTTTCTTTCTTCTTCGAGATCCATGTCATTTATGACGGGTATAAGAGGATAAGCATTTTGATGAAGAGTGTCTACAGGTCGACTGCGGGTGGCCCTTGGGGGTTCGAACCCAGAAACTTTCAGGTGGTGATCTGTCAAACATCCTAAACACTGGACTATCCTACCGCCCAGATGGACACCCCTGGTTATGCCAACATCTTAAGGACATCAGGGTTACAAAGGGTTATGCTGACATTATAGTGTGTGTGTGTGTGTGTGTGTGTGTGTGTGTGTCCATGTGAGCATGAGGGTGTGTATGAGTATGCGTGCCTGCGTGTGAGTGTGCAATTTACCACTATTTTCCCACACTGCGGCCTTTCCCCTGGAGATAAGGGCTGCACTGGCACGCTTTCCCAAAGATACCTGAATTGTTGAACGCATTCTGGGTGTGTTTTATTTGACCTATCAAATCAAACAATAAAAATGCGGCATGTTGATTACACTTTGTTGTGGCCTTGTTACCCTTGATACAATGCTTGTACAATATATTGCTTGTATATACAGTATATATATATAATGCTTTTATAGCAGCGCTGACACTTAGAAAGCAGTGTTTTGTCAATGAAACGGTTGACTTAAATCGCAGATAATGTGTCTGTGTTTCATTGTTGCTGGGGAGTTTAATCTCTGTTGACCTTTGGACTTCTCCTTCTCCTTGAAAAGTTCTCCTTAGATAATGTTCAATATTTGGAACGGGAGCATTTATTGTTCTTAACATCTCAATGTTATTCTGTGTTGTACAGTATGGGTCCGTAAAATAATGTTTTAGGAGTGTTTAATTTTGTTGTAGTTTTTCAGTGCATCAAACCAGATGTCAGAAGATGTACGTCTGTTCCTTTGTGAATACAGGCATTCACGTTGACCCTGCACACCGCTTTCGGAGGAGGCTAATGATTAAACACATAACCTCCCCATCACACATCCTTTACCCTACTTGTGGGAATGTGTAGTCAAGCTGTGTTGCCGTATAATCTTATGAGTGCGTGTTCACTGTCACTATCGTCATAGACAGGCGGGTGAGATGAGTTCGTGAGATTAGTTCGTTAATGATCAACCGTGAAAATGTTAAGCGGCAAGAAAGTCAGTGAGCAAATCATCAGCCTTCTATCGCACACCATCACCATCAACTTCTACCCACCTCTCAAATCAAACGTGTTGGCCGGATGAGCGCTAGGGAGTTACTCACAGTAGCACCGACTCAAAATCCATCCGGCCTGCCTCGATGAGCCAGGCGCCGAAGCGGAAGCAGCCGGCGTACGCAAAGTAAATCATGGCTTGTGAGACGGAGAAGGTGAGGCCGTAAATGTGGGCCTTCTTCTTGGAGTTGCTGCGGAGAGAGAGTCAAAGTGTATGTTAAACGTCCACCCGCTTAACCCCGGGGGGGGGGGAGTCAATAGGCAACGGGTGGGGTTGACGCCACGTACTTGTAAGGCACCTGCAGTTTCTCCTGGTATATGGACTCAAACTTGGGTTCCCTGGTGAGCGATGCCACGGTGCGGATGTTCTCGATGGCCTCCGTAGCGATCTAGATTCAAGATTCAAGATTGTTTTTTTGTTTGCGCGACCCAACCCGGATAAGTGGTAGACAATGGATGGATAGATCGAGATATATATATATATATCAAACACTATATAAAGCACATCCAGACTATTATAGGACTCATAGCGTTCCATCGTTAACCCTAAACAAAACATCGGACCATTGTATTTGTGCACATGTGTTTCTCCGCATGTTTCTCGTGTGGAGAGATTGCGGACCTTGCCGGCCTTCTCCAGCTCCTTCTTGTCTTCGGCGGCGTGTCCGCCCAGCATCTTCATCTGAATGCCGCCGGCCACCGCCATGACGGGCACGATGGTCAGGAGGAGCAGGGTCAGCTCCCAGCCGTACACAAAGGAGATGATCACGCTGGTGCCCAGGTTGGCCACGTTCTGGGCCAGAGTGGCCATCCGTACCCCAGTGGCCTGAAGGGACGCCACCGGAGAGAAAAAGTGAATCGCCGAACTGATTCAGGACTTCGATCCGGTTATGGTAGCGGGCCGCAAATGGCGCACTCTTGTGAACGTTAGCCTGGAGAGAGCTGGTGTGTGTGTGTCTGTAGGTGTGTACTTGTATAGGTGTGTACTTGTGTGTAGGTGTGTGTGGGTACAAGTGTGAGAGCATGATTCCGTAGGTACTTACTCCTTGCACTTGGGCTGCGTCTGTGGCTAATCTGGTCGTAAGGGACCCAACACTGTTTTTCGGATCATCATACCAACCAAGGTCCTGAAGGAGAGTTATTGAAGTTATTGAATTGGCGGTCTGCTCTGTGCTACTGAACAGGGGTTTGGAAAATCTAAACGTCTTTCCGTAATAATCGTGGCCAGATATAAGTTAAGATATTTCAGTGAACAATAAGAGTAAAAACAATAATAATATACAGGACAACAACCATAATTGTTTATTATTATCATGACTTTAGTCGGTGCATAGTTCAAGTCTCACTTGTTTCATCATGGATGTGAAGGCGCTGAGTCTCAGCTTCATGGTCAGAATCTCACCTGCCTTCCCAAAGCAGAAACCCTGGGGGGGGGGGGGCAAAGTTCACAGAGATCAAGCATAATAAAAATTTTTATAGCATGCTCTGACGAGGTGTACACTCTTTTACACACTTTAACACCCACTGGAAATGTGAGTGTTTGCACGTGTGTGTGCGTGTGTGAGTGTGATGAACTTTCACTGCGTTTCAGACCCAGAGATAACTAAAGATAACTGTGGCGAAGGTGAAAGCGACGAGGGGACTGTGGGTAGGAGACGTTACCTGTAGGAACATACTGAAGAAGCTCACGACACCAATCACTGCAAACATGATGGAAAAGAAGGCAGACTTTTCCTTGACCACCGCATCGTCTCGATCTGAGAACACCTAAAGAATCACCCCCCCCCCAAAAAAAATAAAAAAAGGCTTTCAAAAGAGGCTTCCAGCCAGTGGTCACGCAGAGTGACCCGCGATTTTAGGTTAAAACGATCACAATGAAAAAGGAGAAAAACCTACAGCGACGATCTTAGAGAAGAGGATGGCGAAGAGAGGCTGGATGGCTCCGTTGATGATGGCACAGATCAAGCCCACCAGGATGTAGGGCCACTCGGGGAGGTTGAGACGCAGCACCTTGAAGAAGGACACCGGAGGGGCGTCTTCCTCCTTCTGACACACAGAGAGACAAGAGACACGATGAAGAGACGTGATAGGACACTAATAGCCCAGCCTGTGAAGGTAAAGGTACACAAGCGATCGCATGAGTGATCAAGTGAGCATTTCTGGAAAAAATGAAAAAGGCGCAATTGATTTTGTTTCTTTCTTTTCCACGTTCCTTCCGTCCATCTCACCTCCTCCTCCGTCTTCTCCTTTTTCTCCCCATTGATCACCTCCTTGTCTCCCTCTGAGCCGATGAAGGAGGAGGCCTTGGCAGTCTTCCTCTGGTATAAGGCGGACTCGGAGAAGGACAGGATGGAGAGGCTCTTCTGGTCCACCGTCTGCTCTCCCTCCTCCCTCTCACCGCCCTCCTCGGCAGCCGTGAAGGTCTAAGGATTGGACGTACACATTGAGTGGCCGACCAAATTCACATTTTATCAGTCTCCCGTCACTGTGTGTGTGTGTGTGTGTGTGTGTGTCTGCGTGTTACCTGCATTGTGACCAGGGTGTGGTAGACCCCCTGTTTCTCCATCAGTTCATTGTGGGTTCCCAGCTCGACTATTTCTCCATTGCGGAAGCCGGCGATGACATCAGCGTTTCTGATAGTGGAGAGGCGGTGGGCCACGATCAGTGTGGTACGACCCTGTCGAACCTGAAGGATTCACACAAGAACACGCTGGTTATTTGTGTGGTTCTCCGAGTAGCATGAATGAGCGAATCCCCCGGACTACTGTGTGTGTAGTCCGCATCTGTGTGTGTGTGTGTGTGTGTGTGTGTGTGTGTGTGTGAATGCATGTGTGTGTGCGCGTGTTTCCATGCCTTGTCAAGGGCCTCTTGCACGACGGTCTCACTCTCGGCATCGAGGGCAGACGTTGCCTCGTCCAGCAGAAGTATCTTGGGGTTGCGAACGAGTGCCCGGGCGATGGCAATCCTCTGCTTCTGCCCTCCACTCATCTGCGTACCTCTGTCCCCCACCAGGGTCTCGAACCTCTGCTCGACAAGAAAATGCCATCAGAAAAACAGGGCTCATTTATACATCTATACATGTACTCCTGTTCGCAGACACTTTCATCCAAGCGTGACTTAAAAATTGCGGTCCGCTTAGACGAGAGAGCAGAGCAGAGAGAGAGCAAGACTTTGAAACAAAATAACCCTGAAAAGGTAGCTCAGTCTGTTTGGACTATGGACGCTGTGGGAACCGGAAGGTTCAAGTTGGTTAAAGTCCCCGAAAACACCCCCCGGGCACTGAGATGGTGGGCCTTAGATACAGAAGCTGATCCCACTGCTCCTTACACTAGGATGGGTTAAATGCAGAGAAACACATTTCACTGATGTATGTGACCAATAAAGAGGAATTCAATCCTCCAGATTTAGATTTAGGAAAAGGTCCCTCTCTCTGCTCCCTCCCCTACGTTTTTTTCCTCCATTGAGAAGCGTTACATTTCCCACATCGGTGATTGACAGGCAAACCGGATCGGCCGAAACCAATCACAGAAGAGATGCGCCGACCCCTGGGTTATAAATGGAGCCGGGTGTCAAAGTGTCTATTCGGTCATTCGGGGTCGACGCGAAGCAAATGTGGACGGACGTCGTACATCCGGGAGAGACATGATGAAGTCGTAAGCGTTGGACTCCTTGGTGGCCCGCTCGATCTCCCGCTGGCTGACGTCGGGCCGGCCGTAGCGGATGTTCTCGGCGATGGTGGTGGCGAAGAGGATGGGCTCCTGGCTCACCACGCCGATGTTCTCCCTCAGGAAGCGCACGTTGAGGCTGCGCACGTCGTGCCCGTCGATGTTCACCTGCACCAAGGGAAGGGTGTGTGTGTGTGTGTGTGTGTGTGTGTGTGTGTGTGTGTGTGTGTGTGTGTGTGTGTGTGTGTGTGTGTGTGTGTGGGGGAGGGGGGGGGGTTACAGAGAAGGAGGTAAGGATCTGTGTGCGGCTGAAATCCATGGATTCAGTCAAGTACATTAGCCAGGACATGTTGATATTGGGGTTTGTTTTAAACGTTGATTGATGTCTATGTCAATTGATTTCTCATTGACATAGGCGATCACACTTTGTAGTGTTTAAACATGCAAGGTGTTATGCACGCTGATGATATCAGCTATCACAAAAAGTAATATCACAACAATCTTCTACAACAGTTCAACTACAAATCATGGCAAACCACATTTGACACAAGACAATCCCACCGGGGACATTACATGATGGAATGAATGGATGCAGGGGGACTCGACTTACAGATCCCTCCTGAGGGTCGTAGAACCTCTGCAGCAGCTGAATAGTTGTGCTTTTACCACAGCCACTGCTGCCCACCAACGCAATGGTCTGGCCCGTTTTCACGCTCAGAGACAGGTTGTTTAATACCTACAGGTGGCACAGTGGTCAGCAAAGAGCCGGTTAGCAATGTAGTAGAGTAGGGTTTACATGAACTGTAAAAATGTCAAATGTCTATGATTTTTGATGGTCACCTTGACGTCAGTCCTTGATGGGTAGCTGAAGTGGATGTTCTTGAATTCAATGTCCCCTTTGATATTGTCAGGCGTTAAGCCGGTCTCCGAGTAGCTGTCGATGCTAGGCGTCTACGACAGCAGACAGCAACAGTTACAGGAATCAATGACAGGGATTGTTGGACATTCCCACTTGCCCACTCTTGTCAAAGGTGATGTTCCAACCAGGGTATTATTATCCAGTCTCCCAGTCTCTCTCTCTCTAGCATTTAACAGGATAACTTCTACCCCCACCAACATTCTCAACCCTCTCTTTTTCTTTTTCTCTCGATGCCTCTTTCTCTCATTCACTTTCACTATCATACCCGTTCTCTGTTTGTCTATCCTTCTCTTACTCTCTTTCTCCATCCATCCATCTTCTCCCGCTTATCCGTAATCGGGTCACGGAGGTAGCAGCTTCAACAGGGGACTCCAAACTTCCCTCTCCCTGGCAACATCGACTAGCTCTGACTGGGGGATCCCGAGGCGTTCCCAGGCCAGTGTGGAGATGTAATCACCCCACCTGTACCTCGGTCTGCCCCGTGGTCTCTTCCCAGTTGGACATGCCTGGAAAACCTCCCTCGGGAGGCGACCAGGAAGCATCCTTACTAGATGCCCGAACCACCTCAACTGGCTCCTTTCTACGCGAAGGAGCAGTGGCTCTACTCCGAGCCTCTCACGAGTGACTGAGCTTCTCACCCTACTCTCTCTTTCTCCATCATGTTTTAATCATCAAGCTTCACATCAGAGCACCATAGTCTCTCTTCTAAAAAATAAATGAAAGAAACAATAGAAGGAAGAGCGTTGCCTAGCCAGGTCGATTTGACCAGATTACGTTTGTTTATTGAACTCATTGTGTTTCACTTTTCTTCCCCGCTATGCTCCGCCCACGCCCACACACAAACACACACACACACACACACACACACACGCACACACGCATGCGCACACACGCACCCTCTTGTTGGATGTCTTAATGGCCCCGTGGTGTATTCGTGGTCTGGGTGGAACATTAACAGAGCCTACTTAAAGCTAAACACAGCTCCATGCTGGAGTAAGCACTGTGACCAGAGGTACGGCCATACAAAGATCATGTTTACAGTCTTTTGGAAAAGTATTCCAATGTAATTCTGCGATGTCTTTGATGACCCACATGAAGTGGGTCAAGTGTATTTGTCTTAAGTATTTTTGTCTTATTTTTGTCTCTAGTTTAGCCTCTATTTGAATCTCATACTAAAATATATTAGTAAGCATATTTTAACTCAAGCAGTTACAATTTGAGAACAGTTTGCTCATCAACCAAACATAATCCCTCCAATCAAAACAGCAGGTCGTCCAATTAGGACAAATCGGATTCCCAGACGTTTTCAAAGCAAATTCCCACTGTGCCCGGAATGGACACCAGTGCACTTGCATTCACAGTGATGCAAACTGACAAGTATCCAGGTGCAAAATGTTGTAATGTAGGTCATGGGTGGGTGTGTGTATTTAGGGGAAAATAGTAGGAAAAGTCTTACATTGTCGATGATATTGTATACTTTGTGTGCAGCGCCACGGGCGCTGGCAAAGGCCTGGAAGTTAGGAGTCGTCTGACCCAATGAGAAGGCCCCGGTTAAAACAGTGAAGAACACCTGGGGACATAACAATCACTCACGTTTAAATCAGTGGTCATACTTTCCTTCACAAAACAAATGTAAAAAAAATAAAGTCAATTATACGAATGTCCCAATACTAACTACTCACAATTAGCACCGATCCGATTGTGTACTCGTCGCTCAGAACCAACGTGCTGCCGTACCAGAAGGCCAGGGCATAGGACAGGTAGATGATCAGGAAGGTGAAGCCCATGGCTATGTTGGCCGACAGAGCCTTCTTAATGCCCATTATCTTAGCATCCTCCAAGTTCTTGTGATATCTGTTGTCATCACACACACACACACACACACACACACACACACACACACACACACACACACAGGTGTGCAAACACACACACACACACACACACACACACACACAGGTGTGCAAACACACACACACACACACACACACACACACACACACACACACACACACACACACAATAAATATCAAATGTAGGTAAGAGAACAAAAACAGGATACTGGATGTATTTCTGTATAGCTTTATAAATCTTAAGAAATAAAACACTTTTTTTAATTATTATCATTTTGTATGATAGATCCATAGCAAACAAGCTCTCTGAGTCACTTCCTCCCATTAACCCCATTAACCACGGCAACCAATCATCAACCATCAACCAGGTATTCTAGTGTGGACAGACACATCGATAGACAAGCCTTTGACCATGTTCTGTGTGCAATATATATATATATATATATATATATATATATATATATATATATATATATATATATATAAGCTATCCTGTACATGCCATTTAATTGTATTTTCGAATGTATCACACAAAACCTTTTACCAACATAACCAAGACATTACACAAACACATAATCATCCGCCCCGCCAAAAAAAAAAGCTAGCGATTGGGCGGCAAGGGTGTGAGTGTGCCCTCTGACCTCTTGATCTCCTTGTTCTGACCGTTGAAGGCGAACACCGTCCTGATGGAGGAGAGCACCTCCTCGGCCACAGCTCCTGCCTTGGCATACGCACCCTGCTCCTTGGAGGTGAAGGTGGTCAGCACCTGCTCGGAAGGAGGAGGAGGAGGACCCACACACACACACACACACACACGTTTATACTACACCATGGGGGGGCCAATGACTGGCTACAGCCTGATGGGATCCAGCCTTTCTGCAGGGTCTAGAGACATGATTTTAACTGCTAAAATCATGATCATTTTTTGTTAACACAAGAATCACTTGACATTTTCCAAACTCTCAGGTTTCAGGTTGTTTACTGGCATACTATCAACACCACTGCACAGAACCAAAACAAGTGTATCTGATGATCCTAATGACCAGAAACAATGTTAAAGAATACCTCCTGTACACACACACACACACATTAAAGCCTACAGGCTCCTTAAACACACCAACTCTAAACACTAAACACAAACTACACACACACACACACACACACACACACACACATGGGTTAAATGCAGAAAAACAAATTTCATGTACATGTATATTTCATGTATACATGTACATGATTAGACTAATTAAAACGGTAGGCGCTAACCACACACACAGAGGAACCAGCAGACACACTCACCGTGCTGAAGAGGGCAGCGGACACGCCCAACAGAGGGCTGATGGACAGGATGACCAGGGTCAGCTTCCAACCTTTGATGAAGCCGATGATGAAGGAGACGAAGAAGGTGGCGAGGGACTGTATGAGCGTCCCCACCTTGTCCCCTATGCCCTCCTGGATCTTGTAGATGTCACTGTTCACAGGAACACAGGTGTGCTCTTCACATACACCCTCATGTAGCACCCTTGTTGAAGCCCCTAGACATCTCAGGTTTATATTCTCATCATTATGGAGCTGAGGTATTATGCATCTCGCTCTGGGAACATTTTTGTTTATTCGTTCGTGTTTGATTCAAAGCACTGATTTGATTTCAATCAATGCTTTCAATTGAAACACTACACACACAAGTCAGCACACCTTTATCCATCCGTCTGTCCGCCTGTCCTTCTGCCCCGCCTGCCTGCCCTACTGCCCTTTCTATCTGTCTGTCTATCGGTCTTCAACCTTTTTCAGCCCAGGTACCCCTTTGAGATTGAATTGAGAAAAAGCGCAGGGACCCCCCCACCTTCAGTATATACCGGTATATTTTTCAATAAAATGCATCAGGCTCAGAATATTTTCCATTGTATGATGACCTTCAGGAGGGTGAAGGCAGGGAAGGCAGCCGGCCCAGACGGAGTTCCGTCCCGCGTCTTCAAGACCTGCGCTGACCTGCTGGCTCTTGTGTCCACCGACATCTACAATGCATCACTGCAACAGTCTGTTGTCCCAGCGTGCTTCAAAGCGACAACCATTGTGCCGTCACTGTGTTGTACGGCAACACCACTGCACGGGACAAGAAAGCCATCCAGAGGGTCGTGAGGACGGCAGAGAAGCTCATTGGGTGTGCACTTCCATGCATTGAGGAGATCTTTAGGACCAGATGTCGGAAGAAGGCCATGTCCATCATAAAGGACTGCAACCACCCTGGGCACCATCTCTTCTCCCCACTACAGCATCCGTACAAGTCCTACCAGGCCTACTGAACTGCTAGGAGTGCTGCCACTTTCACTTTTATAACATAGTCATTAACATTACACTATCATACTTTGCTGGACTTTCTGGACTCATCACAGTTACTGCACTGTATTCATGATGCTGCTGCACTACTGGCACTTTAAATGCTTTTGAAACATTTTTGTAAAAAACAAAAAAAACATTTAAGCATTTAAGTCACTTTGCTGCTCTTTTTTTGTTTATTTTATTGTATATATCATTTATATTTTTATGGTGTTGTTTTTCAGATTTTTTCCCCGGTCCCCTGGGAGGGAGTGGCGGACCCCCTGGTTGAAGACCACTGGTCTATATCTATGGTTGGTGTGATACCCACTCGATGAGGCGCGTGTTGAGCTCCCCGGTCTCGTTGACGTCGAACCAGCCGATGTCCTGGCGCATGATGTGGTGGAAGAAGAGCGTGCGCAGGCGCTTGGCCTGCCGACCGGCCGCCAGGGTCCAGAAGGCCACCTGGACGTAGGCCGCCACCAGCACCACCGCCCCCATGATGGAGTAGTTGATGGCGTAGCTGCGTGGGGAAGACACAAAGCCATCAGAGGGGACCTCAGGCCCCAAGACGAGGCCCCAAGACGAGTGGTACAAGATAACAAAAACTGAAATGTGTATATACGATATCTTCTGTTCTGTTTTACTCGTGTACATGTTTTCCAAACGCCTTACCCGTTCATCTGCTCACCCAGACTGATATTTGCAGCAGGGTCTGTCAAGGAAGAATAATAACAATAACAATGTTTGATGATCATTGGTCTCTTTTTTTTTTTTGTAGTATTACACGTTGTTGTGGAATACCGGGTTATAGCTGAAACTCACGGCTCTCGTTGGCCCCGGCGTTATCCACAAAGCTGTCCGTCATGTTCCCGAAAACCAGGAACATGAGGGGAAGAATGACCCCGTTGGCTATGGACATGAGCGTCCCCAGGACGATCAGCGTGGTGTCCAAGCCATCGGCGAACCTGAACTTTACTCAAGAACACAGACCCAGATGAAAAGGGAAACCAACTAAAAAAAAACAAAAAAACTATCCGTCCGCCTGTCTCCACTGTCATGTACATTTGTGTATGTAGGCCATACAAAAATATCTATTAGATAGAGTGTGTTTCTGACGTACACATGATTCTCCTCTGGGAGAATCCGCTGACTTCAAACACTGGGCAGCTATTGTGTTGTCACAGCAGGGGACCGGTGAGGTCCACAGAGAGGATGCTCTCTGAACTTGGCCCCCGTTTCCCCCCCCCCCACACACACACACGCACACGCACACACTAGAAAATGCGCAAACACTAATACTATTTAGATGATATTAAATAAATCCATCAATAATCATATAAGTATTGGTTACAATAAGTCAATAAGTAACAGTATTGGTTACAATAACTGTCACTGTGGCGTACTACACACACACACACACTACACTACACAGACAACCCCACGTATTGTGCGCACACAAAATATAGTCCTTACCAGGGCGATGGGGCCCACCATTGCTATTTTCTCCTTCTTTTTCTTCTTCTTCTTTTCCCCCACATCCTTGTCTGAGTTGTCCCTAATTGGCATAACACAATGACGATCATTTAAATTCATAAAATAGACATATGTCGTAAAGCCTCAGAATAAGACGATCATTTAAATTCATAAAATAGTCATATGTCGCAAAGCCTCAGAATAAGAGGATAATTTCAATTCATAAAATAGTCATATGTCGCAAAGCCTCAGAATAAGAGGATAATTTCAATTCATAAAATAGTCATATGTCGCAAAGCCTCAGAATAAGAGGATCATTTAAATTCATAAAATAGTCATATGTCGCAAAGCCTCAGAATAAGAGGATCATTTAAATTCATAAAATAGTCATATGTCGCAAAGCCTCAGAATAAGAGGATCATTTAAATTCATAAAATAGTCATATGTCGCAAAGCCTCAGAATAAGAGGATCATTTAAATTCATAAAATAGTCATATGTCGCAAAGCCTCAGAATAAGAGGATCATTTAAATTCATAAAATAGTCATATGTCGCAAAGCCTCAGAATAAGAGGATAATTTAAATTCATAAAATAGTCATATGTCGCAAAGCCTCAGAATAAGAGGATCATTTAAATTCATAAAATAGTCATAAAGCCTCAGAATAAGAGGATCATTTAAATTCATAAAATAGTCATAAAGCCTCAGAATAAGAGGATCAGGGGTTTACTATTTCTCACCTTGCGGACATTTCCCCATTCTGTAGACTGGTGACTTTCGTCAGCTCTTGGTCGTCCTTATCAACCATCTCTACGTCCTATCGGATTGTTTGGGAATAAATATGATTTAAACTCCAATTCGCGCTAAGATATCAATTACCAAGCAAAGAAACATGCAAAAGTCACTCACCGCGAAACGTGTGTTCGGGTCGCCGAAACTTTCCAGAGAGAAAACTCTCTCTCTCTCTCTCTCTCTCTCTCTCTCTCTCTCTCTCTCTCTCTCTCTCTCTCTCTCTCTCTCTCTCTCTCTCTCTCTCTCTCTCTCTCTCTCTCTCTCTCTCTCTCTCTCTCTCTCTCTCTCTCTCTCTCTCTCTCTCTCTCTCTCTCTCTCTCTCTCTCTCTCTCTCTCTCTCTCTCTCTCTCTCTCTCTCTCTCTCTCTCTCTCTCTCTCTCTCTCTCTCTCTCTCTCTCTCTCTCTCTCTCTCTCTCTCTCTCTCTCTCTCTCTCTCCCAGCGCAGTGAGCGTTTGCTTATTAGCTTGTGTCTATTAAAGTGACTGATGGAGGATATATACAATACACATATGGTGAATTGTGCAGTAGCACCTGGTTGATGTAGAAGGCTAATTAGGCTACGTAATAGGTAACGTAATATTTACATGGTTGAGTTACTTTAGTTGCTTACTTTCACTGAGGGAAAACGGGAGGAGCAACAAAAAACTTGCAAGAGAAAAATAAAATTTAAATTTTTTAATAAAAAATTCCTATTAAAATACTGATTATATTACTTTTTTAACACTTCGAAGGCACAACAATCATGTCCCCGTGTCAAAATACCAACATCGCTCCCTACCGCAATTCAAAATAGGTTTAAATTCTGTTAGGCTTGTCTGCTAAAATGACCCACTAAATACACTGTCAGAATGAATAGTGAGGCTGGATGAGCTACTGTGTCATTGACGCTATCTTTATAGTAGGCCTAATATTGTCATGGGAAGAAAATAATACAACTGTCATTCCCACTAGCCACCCAGGCTATGCATTATGTAGTGTTCAGACCATCTATTTAACATGTAAGAAAAACTGCTTTGACAGCACACATTGCCAACTATATATCAAAATAAGCTCTTATCTTTGTCTAGCCTATTTACAAAACTGAGCTCAATTTAAGATCAATATGAGATTTTGACCATTTTCTTAAATTCAGCTTCTAAGAAAAAAAAAACCCTGAAAGCCTGAGACCAAACGCACCGCAGTGGGATTAATGACACCATCCACGGTGTAGGGACCAACGTACCGGGGATTCAACTTCCGAGTTGACGTCTGGGAGGTCTAGAAGGGATAACACAGGACACTCTGAGACACTGGGAGTTTGTGTAGTCACAGAGCAGATGTGGAGCCAGCCCGGGAAACGATGGGTTCAGAACCACGAGGAGCTGGTGTAGCCATGGAGAGTTTAATTGGTGTAGCCACAGAGCAGGTGTAGAGCCAGCCCGGGAAACCATGGGCTCGGAACCCCAAGGAGCTGGTGTAGTCATGGAGAGTTGAGTTGGTGTAGCCACGGAGCAGATGTGGAGCCAGCCAGGGAAACTATGGGCTCGAAACCACGAGGAGCTGGTGTAGCCACGGAGAGTATATGTGGAGCTAGCCTGGGAGCTAAGAGCTAGAGACACGGGGAGCTAGCCTGAAAGTAAAGAGCTAGAGACACGAGGAGTTAGCCTGGAAGCTAAGAGCTAGAGACACGATGAGTTTGCATGGAAGCTAAGAACTAGAGACATCAGCTAGCCTGGAAGCTAAGAGCTAGCAAGACAGGAGCTAGCATACTATTACTCCGAGACACAGGGATTTGGGATAATCTCGGAAGGCGGAGTGGAGCTAGCCTGGGAACTAGGAACCGCAGACACAAGTAGCTGGCATAGTTACGGAGTAGGTGAATCGACAATCTGGCGTAACTCGGATGGTGTCCTGATCCTGCTTCTGGGTTCCCAGCTTGGCTCATTTTGGGCTTGATCATTCTGTTATGACCCAACGAGACCAGCTAGCCAAATGTGCTGTGCCAGAGAACCCAGAAGAAGAGACAGGACACCCAAAACAACAGATAATGTCTTTACTGAAAGATCCACAAAATCAAAAACAACAGGGTAGGGTACTGTTATGACCCAACAAGACCGGCTGGCCAAATGTGCCAGAGAACCCAGAAGAAGAGACAGGACACCCAAAACAACGGATAATGTCTTTACTGAAAGATCCACAAAATCAAAAACAACAGGGTAGGGTTGGATAGGTTACAAGGTATGGTCGACACGGGAAGGTGGTCCAGAGAGTGGAACGCAGAGAGGGTCCTGGGGTGGGGGTGGGGGGGGTCAGAGCTGGAGACACAGGTTCTCGAGTAGGAGGGAGCCATAAGGTTCTCAATGATCAAGCCCCCGACATTGGTCTTCGGCAGCCTTAAGAAGGGTAGATCCCAGCCTCAGCCTCCTTAGCCTCAGCCGGCCCGAGTATGATGGGCAACACCTGGGATTGATTAGAGCTATACACTATGTTCCTAATACTGAACCATAATCACACTGTGGAGTGTATGTGGTTGATGGCTGGTCTAAGCAGCCTCACCTGGCCTGAGTTAGACTGATTACTCTATGGCAGGTGAGGCTGCACACCTGTGGGTCCTTGTTCATCAAGGCCCACAGGTTGAAACAGCCACCACCACACACACTCGAAGCAGAGTTGTAGCATGTTCCATCTGCTCTGTTCACCATGATTCAAAACTCTGAATAAACTCTGCAATAAACCAGATTCCTCATCAACCTGTGTCCTTGTCTTTGGGAGGAGCCCTCAAGTAGCCATTTGAATGGCTTGTGGCATCGTCATCTGCTACACAGGAACTACCGTATTGACCCGAATATAAGACGGGGTTTTTTTCCGAGAAAAAAATCTGAAAAAGAGGGGTCGTCTTATAATCGGGGTTTAGACTTTTCGATGTACCGTAATTGCACATGTAATTGCGCAACAACAGATCGCGCCAAACGAGTGTTCCGAGACACCGCTTAAAGTCACTCAAAGTCTTAAAGTAACAGTACATAAAAACAGTTACCTGGAGAGATAGAAATGGAGAGACACAGCGACCAACTTGAAAAAAGAAAAACGCCTGTGTATTTTGACATGCCAACATCTGTCACAGTGCATAAGAAAGGCGACAAATCAGTGATTGTGAAGTCTACTGGAAACGAGAAGAGCCGAGTAACGGTCATGTTAACGCGCCTCGCAGATGGGACAAAACTTCCCCCGTACGTGGTTTTAAAACGCAAGACTGTACCTAAAGAGGCAGTGACTGTACCTAAAGAGGCAGTGACTGTACCTAAAGAGGCAGCCAGCTGGCGTTATCGTACGCGCCCAGGCAAAGGGCTGGATGGAGACGGAGCTTGTGGTGGACTGGCAAGTTGGTCAAGGTGGTGTGGGGCAGACGGCGTGGGGGACTCAGAAAGAAGAGGAATATTTTGATTCTGGATGCTTTCCGTGGACACTTGACTGAGCCAGTCAAAAAGTGAAAGAGTGATGATCACTAGGTGACCTAGTGATCATACCGGGCGGAATGACAAGCCAGCTGCGCAATCTGCGCAAGAGATACACAGAGTGGCTCCTGGCTGGTCATCACGCACTGACACCGTCTGGAAAAATCCAAAAGCCTGCAGTACGTTTGCTCTGTGAATGGATATTGCAAGCATGGGCTGACGTTTCCCCAGAAAGCATCATTAATGGGTTAAGAAATGCTGCGTATCAAATGCCATGGATGGCAGCGAGGATGACGTGATGTGGGAGGAGACGGGGAAGCGGACAACGTGAGTGACGATAGCGGGAGTGAGAGCGAACAACCCAGCGATGTAGAAGACGAGCTGAATGAGAAGACGTGATGTGACCAATAGACTGATGTTCTGAAATGTTGTACTGTTTCATTGCTCTACTGTTTTATTGCGCTACCGTTTTATTGCACTACTGTTTTATTGCTATCTATCTAGCCTGTTTTGTTTTTGTTCGCCAAGTTAGGCAAATTTGAACACAATGTGTGATGTGTGTTATCATTATTTTCAAATAAAATGATTTTCTTTCAAAAAAAAAATATTTGGTCTTCAAATTTTTTTTTCTCCAAAAATGAGTCTTGAAAAACAGGGGTCGTCTTATAATCGGGGTCGTCTTATATTCGGGTCAATACGGTATATGTTCATAATACTGAACCATAATCACACACTTAAGTATGTACCTCATTCTGAACCATAGACACACACTATGTTCCTAACTACTTCAACATATTATTATATATGATATATTTGTGACATTAAGCATATGGCTGAAAAGCTGACCCAGGCTAAGGGAAGGTGAGAATATTAAGCCCCGAATGCGTGTTGGGAGAATTCGCGTCAGCGTTTAAATCACGTTACACAGCGCAACAACACTGACCCCTAGTGACTCAGCCAAGTTACACATACCCTTAATAAAACATCACAGAAATATATCACTGCGGTTATATATTATACTAAATACTATATCCGGTTTGGCGTGCACGACCAACACATTGACATTGCATACACGACTCCAGACTGCGCTACCCAGATAGCAAATAGACAGTGTTTCACCTCCTAATTTCACATATCGGTACCACTCAAGGTGGCAAATTCTAATCCATTTTTTTGAAAAGTTACGTGTCAATAGATGATATTTTGGTATGATAAACTTTTGTAGGTGGTAGCTTTGTATCAGTTATCAGCACATGAAGTGAACCACCCCCTACAATAAATTGGATTGTAGACAACGATTCATGTCCTAATTTAGGCTAATTCTCAGGACCTCGACTCATGTATATGAGTTTGTATACTTGTTTAGTATCATTTTAAAGGGTCGATTTGTAGATTTCATTTAAGCTCAGTGGTGAGTCTGTCTGTTAAATACAGAGGTCACAGGGGCTCTTCAAATTGTCAATAACATTAATTTTCCCACAATTTTCGCCTAAACAATAGTTTTATTTGGGCATTGTAGGAATACCAATGACACAAATAGTCCTCACAGGATTTTAATGATTCAGGAAATGTATAATGTTCCCATATTATACCACCATGAGGTGTGATTATGGGCCTTACAGTAGAGCATGGGCCCGGGCCTGAATTTTCACATATTAGTACCACCCAAGGTGGCAAATTCTAGTTTGGTATTTTGAAAAAGTCAATATGTTTCGATATTTCAACTTGATAAACCTTTACAAGTGGTATCTTAGTCACAGTTAACCTTAAGCCCAGTTGTTAGTCTATCTAAATAAATAATAGAGGTCACATGGGCTCTAGTGTCAGCAGCATTCATTGTTCTACAGTTGTCATCTAAACTTAAAAAGGCTAGAGATTTTCTTTGTTTGCCTTGTGGCACCTGCAAATATAGATTCATGGAACACATTACTGAAAGAGGCTAAAATAAGAGGCTTCAGCCCCATCCTTGATCTTGCAAAATACCTGCCTGAAGGTAGCATACCATTAGTATTGTATCACAGGAAATGGAAAACTGTTGGTATACCCAGACAAGTTGACAATAGATGAGCTTGTTAACGTTTGCCACACACTCAAAGATGAACTAAGGATGTACAAATCAAGCAGTGACAAAGACCTATCACAAGCAGCACTGAAGATCAGAGCTGATATACGGAACCAAGATATAACTCACGCATGGCCACCACATGCATCAGATCTTGAGAAGATGAACAGTGCTCCACCAGAGATGGTGTGCTCCAGACACTTGTAACAGGTAGATCGAATAGAAGGAAGTAACCCAGGAAAATCCCAAAGAGTGCGAAGGTTCATAGCTTCATTCAGCCAAGACCTTGTTTATACTGCATACAAAACACATGCTGCCCTTTGCTGTCAAGTCACTTACTGGAATCGTGGAACTGATACAGAAACTGGACTTGGCCATAGTATTACATATTCTCAGGTAGAAGAAATAAAAAAAATCAAACATTAAGCCTGGTCTGTTCACAACATTGGCGGCAGTATAGCTCAAGAGAGAGAGAAATCAGTGGTGAAGGGACATCACACAGAGTGAATGGAATTGAAACAAACAAAGCCTATTCATCATCCTGCTGAGACCAGAGTTTTGCCTTGCATCCCAAAAACCAAGAGGAGAAGCATTGGAGCGTAGAGATGGAATTTCCCATTTACAATGCAGGACAGTGTGCCAATCCTCCAGTTGGACAGACGGTTGATACTGACCACACTACTTTTCTTCAAGATGCAACAGACAGAAACCACATGTGGATAATGGCTCATCTTACCAACAAAGATGTTTGTAGCTGGACTGGGTTCAACATCGTGACACAATTGTACAAGAAGATAAAGTAGGCTATCTGCCTACAATCAATGCCCTGCTACACAGCTATCAACAGTAAATGAGGTACTTCACCAGTCGATTCACAAGCATCAGGAAGTCTCTGCAGCTCAACAACATTGTTGTTGTTTTTGACCAGGCATTGTATGCCAAAGCTGTTGAAATTACTTGGAAACACCAGGAGCTATTCAAGGACATGATCCTTAGAGTGGGGGTCTTCCATACCACATGTACCTTCATGGCGACAATTGGAAAACAGATGCTGGTCTAAGAGACCTTTGTGTAGAAGCAGGAGTGATAGCTGATGGCTCAGTCTCAGGGGTTATTGATGGTCACAAGTATAATCGAGCAGTACGGCTCCACAAGCTGCTCCTTTTTGAGACTTGCATGGGAAGGTTTCCACCCTTGGTTAGAGGAGAATCATGAGGAAGATCTGATTCACTTGGAAACAACTCTGCAAGCAGTCAACAACCTGTGTGAAGAAGTACCACAGACAACATTTGAGGTAACCCTTGATCATGATTCATGTCGGTGATGATTCAATGAGTACCTCAGCTACCTTCGAAAAGACAACGGCCCCCTGTCTGCTTTCTGGATGTCTTATGTGGACATGGTTGAGATTATGCTAAGTCTAATTCTAGCATCAAGAGAGGGAAAGTGGATGATGTATCTTGCAGCAATTAGAGCAATCATTCCATGGGGTTTTGCATATGATATGCTGAACTATGCTAGATATCTGACATCCTACTATGCACAAATGTCTTTCCTGGAGGTTGATGGAAAGATTCAGGTTGACCAGGCGATTGAGGAGACGGTAAACAAGGACACCCAGACTGCCGGAGGAACCAAGGGTTTAAGCCTGAAATCTGGAGCTGTCACTTCAGAAAACAGAATTCAGTATCTAAGGCAGCTCAGGAACATGACATGCAACAAGTCTACAGAGTGTTTCAGTCATCACGATCTACAGAAGCCCAGGACAGAGAAGGATAGGGCAGATGTAAATGCCTTTGTAGAGATTAGGGAGCGAAGCTGGGTAAAGCCTCTGGGTCCAGATCAGTCTGATATCATCAGTCTTTCCACAGGAATTGCTGTGTCACCAGACATAGCCAGTGATCTGCTGCAAGCTCACCAGACTGGAGAGAAAGCATATTCAGAAGTGAACATTGAAACCAACAAGGCAGCTCTTGCTAGAGAGTAAGAGAAGTCAGCATCAGCAGTTGAAGATATTGAAGACCACTCATTGATGGAATGAGCCTTGTTCAGAAACTGAAAGGTGATGTCAAGACTTTTGGAGAGATTCCGAGAACTGTGCTGAACCTAGCGTTGCATGGAGAAAAGATTAAACAAATAGATGTGGTCTTTGATGTGTACTGGAATACATCACTCAAGAATGCTGAGAGATGGAGTTGTGGTTCAGCAAGTAGCACTCAATGGAAGAACATTGTTCCTGGTACACAATGTTGTGCAGTAGAGAAGCTGTTAAGTAATCAAGACAGCAATAAGCCTTGATTACATTCATCATGGACCAGTAGAAGCTTCCAGAGAACCGGGTAAAGCTTCAGGACAAGCAGCTATTTGCAACCTGTGGAGAGACATGCTATTGTCTCAACAAAAAAGATTGGAACATTATTGAAGAGCTGACATCTTTCCATGAGGAGGCGGATACCCGTATGCTCCTACATGAAAATCATGCCAGCCAGAATGGCTATCAAACCTGTGTCTGTTGTCTAACTCATTGCTGGATTATCACCCCGATTTTCAGAAAACCTCACGTTCGTATCAAGCTAAGTTCATTGTTGTTCTGCCTATTGATCCGCCGTGGTTTGACCCTCGCCTGGATAACGACCTCGTTATTACCTTGCGTCTTTGTACCTCTGCCTTCTGTGGGCTGATGTCTTGGACTGGGGACATAATTCAAGGCTGGTCTGTCATCCGAGCTGGCGTGTCACGGACATCGTCTCTCGTTAAACAGCGTTTCTGGTGGTCTACGTTAGGTGATGACGTGAAGGCTTATGTCGCTGCGTGTCCCGTCTGCTCACGGAATAAGGCGAGCAATCGATCCCCGGCTGGGCTCCTCAGACCAGATCCTAACCATAGTCGATCGTTTTTTCAACTCCTCGGCTAAGGAGTGTAGTGTATTTTTATACCCTTATTATAATCTAAAACACTGTCTTTGGATCCTCTATACATTGCAGTAGGTGGCTACAGCATAATCTGCTGGTGGACCCCAAGGCCCACTAGGACAGAGATGTGTTAAGCAGTTCCAGATGTGTAGGTGTTGGTGTGCCTTCAGGCCCTTGTAATGGTGCCTTTAGGCTGGTTTTCAACGGTATCCTACAGAATGTTGTGCAAGCCAAATACGACCCCCTTGGGGGTTTGAGCCATAAACTTGGGACGTGACGATGAAGACACCGAGGAAGACACCGTGACCAACCAGAGTGCTGGTTGTACCTCTCAGACCAATAGTATTAAGTTGATGTTTGTTACTTTGACCACTAGGAGTAGTGGTTGTTCTATGATGCTATGGTCTATATAATGTTTGGTGAAGGAGCGCGTCGCCAGTTCTGCGAATTGGCACGGCAGGCTCCATCTCGTTGCAACTGATGAATTTGATGCTTTGTTCAATAAACACTTTGAACTTAGTATCCGGACCTCTGAGAAAGATTCTTATTCCACCGAGTAGAAATTATACTACATATTGGCGTCACGAACAGGATTTGGTTAAAACGATTGTTGACCAGCTGCTGTCGGTGAAGCGAGCGCACGTGGGCACCGGTACTGGCCAGGCCGGGGTTTGAGGTAAGCTCTAAACATCTTCCTCAGAGCGCTTAAGTGCGTCTGCTTTTATTGACTAAGATTAAGGCTATGGTTAACAGTTGACCAAATCGAAAAGGACCTTTGGGTCTATTGGATGGAATAGAATACTTTACATGTCCGCTAAATTTTAAAGTGGGAGTACCACTACAAACTGTAGTGTGGGAGTACCACTTAGAAACGTTAATGTGGGAGTACCACTATAAACTAATAGTTCGTCGAGTGGGAGTACCACTATAAACGACCCTTTTCCTACTAAGCCCAATGTGTTTGTGTGAAAACACTAGGGGCCAGGTAGTTTGATATTTTTCCTTTGCTAAAATACAAATATACCTACTGCCCATAGGAAACGCGTAGTAGCTATTAACCAGAATCTTATCAGATTGGTTAAAGTGAAGAGGTAGCGGGAAACCACTACTTGGGCTCAGGTAATCCGACTTCATATCAATGATGTTGTCACAGCGGTGTGTGGTGAGGTTGGACCCAGAACGCAGGCGGAGACCAGGAAAGGAAGAACAGGGGTTTTATTAATGGCACAAAACACAATAGATGGTTCTCTCCAGGACCGACGAGGGAGCTGGGACCGGGAGATCGAGGTGCGTCAAGCCGACAGGTAGAAGACGTAGGGATAGTTGGGACAGGCGATGGGTCGGGTTACCGGGAAGTCAAGGTGCGTTGAGGTGGTGCGTCGATCCGACAGGTAGCAGACGTAGGGATAGTTGGGACAGGCGATGGGTCGGGTTACCGGGAAGTCAAGGTGCGTTGACGTGGTGCGTTGAGGTGCGTCGATCGACTGGACCGACGAGGGGCTGGAACAGTAGACGAGCGGGCTATCTCTCCGATAGTCCGTAGCAGGGTGATCACAAGCCAGGGATGAATGTCACCTGGGGACTGGTAGCGTACCGGTTACCCCTAGTACGAACGAGCGACGTCTCTCACTGACGCCGCTGTATAAATAGCCCCCAGGTGAGATCAATGGCAATTAGCCACGGTAATGGTTGGCAGGTGCGTGTGTGTGCGCCTCTAGCGCACACGGCCTGGCAACGCCCCCTGTCAACCACCGTAACCGTGACAGATGTGGATTCGAATGAGACAAACCTATCCTAGGACTTAAGATAAGACACTAGGTTACGAGTACCTAAAACCAGGCGTTCACGGAAGAAACGCCGCTCAATTTAATCTAATGATGAGTTAAAGTGATTATGTAGCTTTGAAAACGTATTGATTCAAAGTGGGAAAAGAATTTTCGCAAGGACGCTTGTTATTTTCGGGGATCCATAGGGATTATGGGGGGTATTTCTTATACAGAGTAACGGGCGAAGAAGTGGCAATAAAGTCCACTAGGAGTTGTGTTTTATGTAATGTAAATGTAAATGTGTTTGTCAGTTTAACCAAGGGGGTGTAAACTGGTGATTAAATGTTATGTAAAATTGGCTTTGGAGGATACTAAAGAACACATGGTATATGTTACACATGTGGTGGTTCTTTGTGATGCTGTAGGCCTTGGTAGCACACGTGGTAAATTTTGGGCCTTTGTGGACCTCGTGGTTGTTTCATGGACCATGTGGTGGTTCTTTGTGATATTGTAGGCCTTGTTGGCATGCGTGGCCCTTTGTGGACCTCGTGGTTGTTTCATGGACCATGTGGTGGTTCTTTGTGATATTGTAGGCCTTGTTGGCATGCGTGGCCCTTTGTGGACCTCGTGGTTGTTTCATGGACCATGTGGTGGTTCTTTGTGATATTGTAGGCCTTGTTGGCATGCGTGGCCCTTTGTGGACCTCGTGGTTATTTCATGGACCAGGTGGTGGTTCTTTGTGATATTGCAGGCCTTGTTAGCATATGTAGCCCTTTGTGGACCTCATGGTTATTTCATGGACCACGTGGTTCTTTGTGGTACTACAGGCATTGGTGGCACACCAATGACGAGGTTGTTAGTATGCAAATGAAGAGAGAAGCATGGTCTCTCCTTTGTTCTGTTCTTTGTATGGAACATATGGGTTGTTTCCACGTGATGCGAGTAAATAACCTACTCTACTAAACCAGAGGTAGAGCTCACCTTCTTGGTTTATCTTTCAGAAGTTTAATAACTTAAATCTAGTTTTCAGCGCGCTTTAGGCTGAATGTAGGCTATTAATCCTTTTTCTTTTTTCAAGTGTGGCTCAGTTTTCTAGGCCACCTATAATCGTTTCCCTATAAATATTTCATGTTCTTGTATGACTGTAGGATTGATATGGCTAATTAATTTCGGCTGGGTCATTCATACAGATTTCAATAAGAAAATAACTGTTTATATTTTATTTTAGTGAGATTCAAGAAAACAAGGCCAAACAACCAATTCCTTGGACAGCCAGTAGGGATCTGAGTGAGATTCAAGGAAACAAGGCCAAGGAACCAATTCCTTGGACAGCCAGTAGGGATCTGAGGTCAGAACCATACTCAGTTAAACCCCCTCTCTCACCCTCCCCCTCTCTCTCTCTCCCCCTCCCCCTCTCTCACCCCCTCCCTCTCTCTCGCACGTGCACACACACAGGTTTGAGCTGAGCCTGATACACACATACCTATTGATATACTGAAACATATAAGAAACAGTTGAGCTGGTATACAGCAATAAAGGGGTTGCAATCCCTAGTTGATTAATTTGATTTGTTGATTGATTTTGTTTTATTTGATAATTCATTCATTGATTAATTGGAGTTGTTGATTATTGGAAGTTGTTTTATTTGATTCATTCATTCATTGATTAATTTGATTCGTTGATTGATTTTGTTTTATTTGATAATTCATTCATTGATTAATTTGAGTTGTTGATTACTGGAAGTTGTTTTATCTGATTCATTCATTCATTGATTAATTTGATTCGTTGATTCATTTTGTTTTATTTGATAATTCATTCATTGATTAATTGGAGTTGTTGATTACTGGAAGTTGTTTTATTTGATTCATTCATTCATTGATTAATTTGATTCGTTGATTCATTTAGTTTTATTTGATAATTCATTCATTGATTAATTGGAGTTGTTGATTACTGGAAGTTGTTTTATTTGATTCATTCCTTCATTGATTAATTTGATTCGTTGATTGATTTTGTTTTATTTGATAATTCATTCATTGATTAATTGGAGTTGTTGATTATTGGGAGTTTGTTTTATTTGATTCATTCATTCATTCATTCATTTGATTCGTTGATTGATTTTGTTTTATTTGATTGATTGATTCATTCATTCATTTGATTCGTTGATTGTTTTTGTTTTATTTGATTCATTCATTCATTTGATTTGTTGATTGATGTTGTTTTATTTCATTCATTCATTCATTTGATTTGTTGATTGTTTTTGTTTTATTTGATTCATCCGTTCATTCATTCATTTGATTCGTTGATTGTTTTTGTTTTATTTGATTCATCCATTCATTCATTCATTTGATTCGTTGATTGATTTTGTTTTATTTGATAATTCATTCATTCATTAATTTGATTTGTTGATTGATGTTTTATTTCATTCATTCATTCATTGATTAATTTGATTTGTTGATTGAGTTTGTTTTATTTGATTCATTCATTCATTCATTCATTTGATTCGTTGATTGATTTTGTTTTAATTGATCATTCATTCATTCATTCATTTGATTTGTTGATTGAAGTTGTTTTATTTGATTCATTCATTCATTGATTCATTTGATTTGTTGATTGATGTTGTTTTATTTGATTCATTCATTCATTCATTCATTTGATTTGTTGATTGATGTTGTTTTATTTGATTCATTCATTCGTTGATTCATTTGATTTGTTGATTGATTTTGGTTTATTTGATTGATTCATTCATTCATTTGATTCGTAGATTGTTTTTGTTTTATTTGATTCATCCATTCATTCATTCATTTGATTCGTTGATTGTTTTTGTTTTATTTGATTCATCCATTCATTCATTCATTTGATTCGTTGATTGATTTTGTTTTATTTGATTCATCCATTCATTCATTCATTTGATTTGTTTATTGATTTTGTTTTATTTGATTCATTCATTCATTGATTTGATTCATTTGATTTGTTTTGTTTGGTGTATTGTTTAGCCGACTCATTTAATTGATTGGTTTATGTATTTTGTGCATTTGTAAGATTACAGACAAGTGTGTTATTTAATGAACACATTGTTTTATAAATTGGTTTAAGGGTTAGTTTCATACATATTTGTAACCACTGGTAATAACAACCGTGACAATGGCTTCAGACAAGCCGTCTACTCCAGTGGCCATGATAGAGAAAAACAACCCATTGATAAAAGAAATTGGCAAAGTGTCCAAAAAATGGAGTAAGAGATGGGCTCACATCGATCAGCCCTGGCCAGAAGAAGGCACGTTTGATCCAGAGGTTATAATTCAAATGGAGGTGCTTATAAACACATATAAGTCCGAACAGAAGACATGGAGAAGGGGTTATAACCGAACGAACAAACGACAATTAGAAACAGCGGTTTTAGAACTATTCAAGAGGGAAGGACAGTAGATGCAAAAAGGTGCACAAAACAGAAGAGAGAAAGCCCTGGATAGGAACTATGAAGCGGAGAAACTTACGGACAAAATGAACACCCCATTTTCACACATGTCTCCAGTGGTGACTCCACCACCATATGAGGGAAAAGACACGCTCACTAGTCTGTATCCACAAATGCCAATCCTAATCTCTGATGGACGATACAGTATGGAGGACGATGACCGTAATACACTGGAGACTGGGAAAGCCACGACAAGAATAGTGTTTCAACCAGATCATACAAGTAAGAAACAGAGGTCATCATCCCCAAAGCAGAGGACCGTCAACCTTGCAAAGACATCAAAGAAGACGAGGATAAAACATGGAGAGAAGGAAAGGTCAACAGGCCATGGACAGAGCTCTAGTGACGAACACCAGTGCGCCGGAGGGTATGACCTACGAATCAGAAAGTTGCTGACGAAAGCTGAAAGAGAAGGGAGAAAAGTCAGCTGCAAAGATGAGACCGAAAGCAGTTCAAGTAGCAGTGGAGAAGACGAGGAAGAGGATATCGACGAATCAGAAGCTGGAGGTTCCTCTACAGTCTCACCCAGGAGAGAAATGATAGACGAGATGGATGAAGAAGTTACCAGAATTACCAATGAATTGAGATCTATCGGTGTATCAAAGGGAAAATTAGGAGCTGAAATAAGTGTGGCCCAAGCAGCCTGTGATAAAAGACAGCTGCGCTCCTTTGAGAGAAGGATGAAGGACCTTTGCCGACAGGAGGAAGGGATTAAGGAAAAACTCTTTAACATCCAAGAAGAAAAGCGAAAGGAACGCAAGAAATCAAAGCGCAGAATACCGAAGAACTGCCCAGTGTTGGTTAGAGGGCAGAATTTGGAATACAAACCATGGGCAAATACGGACATGTCTCAAATAATGGAAAAATTAATGGAGTAATCCAGGAAGGAGGTCACCCATGGACTTCAAAAATGGATGAGGCCCTTATAGGGACACAGCTTGGCATGGGAGACATCAAAAAACTTTTGGCAACTCTGATGGGTGTGTCTACAATGGAAGAAATCCTGGTGTCAGCTGGGCTCCAAAGATTTGTCGACACAGCAGTGTACGACCCAGAGCTCTTTGCAGCAAACAGAGGACGCGTGTGGAAAGCTTTGAGAGACGCATATCCTACCAATGTTCATCCAGACAATATTGACATTGAACCAATGAGAGAAGCTGAGAACCCTAGAGCCTATGTAAACCGCGCACATCAACGGTGGAGAGATATCACAGGGAAAGATGCAGACATAAGTTTCCTGGAACAATCTATTATGAGAGAAAAGATCCAGCAGGGATTGCCCTTGTCAGTCAGAAGCAAACTGGCAGAAGTAGTGGGACTGAGAAGCATGGCCAAGAATATCTACATGGACCACGTAGCACATCAGGTGGAACTGTATCGCAAAAAGGAACATACTCGGAAGGAGCAAGATCTGGAGACAATCAGGAAAATAAACCAAATACAATTAATGGATGGAAGAAGGGAGAAGAAACAGGCTGCAGTTCTGCAGAATCCACCTCAACCGCAACAAATACTGCCACCCCCAAGACAAGCTGCTCCTCTGCCCCCTTACCTACAGCCCAACTCTGGACAACAACAATATGGGGGGCAAGGAGGAAGAGGAGGTTTTGGACAACAAGGGTACAATCCAAGCTTCCCCCAAGTGTCTGGACCATGTTACACATGTGGAGAAATGGGACACCGGTCTCGCGACTGCGAAATGAGACCAGAAGTCAACAGGGGTGGACGAAGAAATGGAAGAGGAGGTTACCAGCAGCGACCACCCCAAAGACAGCAGTGGCAGCAGAGGCCACCCCAAGAACCGCAGTGGCAGCAACAGCAGCCCCAAGAACCGCAATGGCAGCAACAGTAGCCCCAAGAGTCGCAGTGGCAGCGAAAGCCACCCCAGGGACCGGTGAACCCATATAGGGGCCCGGAAGGGTTATAGGGGTGCCCGGAGAATCCGAAAGGGGGGTGTCAGCTGGTGGTGTATAGGCCGGAAGAGGAACCTACCATCTGTGTGAAGGTCAACGATCGTCCATTAGAACTAATGGTAGATAGTGGAGCTGCCTTTACCTGTATTCAGCCTAAAGACCTCCCTATGTCTGGAAAACATATAAGGACAGTCGGATTTGAGGGAATAAAACAGCTGATACCCACCACAAAACCGGTGGAACTCCGATACAAGAATCAAAGAGCTATTTTACCTATTCTTGTGTCAAAAAACACCCCTATTGGACTTCTTGGAAGAGATGCGCTATGTAAATTGAACTGTACAGTGAAATGCACACCTGACGGCTGTCAGGTAGAAGTACCTTCTGAATATCATCAGTTATCCATGATGGTAGAAGAAGACGCTGCTATGGTATATTGGCTAGGGGACCTTAGCCAAGACCTCTTGGAACCAGCAAAGCTGTGGGAGAAGTTCATTTCTGCAAACATCCCCGGTGCTAAACCACCTGAATATCCATCACACTGTACGCTTCAGTACTTGAAGGATGCCACCAAATCTGACCCAGACGATTGGCTAAAACACCAACCTGAACAAACTCAACTCAGTTCCGGCTGCATAATCTTGGGACCACAAGGAGCGGCTATGAAGATAAACAGAGATGATTATCTGAACCAAGAGCATACAATTGAAGGAAGCATCCCACATGTGACCTTGATGATTGCTGAAGATTACAAACAGAAGCATATAGGGGCGATGATGGCTGACTCAGAGAGAGCCGTCTTTGTTGAAACAAAAGAAAACCCTGCTATCTGGTTAAGTAAAGATCGACAATTCATTAAGCTTATGATTTCTGCCCAGGGGTTGAGCCACCCACAGACTGTGAGACTGACAAACAAACCAATGTTTCCTGTCCAGCCAGACAAAGATCCTAAAGAAGAAATGCTACAACAGGTGCCTGATTATTTGTGGGCCCAACACAGCACAGACATTGGACTTGTTAAATCAGCCCAGCCAGTGAGGGTTGAACTTCAGCCAGGAACTAAACCTCCTTGGAAGCCACAATACCCATTAAAAGAAGCAGCAATTCAAGGGATCGAGCCTGAGATTAATGGCCTTTTACAGGCAGGGGTCTTGAAGAAAACCCAAACTCCCCAGAGCAATACACCTTTGCTACCTGTAAAGAAACCGGATGGTTCGTACCGCATGGTGCATGATCTACGAGCTGTCAATGAAGTGGTTGTTAACTTCCCAGCAGAAGTACCAGACCCACATGTGTTACTGACACAAATCCCAGCAGAGGCAAAATTCTTTACCGTGGTCAATCTGTGCGGAGCGTTCTTTTCTGTCCCCCTGAGTACAGAAAGTGAAGGTTTATTTGGATTCACATACAAAGGTCAGGCTTTTGAATACACCAGGCTGCCCCAAGGGTTCAAGCACAGTCCACATGTATTTAATCAGGTTCTAAAAAACGATTTAGCAGGATTAGGGGAGGTGCTACACAGTACTGTTATTCAGTATGTAGACGACATAATCCTGTGTGCCCCAGACGAGAAGACTTGCCAAGAAGACTCAATCAAGCTATTACAGATTTTAGCAGAAAAAGGGCATAAGGCTTCTCAGAAAAAGTTGCAATATTGCCAAGTGCGTGTCATTTATCTAGGGCAATCTATAACACACGGACACCGCAGTATCTCTGATGAACATTTGATGGCCATTCAAAAGGCTCCAAAACCAAGAACAGTGAGAGAAATGATGACCTTCCTGGGAATCACAGGGTATAGTTCTGCATGGATCGAGGATTACACCAAAATAACCGCACCTTTGAGGACCATGATTAAGGAAACAGGGAATGACAGCCTGCACTCAAATCTGACCTGGACAAAAGAAAGTCATCTGGCCTTTGACACAATCAAACACAAATTGCAGGAAGCACCAGCGTTAGCACTGCCGGATTATTCCAAGAAATTTGCGTTATACGTCGCTTCCTCCACAAACGGGAAGCATGCTTGTGCTGTCCTTACCCAACCAACAGGCATTGGAACCAGCCCTCAGCCCATTGCCTATTACTCTGTAGCCTATTCAGAAGTGGAGATGGGTTTTGCCCCATGCTACAGGGCAATGGCAGGAGTTTCTCTGATGTATGAAAAATCATCAGCCTTGACTATGGGTTACCCGGTAACTATTCTTTGTCACCATAGTCTTAGGAACCTCCTGAACCATGGCAAATACACTTTAACAATGCCAAGGATTAGAGACTATTACCGTCTATTTGAACAAGAAGATGTTACACTGGCTAGATGTCACACAGTTAATCCAGCAGAAACCTTGCCGACCCCTGACGATGGTGAACCGCACAATTGTGTAGAAGAAGCAGAAAAGTACTCTAAGCTCAGGTTGGACCTTCAGGCTCTCCCATTGCCTGAAGCTGACTTGGAGTACTGGACCGATGGCTCATGCTATCGAGTAGGAGAAACTTTGTCTGCAGGATATGCCGTTGTCAGAGCACAAGGTCCTGAATTTGTGGTAGAAAAAGCTGAGGCAATTCCACAGCCATGTTCAGCCCAGCTTGCCGAACTGGTCGCCCTCACGGAAGCGTGTAATTTAGCGTCGGGACAGCGCGTTACAATATACACTGATTCTGCGTATGCACACAATGTCTGCCATTTGTTTGGTGCCATATGGAAGGGCCGTGGATTCAAGAAGGCTGATGGCTCACCTGTACAACATCATGCCCAGATCGTGAAGCTGTTGCAGGCCATGATGAAGCCTAAAGAGATAGCAATAGCTAAATGCGCAGCACACAAGTCAGATTCATCACGTGTTACGCAAGGAAATAAGACAGCGGATGAGGCTGCAAAATATGCAACAGGTGCGGATCGACCGGGAAAAGTTCTCTTAGTTACCCATGAAGTGGAGCTAACTGAGAAAATCACACTACAAGACCTACTCATGATGCAAGAGGAGGCGAATGCATTGGACAAAAACTTGTGGCTTGCCAGGGGAGCTAGCCAGGACAAAACAGGCATGTGGAGGAATCATGAAGGATTGATTGTTGCACCATCAGATCTGTTGGGTTTGTTGATCCAGGAAGCTCATGGGCTAGCCCATGTAGCAAGGGGGGAAGTGAGAAGGAAGATCACAAATGAATATGGATTTTGGGCTCCATATTTGTTGGAAAGAATTGACCATGTCATAGGAAGATGCATGGTCTGTTTGAAAAACAACATCAGGAGAGGAGTACCAACTCTACCAGGACACATCCCTACTCCAAACGGACCAATGAAACACTTGGTCATTGACTATGTAGACATGATTCGCCCCATTGCAGGACGGAGATATATGTTGGTCATAGTTGATCGATTTAGTAGATGGGTTGAAGCATGCCCTACTAAAAGAAAAGATGCCCAATCAGTTGCTAAATTCTTATGTCGAGAAGTGATACCGAGATTTGGAATTCCAGATCGAATCTCATCAGACAATGGAAAGGAATTTGTAGATAAGACAGTCAAGCTTATTCTACAAAAGTTGGGCATTAAACAACGTCTTGGATGCATTTATCACCCTCAGAGTCAAGGAATTGTGGAACGGATGAACGGAGTGCTCAAAAACCGCCTTACAAAAATTTGCCAACACACAGGGCTAAACTGGGTAGAGGGGCTGCCACTTGCACTGATGGCTTGCCGTTCCAGTGAGCTCCGTGAGCTTCACATGACCCCACATGAGCTTGTCATGGGGAGAGAGATGACAACGCCTTGCCTGCGCACTAGCG
>CM051008.1:8562368-8602368 GCA_027704905.1 Muraenolepis orangiensis
GTGACCCAACCTGGGCTGGTTTGCTGTTGTTGTTCTTCTCAGGTTTTCAGTGAAGACCTTGTTGGACCGCTCTTGTTTTGAGACGATAGACGACTCGTCTCCAGAGTTCATTAACTTTGTGTCCATCCTGGAGCACATCTTCAGTCACAGGCTCAAAGGTAATGTACCTCCAACTCCATCACCCAATCCTTCATCCTAGATGTATTGCCTTGGTCCCAACGGAGGCAAACAACAGCAATCTAATTCAATGGTGACACCAACACGTACACACTTGCAGAGATGCAATACAAACATGGGATATGAAATCTAAATGTGTGGGTTAATATATTCTCTCTCGCTCTCGCTCTCGCTCTCGCTCTCTCTCTCAGGCCAGATGACCTGGTTTGGCTATGAGAGCACCCGAACCTTCTGGGATTATGTTAAAGTGGCGTGCAGTAAGGTCCCACACAGTTGCATACGTAGCATTGAAAGCATGGAGAATGTGCAGTCGTCTCGGGCAAAGGTAAATATCCCCACGAAAGAATCCCCAGAATCTGAATGAACCAATCAGCGTTGTAAGAACGAATGAATGGATGAATGGCGCTTCAATCATTGTGGTTGGAAGATGGTTACACAACCAATTGTCCACAATTGGTGATGTTTGAAGTTATACTGCTACGCAATGTATGCAACATGCCAACACTGTATATTCAACAAAAGCATATTATGAATTGTATAACCAGATTTTTATTTTTGAGCATTGAATGACACAAAAGTCATTCTCTTATAGGCAACCCAATGGATTACCAAAAGCTTGCTTTGTTCCAAAATCCCATCTGTAATCAGAACAAACCACAACACATACGCAAAGATGCACCACACACACATGTGCATGGTGTATTATTATTATTGTTGTTGTTGGTTTTGTTTTAGAGTTGAGACAAACTAAGCACTTTAACTTTACGACAGTTTGCACAGTAGACCATATTACTGAACTTCCGAGGCCTTGAGGTCATTCAATTTAGTCCAAATACCGGAAGAGACACCAAGAGTCACAAGGGATTTCTTGTGACTGCAGTGGTCTGCTGTGGGTTAGGGGTTGTCAGTCATTCATAATAATGAGTCATATCAATGAAGATGTCATTCACCTCTCTCTCTCTCTCTCTCTCTCTCTCACCCTCGCCCTCTTTTTCTCTCTCTCGTCCCCTCTCTCTCTCTCTCTCTCTCTCCCCCTCTCCCTGGTGGTATGTGTACAGGGCAGGGCATGGATCAGGGTTGTTCTAATGGAGAAAAGACTTTCCGACTACATCTCTTCTGCCCTGCGGGATTTTAAAACCTCCAGGTCTGGTTTTTCTTGGTGCAAATGCCATCGTTATATGTCGATGATTTCTCACATGTAAATGCTAAACAAAATGGCATTCTAATTGCAATACCAGCATTCTCATCAAGCCAGTAAAAATAAGACTGTATAGCTTTAAACTTCTATCTTTCTTCTTCCATGTACCATCTTCCTACTGGACCGATACGTGGGTTGGTTATCCGAGTGCTTCATTTGTGCCTGTTGGTTCTTCCAGGAGGTTCTATGAGGAAGGTGCGGTCATGCTTGGAGAGGAGGCTAGCCTATTAGCTGACACCCTGATCGGCCTCAACACCATAGACTTCAGGTACAGCCCTGGTCGTATTACGGCCTGCTGCTGCTGCCGGTGCATCTGATGTAAATCGGTCCCTTGTGCGAGTTTGTCATCACAAAAGCCTCTCTGGGTTCCATGCTTTTATTTTTCTTCACCAAGACTAACGTTTTTATGTTTCAACTAACTAACTGATAACATTTTTTATAATAATAATAAAAAAACCAAGCAATTTCAGAGATGGAAAACTAGTCAATAGAACGACCTTCCACTATTGCCATAAATTGGATTAATTTGCTGATGCAGTCTTCATTGAATAGGGGTTTTTTGCATACTAGAAATAACATGAATGTGTCTGTGTTTCTTCAGTTTCTGTCTGAAAGGGGAAGGTCTAGACACAGCGTACCCCTCTGTGATCGACTACACACCCTACTTGAAGTTCACCCTGAAGTACGTGGCACCAGCCTTTCTCATCCTCAAGTCTCGTGGCCCAACATACTACGCGTACGACTGTCACAATCCAAAACAAGGAACGCCCCTGGGCTGACTGTGTGTGTGTGTGTGTGTGTGTGTGTGTGTGTGTGTGTGTGTGTGTGTGTGTGTGTGTGTGTGTGTGTGTGTGTGTCCGTATCAGTGCAGACAGTATAAGCAGCGACGAGGACGAGATGAGGACCGTCGGGAGCAGTGGCAGCGAGAGCAGCACTCCGGACAAAATGGCCACGGCGGTCACCATCTTCACTGAGCAGAGCAGCCTGGTTAGCAAGTGCAAGCGCCTCGAACAAAAATACCGCATGGTGTTGGAACAGAAGGTACGTGCTGTGTGTGTGTGAGAGAGAGAGCGCGAGTGTGTGTTTCTTTGATGTAACTCTGAAGATAATACAAATTTGACATGTGACATTTGATGATGTCGGAGTTAAATAATTGTTTTCAAAATTTAAATGTCAGGATGATCCGTGGGATTGATGCAGGTCAAAAAAGATATGAAGATTCAAGAGATTCAGATGTTTTTTTATTTGCCATTTGCAACAATGGAATTGTACAATGGAACGCTTACTCCCCATTCCCTCCCGCAGTATGAATTTCCTACAACAATACTATACTATACAAAACTATACTGTAAACAACACTATATACAACCTATGATATGCTATAATATATACAAAGCATTTTAGAAATGTGGACAAAATCTCCTGCTTTCTCAAGGAACATTTGTGCTCATGGTGGTGGTCCTTGTGAACATGCACTTAAATATTGCGTGTGTTTCATCTCCGACTATTATGTGTGTGTCTCACTCGTCTCATCTCAGAGTTACCTGGAAGACCTGGTTCGCCTGCGTGAAGTCCAACTGTCGAAGGCTATGTCCAACAACAAAGCTATAGAGCAGAAGCTGGCAGACACACACTTATCTCACCGCATGGAGAAGGAACAGCTTGAATACATCATACTGGAGCTACAGGACCAACTGTAAGTGTGTGTGTGTGTGTGTGTGTGTGTGTGTGTGTGTGTGTGTGTGTGTGTGTGTGTGTGTGTGTGTGTGTGTGTGTGTGTGTGTGTGTGTGTGTGTGTGTGTGTGTGTGTGTGTGTGTGTGTGTGTGTGTGTGTGTGTGTGTGTGTGTGTGTGTGTGTGTGTGTGTGTGTGTGTGTGTGTGTGTGTGTGTGTGTGTGTGTGTGTGTGTGTGTGTCGTCGTGTCCCCCCGAACGTGCATTGACATCTGTGGCCATGTGACATCAGTGATTGGCTGGAGAGCGTATAGCAGCAGGTCCAACTGTGGAGTTGACATTCAGAACACAGTGGGGGGCCGTGAGGTGCCTGCTTTTTTTGACAAATACACAAAATATGTGGGAAAATGTAGTAAATTTGTGTACATTTTTTTAATTATTATTTTTTGTTATGTTTATCTCTAAAAGCCCCTTTGATTGATATTTATGTTTGGTTAAAGATTTGTTATGTGATCGTTTAAGCTGTATTCCTTGACAACCGTTTATTTCACAGCGCCTCTGCCTGTGTTGGAACATTCAGAAAGAAGCCTTTGTCCCTAAATTGCAGATTATGTATAACTCAAATAGAGGGATGAATACTAATATTCAGTCAGACAATCAAAGTGGCTTGGTGGTTCAAGGTGTCATTCCCTCGCCTTTTATTTCTACTGTCGCTCATCACTCTCCTGTCAAAAAAGGCACAGCATCCATATCATTCAATTTCAAATAAAATCCTTGTAGAAGCAAAAAGTCATTGCCTTTCCTCCACAGGACCGTCCTGAAGAACAACGACCTCCGCTCCAGACAGGAGCTGACGGCTCACCTGACTCATCAGTGGCCCTCTCCTGGTACCCTAGATGCCAGTGCCGTTGCCTTGGATACCCTGCTCTTCAGGAAAAGGAACGAGCAGTGGGAGGAGTAGGTGAACCAGGTCATCTCATGCCGTTTCCTAAGGCCCCAAGTCTTGTGTTTCATTGTTATTCACTACCCTCCCCTCCCCTCCCTCCTCTCCCCTGCTCCGCTTCCGTTGCAGCAAGAGCTTCCAGAGTCTGGAGCAGTTGTCTGTGGACATGAGTCTCTCCCAGACGTCTCTAGACCCGGCGCACACACCCGGCGTCGAGCCCAGGTCCGCCGGTGCACCCTGGCCACAACACGGTGCGCTGGGAACACATTGCTTATTGCTAATGGACGCCTGTGTCCAAAGAGGTAATGTAATGATGGTTAACCGTTTGTGTTCCCTGTCACTGCAGCTAAGGAGGAGACGCCGTCTCTGCGAGGCCTGTGTGGCTCCTTGACCTCCGTAGCCAGCTATAAGTCTCTGGCCAGCCTGAAATCCAGCGAATGTTTGGCCAGTCCTGCCACAGAGACAAGCACCCCGGGCCTGACCCCTTCCTAGGAGATGATGACACCTTGATGGCAGTCGAGGGTTCCTTCAGACAATCTTCAAACTCATTGGTTCCATTGATCCTAGAGGTATTATTTGTGTTCCGTGACGGGTATGACGCAAGGGTTTGAAACCATGGCGACTAAAGGTGAAAGTGCACAAGAATCTGCCTTTGCATGTACAGTCTGTATTATTATAATAGTGTTCGGGTCATCTCTATTCACACGTTCTATGGTGCGTTCAGCTCAAAGAGTCTCGTTGGAGGCATTTGACGTTGTCTGTTGGTGTTGTCATCTGTGTTTCATCACGTGTCCTCACGCCCGTCTTTTCTAAAAGATTAACAGTGAAGTCGATCCAAAATTATTGCTGCAACTTCCTACTACTGACAATGCATAATAATGGAGGATCAAATGGATTAACTGAAATGGTTGTCATATTGCAAAATAAGTCCCTCTGTTCATTTTATGTGGTCCCACTTGGATTCAATGTAGACTGTGCGTCTATCAGCATTTTTATCAGTGTTATTTCACCATATGTATCTGCCTACTGAACTGTTTGGTTCTCGGGTTAATATTGAAAACCCTGATATATTCCGATATATATCATTTAAAAACGATTTTGTCTGAAGGAGTTCCTTTAATAAACAAAAGTGCCATCACATGATATTAAGATTTATGTTAGGACAGGGTTGATGACCAGTTGTGTACCTCGATAGGGAACTTTGATAGTGAACTACGGCCGTTCTACTTTTTGCCTTTTAGCTAACACAGCAGTCATTTACACCTACAGCTTTTATTGAATGTTTGTTTTTGTTTTTTTTTATCCAGCCATTTGAAATAAAATTTAATGTACCAAGTCTATTGCTATGATTTAGATTCTTTTTTTTTTTTTTTTAAAGCACTTTACCTTTCATCATTTCAGAAGTGATGGCAAGGTAAGAATTCTCACATTTATAAACATTTTCATATTTATTTTCAAATGATACTTTTGATGTAGTTAGGGTATTGAAACATCACAACACGAATCACAGGTTACTCAATGACCAGCTCTGAATTGATATGCAGATATCAACAAAATATGACAACCTCCATTATTTATCTGCAATAAAAATAATAATAGTAAAGAGTCACACTATGCTTTCACGTTTTGTGAGTGCGTACTTTGATCGTACGTGTATATATATTTTTGGCACAGTTTGCCTGGCTTGCCAAGGCCACGCTCTGGGTTCACGTGGGGTTTGCATCCGCCGACCAAATGCACTGAGGGGGGGGGCAAGTCAGCTGTTGCCGGGCTGAAGCCGGAGCAGTCGGGTCTCCTGGTTGCGCTTGTGGAAGAAGGCCTTCCCAAACTCATAGGAGCTGATCATAATAGCACAGGCCGGAGCCACCTTGATCAGCCTGGGCAGGAAGCCTGTTCACAAGAGTGAGAGGTAAGGTGGGTTTAGTTAGCAGACGTGGTGTGTGTGTGGAGCGTTAAAGAGCATGCGTTCATATGAGGGAAGCTGTCCATATCTACCTGCAAACAGTCCACTGATGCCGTTCTCTGCCACAATCCTGCTCATCACGCTCAGTGTGGAGGAGGAGGTCTTGCCCGACGACGACACTGCCAAGAGATACCGCTTGTTAGCAAAACATAGTTATTTTGAGAGTAAACGGTTGCCATCCTTCATTACAAATCAGAATCCAACAAAGAATGCCAACAAAACCAGAAGCATAATTGTGTAATTACAATTCAGTGCTTGTAACTCTCCAAGCTCCACCTGCCTTCGAGTCTTGACGACGTCAAACGGTAAAGTAGCTATCGAGGCGATCTGAAAGTACAGAGACCACCCAAAGTAAATTATATATAATATATATATATATATATATGAAATAGACCTTTAACAATGACCATGGAAAATGTGGGTTCAAGTTCAGCTGCTCACAGATCCAGACGCAGCGCCCGACAGGAAGGTGATGGCAAACGTGGGCTCTGTGGTGTTGTAGCGCTTACACAGCCAGGCCTTTCCCTGTTCGTAGTTGTACCAGTACATGGCGGAGAAGGGCACGTCCCTCAGCAGAGTGGGGCCCCAGCCCCTCCACAGAGACCGCCACCCGTCCGCCTCCACCGCCGAGCGGATGCAGGCGCTCAGCTCTCTGTATGACTGCTTCTCTGACTGAAGCTTGGTGCGGATGAGCTCCAGTGGGCTGATAACCGTCACAGAGCCCACTGCAAACACAGACCGGAAGGTTTTGGGTTCAAACCAAAAGGGTCTACCTGGACCAAGATCCCCTAGTCTGTATTGATAGTCATGTTCTAGGAGTTATAGGGGTCAGCTCACCTCTGGCAATAGCTCCAGCGAAGAGAGGAGCCTTGTCCGCATGCTCCTTCAGTCTAACCTTCAGGGCCCCACACAGCTGGTCATAACATGTGAAGTAGATCACAGTCGCCGGGACCGCCATCACGCTGCGACAAACACGACAGACACGCTCAATTCATGCCACAAACCAATCCTATAGGATCCCGGGAAATGTGATGGTCTTGATTGGGTTCAAACTCACAGGGTTGGAGGCAGGCCGCTCCATAGGGATTTGATTCCTTCATGTCGTCCAATTTTAACGAAAGCATCCTGCAAAAGAGACGGTTTATATGTGATAAGAAGAGCATAGAATTGACAGCGGCCCTAAGGCATAATACATTATGCATTATAGGAAAATCCATTAAAGGAGAATCCAACCCTGCCTCCGCCCTCCTTGTAAAAATGCTTTCAGGTTTTCTCATTCTGTCATCCCTTCAATTCACTCCCAATAAGCGGAGGACGGGTAACCATATCAGCCAGAGATTATCATCAGCCAGAGATTATCATCATCAGAGATTATCCATGCAATAGTATGTGTTAACCTATAGAGGGAGTCCTCTACAATGCAAACCAATGAAGTACCATCAGGACATTTTAAGGATATATATTGCAATGACACAATGTAAGGATATATATAAGGATAATTTACCAGTGTGCCGTTAAAATGCCCAGGAGCCTTGTACCAGACTTTGGAGTTGCCGTTTTCACACACACATAAGTGATCCATGAGGCCGTTGCAGTAGACAAAACATCTCCCTGAAAAAAAAAGTTATCAACAAAGGATCTCCCCAAAACTCTGCGCTTTAATATAATCGTGTTCCATGTACCATCTGGTCACAGTGTAAATGTATATTTTATTATTATTATAATACCTTTGAGAAATGGATTTTGTTGTGCTTGAAGTCTGATCTTCACAACATCCAAAGGTGTTACTGGGAAAGAAAACCCCCACAATTAACGTATATGCACAATTATCCATCTTAACCATATATATATATATATATATATATGGACCTTACTCTTGTGCACACATGCCAATCAAATCCCATTCGACAACTTTGCTGACATTCCCTTCTGTCAATAACACTTTTAATAACATGTGACTCGAAGTTATACCCTACTATGCATGTGCTTGGCAACAGTAAATTAGCAAATTAATTCTTATAGTAATTTAGGAGATGGTTAAAAAAAAAAAAAAAGCGACAACACAGTAAATACAGAGACAGGTGACATCAGAGACCCAAGAAGCCAGAACCTTTCAGCCCGGGAGTCGATCTCCCTGTATACACCGATGGATCCAGTCCCCCAGTCAGGTGATGAGACTAGACCAAAGAGTGGAGCAGTGTGAACCAACTCACCGAGAAGCGAAGTGAGGATGGCTCCTGAGCACGATGACACCATCTGCTGAATTGGAGTAATGCCACCGGGGGCCACTTTGTCACCTCTACTGGTCATTAGAACGTCCTGGATAGGGCTTGTACACAAATGCATCATGGGATTATTTTTTTTACAACAATGTCTCCTCATAAATGACCACGTAATAACGTGATGCCTGTAGATAGCTCTATTTACTTATTCCTAGAGGCTTCTATTGAGAGACTTGTAAAACGACTCATCTTCTGTTATGAAAACTAATAAAACAAACAATGACTGTCCATGATGCATTTTTCAATGGAATCTATTCAAACATTTTGAAGAGCTACTATATGGGTAGGGCAGAGGGCCGAGCGTGGCACTGGAGGAGAGCAGACGCATCTCTACGAGCTCCCGCAGTATTTATATTAAAAACTCGCCAGTATATTATAATATATGGTCATGCCAGTGTGCTTCAAAGAGACAACCATTGTGCTGGTCCCAAAAAGACCAAGGCAACAAGCCTCAATGATTATCGTCCAGTGGCTTTAACATCCATACAGTAACAGCCATGAAGTAACATAACAGCCATGAAGTGCCTGGAGAAACTTGTCATGTCACACATGAACATGTCCATCCCCGAGTCCCTAGACCCACTCCAGACCAAACCGGTCTGTATACAACGCCATCTCGCTGGCACTACACAAGGCCCTGGAGCACCTAGACAGGAGGGACTCCTACATCAGACTGTTGTTCATTGACTACAGCTTGGTGTTCAACACCATCGTTCCCTCCAAGCTGGTCCTGTAACTGAGGGACCTAGGTCTGGGCGCCCCCATCTGTAACTGGATTATGGACTTCCTGACGGGCAGGCCTCAAGAACAAAATCACATCCACTCTGGTCCTCAAATCCGGAGCACATGGTGTGACATGGCGTGTTATCTTGCTGGAAGTAGCCATTAGACGATGGGTACACTGTGGTCATAAAGGGAAGGACATCATAAAGGGATCCAACAATACAACACAGGTAAGCTGTGGCATTTAAACGTTGCTCTTTTGGTACTAAGGGGCCCATAGTGTGCCAAGAAAAAGGCAGGGTGGATCCATGCTTTCATGTTGTTTACGCCGGATTCCAGCCTCACCGTCTGAATGTCGCAGCAGAAATTGAGACTCATCAGACCAGGCAACGCTTTTCCAATCTTCTATTGTCAAATTTGGTGGGACACAGCACATATCTACCTGCCTAAATGCATTGAGGTGCTGCCACGTGATTGGCTAATTAGATAGTTATAGTTAGCATAAACGACCAGTTGAACTGGTGTACCTAATATCTAAGTCTACTGTATATATCTTTAAATATTCATTACTACTGATCTACATACTGCATCTCATTAACTCTTTACTGCTTTTCTGTACTTCTGATAAGTGCTAACCGGCCCGTTGTTGTCTAAGTACTTGTGTGCAATGACAGTAAAACATGACAAGATGGTCTGTAATTAAATGAAAAAGGCAAAAAGTGATATGCACTTTCTGCATAATCATCATGAGTCTACTGTAGCATTTTTCCATATGACTTTTATTGCGTGTATTTTTATTATTAACATCTTAACATGGTGTGAAGACTGTGTCAGTGTCACTGGTATAAGGGGCGGGGCTTCCCCTTATTTTAACATATCAAAAATCGGACACTTGTGTATGACAATTAATGGACCAATCAGTCACAATACAGAATACAGTGGTTTCATTGTGTCACTGCAACGTTTCCCTAATTCCTATGGCCAACAATGTTTAAATAAAACAACCTGTTGACACATGGGATTTTCTTATTAGCTTCTGAACATGGCATGTCAGACTGTATAGTATCATTGTGTCATTGCAAGAAATAACAATTGCTGCAATCAAATCTCGTGTAATTTAGTATTATAGTAGTCCATTACATTGTCTATCATACCCAAATGTCAGATTGTTTAGACGTTTTGAAAAAAAGGAGGATGGGCCAGAGTAAATATGGAAAAATGGCAGTGACACAATGAAACCACAGTCTGCATACTATGTTCAGAGGTTAACACCACAAATGTCATATTCATAATAATAAAAAAATCCTACACTAAAGACTTGACAATTATGCAGAAAGTGCAATCACTGTTCTCCTTTCTCATTGAAATATTAGACCATCTTGTCATGTTGTGTTTCTGGTTGCTTCGTATAGTAACTTTTATATTGTCTTAAATATATTCCATTTGTAACCAACATTCATATGCTCCCATGCTTCCAAAACTGAGGCCGTCAGTGCTATGTGACGACGGGATGTAGGCATACAAGCCCTATAAAATACAAATAAATACATCTTAGGAACGATGAATAACATATTCGAAATATCTCCATACATACTGATATAACACATATATATATGACCTATATGCTACTGTGCTGTCTCTACCTGTTCGAAGAACGTTAGACTTCTTCAGTATCAGCATTCCAAAGAATACGTCCACATATCAATATCAGTGTTGGTAAATATAATCAATATACCATGAAGAAAGTGTTAAAGGTTATAAAAACCTTGTACACAAGAGTGTACTGTGAGCTAGCATACGCTGATCAACATGGTGTGACGTTTATTATGCTATTTAAAATTGCTAGTGGCACTTTCTTTACTGTATTTCTTCTACTCATAGGTGTATTTTATTATATGTATAACAACACAAATATTAACATATAGTTATTAGATACACTTTGATGATCGCGGCAAGTAACGTTACTCTCTCTGTTGTATGTGTTTTGTGTGGAAACATCATACCTAAATTCAAAATGTTGCCAATCTAAGGTTGCCAGATCTGGTCTTTTATCAACGCAATAATCTACTACCTTTTCAGCTCTCAAGTTTAGATTTTACCATGGTGAATATTTATAGTCATGGTCAATATAGTAAGTATGGTTCAATATTACGAAATTAAACGCCATTCTTGCAGACGTTATATTACCAAAGATTCCGGTAAATCGTTTACACGTCCCACGAATACTGATAGCTATGCGGGAAGGTTTCACACAAACATGGCAACTAGTGATGTGTCGGTCGCGAACGAGCCGGCTCAAAGAGCCGGCTCTTTTTAGTGAACGACGGGAGCCGGCTCGCACCCGCGAACGAGCCGTTATTTATTTTTTTACGGGTGCTCCGCGTACATGCAGTGACTGAATGTCACTGTCATGACTGCATGTCATGCTGTGCATCACGTGAGGATAGATAAGGAGGAGGGGCGGCGTGTGCTCAGTGCTGATAGCTGAACAGAGGAAGGGGTGACACTTCACACGGGGAAGTGTCAGTTTGCGTCGCGCAAATAAGATAAGTGAAAGTAGGAAAAGAAGCAGCATTTGGCTGCATTTTAACAATTGTGCAAACACAAAGGCAGAATGCAGAATTTGCAACATGAAGCTCTCATATAGAGCAGGGTCCACAAACCACCTCCACAGGCACTTGAGAACTGTGCATCCAACAGTTCAGTTGGAAGAAAAAAAGGCAGGTCAGACTGCCTGCTTCTGCTTCTGTGTGTCTACTCCACCTGTTGTTGCTGCAGCTACAGGATCTATCCCCCATGCGTCAGGTACCCAAAAACCAACAGCTACACAGACCTCAATAAGCCAATGTATATACAATGAATGGCAATGGCAAAGGCAATGAATGACCCCAGCTAGACAGAACATAGTGGATGAAGAATAGGCCAAAATTATTGCAAGTGATTTCCAACCATTTTCCATTGTGGAGGACAAGGTATTCCGAAGCTTCACACAGGCTCTCAATCCAATGTTCCTCCAAGCAGGAAAACATTCTCAAAAAATCATTCCGAGACTGTATGATAGAGAACATGCTTCACTGCAGGCCAGGGTTAAGGAAGCTACTGCAGTTTACCACTGATTGCTGGACATCAAGAACCACCACTTTCATGTAAATAAAAGGTATATGTGGTAAAATAGAAGAGCCGTTTGGGAGCCGAAAGAGCCGGCTCTTCTTGGTGAGCCGAGCCAAATGAGCCGGCTCACTCAAAAGAGCCGGAATTCCCATCACTAATGGCAACCAAGTGTTTTGGACTTGAGCGGGAAACGGATGTTTTCATTTTTTAGATCAACTCAACTGGAGTCCATTTAAAACCGTCTCTCGTGCAAATATCAAAAAAGTATTCCTAATGTCGGTTGTTATTACCATGGCTATTCCCCTTTCTTCCCAGTAATTTTGAGCTGGCGCCAGATATGTTTTCATCGGGCTACTTATGTACATGATTGACCATTGAGTTAGTAAACAGTGGTGTGATTGAGCCCAGTTTGTGAAGTACAGACACCGTTAAGGACTTGTGTGATACGTTAAGGACTTGTGTGACACGTTAAGGACTTGTGTGATACGTTAAGGACTTGTGTGATACGTTACGGACTTGTGTGATACGTTAAGGACTTGTGTGATACGTTAAGGACTTGTGTGATACGTTACGGACTTGTGTGATACGTTAAGGACTTGTGTGATACGTTACGGACTTGTGTGATACGTTAAGGACTTGTGTGATACGTTACGGACTTGTGTGACACGTTAAGGACTTGTGTGATACGTTACGGACTTGTGTGATACGTTAAGGACTTGTGTGATACGTTACGGACTTGTGTGACACGTTAAGGACTTGTGTGATACGTTACGGACTTGTGTGACACGTTAAGGACTTGTGTGATACGCTAAGGACTTGTCTGATACAACAAGGACTGGTGTGATACAACAAGGACTTGTGTGATTTGATGGCGGAGTTTTCATTATTTGGCATATCGAGGTAACGCCGAACGCAATGTGCCTCCAGATGACAATCACATCCACGTTCACACGCCAGGTCCTGCCGTTTTATTTGCCATTATACAACATATATTGCATTACATTCGTTCATTTTGATATAGAGGCGTGTCTGATATGTGTGCTGTGTTGGTGTGTTTCAGAAAAGGGATAGTGACAGGTTAGCACTGAGCCATGCCAGGCCGGCAGCAGTTTGCTCCCAAACCGTTCGCTGGAAAAGTGTTTTACCTGGACCTGCCATCAAACAGGAGAGCAGAGGCCCTGGAGAGCGACATCAAACTACTAGGAGGGGTAAGGTTCACTGTCACTTGTTGGCTTCAGTAACACCTGATACCGACATTGAATCAATCAGTGCGCAACACTTCATGCAGTATTGTTCGATCATCTTCTGGCCCCCTTTTGTAAAAATATTTATAGATATCTATATCAAACATCAAGAACCAGCATGCTTTAAAAGATTAATAACAATATACTCTGTATATCAGTGGCGAACCGTGTCTATCACAACTGGACCTTCTGTAGACCACCACCACCCACCACCCCCCACCCCCCCCATTCGAAAATGTGGTTGTTCTAGTCAGACGGACGTCATGGAGTCACTTTATGCGTTATCTCATTTAGGCAGATAAGATTGTCGCAGCCAATTTACAAGTTGACCATAAAGTCCATGTAGCAATGTCCATGTAGTGAAGTAACAGCCCAACACAGCACCACCACACACAGGCTATCGATGAAAGGGACAGTCTAAAACGCTTAACGTGAAAAGGCTTAACGTAACTTAAAGTTCCAAAACAGCGATCAATAATCACCAAATTTCTCTGGCACCTAAATCCTACTATTACGGAAGTGATGTTACATTAACAGTTTTCCTCTCATAAAGCTGCGTTAAGACTTTTCTTTACTGGCTCAATCGAGAGGAAAACACTTAATGTCACATAACGTCCATAATGGTAGGATTTAAGTTTAGTTTAAATTAGGATTTAAGTTTAGTTTTTTGACAGGTGAAAGTGCTAATGACAAGATATATGCCAGAGAAATTTGGTGATTATTGATCGCGGTTTTGTAACTCTTAGTTACATTAAGCCTTTTCACGTTAAGCCTTTTCACGTTAAGCCTTTTCACGTTAAGCGTTTTAGACTGTCCCTCGATGAATGACTGTACTGGTACTGTACTGTAGCTCACTACATCATCACACACCATTAGGGCCTTCTCCACTCAGCTAGGACTATGACCAATGCAACGAAAGATCAAGTCAAAACTCTCAATTTAAATGCACAACAATGCTTAACAAGTTAAGTCATTTAACAAGTGTGTGGAAACAAAATGCAACCAGCTCAACGAGATGCAACACTGCGGCAAAACCAGCAAAGACAAATTAGTCTCACTCACCAATGATGTTCACTTAAAGACTAAATCCATTCTTTTGTCCTTCTGGATGAATGTTTCGATAACCCGGTCATAAAGCTGATGCTTTTCAGATCCAAAATAAGTTGCCTTTCAATAGCTATGGAAGCTAATGCAGTGAGTCGGGATTGTCCTGTTGTGTTCCTCGCATAAGTTTTTATCCATTTTGGGACGGAAAATGTCCTTTCCACAGATGCAGTGGTGACGGGGATCGTTAAAACTTTTTTATAATGTCAATCTTTTCACTGAATGGTCGTCTTGAAAAGGGTACTAACAACAATTATGCAACAACATCATCTTCACCTGTTGCCATTTCGATGTAAAAAACCAACGTAGCACTAAGCTAGATCCTCTGTCTCCCTAACCCAAAACCACTCATGCGTAGTGCATGGACCGAGAAAGACAAAAAATCAACGTAACACTGTAATATAACAGATCAACAACACAGATACGATTCTCATTTATTAATTTTTTTTGTTTCATCTGAGGGTTCCAGGGTCTTCTCTGAATACCTTGAAGGCCCTGACGCTTCACCACTGCTGTATACTGTATATATATAATATTGTAAACTGTTTATTTGTAAACATGTTCTTTTATATATGTGTATATATGTATATTCACTGATGACAACGTCTCAATATTAAGTGTTTCTTTTTATATGGGGTTTGTTTATTTGAAACTAATTTGTTAGTCTACTTTTGCTGCTTTGTTGGGTAAAAGGGCATTTATCAGGGAACAACAATGATCGCTTGTTAAATTTCCTGCATTAATTTGTAGTCAGGTCTGTTACATCATTTACTGAATGTAATATAGGTATGGCAGGTAATGTTTGTAAATATTGTAAAACAATGAAATGTTGTCATTTAACACAGATTGTTGAGAAGTTCTTCAGTAAGGAGATAAGGTACCTGGTGTCCAACAAGAGGGAAGCCAAGTATGTGAAGTGCTTTAGACGTGAACTGGCCACCCCCAGTCCGGACTCTGGACAGAGTTCGGGAAGGAAAAGTGTCTCTCATGGTCAACCGGTGAGTTTGCATGGTTTGGGTCAACCCAGATCAGTTTTTCTACTGCGGCACATACATTGCAACTATTTGACTTGGGTTGGTTCCTCACACTGTTTAATGCCTTTAAAATGTACTTTATTGTTGTTGCAGGTAGTAAGGAGTCGGGGGAAATCTCTGGTGGGGAGAGTCGTCCAAGAGCAGGTTTGTTATTGTCATTCATGACTTCTGATGCGCCCAGCCTGACGTGTAGCAGCAGGCTGGCATAGTGTATAGGATCAACTAGTTCTGCAAGCTTCCATGTGACGCAGTTATGTGGTCAATATGTTATTGCAACACCAAAATGGAAAACGACAAGTAGTGTTTGTTTGTGTTCCAGTGGGGAAGTTTAAAGAATAATTACTTGTAATACTGTATTGATGCTATATTCAACAGTAGTCAGTATGTTCCATCGGTTGCCTGCAAAGCTCACCCAAAAACAACCACTAACTCTATGTGTAGTGAAAATTTGATTGACTAACAAATAGGTGTTGTTTACAGGATGGGATTCAAATGGATAAGACTCTATCAAAGGCTCTGGAGTGGGGCGTGAAGATCCTTTTCTTCGATGGTATGCTGCCTTGAAAAAGTTAGATATACTGTATACATAAATCTATATTGAGGATTTATGTTTAGCATTTCCTTGGTCTGATTTCAGATGTAATCACGTATGTTGAGAAGAGGAAGAAACTGATTGTCCCTAACCAACCTGTAACTAGTGCTCCGGTCAAAAAAAGGGTAGGTCATTGACCATTGCCGAAGACATTGTACTAGCAATTAATGCAGTGCCGTATTCCTTCAATGTTTTACAACATTTTGTTTTCTTGTGTCCTCATTTTTTGTAGGCTAAACCTGTATCCAAACCTAGACCAGACTTTCCAAAATCCCAAGGTGAATTCTTTATTTACATTGACTCTGCTATCTACTCTTTGTGTATTCTGACTCGGAGTCCAGTCTGACTATGGAAAACCATTTTTTACTTTGTTTATTCAACATTTTATTTAAATCCATTTCCAGCCGAACGGATCAAGGCTCCCTTCATAAAGGTGGAAGACGCCAGTAGGTGAGAGAATGGGTTTTCGAGCAAACCGATAGTAATCCAATCCAAGTCGTCCAAGTTGTGTGTTGTGACCGAACTATGTTGTGAAACCCCCTCCTCTCTATCCCCTGCAGAAACTATCAGCCAATCTATGCTGCCATGTGTAAAATACCTGAGATCAACATGGCGACTGCTCCTCCTTGCACTCCGTTCTGTGTGCATGAAAAGGATCAAAAGAAAAATGGATGTAACAGGTATGCCTTACATACATCGCTACGAACGTGCTTATTTCCCGTTTACAACATTTTATCTTAACTTTTGTTAATGTCGTTTATGCAAACTAGTGTTGTAGTCAGGTAATGTGTGGTTTCCTTGGTGCAGCGTGGAGAGGGGGCCCAGCAGAGCCAAGATGAATCCAGACAAGAAGCTGGTGGGCTTCTGCGAGTGCTGCATGGTCCAGTATGACAACCTCATCAAGGTCACCTGCAGATACCTTTTTCCCATTGTGTGTGTCTGTTATGTTGTGGCTAGCAAACATGCATTTAATTTAAGCTGAAACTAGTGGGAAATTAACTGTATATTCATTTCTATGACCATATTATGTTTAATGTGTAACTTGTAACTTTTTTCATTGTGAGAATGAGATGCAATATATTTCTTATGCAATTCCCTGTACTGATTGTGATTGCTGTCTTTAGCATGTCCAGAGTGTGCGCCACCTGGCCTTTGCCAAGGGGAATGACTACCTGGTGCTGGACAGATTAGTCTCAACCATGCAATGGGACTTTGCTCTTTTCAAAAATAAAACCAAGAGGTAACTAAATTCCATTGATATTTTCTTACTTTTTTTTTAACTGCCACAGCTGCCTACATGTATCCAATTGTGTCCTGCTCATCTTTTGGTTTGTGTTGTTCTGTCTTCAGGCCAAAGTGCAGCGTATCCTCAATCTTGGCAGTTCCAGAACCTTATGGGACAGCACTTCACAAGCCCAGAGACACTTCTGTAACCCGGAAAAGACGGACGCCCTACAGCATTTCGACAGCTGCTGGTGGCAGACAACCAACGAGTGGACTCTCCATGGAACCCATCATTGGTTCTGTTAAGTGCAGCACTAAAAGCAACTTGAAAAACCAAACTTCTGCCCAACCTGTACCCAATCGCACATGTAGGACAGACTCTGTTAGTGACCAGACTGCTCACACCGGTGAGTTGGTCCAGATGCCTACACTTCAGGTAGAACTGGCTCCCTCTCTAGGCAACTTTTCTGTTTTGGACTCTGCCAGACTCTCTAGTCGGCCCAGGACCAGGGCAACATCACAGTATCTCAAAGAAGACTCTCCAGGTGGATGTTCCTCAAGGGTGTTTGAGATCACCTGGGATAGTCCCTCAGAGTGTCATCAGAATGCACCGTTATCCCAAGAGAAAAAGACTCTCATCCCAGAATGCCGGGGGGTCAACCTGCATGACCAGAGCCTCTCTCGAGTCAGGACAATACAGAGGAAGGTCAAAGATCAAAAACAGAAAAGGCGGAAATTGGACACTGGATCAGCAGTTCTTAACCAGGTCAGGTCAGCAGGCGACATACCAGATGTTAACCGTGTCTCTGGCAGCTCTTTCACTCAGCCGACCACATAGATGTTGAGTGTCTAGGTTTTGACGATGGAGGACATGAAGTGATCATACCATATAGTTCAAATTGAAATGCAGGTATGGTTTCATTTGTGGAAATTCTGTATGCCAACTGAAATACAATGTAACTGGCAAATCTAAATGAGGTGTCAACTGTGACTTTGCTGTTGACTGACTGTCTAAAAAGGGAAAGATCTAAGCTCTAATTTTTTTGTGGAATGAATGTGGCACTAGTATGTTTTTAATTTATGGTAGGCTGAACACAGTGCAATTCAACTTTCTTGTCTTGTGCTGATTTATGTATCCAAATAAAATAAAAAATGGAATACAAATTCGATAAATGTTTGTCTTACAATATGAATACAATATGAACTTATTTATATTTTTGATTATTATTTATGATTTAGATGTCCTTTTAAATTGAATGTGTGTTGGATATTATTATTAAATGTACATGTTATTTTCCTCCCGCTTCGCTTTCGGAGGCTTTCTTGACTAGAGAGAGGAACACGGTGTTATAACGTCCTGTTCTTTCCAGTCCCATTACGTTTCCATGGTCGCGGTTCTATCTTTTTTTTGGGGGGGGAGGGGGGCCGTTTAATAACAATGGAGGGGGGGAAAAAGCATGTCAAAACAACGCATTGCTAGGATGTTTACTCATTTGGAATACATGGCTCTTGAATCCCCTTGATGCGTTTTTATGTTTGTTTTTTTTTGTGTGGGGAGCACTGCATGGTGCTTGTAGCTTACTTAAAATAAAATAGGTAAAATAGGCTGGTTCGATTTCAATATAGGCCATGATTTGCGACATCCCGATTATAGACTGACGTCCTGCGTATAGAGCTTGTGGATATTCACGTGTTTTGGATATCCCCCAACCCCCTCCCTCCCTCCCTCCCTCCTCTGTCTCCTTCCTCTCCTCCTTTCTTTCTCCGCTGTGTGTTCCGTGGTGGCTCAGCCATCCTTCTTAGATGCGCTCGTCTTTTCATCACAGGAGCCCGATGGCCAACGGAGAGACTGCGCTCCCCAGACCCTCCAGCCTCGGCTCGGACCGTCCATAGCAAAGTCTTATTTCGGAGCTGCTATTTAGTTTTTTCTTTTTTTTTAATATTGTTTCCCTTCTCGTCGATTTCAAACAAGAGGAGAAAGGGTGGTGATGATGATGATGCACTCGACATGGTGGATTTCTCTTTTGTGCATCTATGGGTTGATGGATGTTATTGACACGAGCAGTGTTGACTCCCGGAATGGTAGGCTGATGAGCTTTATTTACGATGCTTTATTAAAGGACGCAGACAAACAAGACCGTTCTGCTAACATAGTAGAAGCCAGCGTATAGAATATCAATCTGCCTTGTCAACAGACGACGCCGTGCAGCCGTTCTTCAATATATATATATACATGCGGTCCATTTTTAATGTTGTGAAAGGAATGATGTCTTATTGTGCTTTGGGAATAAAACGGGCCTTTATTAACAGACCGTAATGATTAGACATCGGGACGTGCATTTGAGCAACAACAACACGGCTCTCCGCGTGGAATTACATCCAAGTGTCAACATTGTCGGTATTTCCCTCTCGTCGTATAGGAAACGCCTTGTCGAGCCTCCGCGATGCCAGCAGGTTCTCCGGGCAGGAGGACACGGTGCCGCTCCGCCTGGTGGCCAGCAGACGCAACCACAGCCAGGTCACGCACGATGAGCTCACCACGCGGATCAAAGCGAGCGGCCCCGGCACTGCGCAGGTATGTGCTCCGCTGTTTTCGTTGGCGTGTCGGCGTGACGCAAGCACGGCAGCCGGTACCATGGACGACAAAAAAACAAAAACAAAAATCTTGTTTACGTTTTCTGTTTTCGTTTATTAACTCCTTCCTCTTCAAGATTCAAGGGTTGTTATTTGCCATTTGTAACAAGTATGCGGAATGCTTACTCCCCATTCTATTCGTGCATGTTCCGTTTCATGCGTATAGTTATTAGGATATAAGTTGTAGCCTATAATGACTCAGTAAATTAGCCCATCTAAATAGAGCAATAGGCCTATGTCACATTTCCTGCTTCCAGAGCCTTAAAAATCGTAGAGCAGTGTACTCTTACTTCCGGTAGTTACCCCAGATACGTGACAAACTGTGGCCGCCTCCCCTCCTCTCTGTTATTGTAGTGTACCGGCTGCTCAACGTCTAAACACAGACAGCCCTACTACAGTTTACACGATTTCCCCAAAGACAAACTCATCCGCAAGTCTTGTGTGAGGCTGATAAGGAGGATGAAGGTCCCTCGTTTCATGTTCTCAGGGGTAGCGCGTATGTCTGTTTGCACTTTGACAAGGAGAGCATATACGTTTCGAGAAGTGGGCGGAATAGGCTAATAATGTCGGGTATGTGTGTGATTAAAAGCACTGGTCCTGACCCCCACACACACTCCATCTCTCATCCGAATAGAGCCACACAATGTCGGGTAAGTGTATGATTAAAAGCACTGGTCCAAAGTAGGGCTGGGCGATACGGACCAAAACCCAGTATTTTTAGGCTGCATCGCGATATACGATATATATCGGTATTGTATACACATTTGGTTTTAACTCAATGCCACAAGTATGTCACAAGCACTTTTATTTTAAGACAGCTCATATTCACAAGAATTCCCTTTTAGAAAATATACAGCTGCACACTACATATTGACACGTAAATGAAAAGGTACATTGAAATAATCCAATCAAATAAATAGCCTATATTAAATACATAGGCATACCTCTGCTCCGACACAAAATCGCCTTCGTTATATGGCGATATATCCAGATAGACACAATGTCGGGGAATTGTATGATTCGTATTTAGACTTCTTCACTGTAGTGTTCATTCACTAGTTGAACCACATCGTCTTGACCGACTTTTGGAAGGTTATGCAGCGATGTTGTCCAGCGATAACTGTCCTCCATGGTGAATGCCAAGGTGAATGCGTTAACCGGAACTTGGGATACACTGCTTCAGCGATTTTTAACGGGTACTTCCGGCTTTCAAATCTAAGGTGATAGAGGTGTACGGGTAGTGTCAGGCAGGCTCATGCACTACGGACTAGTTCCCCCGTAGCACCGCTATCAGCGTGGTGCCCCACCCCAGACAGCGCTGTCCAGCACAGCGGTGCTGATTAGACTGAGCTATCAATGCGCCGTTTTCTTTCACATAATGTGCTGCCAAAGCTACTAAGGAAACCTTAGATGTTCTTAAAACGTCTTTATTATTATTATGATTATTATTTTTAGTATTATATCAATAAAAAAAAGTACATTTTTCATGAGTCACGCATGATGATATCATGCGTGACTCATGACATATAATACAATACATTAATACAATCCTTTAATAAAAAGTGCAAAATCCAAAAAGAACAACAATGAGAAATCATTAAGGAGAGACCACTTCTGACGAAGGCTGGCTATTCCATATGGGAACCTTTCATATTTGGACACTTGTACTGTACTTTTACTTTTTACTTGAGTATGTTTTAGCCTTTTACTTTGCAACATATGCCATTTTTACCTTGCAACATATGCCATTTTTACCTTTTATTACTATTATTACTTTTTACTTTTTATTACTTTAGCTAGTCTTTTATCAACTATGCGTTTTGCCGGCATTGACGGGAATAAGCTGTCAATGTCAAGTGTGGGCTCAGTTTATGTCACTCAAGTCCTACAGCACAGACACTGTGCCACTGGTAAGCAAGCCTGCATTGCGCTTCACAAGTTGGCAGACATACTTCCATTAAAGGCGTATTAAAAGCGCATTTAGTCTATGAAGAACAACTGTAGGCTAAACGTTGTATATACACATCTGAGGTGCAGTAAAGGGAAAGTTGTGGATAGCTGCCTTCCAACCTCTCTGCTCCAGCAATAACTAATGTTTGGTGTCTTAGGTTAAAGGAGATACGTATGGTGGACAATGAATCAGAACAATTGTTGTTTCCCTCTGTCTGTAAACAGTACATTGTCAACCTTAAGCAAGCTTAGTAGCACATGGTAATAACAGTTAGAGGCTGTAAGGGCCTGTTTGCATTTACAGTGAGGTAAAGATTAGACTATTCAAAAGGTAAAGCCTTTGTGTTGTCTGCAGGAACCAGAATCAAATTATTAACTGTGAAATTGTCTCCGGTAAAAATCAGAATAAGCATGTCAGTGTTTGCATATTTTTTTAATTCTCCTACTAACTGCACCCTCAGTTATACTTTGATGTTATTGTTAGAAACACATCAAAATAGTCCTGAAACATGTCACACCAGAATGCATATTTATAGTTTAGTTTTGTTGTATCACCTATTTTCATGATTAGACACAACTGACAATGAACAGCGCATGAGCAGTCAAGAGGTCTACGAGATGAGTCAGCTAGGCTAGGCTTGCTTGATTTTCCCACCAAACGGGGCCTGCCCTTCTGCAATGAAATGTAAGCACTTACAACTGTATAATTTCATGGAATAGATGTTTAGTGTCAGCCTTTTCAAATATCGGATAATCGACGAAACGGAAGTCAGCGATCTTCTGACGGTATTGGCCAAGCTGGGCCAAACTGGGAAAAGGGCTATAAATCATTACTGTTAGCAACTCATGTAGATGGAGATACAAACCGTGGTTAGGTCTGTCAATGGGGGCATGCACACACACACACTTACACACACTTACACTTTCACACACACACACACACACACACACACACACACACACACACACACACACACACACACACACACACACACACACACACACACACACACACACACACACACACACACACACACACACACACACACACACACAGAGCGAATCCTGTGATGTGATTTAAGATCAGTCTTGAGTGAAAATTGGGGCACCCCCCCCTTTTTTTAAACAGGAGTGAACCCCCACCATCCCCCAGTGATTACCCACCATCCCCCAGTGATTACCCACCATCACCTTGTGATTTGTCATGCAGTGTCTGCCCCATAATGAGGCTGGCCCGTAGGCCTGGGGGAGGGTCTGGGTTCGCTAAGCTCTGGGACTCCTCGAGACATCCACCGGCGCTGGGAGTTGATATTGCCCCTGGGTAGTGTAATAAAGGCCCCCACCATATGTGCCCATGCAGTGTTGGGTATAAATTAGACCCTCCCCCACCCCCCCAATCAATCACACAGTGTGCATCCAATCAGGAAATAACATGAGTGACTCGCGTCACACGTGTGTGTGTGTGTGTGTGTGTGTGTGTGTGTGTGTGTGTGTGTGTGTGTGTGTGTGTGTGTGTGTGTGTGTGTGTGTGTGTGTGTGTGTGTGTGTGTGTGTGTGTGTGTGTGTGTGTGTGTGTGTGTGTGTGTGTGTGTGTGTGAGCGAGCCTTTGTATGTCTTCCAACGGGAAGAGATTGTTGACCACACCAATTAGGAGCTTGTGGTTTCTTAATGTCAGTAGGGGACCTTCACCGACAGCTGCTCAGGGGTTTAGAAACGCTGTGCAGGCATCTGTCTATAGGATGAAAACCAATGGAGGGATAGGAGGGAAAGCCACCTTTTGAAACACCCTGGGCATGTGTTTTCACACCGTATCGATCCTAACAAGTGTTATTCTGATCCCGTGTCCTCTCGTCCGTAGGTGAACCATGTGGCCCAAGCCAGCTTCCAGGTGGACGCCTTCGGGAGGAAGTTCATCCTGGACGTGGAACTCAACCAGTGAGTGGTGATTCTGTCTGTCTGTCTGTCTGGTTGACTGTCTCACTGCTCTCTGAGTTCTTAATTGCTATATAACTCCATTCCCTTCTTAATGTCACACTTTGTGCATTTATCAATAAAGTAAAGAGTACTAGTCACTATGTATGAACATATGTATGTCTTCCTGTCCACCTCTCCTCTTCTTTCTCTCTTCACTTCACTTCATCTCTCTCTCTCTCTCTCTCTCTCTCTCTCTCTCTCTCTCTCTCTCTCTCTCTCTCTCTCTCTCTCTCTCTCTCTCCTCTCTCTCTCTCTCTCTCTCTCTCTCTCTCTTTCTCCTCTGATCCTGTGCTGTCGTGGGTGCAGGTCAATGACTCAATCCAGCACAATGTCTCACCTCTTGCCAGATTAGAAAACACGGGTCACCACGCCATCTCTCTGCTTTTCCCTCATTCTCATCTCTCATCTTCTCTACTATCCCCTCCCTCTCTCTTCTACCTCTCCTTCCTATTGTCTCATTCCTCTCCAACAGTATGTGAGCATTATCTATAGCTACAGAGATACAGATCATCTCTGCGGCACATTGTGTATACTCATATTACCCATATAATATATGAACCTGCAGAGGGAAAGTTCAACCGCACACAATTAAAGTAGGACGTCATAATGTAGAGCCTTTGATCCAGCAGCACTTTAGCATACAGTAGAGTAAGTGTACTTGGTAAGGATTCAGACTGAGCGTCTGCACACACAAGAACACACAAGAACACATACGAACACACACACACGCATGCAGAAGCATACCCCCCCTCCCACACACACACACATACACACACACACACACACACACGTGCACAAGCACACACACACACATGTGCACAAGCACACACATGCACACACACACACACACACACACACACACACACACACACACACACACACACACACACACACACACACACACACACACACACACACACACACACCACACACATGCATACACCCCCACACACACATGCATACACCCCCACACACACATACATACACACATGCACACACGCACACATGCACATGCATACACCCCCACACACACATGCATACACCCCCACACACACATACATACACACATGCACACACGCACACACACACACACACATGCACAAGCACACACACACGCACACACTACATGGGTGACTGCATGGCTGACTGCATGGCTGCACTTTGTTATTGTAAGAGGCATCTCACCCTCTCAATTGTAATTTTCTATCTCTCTTGGGAGAGGCTTCCTGGCTTGTCTAAAGGGGGGGAGCATCACGCATTTCCATTTCCTCGTACCGATTTCCAGAGGATGAATACTGATCCCTTTATGCCAGATAATGAATGTATGTAAAAGTATAGAGGAATCTATCATGAATATGTGTAAAGGTATAGAGAAATCTATCATGAATTGATGTAAAGGTATAGAGGCATCTATCATGAATATGTGTAAAAGTATATAGGCATATATTATGAATATATGTACAATTATTTGTTAATTATTGATTTGTTATGAATAGGCTCCTCCCTCAGCACTGTGTTAGTTGTGGTGGTTTAGGCTCCTCCCTCAGCACTGTTAGTTGTGGTAGTTTAGGCTCCTCCCTCAGCATTGTGTTAGTTGTGGTGGTTTAGGCTCCTCCCTCAGCACTGTGTTAGTTGTGGTGGTTTAGGCTCCTCCCTCAGCACTGTGTTAGTTGTGGTGGTTTAGACTCCTCCCTCAGCATTGTGTTAGTTGTGGTAGTTTAGGCTCCTCCCTCAGCACTGTGTCAGTTGTGGTGGTTTAGGCTCCTCCCTCAGCACTGTGTTAGTTGTGGTGGTTTAGGCTCCTCCCTCAGCACTGTGTTAGTTGTGGTGGTTTAGACTCCTCCCTCAGCATTGTGTTAGTTGTGGTAGTTTAGGCTCCTCCCTCAGCACTGTGTCAGTTGTGGTGGTTTACGCTCCTCCCGCAGAACTGTGTTAGTTGTGGTGGTTTAGGCTCCTCCCTTAGTACTGTGTTAGTTGTGGGGGTTCAGCCCTTGTTCTAATCTAAGGATATTTGTGCTGCCATCCTGCCTCATGACAAAGCTTAGCTGTGATGGTTTCGCCAAGCAGTGTGTGTGTGTGTGTGTGTGTGTGTGTGTGTGTGTGTGTGTGTGTGTGTGTGTGTGTGTGTGTGTGTGTGTGTGTGTTGTGTGTTGTGTGTTGTGTGAATGTGACATCTGACCCCGGCACATGTCACTGAAGTGTGTCTGTCTCCGGAAGGGAACCCGGAGGTCTTTGTCCTGCTCCCAGGCTCCTGTCTGCGTCACACACAGGGCTACAACCCTCCCCCCCAACAGGACCCTCCCTGCCTGTGTTCCATTCAGCCCTGCCCTTGCCTCTCTCTCACCCGGCCCCTCCCACCTGCTCACACTGAATAATAGATGGTGCTTTGAGATTAAAGGTTCCTGGCTGAAATGGGAAGGGTGTGCGTCTGTGTCTGTGTCTGTGTGTGTGTGTGTGTGTGTGTGTGTGTGTGTGTGTGTGTGTGTGGGAAATGTCATGTCAGGGTACACCTACAAACACACACATGCACACACACGGCACGTGGTCATGGTAGGTACCAATTAAATTCTAAATGAGTCTCAGAAATATATAAATTGTATTCATTGTATTTACTTGCCAGTAAACCCATATAATCAATCAAATATTAGTGCGTCAGCTGGACAGATGTGAATGTGATTGGATCAGTGAAGCATATATATGTATTTAGTTTTTTACTAATACGACTGCTATCCATGGTGTGTTCAAAACATAACCAACGTTGATCCTGTACACTTATGGCTGTAATGATCAGATTTACATCTGAAAAATAGGTTGTGTTGTTGTGCTTGTGCTTCTCCATTGATAAATGGCCCTGCATTACTGATGACTCAGCACACAGCAGACTGGCTGCCTTGTGTCATGATGTGTGTGTGTGTGTGTGTGGTTGTGTTTACCACCAAAGCAAACGGCAAGCGGTTTGGAAGCATTGCGTGTCCATATAATATCGAATAATTAGCCTGCACGTTGACGCATCTCTGCATAGCAACATAAAACCTTTGTTGAGCTTTTCATTTGCTTTTCAAAATCAGCGAGGTTACTAGCTAGTGATAAGAGCTAGCTAGAGTGTGATGACATAATCCGAGTTGCCTGGCCCGTTTTCTAGTGCAGGCTGTTGTCATGACACAGCTAGTCCCGCTACGCCACTGCTAGTTCCAGCACGCAGACACATTATTTATGCTAATGATGCTGAGAGCAGCATTACCTGGTAACGCTAAATGCAATATTATTGGGATATCATTCTAAAGGCTGTGTGTGTGTCTCAGAGTGATTGACACCTATTGTGCTCCAGTGTCATCAGGACCGATCTACTAGCAATGTGCAGCCGCCAGTAGCAAGGTTCCATCCATCCATCCATCTTCTCCCGCTTATCCGTAATCGGGTCGCGGAGGTAGCAGCTTCAGCAGGGGACTCCAAACTTCCCTCTCCCTGGCAACATCGACTAGCTCTGACTGGGGGATCCCAAGGCGTTCCCAGGCCAGTGTGGAGATGTAATCACCCCACCTGTACCTTGGTCTGCCCCGTGGTCTCTTCCCAGTTGGACGTGCCTGGAAAACCTCCCTCGGGAGGCGACCAGGAAGCATCCTTACTAGATGCCTGAACCACCTCAACTGGCTCCTTTCTACGCGAAGGAGCAGCAGCTCTACTCCGAGTCTCTCACGAGTGACTGAGCTTCTCACCCTATCCCTCAGGGAGATACCAGCCACCCTCCTGAGGAAACTCATTTTGGTCGCTTGTCATTACCTTCATGGCCATAGGTGAGGGTAGGAACGAAGACTGATCGGTAGATCGAGAGCTTTGCCTTCTGGCTCAGCTCTCTTTTGGTCACAACGGTTCGGCAAAGTGCACCCAATACCGCTCCCGCTGCACCTATTCTCCTGTCAATCTCACGCTCCATCCTCCCCTCACTGGAGAACAAGACCCCGAGATACTTGAACTCCTTCACTTGGGATAAGTAGCAAGGTTCCCAGGTTCTTAATGATGTGCACAGGGTCTCATCCGTGTGTGTGTTTATAGCATCTGTCTGTTTGAGTATCAGACTATGGGCATCAGATGGAGCACTAGCATATGAAGGTGCTATCCTCAAAAGTGGCAACTAAGCACATGTACAAATACGTTGTACTATTTGCCACTTGTCACTATGTGTCAGAAGCTCTTGTCTAACAGTGATTTCTTATACATGTCGCTAAGCAGCACCTACAGCTGTGGACACTGGGGATCAAACCCAGTACATTTAGGTTGAACACCCGGCCTACACCGTCTTGCCCACAAAGTGATCACAAATGCAGAGTACAATGTGTAGCTTTCATGGAAAAAGAAAGACTCGTCCGATAACCTTCTCCGATAACCTTCCGGACAAACCAGAGACACGGACATGTGATTAGACGGACTGTGTGTGAACAGCGTCCCTGTGACTTGGCGTGAGGCTGACTTTGAGAGTGGATGTGTTTGACATTGGTCATGTGATCGGTAAGAGCTATGGTCCAATGGCCTGGGAGACATTTATCAGACAGGGCTGCAGTGTGGACAGCTGCTGTCCGTGAATCGTAATGGACTGTGCAGGAACAAGAGTGTGCGTGTGCGTGCGCGTGCGTGTGTGTGTGTGTGTGTGTGTGTGTGTGTGTGTGAAGGTATCCATAGATACTGTTACTGTGCAGGTCTGGACCATGATATAACTTACTGGCCTGTCTCATCATAGGGTCATTCATCATTGTCCCATCATTCTACCCTTCTTGGTATCTCTCTCGCTCTCTCTCTCTCTCTCTCTTTTTTCCCCATTGCTCTGGTCCCATGTCAGTAATTTATTGCTGTATAACGTGATCTGCTTTACCGGTGACTTAATGTGAATAAACTGAGAGGGGGAAATTGCGAGAGCGAGAGAGAGAGAGGTCCAGGAGAGGAGTGGAATAGAGAAAATTAAAAAACAGAGAAGGAATGAGGGGGAGAGAAAGACAGAGAGAGAGAGAAAGAGAAATAGAGGGGAAAGGTAGAGAAAATGTCCTTCATGCACCCTTAAACACTCTCAGCATGGGGATTGAGAAAAAAGGCGAAAATAGCACAACAAAAAAGCACAGAGTGGACGAAATGTATGTATGTGTGTGGGTTCCCCATCCTCCTCTCTGGTGCTGTTCCACCATTATTCTCTCTCCTCTCCATCCATCTCCCCCCCCCCTCTGCTGCCCCAGGCGGGGGTTTACCGCTCTTCCTGATTAATTTGTCTTGTGATCAGACATGCTTTAGCTAGCTCAACATCACGGCCACTGTGGTGCAGTGGGCCTGTGCGTGTGTGCATGTGTGCGTGCGTGCGTGCTTGCATGTGTGAGCGAACCCAACCACCGTTGGGAAAAGGCTTGGCATGGAAAACGGGTAAAGACAGGGATACTGTATGTATTCTAGATTTCAGGTGATTGAGTGGTTTAGTGTGGAGTGAGTGAGGAATCTATAGGAACAGTATTGATGAGGAGGTCAGTGTTGGCTTTGTGTGGATGTCAGGTGTGGGGCGCAGTGCCGTGGGGGGTTGGGGGACACGTGTCCTTTGTCGTGAGGGGTTTCTGCCGGGTGGAGGAGAAACAAAGAAGGGCAGGGTTAAAGGTCACGTGTGGAAGCGGAGGTAGAAGCCTGGCGCCTGCTTGGGTAACTAATAGTGATCTGCATATGCAGGTTGCCACAGTGCCTGTGTGTAGCGTGTTTTTAGTTTGTGTGTAGCGTGTTTGCTCTGTGTGTAGCGTGTTTGGTCTGTGTGTAGCGTGTTTTTAGTTTGTGTGTAGCGTGTTTGGTCTGTGTGTAGCGTGTTTGGTCTGTGTGTAGCGTGTTTGGTCTGTGTGTAGCGTGTTTGGTCTGTGTGTAGCGTGTTTGGTCTGTGTGTAGCGTGTTTGCTCTGTGTGTAGCGTGTTTGGTCTGTGTGTAGCGTGTTTGGTCTGTGTGTAGCGTGTTTTTAGTTTGTGTGTAGCGTGTTTGGTCTGTGTGTAGTGTGTTTGCTCTGTGTGTAGCGTGTTTGGTCTGTGTGTAGCGTGTTTGCTCTGTGTGTAGCGTGTTTGGTCTGTGTTTAGCGTGTTTGGTCTGTGTGTAGCATGTTTGGTCTGTGTGTAGCGTGTTTTTAGTTTGTGTGTAGCGTGTTTGGTCTGTGTGTAGCGTGTTTGCTCTGTGTGTAGCGTGTTTGGTCTGTGTGTAGCGTGTTTGCTCTGTGTGTAGTGTGTTTGCTCTGTGTGTAGCGTGTTTGCTCTGTGTGTAGCGTGTTTGCTCTGTGTGTAGCGTGTTTGCTCTGTGTGTAGTGTGTTTGCTCTGTGTGTAGCGTGTTTGCTCTGTGTGTAGCGTGTTTGCTCTGTGTGTAGCGTGTTTGCTCTGTGTGTAGCGTGTTTGCTCTGTGTGTAGCGTGTTTGCTCTGTGTGTAGGTCTGTCTCACCATGTGCCACTGGTGAGCAAAGCCTTCCTGACGGAGCGGAGATTGCGCGCTGTGTGGTGGAGAAACACTTCTCAGGCTCTCAGGGACACACGCTGGGCTTGCCCTGAAGTTACTATCATTGTTTTTTTCTTCATTTTCATTTCCATTACCGTCTTGCTGTTAATGATATGAGTAGCTATTGTTGTGTTTCATTCTTGTTTTCAAGCATCACTAGTTCACGTGCAGGAAGAAGAAGAAGATATATATATATATATATATATATATATGGTCTATATATATATATATATATATATGGTCTATATATATATATGGTCTATATATAAAAAAATGTGTGTGGTGGGTGGGTAATCGTTGTGTCTGATAAGTGATTGCCGAGCCAATGAATTGCAGCCTGGAGACCTCTAATGATGCCTCTGTGGGGGAGGGCGTGTGAGGAAGGGGGAAGGTAGGGATGGAGCGGGATGGAGGAGAGAGAAAAGTGAAGAGGGGGGAGGGGGAGGACAAGAGGGCGAGGTGGGGGGGGCTGGTGTGAGCCCCTGCAGCTGATCCCTTCTTCGCCTCTCTCTCTCGCTCTAACTTTCTATTTTACCACTTTAATCCTCTCGATGTGTTGTTTTTTCTGTTATCTGTATTATGTCGTCTTCATCACACACCCGTATCTCTTTCTCCATTGGCTTTGCCTCTTCTCTTCTCTTCTCTCCTCTCCATCCATCCATCTCTCTTCCGGCATCCCCCTCCCTCCCTCCCTCCCTCCCTCCCTCCCTCCCTCCCTCTCCCCATCCTCTTTAGGGACCCCTGACACAGCACATGTCCCTCCCCCTGTGTGCCCTTGTATTACTGGGTTAAATGGCCAATCCATATATGGAGCAGGAAGTGCATTTGATGATTACGTTGTGCGTCTATGGAAGGACACTTTGGAATGCATCTGTCTAGTGTGGTTTGTTTTTTAATTAGGTTTGCTGAGAACGGTCTTTCAAAGGACTGAAAAAACGAACACACACACAGCTCACACACACACACACACACACACACACACACACACACACACACACACACACACACACAGTTAACACACACACACACACACACAGCTCACACACATACACACACACACACACACAGCTCACACACACACACACACACAGTTAACACACACACACACACACACACAGCTCACACACACACACACACACAACACACAACACACAGCTCACACACACACACAGCTCACACAGGTCCTGCCAATCCAACCTTTGTATTCTCTTGAACCCTGGTGCTATAGCAGTGTCTTCTGAGAGTGCGTGACGAGAATATCCCTACACTGGAACACTGGGACAGTTTGTTAGTGTGTTTTTGTTTGTGTGTATGTACAAGTGTGTGTGTGTGTGTGTGACTTCCATCAGAGTGAGTCAAACAGGATTCCCACAGCAGATGTTATTACCCAGAGCAACATACACATGTATGATAGACATGTTGGAGACTGACAGAACCCCCCCCCCTCCTCAGTCAGAGCCAAGCTTCACCAAGTGCTGTCTTTGTGTGTGTGTGTGTGTGTGTGTGTGTGTGTGTGTGTGTGTGTGTGTGTGTGTGTGTGTGTGTGTGTGTGTGTCTGGAACAAGCAAGGGGCATGTTGTGAATCTCCGTCCTTGAGTGGCTGATGGATATTGCCAGAGGATGTCTGCAATCCACGCCTAAAAAAGGCACCTTTCTTGCCCTTGATTGACAGCTGGAGGCCGGTGGACAAGCTAAGCTGTTACCATGGCAATGGTCCAACACATCTCATTCTGGTACTTCGGGGGGGGGGGTTAAAGGAGTAGTGCTGAATACAGAGGCAGGAGATTAGCAGACAGGTGACGAGGAACCAGTTTGGAGATGGGGAGAGATATGACACGCAGCAATATAGAGCCATTGTTTGCTTATGAATATGATACAGACACACGTCTGCTCCCCTGAGACACACACACAATGCACACTCATTTGTTTTCCTTGACACTAAGTGTGACCAATGGACTATGACTAATGTAACCAGGCTGTTGTGATGTGGCTTGTGGTCGCATTGTAATATTCCACTATATTCAAAGAGAATGAAGTATAATTGTATCATGGTAGTATTCTACTGTATTCTAAGAGAATGAAGTATAATTGTATCATGGTAGTATTCAGCTATATTCTCAGAGAATAAAGTACAACTGTATCATGGTAGTATTCTACTATATTCTAGAGAATGAAGTATAATTCTATAATCTTACTGTCCTGTTTGATATACGTTAGGCTCCTCCCACTGGAACCCTTCCAAATAATGTATTAGGATTTTATTTATTTGTGTGTGTGTGTGTGTGTGTGTGTGTGTGTGTGTGTGTGTGTGTGTGTGTGTGTGTGTGTGTGTGTGTGTGTGTGTGTGTGTGTGTGTGTGTGTGTGTGTGTGTGTGTGTGTGTGTGTGTGTGTGTGTGTGTGTGTGTGTGTGTGTGTGATTTATGTTGGGGAGGAGGGGGGGGGGATAGGCAATATGGAGCACCTCACTCGCAAAGAGGCTGACTTTGTGTCTTTGTCTGTCCAATAAATTATTTAAATCCCGGAACAATTAAAGGCAAAAATCTGTTATCAGCAGCCTTCATGAGAGGTCCTTGTCTCTGCCGGCCGTGTCTGCTCCCATGCAGCTCGATAGAGATCACACACAGAAGACTCTACAGCTTAACACACACACCCTGGCCAGGACAAAGACATGCCAGGAGCTCACCAAACACACAATTTCATATTGTGTCATAAATGCATTTTTTTTATAAATATATGTATGTACAGTATATAAAAAAATAGTTCTGAAGACATAATGATACAGCATGGACACTTTGCAACAACAGCGTGCCAGGTGGTATACTCATGAATATATATTTTTTATTGAGTGTGTGTTTGTGTGCACAATAGGGGTCAGGTCCAGGTTGAGGGGGCAGAGAGAGGGTGTGTGTGTGTGTGTGTGTGTGTGTGTGTGTGTGTGTGTGTGTGTGTGTGTGTGTGTGTGTGTGTGTGTGTGTGTGTGTGTGTGTGTGTGTGTGTGTGTGTGTGTGTGTGTGTGTGTGTGTGTGTGTGTGTGTGTGTGTGTGAGTGAGAGGGGGAGGGGTGTATAATCAGAGTTGGGAGGGTGTGAAGAGAGACTGGGTGGGTGTGAGCTGTATTGCTTGTGGGGGAGAAAGGGGGAATGTGGGCTTGGCGTGTGTCCCACATTGTAGCTGCGTGAGCTCCTCAGTGCCCAGAGAGGTGCAGAGCTATCTAAGTCGCCATAAAGAGAACCTCCAACCTTTCTCCTCACACCTGGGTTCCTGGGTGCTTCTGCTGCTTCTCTCCCTACAGCATCTACCACACGTTAGTGCTTGCATACGTCACTCTTTAGGGTTAGGGTTATTGGGTTATATATATATATATGTAGCGCCTCCCTGTTGTGCTTTTGAGGTAAACTTGTGATGTAGCCGTCAAACACGGTGTGTGCGTGTGCGCGTGTGTGTGCGTGTGCGTGTGTGTGTGTGTGTGCTCACTTCACACAGAAGGTTGTGCCCCTCTTCCTTTGAAAGGATTGGCAGCGATGGGTATGAACTCTGCCAGGGGATAAGCCTGAGAATAGGACAATACGTCAAACCAAAAATAAATAAAGAAATAAAGAAAAAAAGAAAAAGCACAAGATAAAAAAATCAAACCAAACTCCTTCATAAAGGCATTTTGCTTCACTCTCATTCCTGGGATGTTTTAATACCATAAAAACCACAGTCAAATGCAGCTGGATATTTTTCTCTCCCTCTCTTTTACGTCTTGTTTCTTTGACTCTGTAGAGGCGAAGATGAATTCACTTGGTGTTCCCAAAAGCTGTAATATAATTTTTACTAGAGTTATTATTGTGTCATGCCCCCCCCCCCGACTACATCTCAGTTTCAATCTTTCAAACTCTTTCCTCTCAAACGTTTTCCAATTAAAATAAGAATGATCTGTTCCATTTTAATGTTCACACCCTCCCGCCTACAGCCCTGTTCTGGTTCGTGATTGGGAGCCAACTGGAGATCAGTTGATTGATGGCTCTCTGGGCCAGTGTGGGGACTGGCCTGTTCAGGCTCTGCATCGCATCTTGGTTATAGATTTTGTGTGTTGTTCCTTTCAGTGTGTCTCTGGGGTGCTGCCAATGTTTTTTTTAACATATTTATTTATGGCCAGATTGCCATTCAGAGCAGGGAATCGGTTTCAAACATCTGTGTCTTGAAACTATAATGACTTTTTTCGTCACTCACAATGTCACCGAGTTCTCTTTATGAATAGGAATGAATAGGAACACTTAAAACTGTTGAAACAACCAAAACATATCCCTTTTTTCTTTCCACATAGGCTAAATTAAATCCTGACTACATAGATATATTTTTCTTTCAATATGCAACTAACCCTTTAAGGAAAGTAATCACCTTTTTCCTGATGCACAGTGTGTGTGTGTGTGTGTGTGTGTGTGTGTGTGTGTGTGTGTGTGTGTGTGTGTGTGTGTCTGTGTCTGTGTCTGTGTCTGTCTGTCTGTCTCTTGACAGTAACTCATGCATCTTTGTCTCGGAAAAGGCTTGTGGTGGGAAACTCTGCCGGGGACTCCTGGGCCCAGCTCTGCTGAGGAAGCACACATAATTTAGCCCTTAGCGATATATCTTTATCATATATTGCTTTCGTTCCGCGCATGTTGTGCTTACTAGCTTCTGCTTAGCCTCCATGCTGGTTTACGTTGGATGGCTGAGTTCTGTGTATTGGAAATATCCTCGAGTCTTCACGCTGCATTTGTGTAGCTGAGAGAATGCATTGAAGCTCTGGGCTTACAGTGTGGAATCCGATCTTTCTATTTAACACAATTAAACATGCGAGTGAGAAAAAAACTTGACGTGATGGAAGATCGACCCTTTTCCCTCACTCCACTTCATGAGCCTTCTCCTCTCTTCTCTCCCCCCCCCCCCCTCCAGTGATCTCCTGTCTTCAAAGTACGTCGAGAGGCATTTGTCGGAAAATGGAAAAGCAGTCATCACCAAAGTAAGAGCATGTCATCCCATCTACACTACACACCGACACACACACCGACACCGACACCGACACACACACACACACACACACACACACACACACACACACACACACACACACACACACACACACACACACACACACACACACACACACACACACACACACACACACACACACAGGCTCAACATCAAGCCAGAAATTTCCCCCAAAAATATACAGTGTTTGTGTGGACCCAGTGAATGTTTGTGTAGTGTCACAGCAAGTAAGCCTGTGTGTGAGAGACCACTTTATTGTGTTTACGATGTAAAAAAAGCATTATCTAAATGCATGCTTTCGTGCAGAAAAAGGGTGCTATTTGTCAGGATTCGCCGTGTTTGCTGAATGAGCAAAGCTGACGCATTGTGTGAGTACTCCCTCTGCATGACGAGGCTGAAACCCCAAGTGGAGACCGCAGGTCGTGTACTCTGCAGGAAGGAAATTCAATGCCAGTCAATATGTTTCTATAAATATATATTCTATTCTTATTACGCAATGAGTAGGGCTACGTAAAGTCTTGATGACAAAGGCACTTTGAGTCCTTTACAGTAGGCAATAGCCCCTACAAGTACAGCTTTATATATATTTGGAACATCACTTGGAGAGAAATTCTCTCTAAAATTATATTCTTTTATATATCCAAGATTTTTTTAGATTAAATAATTGCTTTGATTGTATTTTAAGCCAGATAATATCAAATTACAGCATTCCGGAGCCATGTCATAGGTCACATGTTGATACGTTTCATTGGTCCGATAAGTGGTGGGATTAAAACATTCACTCACCCGAGAGGATTAGCTGGATAATACACACAGTATAATATGTTAGACCTCACGACTTATGAAGTCTCTCTTAAATATATATATATATATATATATATATTCTGAGTCAGTAACCTGTGGCCTCGTTTCACAGCCTTTACAGGACTGCATCACTAAACCTAGGCAGAATACACTGTGATTGGGATGGCATTAACCACTACAGAATCAGGCCTATGTTGTGTGTGTATTTACTATGAACATTGAATATTTAGAGAATACTCCATGAATAACTCTCTCAGTTTTTAGAAATTTTCTCTCAAAATGTCAGTTTATGATCATCATTATTCCTGCATGTACGTGCACAGAAGGCCATCATTAGGACTCGGATTCCGACGTGGTTTATTGGTCACATGTACCGTATAAGTTACAATGAACAGTGAAACGTTATCGCCAGCTCCGAAGATGTGCCTAGGCATCGTTTGTGACCCACTTTGTTGATTGTCTGACCTTGACCTTAAATTATATAGTTCAGTGACCACATTGTTTTAATTATATAACTCATCTTTTTAGATACGGCCATATGCTCAAATATACCTAAAACACACACACACACACACGCACACGCACACGCACACACACACATGCATCTGTGTATCCACAGAGTTTCCTTACCCCGATGAGAAGTGGAGCAGAAGTTTCTGGTAGACAGGGGACGAGAGACACTGGAATAGTGGAGCATGGCGTCACTTATAAATAGCATTCTTCCTCGCTCACCCTCTGGCTACACACTGGTTGTACAATCTTTACCTGCCTCTAGTCTTTGGCCTCTACTAAGTCATGCTCATTATTGGTAGCTAGGAAGACTCCCTCATTAGCTGTATAACATGAAGCTATATATAACATAGTGCATGGCCCTCTGCTCCTCCTTTCCTCCGTCTATGTGTGTCTGTGTCTCCTTCTAATTAAAGTCTGTCTATGTCTAAGTCTGTCTTTGTGTGTGTGTGTGTGTGTGTGTGTGTGTGTGTGTGTGTGTGTGTGTGTGTGTGTGTGTGTGTACCTCTCTGACTGAATGTATTTTTGCCTGTTACTCTGTATGTCTGACTGTCTGCTTGCCAGTCTGTCTATCTGTCTGTTCGTCTGTCTATCTCTCTGCCTGCCTGCCTCTCTGTCTGTCTCTCTGACTGTCTGTCTCTCTGTCTGTCTGTCTGACTGTCTGTCTCTCTGTCTGTCTGTCTGGGCATTTTCTTCCCATAATTACTGTAGTGTAGTTTTGTGTAGTGTAGTGTAGTGCAGTATAGTCTAGTCTGGTCTAGTGTAGTGCAGTATAGTCTAGTCTAGTCTAGTGTAGTGTAGTGTAGTGTAGTGCAGTCTGGTCTAGTGTAGTGCAGTATAGTCTAGTCTAGTCTGGTCTAGTGTAGTGCAGTATAGTCTGGTCTAGTGTAGTGCAGTATAGTCTAGTCTAGTCTGGTCTAGTGTAGTGCAGTATAGTCTGGTCTAGTGTAGTGCAGTGTTGAGGTCTGTGTGGAGGTTGAAATGGATTCAGTGATAAGATGATAAGAGCAGGCTTTCCTCGGGGAGGAAGGCTTCCTGCCTAATGGCCGTTAGGCTGCCAGGGAGATGGATCAGGAGGAGATGGAGCACTCAGACACTTAGACATCATGCACGTCTAAACACACACTGTGTGTGCATGTATTCATAATTGTGTGTGTGTCTGTGCTTGAGTGCATGAGAGGAAGAGGGAGAAAGAGAGTTTCAAAACAAAAGCACCACCAGCCAGCCACAGTGGATTTCTAACTCTACAGGTCTGTGTCGCTGTGTTGCATATTAAACTAATCTAAACTAAATTAATTAATAAATCTAAACTAATTGCTCTATTTTTATGTTTGCTGCTCTATTTTTATGTTTGCGTACCTCAGTGTTATGCTATTGTCTGCTTCAACTAATGTACACCTTGTAAGTCGCTTTGGATAAAAGCGTCTGCCAAATGCCCTAAATGTAAATGTAATGTAATGTAATCTAGTACCAAATACCAGATTGTAGATACACAGAACGTACAGACAACTCATTTACTTAATCAATCCAACGGGTGTGAGAAAAGTATCTTATTAACCTGCTGTGCTGTGTCTCTCCAGGGGGGGGAGCACTGTTACTACCAGGGGAAGGTCCGTAACGTTCCAGACTCATTCGTCGCCCTCTCTACCTGCCATGGACTACAGTAAGTCTATATATATATATATATATATATGTGTGTGTGTGTGTGTGTGTGTGAGCTTTTGTTTCCACCAGATATTATGTCTTCCTGTGTCTCACTCCTGGACCCACCTTCCCATTAGGGCCGGTGTAATTAGTTTTACTAGCCTTGGCTCTGTGTGTTTATACTAGGTCATCACTCACACACCCGCACTGCTCTAAGAGCTGTCCTCATGCTCAACACTGAAGTACTCAAGTACTCAAATCTCTTTATAATGGACATACTGCACAGCACCATGTCCAAACCTGCACCAATCACAGATATTATTATTATTATATTATTATAAAGAGTTTTAAAGAGTATTATAAAGAGTAAAAAGAGAGAGGGAATTAAGCAGAATAATTATTATAATGGTATTTTATGAGAGTATGAGAGAGAGAGAGAGAGAGAGAGAGAGAGAGAGAGAGAGAGAGAGAGAGAGAGAGAGAGAGAGAGAGAGAGAGAGAGAGAGAGAGAGAGAGAGAGAGAGAGAGAGAGAGAGAGAGAGAGAGAGAGAGCGAGAGAGCGAGAGAGAGAGAGAGAGAGAGAGAGAGAGAGAGAGAGAGGATGGGTAGAGTGTTTTGAGTTTAATATTTCTCTAATGCTGAGTCAGGCATTTGCCCATCATATACTTCCTGTTATACACACACACACACACACACACACACACACACACACACACACACACACACACACACACACACACACACACACACACAACCTTTCATCCATCCATCCACAATGAAATCTTAACAGCCTTAGAATCTATAATGTACTACTCAAGTAATGTTTTTCAGTGTGTTGAGTCCAATCCATCATATTGGACCATTAACCTACTGGCTGTAATACTTAGTGTGTGATACAATGCATTGAAATGTTATTAATAATTGATATTGATTACAATTACAACCCGTTTGCCAAGTGCATATTAATTGGTGAATTCAAATTCTAAATATAAAGAATGAATGTTATGGTCACACTTCACCAATGTTTTTCAACCTGCAGTCTCCGTACACCCGGTGGTACGCGAGGGTACTGCATCAAATAGATACAGTATTAGAACAAAAATTATACAGATGATTCAAAACAATTTTTTTTGTTCATTTGTGTTTGTTTATTTGCTAAATAAATACACTGGGAGCATTAGCAGCGTTACGAGCTTATTTTCTCTCCACTGTTTCCCACTGGCGGTGGCATTCTGCAGTAATAACTGTGTGTAAAAGGGGTCGCTGGCACGTTGCTCAGCCTCATGTGTATTGATCTATTGTCAAGCGTTTGTAGAAGAGGGGGTGCGGGAAAAGGTCTGGATAACAAGACCATTATAAGTGTGGTACACCTCAAGTCAAAGGTTGGGTACCCACCACTGCACTGCACCTATTTCCATAGGACACTTTTGCATTCGTTCTCCATCCTACATACTGGAACAGTTGAGGCAAAGCAGCTTAGGTCTAAATCTCACAGCGTAACACAAAAGGGGCAGCAAGTAGCCGGTGAATGTGAGCCGTGAATGTGTGGTTTTGAAGTGCGGGGAACAGCGTGGGTCCGGGGGGGAAACACAAAGCAGCCAGTCCCATCTTTTTATAGAGCATAGTAGATGTATGGATTAGTCTGGAGAGCATGATGATGTACCACGTACAATGTATAAGGGTCCCTCGCAGTAAGTCCACGCCAAGGTCA
>CM051008.1:8604868-8684868 GCA_027704905.1 Muraenolepis orangiensis
ATGGTGAACATCACCCTCTCATCATCGTTGTGTACCTTGGGGGTTTCTGTGTGACTGTGTGGTCACACCACTGGAGGCATGTTGGGTTTGGTTTGTTAGGTGGGAGAATCCTGGCTCAGTGACAACACCTGGGCATCTTCTCCCCCTCAGGGCCCAGGGCTGGTGCCTTTCAGAGTGCCTTCTCTGAGCTGCCCCTCTAAGACCTGCCCCACAATTGTCCATCCTGATCCTCTCTCTCTCTCTCTCTCTCTACTCTTTCCAACACACACACACACACACACACACACACACACACACACACACACACACACACACACACACACACACACACACACATGCGCACGCACACACACATGCATGCACTCGCACTTCATTGACAGGCTGCTTGTTTTGCGGTTCATCCATGGAGATCCCTCAAACAAACACAGATGTCTCCTGAAAAAAGTGCGCTCTCTCTCTCTCTCTCTCTCTCTCTCTCTCTCTCTCTCTCTCTCTCTCTCTCTCTCTCTCTCTCTCTCTCTCTCTCTCTCTCTCTCTCTCTCTCTCTCTCTCTCTCTCTCCTCTCTCTCTCTCTCTCTCTCTCTCTCTCTCTCTCTCTCTCTCTCTCTCTCTCTCTCTCTCTCTCTCTCTCTCTCTCTGGGGAGTAAGCATTCCATTGTACTTGTTGCAAATGGCAATAAAAAAACATCTCTCTCCCTCGGTTTCTCTCACTTTCTCTCTCTCTCTTTACACACACACACACACACATATTTTACACTCACATACATATTCACCAAAAACAAAATAGTGTTTGTGGCTAATTGCTCAAGCATCATCTTTTGCAGCATCCTATTGTGCCCTATGTTTGTTAAGGGTTAAGGAAAAACACAGATAATTTGCACTCGTCGTCATTTAGACACCTGTCATTCAGTCATTGCAGGTCGTCATGCTCTAGACACATGCTGAGTTTGGGACAAAAGGGGGAGAGATCAAGGAAGAGCGGGAGGACAGAACGTGGGGGCATCCCTCCCGTGGGCCATATGGCCGACCCATCTGCACTCATTCCGCCAAGTACTGGTCTTCAGTAGCCCCAAGTCTTTCTCCGATCAAGTCGTCGTGCTTTGAGTTGTACGCAAAAGAAAATGTGATACAAACAGCGCAACTTAACAAAGAGAACACGTTTTGTTGTTTTGTTGAATCAGCGTTGATTTTTGGCTTTCAAATAGGCCCAATAAGTGCCACCGTCTACCTTAAGAAAAGAAAACGTGTGGTTCTTTAACTTAGAACTTAGTTCTGTGGTAAATTTAGCTTGGTCCTGCTGCTTGGACGTTGAATTATGATCCGTTTCTGGTGGACAACAGGGCGCTCCATCTATCGGTGCTGCTTTGCTAACCACACTCAGCATTTATATGCCTCTGCTGCGTGGGTTTGTGTGTGCTATAGAGTGTGTGTGTGTGTGTGTGTGTGTGTGTGTGTGTGTGTGTGTGTGTGTGTGTGTGTGTGTGTGTGTGTGTGTGTGTGTGTGTGTGTGTGTGTGTGTGTGTGTGTGTGTGTGTGTGTGTGTGTGTGTGTGTGTGTGCGTGCGCACCAGTTAGAGTGAGAATGTGATGCTGTGTGATGCTGACTTGCATATGCAGAGAGTACACCATATGTTTCCCTCTCTCTCTCTCTTTCGCTCTCTCTCATCCTGCCATCTACTGCAACCTGCCTGCGCCACATAGGTTCCCTAAGGTGGCTGGGTCCCCCCCCCCCCCCACCCTCCTTCTTCCAGCTTTACAGTAGCACTCCATCAAGCAACGGCTGTCCACGCCTCCCCTTCACCATGTGCTCTCCTTTCTCTGTGTGTGTGTGGGTGCGAGAAGGCCGGCACGAGGAGGGCAACAGGGCTTGGATTTATATGGTGATGGTCATGCTTTTGATTGGGCTGCATCAGGGGGTGCTCTGGAGCGTGATGTGGTTTGGAGACAAGGTGCCAAGTGCCAAGTTTCTTCTGCTGGGTAAGGTAGGGAAGAGGGGGATATGGGGGTTAAGTGACTGGGCTGGGAAGGGGTTCCCTCTGGCCTTCAGCCAATGGACACCAAAATAAAGCCAGGTTCATTCATGCACACAGACCAAGTGAGGAGGGGGGGGGGGGATGGAGACGCAGAGGAACACTCGACAGAGACGAAAAGTGCTAAATGAAAGAGGCACTACACCGTCTGTGCATCTGAGGAACCATCTCTCATGGCAACAGAGGCCCCGCCCCCTTTCCCTTTCCTTTGTACCAAGACATGTTAAGGGCCATCTGTGTCAGGGTCTTTAATCCCGTGGAAGTGTGTATGTGTTGGGGTGTTTGCGTTGCATATACATTGAGAAACAGACAGAGGACTAAGCCCAGCTCTGGAGGAACATAACAGTGAATTTAATATGTAGGAACCCAATATTTAATATTGGGTTCCATGTAAATATACTAAAGCAATTTGATATATTACAATGTATATTTAAGAAGTACCCCGCTTCTGAAAAGCTAATGTTGTACACATATTGTATTACTACTCTCCTCCGAGAGACTGGCACTATTGATTTTACTGAACACAATGCACAATGCATTTTAACACATCCGGCAAAACTTAAATGTTTGTAGAATAACGTTGGAGAAATGGAGTGTGTTTGGAACAAAAACAGCTGACTGCAGTACAGTCCATATAATCAGAATAAATACAACTCATTATTTGTGCTGCCAAAACCCACGAAAGGTTAAAAAAAATAACAGTTGGCAGACCCTTTAACAATGCTATGAAAGACACGCAAACCGCAAATCGTGTGGTGCAGTATGAAAAAAAAAGTAATTTATCTTCATACGACTAAATCGATTTTAATTGATTAAGACATTATTCATACAGTCAACAAAGACATACACCAATTGCAAGTATGGTTTTCTGTTAGTGTTTTAACCACTTTATTTACATAACATTGCATTAATAGTAAACACAAATAAGTCTTACACAGGGAATCTAACATTAGGCACACTTTAGTATTGCTTAGTGCATTCTTTGCCATGTTATACTGGACAGAAAACAATAGATATACACACTTTGTTGCTTTAAGACACAATGGAAAGTACAAAAATGACAATTAGTGTATGTACATGATTAAAAAAAAATGTAACAAGTTGTAAAATATAATAATAAAAGGCCACTGAGTAACTGTTAGATCTAGTGAATCTACAAGCCTAACCTGAGTGTACAACACCACAACTTGGTCTTAGCCCTAACCTTCATACAGTACCTTGGCCTGTCTTAAAACAGTTCATAGGAATATAATGACCCCCCCCCATCACTTGGTTAATGCTTTCACACTTTGATCTCATTAACTTCCATCCATAATGCATCAATATTTAATAAATGGTATTTTTACTGGCCACATTTCTTCATAAACTTTCCTTTGTTTAATGAGTAAGAACAGGAATGTCGATCTCTATGGCGGACATCCTGGAGCGGGATGAGTGCCGCTGGCCAGCATGGCTGGAGGCGTAGCCCTGAGAAGGGGCGTAGCTCTGGGACGGAGCGTAACTCTGGGACGGAGCGTAGCTCTGGGAGGGGGCGTAGCTCTGGGATGGAGCATAGCCCTGGGATGGAGCATAGCCCTGTGAGGGGGCGTAGCTGTAGGCCTGGTTGCCGCCCAGCTCTGAGCCATAACCATCTGGGGCGGACATCTGGGACATGTAGACCTGGGGTGGGACCGGGCCAGGGGCCACGACACCCGGTGCATAAACCTGGGCATCCATGACGGTTGGCATGTAGGTCTGTGGGGGGAAGGCCTGGGGGCCGTAGACGGGCGAGGGCGGATATCCGTTGGCGGTGAGGGCTTGCGTGGAAAGGGAGTTGGGCACCGAGGGAAGTGGCAGCCAGAAGGGCGAGGGCAGCTTCTTACACATACAATACCACATGAACATCATCAGGGAGGCCAGCATCAGCCCCCCGCTGCAACCGATAGCCACGTACACGGCGAAGCCGTCGGTGAAGATGTTAGCATACTGGCGGTTCATCTCCTTGGTGCGGAACAGGAACCACACCGAGGGAGGCATGGTGATGGCTCCGCCCAGAAAGAGGAACATACCGGCCACCAGATGGCAGCCGGGGCTGTTGACCAGGCAGCGGGCCGTCTTGATGTCCGGCTCGGGCTTGTCTGAGCAGCAGCAGGTCTTGCACATCCCGCTCGCGCTCAGCAGCAGGGCCATGGTGCCGAACAGCAGGCCTATGGGCAGGCCGAACTGCAGGATCCTGAGGTCCAACTGGTCTACCTTAGAGTACCACTGGAGAACAACACATGACACACCATTCATTACCATTCATTGAGCAGATGCTTTTGTCCAAAAGGAGTGAACTGTAGCTCGAAGTTTAACAATCCCAGGGTTTATTTATGTCTATTATAACAACCCATGGTATAGAGGCTTAACATATAGCAATGTCAAGAGGGTAATCACATAATAATTTTAAATACATAATTATTACAAGAGAACTAATGCTTCACGAGGAGATGTATTTCATGTTAGATCTAATGGTGCAATGGTGAAATGACCTCATCAACCATTTCTGTAACAAGATCTGGACGAACTGTTGACTTAACTCAAGTCATTTTAGGTTCCCAGAGATGGGAGTCGAACGTGTCATCCTCCCTCAACACATGAGGAAAGGTTTGAGGTGATTGTAAGGGAAGCGTTTCTCTATACCTCTGAATCAGAGAAGTAACATCCCGAGTAGCCGTCTTGCTTCACACACTTGACCCACAGTCCGTCGTACACGCTGACGTTCTTGGCATTGCGGTTGGTGGTGACGAGCCTGGTTATGCGCCACTGAGGGATGAGGGTCGCCACTGCCATCCCACCCACGGACACCAAGGCCAGGATGAAGGAGAAGGCGTTGGTGGCGTGGATGTCCCGGCACGACATAACTCAGACGGGAGATTAGATCACCGCAAATCACTCACACTGTTGTTCATGTGTGAAGGAGGCGAGGGAGGAGGAAATAAACCATAGTTGAGAACAATGAGAAGACAGGCAAGAGATAAGACCCAAGCAATAACATCCAAGTAGCTATCCTGTGTGAATTAAACCATATGGCGTAGTAAACATTTGTAAACAAATTAAGTAAGGTTCAAATAGAAAAACTAACTTCACATACGACACCTAAACCGTTTTGAAATGGCCTCATACAACTATATATATATATATCTATATATATCTATCTATATCTATCTATATCTATATATCTATATATATCTATATAGATATATAGATATATCTATATAGATATATCTATATATCTATCTATATATCTATATATCTATATCTATATAGATATATAGATATATATATATATATATATATTAACTGAAGCTGACCCACCTACTACGGTTTACTTTCCACAGAAACAAGGCTCTCCGTTTATGGGCAATGCAGTAGAATAGAGTCACTGACTGGGTTGGCTACTACACAACTACATTGTCTGTACCAAAGTAAATTACGCTGTGCACACAAACAATAACCTATTGAGTTACTACTAACAAAGTGGTGCAAGTTTGGGTCCATGACAATGGTTGACGGAGACAATGTCCCTACTGTTAACAATGTACATCGTTTATCTCACCACCACAGTTTACATGAGACGTACAACATAAAGGCAGAGCAGACCTAACTTTACCACACGGGTTATGTTATTTCGTTAGATTAGTAACCGGTTCATTGCCGGTTACTAATTCGTTATTACAAACGCTGTACTAACCTAAAACAAGCTTGGCTAAAGTACAGGCTTCTTTCTGGTGGCTGTGGTACAAGAGGCTAATGCTAACTATGGCCTATCGCCAACCTGTTGCGATAACCACACAAGTCATAACACGTTTGGATATACATTACCTTGTGTTTGAACGATTTAAATTACTTCAGGACGAAACTGGATTCATTTTAGCTCGTTTTCTTCTGAACGAAGGAACTAATTACGACTGGCCAAGACTTCACAGCGACTATCAACAGGATATGGCTCACTATTTGGCGCATGCGCGTTTCCCATTTGTTTTGTTATCGCATTTAAAGTGTGGGCGGTAACACAATAGATGTATTTATTTATTTTATAGCACGCTTATATATAAGCAGTATACAATTAATTATTTAATTCATTCATTCATTCATTCATTCATTCATTCATTCATTCATGCATTCATTTTGTGCTTCTTCATGTTTATGTTCCTTCAGGGAGATGTGCAAATTCACTTGATCTACAAGTCTGCTGGACAGGAGGGACTCGTTGATCTCCTCAATGGTAAGATGGGATACTTTACGGACACATTGCATTACGTCATTAAAAATAAGCTTTTATCCACAGTGACTTTTGCCATTAGTCAGTGCACCCCAACCCACCCTACTGTATGATGCTCAATGTCATAGCATGGCATTGTCCTTTTTATGTAATACAAACATTTAATTGAAATACAAATCAAAATAAGCCTTTTTAGAAAAGTCATTCACCCTTCCGTAGTGACACACTGAATAACATGTATGTATGTTGTATGACGATAAATAAAAACATCCAAATAAAATAAAACACAAATAAAAGAGGTCAGCAAATGATAGTAAATTAGACAGATTTTTGTCTGGGGAAAAAAAAAACAAAATCATCTCAAACGTGTTATTATAACATCCTTTGTTTTCTAGGTGATCTTCCAGAGCCACCCTTCCCCAGTCCTCCATTTCCTGGGTCAAGGATTGTTCAAAGAAGAAAGAAAAGACAGGTACAGCACTGTGTGTGTGTGTGTGTGTGTGTGTGTGTGTGTGTGTGTGTGTGTGTGTGTGTGTGTGTGTGTTTGTGTGTTTGCTGGAAGGAAGGAAGGAGAGAGACAGGATGTATTACGGTATAATTACGGTTTAAAACCACCGCAGCCACCAGTCATCTGTGTGACCTCCCACGGAAACACCCGCTTACTCGGCACATAATATATTGACCAGTTGAGTATCATTTGAGTAGAGGCTTTGTTTCTCAGGGACATATCCAGAACACAGGTGGAGCGTGGTCCATCCTTAGAGACACCTACTCACTTTTTGAAAGTCCATGTTTACATAATTCATTCTTTGTCATCTTTTGATGGTACCCCCCCCCCCCCGGGTACCATTTTAGGATATTCTCACAGCCATTTGCACCGATCATCACAAGTGCACGTGTGTATCTGTCTGTGTGGTCCGTGTGCTGTTTGTGATGCTCATGAACGGTGTGCTCACCCCCCCAGGCCCCCCGGGCGCCCCGCAGTGTGGAAGAGGAAACCAAATACGTTGAGCTGATGGTGATAAATGACCATCTCATGGTGAGTATTCTTGGACATTGTCCTGTACATATCGTGTACAGATTCATATACTATGGTATTTAAGTTGTTGTTTTTTTTTAAACTTGTGGACCATAACAATTTCATATACATCATCAGTGGTCTCCTCTTACATGGATGATGTAATTGGCAGGTGACTCAGTATGATGTGTGAGGCTGTGGAGAAATCATTTATGAATTTTAACAAAAGGTTAACACAAATGAATGCCTGCTATTTATATTGGTATTTACGGTAGTTAAAGTATATTCAAAATAAAGGATAAGTGTCTATTAAGGCTTTTGTTAACAGCTCTTGGCAACTCGATGAACTCAGAACTTCGCAGAACTTACATCAGCACCCACAATTGCTCCAATACTGATGATGTGCTTGTCTCAATCAACCTCCCTGAATGTTATTTCAGACGATAGCCCTATACATCCTGCTATATTAGGAGGATGTATATAACAGTATTGATGCACACTGGTAACATGAATAGTAGCCATTGTAAAAAAATATGTGTATCATTTACTGGAAGCAATGTCTCTATGTATGGTATCACATCACAGAAATAGAAAGCATTTTACTTTGTAACCCTATTCAAAACGGCCTCTCCTAAGGGACTCCGTATACATGAGAAGGCATGCTCGTTGTATATGTTGTATCATAACTTGTGTCTTCTTCTTTTATCCTGTCAGTATAAGAAGCATCGCCTCTCCGTTGGCCAGACGAATAACTATGCGAAGTCAGTGGTCAACATGGCTGACATGGTGAGATTTGCATCGATCCGGGTTCTTGGAAAGCTTTACCACACAAGCACTCAGCAGCTCCCACTCAAATGTACAGGAGCTCCTTTAGGATGATGTATATGTGGACCACTCTAGCTCCACATATAGCAGCCCAAAAAAAAAAACCCCTACAAAACATCCCAACCCCAACAGTGCCACTCAACTTTGATCAAACTGACATTCCCTGTAATACGATAAGGAGGGACAAGATGCTGTGTGAAAGAGTGAAAGATGATAGGCTTGTGAAACAGGGGAACATGGGGTCAGGTCTCGCTAGTGTCCTTGAAATGATCGGGTGATCGTATTGAAACAGGGGGAGGGGGGAGGGGGGGGAGTCATGTGAATGAGTTCTATTGATTGTGTTCCAGAAATATGTACGTACCTGACTCCTTTCTCCGTGTTACCCAGCCTCGGTGGCCCTTTATAACTGGATTGTTATGTTGGATATAATAGGGTAAAGGATCCGCATGATTCTTGACATGGCCTTAGCAGCCCATGACTGAAAAGGCCTGGTCGAGTCTCGTCTGGAGACTGGAGTCGTGTCTGGAGACTATTGGCATTCAGCATACCCAGAGAGAGAGGGACGTGTATGTTGCCCTTTCCTCTCCTGGTTGTCTGGCCGGGACGTCGGATTGATTTTGATCTTATTAAATCAAACAACATCGTTGAGTGTGTCTCTGTGCTCATAGCGCCGGTGTTGACCCTGTCTGGCCTTTCTTCAATGTACCACTGTCCATTTGTTATGGGATGACAAGTTGTTATCAAGATGCGCTTAAAACTTCCGTGGGTAAGATTCAAGAGTTGTAAAGAGAGAGAACAGAAAAAAGAGAAAGGATTTTGAAACTAAGCAAACAAACGTCCCCTCACGCCTTATGTTTCTCCACAATTGAGAAGTGTTTCAGGCCAGATGGATGCCCTCAATCAATGGTCAGAAATGAGCCAGGAGCCGTTCTAAATAGTATAAGAAAATAAATAAATAAATCGAAATAGTATCTCATATAGAGGCTCGTCACCTCGTAACAGATATTCACACAGGGAAATTCCCTCTCAAATTGCTGACAGGTGGCTAGGCCATTTCGAACATATTACATTCAACTAATAGTTACCTACCACAGCACCATTAAGATGTATACTAAATCTAATGTATAGGATAAAATGTAACTGTAAATTATATATTACCATGCACTTTACTGCAACATTTGCACTCTGGTTAGATGCCAAATTATTTTCACTGTACTGCACTGGTATGCAATCAATTTGAATCTAATCTAAAACATGTGTACTTTTGAAGGTGACACTGGCACTGTTAAACATTTATGTTTATGTAGGTTTTCTGATTCAATTCAAATGAAATTGGTTTTCGTTCCAGCTCTTCAAGGAACAGCTCAACACCCGCATTGTGCTGGTGGCCATGGAAACGTGGGCGGCTGACAACCGGTTCAACATCGACGACGACCCCATGGTGACCCTCAAGGAGTTCATGAAGTACCGCCGAGACTTCATCAAGGAAAAGTGTGACTCTGTGCACCTGTTCTCGTGAGTATTAACACTCACGCACGTACACACACACACACACCACCACACACACACACACACACACACACACACACACACACACACACACACACAACATTGATGTGATACGGTTCAGCCAAGACATAGCATTCAGAAGGTGTATCAACCATCAAACCAACCTGTTTTTTTGTACCAGTGGGAATCGATTCCATAGTAGCTGGGGCGGAGCTTCATATATGGGCGGAGTTTGCTCCCTCACGAAAGGAGGAGGAGTCAATGAGGTGAGTCCAGTGTCCCACATGAGTGGGACGTGACCATTTAGCTTACTGATGATAACTAGTCATGTTTGAGGGTGTCGTGGTTATGTGAAAGGGAAATACACACCATTATCAATTTGCTTTTTTAAATGTTTTAATCTCTGCCCTTCTCCCTCCTTCTTTCCTTAGTATGGGAAAACAGATGAGATGTCCATAACACTGGCCCAGTCTCTAGGACAGAACATTGGAATCTTCTCTGACAAGAAGAGGATTCTGAACGGTATAGTGAAATATTGGCCCCTCTGTCTCACGTGTACACTCTTTTACAGCCAACATTGCTCATTAAAATAATTATTGTGTGTGTGTGTGTGGTGTGTGTGTGTGTGTGTGGTGTGTGTGTGTGTGTGTGTGTGTGTGTGTGTGTGTGTGCGGTGGTGTGCGTGTGTGCGTGGCGTGGTGCGGGTGCGCCTGTGCAGGCGAGTGTAAATGTGAAGACCGCTGGTCAGGCTGCATCATGGATGATGTTGGGTAAGCTTCTTCTTTACTCCATTTCTCTGTTAAATCAAAATTTATCTTTGGGACCAAAACCATCTCAAAAGTGCCAACTGGCATTACAGCTCTCAGGCCATCTTTGGTAAAAATTCAGCGACAATATATAACCCCTAGACCAGTAGTGTCTCGAAAAACCACGTTGTCCTGTGGATTAACTGTGCTTCTGTCACCACTAGATGTCAGTAGAGTCTCGTTTTAAACCACATTGTCCTGAGGATTTACTGTGCTTCAGTCACCACTAGATGTCAGTAGAGTCTTGCTTATCTACAGTAGTGTTTAATGCAATTTGGATCTCCTCACAAAGTAATAATTGGGAGGTAATCATTTTGTATGTGCACATCGGCAAGTGCTTGTGTGCCAGTATGTGTGTGTGTCAGGATTGTTGACTTGATTACTTGTGTGATGTCCTCAGTGTGTGTGTGTGTGTGTGTGTGTGTGTGTGTGTGTGTGTGTGTGTGTGTGTGTGTGTGTGTGTGTGTGTGTGTGTGTGTGTGTGTGTGTGTGTGTGTGTGGGGCTCTTTGAGAGTGTGTGTTCACATTTCTTCTTAAATACCTCCCGTTTCCCCTGAATCCCAAATGGGACAGCAGGTGAGCAGAAGCTTGGCTAGAATGCTGCTCATGCCGTTTCAACCGACTGGCTGCCTCAGAAGGGTTGTCAATCATAACAACTCTTCCCTCCTCATCCAATACCATTACAGCCTCCGTGGCCACAATGTCCCGCCCCTAGCATCATCTCCAATTCAATTGATATGAACTAATACAGTCAGATTTTCTCTTTTGAATTCTGGTTGTATTTTTCATGATCAATTTGTACACATATGTTTTTAGTATATTCTTGTTTCGTTTTGGTGTGATAAAGCCACTCGATCAACTTTGACAAGATACAGTCTGCAATGTCATTCTCATCTTAGATACATATATTGTCTCTATATCCTGCACAGTTCCCACTCCATGTTCTATTTGGTAACCATAGTCACGATGACCCTTCTGTCCAATATGGCCTTGGCCTTAATACGGATATTATTCTAAATTAGGTCGATTCGGTCTATTTCAGACAAGATCGCAGGTCCTCTTTCTCTCATGCTCATTAGTGGTCTTTTCTTTATTGTTTCAGCAAGTGCATGTATTATCAACTAAACTATCCACAGACTTCTTTCACAGGGTGTGTGTGTGTGTGTGTGTGTGTGTGTGTGTGTGTGTGTGTGTGTGTGTGTGTGTGTGTGTGTGTGTGTGTGTGTGTGTGTGTGTGTGTGTGTGTGTGTCTGTGTCTGTGTCTGTCTGTCTGTCTGTCTGTTTTTCCTAGCTTGCAAGCATGTATGTGTAATTGTGTTATATTGGCTTATTATGGAAATAAATCCTAACTCAGCCTGATCCGAATTTGGCAGAGGATTTGCCCTCCTTGGAGCAAACAGTCAAGACAATAGGAGCATTAAAATGCATGACGGTCAAGTTAGGATTTTGGAGTTCTCTATCCTTGGTTGAATGGATTTTTTTTACATGACATTTCCTTATTTTATTTTGCTTTGACCTTAATGTTGTTGTGAGAATTGTTTTAGTTTTTTTATGGTTGGAGAATCGAACAAATACACATTTTAAAGGGTAATAATATTGGGGCTTACTTTGTATTTAAATAAGAAAAATATGTTAATATTGTTCACCTACGCTACAACAAATATGACTAAAGCAGTAAAGCAAAGCTATGTCTAAAACCCTTTAAAATATCTATTTTGTGGGACGCTGGTCTGTTGTACTAAATGCAAACTGTTTATTGCTGATAATGATGGTTGTAAACCTACATAATTATGTCTGAAAGTTGATCTATTCTTGTGCCCACTATACCATTTTACCACATATTGCCTCTCATTTTATTTTAAATAAAACATTTCTTACAATAAAATAGAGAGCCGGGTGGGTATTAACACTACAATGTTAAACCTACAAAAACAGATTATGCCATATTAATTCATATTGATCAGAAACAATATTGTAGTGTACTTCATCCATAGGTAACACACCATTGCCACATTGCATGGTTCTCAAATCATACTCACAAAAAAAAAATATGGCAATACCCAAGCGGCATCCAGTGAGGTCCGTGGGAAAGGCCTGCATGTTATTGCATTGTGTCTCTCCCTGCGACGCTGACCAGCTGCTTCAGGGCCGCGGTCCTGCCCATCATATGGAAACATAACAGTGATCATCACTGGGTTTGTAGCGCTGATTGCAGGAGCAAGAGGCTTTAGGATAGAATCCACGACCAGTGGACTAGTTTCAGATCAAACTCCAATGTGTTTGATTGCAAGAGTCTGGCAGCTTTATTTAGCCAGAGTGTAATGACAAGGCTTTTCAGATTCACAAACGGAATGATCATTATGATATGAAGTGATCATTTTATTAGGGATAGACTAAGAAATGCAATAACGGTTGAATCCATTGCATTCAGTGGATGCAATTGACTAATTCATTTTTCATTTCATGTTGCATTAAGCAATGCAAAGGCTCTCTCTCACTCACTCACGTGCACACACACACACACACACACACACACACACACACACACACACACACACACACACACACACACACACACACACACACACACACACACACACACACACACACACACACACACACACACACACACACAGTAGCGTTACACATGTGTCTTGTTCTTATAGGAGCTCATCCTAACTGTGAGTATGGTTAGAAAACATAAAGGAAATTAAGTGTATTATTGTGTCTTTTGTACGAACACTTAAGATAATGTGATTGGTTTTGGGGGTACTTTAACGGCGATCCCTATTCATTCTTGAAAATGTTGTCCCACGCAGGCTCAGGGTCCACGTGTGGGGTTGTCATGGTAATGGGCGTAGCCCTCCCATTATCATGTGGTGGGAGATAGTGATGTGGAGGGTTGTGTTCCAGCGTAACCTCATGTAACTGTGGTTGTGTTGGACAGCTACTACCTCCCGAAGAAGTTCTCTGACTGCAACCTGGAGGAGTACAACAACTTCCTCAACAGTGGTGGAGGAGCCTGTCTGTTCAACAAGCCCCTGAAGGTTTGGGCATACACACGCACACACACACACACACGCACACGCACACGCACACGCACACACACACACACACACACACATCATGAAACGGGGGGGGGGGGGGGTAATCGAACATCATGAAGCGCACAGGGGATCGTCGCGGTGGATAAATATAATCTGCCGTCCTCGGGGGGCCCCCTTTCAGCTTGGGGCCCCAGGCAATTGCCTACTTTGCCTGCCCCGTTGCGATGCCCCTGCATCCACCAACTTCACATGTGTAACTTGACTAGTTAATTGATTGCTAATGTGGCTCTTTCCCCCCCCCAGCTCCTGGACCCCCCAGAATGTGGTAATGGCTTTGTGGAACCAGGGGAGGAGTGTGACTGTGGAAGCCCTGTGGTGAGTGAGTCCATACGACCAGACCAGAGGGGCAGCTAAGGAGTGCATGCTCACAATGAAAGCTATCCTCCTATTGTCGTCGTAACCAAGTACCTTAGACGGCAGAGAAACTCAGACTTTTGCCTTATAACAGAGTCTGGTAATAGGTGACTATAGAGTTTACCTCACATGTGGCGGCAGGAAAGTGTCGTGGCTCGGGTTTCCGACTCCCAGCCAAAAGGTACTGGGTTCGATGCCCCAATGTCAACAACCAACCCTACCCTACCTGTAGGCATCCTCGAGCAAGAAGCCTCAACTCCCGCCCTCCATGACCCATAACTGAAACCACTGGAAGTTGCTTTGGATCATGGGAGTGTCTCCAACATGACTAGAGTAGTAAGACTGATAGTATGTGATTGACACAGTGTGGTACTGTGATTGTTGTGTTCCTAGGAGTGCGCCAGGGAGGGGGAGAGCTGCTGCAGTAAATGCACCCTGACACAGGGCTCCAAGTGCAGCAATGGGCTGTGCTGCAACAGCTGCCAGGTGCATACACACACAAGCATGCACGCACGCACTCACACACACACGCACGCATGCACACACACACACACGCACACACACACACACACACACACACACACACACACACACACACACACACACACACACACACACACACACACACACACACACACACACACACACACACATACATACATAACCCAGGGCTACACTTTTTCAATTATTTCAGTTTTTATACTGTACTGTTTATAGTGTCCGATTCACAGCTCTATATATTCTATATAAATATGTCAGGTAAATATGTACATTTGTGTATTCCTTTTGGATTTTTGTAAATGTAAAATTTTTGGTAAATTTGACAGATTTTTCATTCTTACAATTCTGTAACATTTGCACATCTTCGGAGCTGGCGATAACATTTCACTGTACATCATACACTGTACCTTACATGCGACAATGTGACTAGATGTGAAATAAACTACATCTGAGTCCACACTATCCCTCCTCTGTTCAACTTCAATACACTAATGTCTTCTGATGATGGTGTTGACCATCTAGACGGAGTTCATGGGTGTGGTATGCAGAGAGGCGGTGAATGATTGCGACATCCCAGAGAACTGCACGGGCAATTCCAGCCAGGTGGGTGTTGATTGAGCGGTGTGTGCGCACACACACACACACACACACACACACACACACACACACACACACACACACACACACACACACACACACACACACACACACACACACACACACACACACACACACACACAGAGCACACCGGGTCTCTAACATTCGGAGTCCCTGAGACTTTCTCAGGTGTCGCAATAGATAATTGATGGGTCCCCTCCTTTAATGCACCTGGGCACATGGTCTGGTCAATGTGTGCTATCTTCACTAGTTGGGTGTACTTTCTCTGTGAGAAAGGGTCCATTTCCTTATTATCTCAGTGTCTCCTGAGGTTCCTCTTAACCGGAGGTCTCTGTGTTCACCATAGTGTCCGCCAAATGTGCACAAGATGGACGGCTACACCTGTGAAAAAGACCAGGTAAGTGTTTTTTATTAAATTTTTTTGAACAAATGGCTGCTAACGAGTGTTCCCTTGTTGCAGTTTAAATAACGTGCGTGACAGAATAGGATTTCTACAACCGGGAGTTTACCTGTCTGTTTGGTCACAGGGTCGTTGCTTCAACGGACGGTGCAAAACCAAAGATAGACAGTGCAAGTACATATGGGGAGAGAGTAAGTCATTTTCTTTCTGGAGAGTACGTTTATTTTTCAACATTTTCTAAATGAATAAACCAAATACACATAGAGATGTTGGATGCAAGAGCCAGCTATACTATGCTATACTATTCCATGTGTTCCTGTGGTCCCCATCAAGAACCCATGTGGTCCCATCAGGACACATGTGTTCCCCGTCATGAACCCATGTGTTCCTGTGGTCTCCGTCATGAACCCATGTGTTCCTCTCATCCCATCAGAGGCGATGGCGGCTGACAAGTTCTGCTACGAGAAGCTCAACATGGAGGGAACGGAGAAGGGCAACTGTGGGAAGGATAAGGACACCTGGGTCCAGTGTAACAAACAGTAAGTCCACCACCTTCTCCTCCTCCTCCACCACCACCACCTCCATCACCACCTCCTTCTTCTCCACCACCTCCTTCACCATGACCACCTTCTCCACCTCCATCACCACCTCCTCTTCCACCTCCATCACCACCACCTCCATCACCACCTCCTCTTCCACCACCTCCTCCCCCACCTCCACCACCTTCTCTACCTCCTCCACCTCCACCACCACCACCACCATTATAATCCTCATCATCATCGCCATCGTCATCAACATATTTCTTTGGCTTGGCTTGACTGTAACCCGACATTTCCCACACCTGTGTTCCAGAGACGTGCATTGTGGGTACCTGCTGTGCTCCAACATCTCCCCGGCCCCGCGTCTCGGAGAGCTCCAAGGGGGTCTGACGTCCTTCTCGGTGGCCCAGCACAGCGCTTCTCTGGACTGCAGGTGAGCCACACGACTCCACGACCAAACCTTAACATATCTCATCGTTTAGAGCAGTGGTCTTCAACCAGGGTGTCCACAAACACGAATCAATGCAGAAACCGATTCTTGCCGTCACCTTTCCTGACTGAGCTGTGTTGTCCCGTGGGGGGCAGTGGGGGCCACGTGGTGATCGACGGAGACACTGACCTGGGCTACGTGGAGGACGGCACGGCGTGCGGCACGGACAGCGTCTGCTTCAATCACAAGTGTCTCCCCATCCAGCGGTTCAACTTCAGCACCTGCCCCGGCTCCACGGACAAGATCATCTGCTCTGGACACGGGGTATATTCATAACATACATACATACTGACCTAACCTGAACATAAATGTGAATATATATATATCAAGTATATCTTCGTATCTACTGTTTGTGTATCCAGGAGACGGGGCAATAGTGCTTTGGAAATATTTGTAGTGTTGTATATATATCTATCTAATTATCTAAGTATTGTCTTATCTGGTTTATGTCTCACCATTGAACTCCGTGCCTTCTTCTTCTGTGGTGTTGCTGTAGGTGTGCAGTAGTGAGCTGAAATGTGTGTGTCACCTGGGCTGGACAGGAGACGACTGTAACTCCTCCTCTCCCTTCAGTTACCCGGTTGTGGGACCCACTGCCACTGCTTCAGGTAGAGCCCCTACCCACTGACCCCCTCTCTCTCTCTCTCTCTCTCTCTCTCTCTCTCTCTCTCTCTCTCTCTCTCTCTCTCTCTCTCTCTCTCTCTCTCTCACGCTCTCTCTCTCTCTCACGCTCTCTCTCTCTCTCTCTCTCTCTCTCCTTTTGATAGTCCCTCTGGCTTCTGCCAATTTCCATTCACAATAGTGTAGAGTGTTTAGCGTTGTTTTGTTTCATTTGTGCCCAACCGTTTTCTTTGATTGTTCTCTGCCTTTTGAGTTGGACTTCATGTTCATTAAAGCCAGCTGCAGCTCATTGAACCATGCATGCCATTCTTTATTTTTCCTTTTGCCATTATGTTCACACTCATTCTTTGTCAACAGGCTCATGTCTTTGACGGGGTCACTCGAGGTCAGATTTGAGTTCCTCTTTTATTGTGCTTGTTTTTTGTCTTTGATGTCATTTCCAGCTCCTCCTATCCCACAATCATCCCTCTTTTCCCCCTGAAAATCCTCTGTGTTAAAAACAATGATTGGTTTGTCTTGACCCACAACCAGTCAAATAATAAAAAAAAAAAAAAGGATGAACTGGTTGTGTTTTCACTGAAGGGAACTTATTGTACACCTAAGTTCTCCCCAGTTATACTTAAAAGGGTCGTTCAAACAGATTGTAGTTTAGTAGTTTGTTTTTTCGTTCTTTTGCCCTTTGCTCTGATATCAAACCTTTTGTCTTAGGTGTTTTATGTTTTACGTGTTGCTGCTGTGATTTGATCGTTTTGTGAATCCCTTTGTGTGTGTGTGTGTACGGCTCTGCAAAAGATGAAAGCAAATATAATTAAGAAGTGGCATCGCTCTCTCTCTCTCTCTCTCTCTCTCTCTCTCTCTCTCTCTCTCTCTCTCTCTCTCTCTCTCTCTCTCTCTCTCTCTCTCTCTCTCACTCAGGTATTACCACTACCAACATCATAATATGGGCCATTGCAGGATCAATTCTCTTCCTTGGCCTAATCCTTGCCATAACAGCGTGGCGCTACAAGTAAGTGTTTGCAAGACTTTTTCTTACAAATAGCACATTTGACGTTTAGTGACAGTACACCACAAACTGACCTCTTAATAAAACACGGTTTCTTCTCTAATAGGAGCTACAGACAGAAGAGATATGTTGAATCCGAAGTTCATCGAAGATTTTGCCGGTTTGTTGGCTGCACTACTGTTTTGTCATCGTGTATTTGGGTTGGATCCAGGATATATGGCAGCTATACAGATAACCTCAACGTTAATGATAAATCAAATAACGTTAATGTAAACATAGCATAAACTAAAAGTAGTAGTAGTAGTAGTAGTAGTAGGAGTAATGTTGACTTAAACCTACTGTGAACTTTCACACGCAACATTAAATTAAACAAAATATTAATGTGAACATAACATTAACTTAGGCGTAGAGTTGACGTAACTCAAACTTAACACTAACCTAAAGAAGTATTTTTCCGCTGGTTAGTTGGGCTTTTCATAAAACTGGACTGTCTATGCAGTGGAAAGGCAACAGCCCTAGAGAACTAATGCTACATGACCAGAGAACAACAGTCGGAACAACAGCCCTAGAGAGCTGGTGCAAAGTATTCCTTTTAACATGACCATTCCATTAAGTAACCTTAACTTAAATGTAACCTTAGCATAAATGTAATATTAACGTTAATGCACAAAACAACGTCTGAGAGAGCGAATAAAGGAGGTGTGAGTCTGAAGAGAGTACCGTGTGAGTACCATGTATTTATCAACCAGTCCTCTTTCCCCCGCAGGCAAATGCCGGCTGGGGACTACGTGAAGAAGCCCGGGGACCCCGACTCCTACAGCGACGGGCCCCCCGGGGTCAGCACCAACTCTGGCTGCAGCTCCAAGAAGAGGTCCGCCTGTCTGTCTCATCTGCAGATTTGCACTCCGTCCTTCACCCACTCCATCCGCTCCATCCCCCAGAGTATCACGCTGTTTGTCTTCAGGTCCGCCATCTCGCACATCGTCTCATCATTCACTGTTGTGCACCCCTGTGTTCACCACTGTGTTCACCACTGTGTTCACCACTGTGTTCACCACTGTGTTCACCTCTGTGTTCACCACTGTGTTCACCACTGTGTTCACCACTGTGTTCACCTCTGTGTTCACCTCTGTGTTCACCTCTGTGTTCACCACTGTGTTCACCACTGTGTTCACCCCTGTGTTCACCACTGTGTTCACCACTGTGTTCACCACTGTTGTCCACTACTGTTCTTCTTCTTCACTGTGTCTGCTTAATGTGTCTGTGTATGCTTGGCAGTCTCGCCGCTGTATAGTGAAACCTTTCAGACCATTCATGCCTTCACCATGCCTTCATTCAGCTGTGTTGCGTAGCCATTGTGGTCCCGCTGTGGTCATCTGACGGCTAGAATAGACTGCTCACCCTGTATCACCCAGGCATACATCGACTGCAGTGTGCACCTGTGTGACTGTATCAGTGGTTCCCAAACTGCGGGGTGCGTCCCCTAAGGGGGGCCCGCAGTTATGACAGGGGGGGGGCGTGGCGTGGCGAATAGGAACAAGTCACCTTTGCAGTTCTTTATTAATTACAGACAATGTTTTAAATACATTCTATAGGATTGTGCAAGCAAAGGATGTGTCTGAGAGTGTCTATGTGGGTACTGTAGGTGGGGGGGGCGGATCATTTTTTTCTGCAAAAGGGGGGGCCTTGCAGAAAAAGTTTGGGAACCTCTGGACTATATGACTATATGAATATAACAATCTTTGATAATTGAAGTGGTTCATAATGTGTCAGAAACTGTGCTGTTTTTGCATCTACTATAACGTTTGGTGGCGTTCGCTGTGCAGATCTAACGGTATGTCACACTCTTGGAGCGAGAGGATCCCGGACGCCAAGCACATCTCCGATATCTGCGAAAACGGGCGGCCGAGAAGCAACTCTTGGCAAGGTAATGTTTTTAATCGCAAACAAGGAGCTTTAATGTCATTCTGGCAAGTGTGTCGTTGGACTAAGTTAAGTTGTGTGTGTGTGTGTGTGTGTGTGTGTGTGTGTGTGTGTGTGTGTGTCTGCTCTAGGTAATCTGAGTGGTCATCGCAAGAAGCTTAAAGGAAAGAAGTTCCGTGCCCGCTCTAACTCCACAGAGTAAGTTGTCTGTGGTTGTCTGCCTGATTGGAGATAGAAAAAGCGCAATAAAAAAGTATGAAATATCGTATCGATTACAAATCAACAATGGCAATAAACCGTCGACAAAGTGTAGAAACCGTCACAGAGTTGATACATGCGGTTATGAATTGCATTTGCTTGTGAATGCGACTTACATGTCGGCAACATCGGCTGTTTATCTGTTAGGTTTGTAAGGCAGTACACCGATCATGGGGTCATGGCAAGCATGAGTCTGACTTGGCCAGGAACCTGACCGCTTGGAATGCTATGACACGTGACCAACATACAACATACATGAGCCTGTAACACACGTCACGCTTGTAGTGGTTAGTCTCATAGTGCCGTGTTCAACACACCGCACGGTGACTCGTCCACAAACGTGCCCCATGGTCTCAATGGCAGCTTGGTGCTTTGTTTGTTCAGGATTTGTCTTTGCTCTGCTCCGCTTTCCTAAAACAAGTCTCCTCCTTCTTCCTCCACATGCTTGATTCCTGAAATGATCTGTCCTGTCCTCTACCTTTCTTTCTTTTTCTCTTCTTCTTCTTCTTCTGCTTCTGCTTCTTCCCTCTCTCTCTACCTTTCTTTATTTTTCTCTTTCTTCTTCTTCTTCTTCTTTTTCTTCTTCTTCTTCTTCTTCTTTGTGTTTTCCATCCCCCCCCCCCCCCCACACAGGTATTTAACCCCCCGCTCCAAAAAAGAGCATTACGATGTACCTACATGGGTAGAAGATGTGCATAGAAACACTCAAGGACCCTGCCTTAGGTATCCCCCCACCTAGATCCTAGTCTTACATCCATCCCACCCACCTAGAACCTCTTAGAGCCTTGGGCTGTGCTTGGGTCAGGCTCCCACCTCTCCTGGCCTCTCTCCTGGGGCTAAACCCCTCAGCAAAGTCTCATCAAAGCCATTGCTGTAAAAAAGAAAAAAAAACACCACACATACTGCCTCTTTAAGTTTTCAGTTTTTTTTGGTCAATAGACCTCCTCCTCCCTCAATCTTTTATATTTGATTTTCTTCAGGTTACTAATCACACTCTTGAAAAGTCCAATCAAATGGTAGAAATAAGAATTATTGCTTTTGTGTTGGATTTATATTTCCTTTGTTTGATGCGTCATGCCGTCCTACTCTTGCAGCAGCAGCACACGGTCTACTTATTCCTGCATGTTAATGTGCGCGTGTGCGTGTGACACACGTATTCATGTGTGTCACACTTTGCTTGCTCCTCATCGCCCACTTTGCGCCTGTGACTACACTGTGTTCTAGCATCCTCAATCTGCTACTGGGATATAGTCCAAGGTCCACGGACACACAATTAATCACTAATGTGTCTCAACAGTGAGCATATCGTTCTTTCCAATTCCTCCTTTCTTTAAAATAATTCCAAAATGATACGTATTTTTGTACATTTGTATCTGCAAATTGGAGATGGCTGAACACACAGGTTACTGTTCACTGTATTTCAAAGGACAAGCTCTCTGTCTCTCTCTGTCTCTCTCTGTCTCTCTCTCTCTCTCTCTCTCTCTCTCTCTCTCTCTCTCTCTCTCTCTCTCTCTCTCTCTCTCTCTCTCTCTCTCTGTCTCTGTCACTCTCTCTCGGTTGCTACCCAGCAGGTCTGGTCTGTCGTCATTGTCCACCTCATAACGCTCAGACTTTAAATATCCACGTGGTTTAACCCTCCAACCCACTTCATCATGACTCATCCACACGTCATCCCCAGGTGGATCATCTGAGCGTCACACGTTTTCACTGTGACTAAAATATATCTTTAATAGATTATCTTTCCATTCATTCTGGTATTTACTATTCCTGCTCCCTCGGGGGAAGGTGGTGGTGTAGCGATGGGGTTGTGGATGTGAGTGGTAAGAGATGAGGTGTGACTATGCCCAGACCAGCGCTACAGTCCTTTAACACTCGGTGGAGAGGTTGTTTCTAAAAGCAGGCCTATAAGGATTTGAAGTTGAATATTAAACACAAGTTGTCCTTCTTTCAATTGAAATACCAGCGGCGTCCCATTGACAATGACACCTGCCTTTAAGACCAGCCTCTCTGTACAACTACTACGAAATTAACCAACGTAACGCGACGCCGGCAATGAGAGAGAGAGAGAGAGAGAGAGAGAGAGAGAGAGAGAGAGAGAGAGAGAGAGAGAGAGAGAGAGAGAGAGAGGAGAGAGAGAGAGAGAGAGAGAGAGAGAGAGAGAGAGAGAGAGAGAGAGAGAGAGAGAGAGAGAGAGAGGAGAGAGAGAGAGAGAGAGAGAGAGAGAGAGAGAGAGAGAGAGAGAGAGAGAGAGTGTTGTGTCTGATCTTTGTCTGACCTCCTGTCTTCCTCAGGACGCTGTCGCCCGCCAAATCCCCCACTTCCTCCACAGGGTCGATCGCGTCCAGCCGCAGGTACCCCTACCCCATGCCCCCGCTCCCCGATGACAAGAGGAAAGCCAACAGGCAGAGTGCCAGGGTAAGTGAATCAACCAGACAGGATCAGGCAGATGCTGACACACCCCTGGAGCGTTGGCTAAAAGGAGCATTGCGATGACAAAGGATTAAAATAGATATTAGAGAAATGTGGGAAATTGGATCGCATGTTTAACTGAACTTTCTCCTTCTTCTTCTTCTTCTTCTTCTTCAGCTGTGGGAGACCTCAATATAACAAGTGTTGCCCTCTACTCTGCAGTAGTCCATGAGAACTACAGTTGTCTCTTGTTTTTCTATGGATCAAACTGAAATATCTCTGATAACTGACACTACCCGAGTAAACGAGAGTTTGAGCGCACCCCAGGAGAACACAACGCTAACCCCGAGGTTCATGTGAATTAGTGTATGCGAGGACCTGTTTAGTCTGACTTGCTCCGTGGCAGCAGGCGGCAAACCGTCCATACATTGGATCTCTTTGACACGAGAGAACCTCAGCTCCAGATCCACTTCAGACCGGCTGGAGGTCAGGCTCAGACTGCAAGAACTCTTTCAGGACTGGACAATACCCCCCAACCCCCCCCCTTTTCCCCCCTTCTTACACGGCTCTGTTCCCCCTGGCTCCCCACACAGCCCCTACCCTACCACCCCTAGCAGTTCCATGGTTATACCTACACTTTACTTTCTATTTTATTTTATTGGCTGTCCTCTCAAAAAGGAGGCGGGACCGGGACGCTGGTCAACCTATCGCTGGATCCAAATGGAACCATCTCAAAAAGCACGCAAGCCACTGTAGACAAACCCCAACACTGTATGCATGAGACAACTTTGTTTATGGACAAACCTCTGGTCTACTGTCGAAGACGGGGCAAGAGCGCCGGTACGACCTTGATGGAAAGCATGCAGAGAGGACCAGGGATTTTATACCTAGCCATTTAAGTTTCCTCTTCACTGTGTAGGCTACTACTACTACTACTTCTACTACTATCACCGATTCTCAATGTATCAATAGTTATCCTAGCGACCCATGTCTGGAGGAGGTGGAGCCCAACCCTGGTCACGTCCTGCTCTCTCACCTCACGGGACCCCCCCGCCCAAGTGAATAATGGGTGTATATATATGTACAGTTAAATACATACCATGATAATGTTGTGTTTTCTCTTTTTATTAAGGATAAAAGGGACAGGGAGGATACGCGTCCTCTCCTAGGTTGCTCACACTGTGTTGTGTCATAAAGTGGGAAGGTTGGTGGGGGCTGTGAATGTTTGTTTTGAATCCTGTAGAACCTCATTCCTCGTCCCTATGTTACCGTGTGACCCTCCCCATAACCCCCCCCCCCCCACCACCACCAGCTTTCTCCATCCACTGCAGAATGTAACGTGTCTCATCTCACAGTCCATTACATCCTTCTCGGGGAGATATGCTAATACGTGACACAGTTGTGCTCAGTGCTCATTGGTCAAATAACTGCGAGGGTGGGGGGGTGGGGGGGGTGTCCCGACATGAACAGTGTTATAGCGTTGCTTTTTAAGGAGTGCTTTCTTTCTTGTTTTTTATTTTCTTGTTTTTTTTTTTAACTAAGTCCAACTGTTTCAATGTGGTCTTTCTGACGGCGGTCGGGAGAGAGAGAGAGAGATGTGTTTTTGGTAAAAGTAGATGTAGATGTGAATGCCACATTTTAGTCTGATTCAGTTGGCGATGGACGATTTCCCTCAGAGATGTCCCGTGGTTCATGTAAAGGTGTGTTTCGTTTCCCTCCGTTCCTACTTCAGAAGGACATGCGTGGCCATGGTTAAGACTATATCATGTAGCATATGGGAGCAGGTGAGGCCGCTTCGCTAAGTCAAATTATGACAATTGTAATGAAATAACATGGAAATAGTATTGACATCTAAAAAAAACGTGCATTTTGGATATTAGCTGCGATGGCTTGGATTGACCTATGTAAATGATGAAATATGCTGTATAGTGCTTGCTGTTTGAGCTCTTATGAAGACCAACGGAATGGCAGGGGCAATGAGCAGATCATGTCTGTCCCCTGGTAGGCTACTTGCGAGACTATATTTGGGCTTTAAAAAAAAGCATGTCAATGAAATACTTTTTACTTTATTAAAGTTGTCTTACTCGTTTTTTTTATACACTGACGGTAATTTTCAGTTATTAATAGTCTGCTCAATAGTTCAGTGTCTAAAATGGTTTATGTTTAATAGAACATCCAGCAACGGGCTCTCTCTCTCGAGACAAACACCATGCAGATATTTGAGGTAATATCCTTTAGTTGGTTTATTCGAGATGGGCTGATGGAGATGTCATGTCTTGTTTAGTTACATGTCATTGCCTATTCATGTGCAGAAATTGCCTTAATGCTTCTTGTGCGTTCGTTCATATTGTTGTCTTTAAAGTGGGCACTGTTCATTTTTACTTATGTCAGCACAATGACTGTATAGATAATGTCCCCACAATATTGGATTGATATTGTTACTGGATGGCAGGTATTTTTTTTAAGTTCTTAATTACCTTTATAATATTCTCTTCTTTCTCAGTATTATGTACCGCAATTAATCCAACAGTAAATGAGTAAACTGCATTATTGTACGTTCTTTGCATTGGCTGGTTTGGATGGTGGCTGCGGTGGGTCATTTCAGTTTTTTTAAACCCTAGCTTTGGAGTTGTTCCCGTTACTCTGGCATGTGTCCACCTGTAAGGTTCTATAGTATGAGGATAGAGCAAAGCTATAGCAGCATAGAGTATAACAACGTTATAAAGATCTGCACCGACAGGCTCCTGTATTGTCTTTCTTTTGCTATAAAAGCTTTATTTTATTAAGTGTGTGAACCAGAAGTCCTGGTCTACCAGAGGCTGTTGAGTAAGTACGCTCAAGCAATACATTCAGCATTGTGTGCCAACATCAAACTATGCTTTGCTCAATTTGTCATTGTCCACCAACAGATACTGCAGACAAACTATTGGTACAGATAATGAGGGTGGGGGGGGGGCAACATCCCCATGGATTGCATGTCTTTATACTGTAGTGGTAGAGAGAACAACCTTGCTGCATCCACCCAGCAATAGGACTGTACTGCCTGGAAATATCGGGACAGGACTAGAGTGATCGCCTCTTCCCTATGGAGACAATAGACAGCCAGGCAGACGTTCAGCACTCATCAGTACACCGGAGCTCACCAACTGCCAAGCTGTGACCTTTCAACCAATGCGGTCCCAGCTAGTCCATGTTAACGGCCTCATTGTCATTCGGTTAAAAAGCAACCTCCACTTAACTAGATGTAATGGTTTCAAATCTAGCTGCACACTTGGTATGTTTTTTGTTTAAGCAACCTCCACTTAACTAGATGTAAGGGTTTCAAATCTAGCTGCACACTTGGTATGGTTTTTTCAATGTTTTTGCATTCTGCTGTACATAAATTGACAATGCAAATGCCCATATTTTTTTCTCTCTTAATCATTCAGTATTGTAATATATTTAATATAAAATAAAACTTTCATCAACATGTCCTTGTAGGGTGAAATGTCTTTTCAAGTTCATCGCATCTGTACAACACAAACAAGTGGGAATTAAAACACTTCAACAAAAACTACCAGGTGAGCCCAAAACAATGCATCTTGTTCATGACATCAGTATATTTGACTGCCACACTACGTGCCGTTTTCTTAATACGTACACCGGTCATTATGAAATTCATAGAAAGCAACCAGGAGTCCAGCTCAGGGCTTGGCCGGTGCAGAGCCCCAGATGGGCATGGGCGTTCTGCTTAGTCTCAGGGCTTGCAGCTTGTCCCCGTGGAGGGCCTCGGTGGCCGTGGCGGAGTCCTCGTCGAGCGACTGGCGGAGGCAGTGTTTCAGCTGCTCTAAGCCAAAGCCGGTGGTGGCGGAGACGGGAACGACGGCTCTGAAAGCCAGGTTGGTCCTTGGGATCATGTCGTCCGGCAGCAGGTGGGAGAACGCTGCCCCAAACCAGACACCCAAGACAAATGGACACAGCAAGTGAGTTTACGAGAAGTGGATGTGCTTGAATGTCAATACCCTAGACTGGTTACTCTGACTGTTCTGAGGAACCAGAACAGTTGTTTGAGGTTAAACAGAACACTACATATGCTTTCTCTTAAATATCTACTCTATTAATAGTTACATGTCACAATAATGCCATTGGCCAGGACGCCTGTGTTATTCTGCTCATTATATTAAGTATATTTAGTATGGTAGTAGTAGACCGTATTCAAGGTACCATCTGGGTTTTGGAGCTGCTGCTGAAGCTCTTCCAGCCTGTGCTCGGCATCAGGGAGGTCCATCTTATTCACCACCAGCAGGGCGGGCTTGGAGAGCAGGTCCTCCTTGTACAGCTCTAGCTCCTTCAGAACAATACAAGGGGGGGGGGGTTGGGGGGTTGAGAACAGTGGGAAATAAGAATACAAATACATCTGATACATCTGTGACTGGAATATGTGAATTGTATGCTTTTATCATCCAATCCAAAAAATCAGAAATGAGTTAGACACACAAGCTTGTATCGCAAAAGTAAGGAATGCTTCGATCAGGGTTTTTGGTGCCGATCACATATATAGGGATATGGGGATCTTCCATTTAAAGTTCCATATATTGTGTAGTATAATATTTAAATAAGATTTAGAGTAATAAAACGAACTATTCTGAAATGCATTGCAGAAATATAATATATATCACAAAAGAAAGAAAGAAAAAAAAAGTGGGCAGATAAAGTCAAAAAGAATTAAATAAAGACGAGAATGTGTGTGATCATTTCTGGGTCTTAATCGATATGATCATTCTTTGGGGTTTCACACTGACGGAATACAGTGCTTTCCATACCTTGGTCAGGAGCTGCACAGCTTCAAAGGCCGACCTAAATGGTGTTTTGCTTGCCAGCTGGAATCCGCCTACATCTACCTAGAGCCAGAGGGGAGAGACCTTATTCATACTGAGAAAAGTCATCATTTTCAACTACAAAAACACTTGGTAATACTTTGGTATATCCAGCTACCTTGACACAATGAGACTTTCCCCGAACCTGATTTTACTTTGTTACTCTCACTTACTGAGCTACTAGTTACTATAAACCCTGACTTAGTTAATATAACATATTTCCACTGACCACAAACAGCAGCTGCTTGGTTCTTTCCACGTGTTTGAGGAACTTGTGGCCCATTCCTTTGTTCAGGTGAGCCCCTTCAATCAAACCAGGAAGGTCTGCCACAGAGATCTAAAGGGTCAAAACACTACACTCATCAAAACCACACGCTTGAAACGCTCTATGTAAATAAATAAATAGCCTAACCAACCCACGAGCCACGCACCTGCTTATGATCTTCATACATCACTTTACCAATCTCTGGCCTTACTGTAGTAACTGGTAGATAAAGACATGAATAACATCAGCATCATTATTTCGGCACGAAGCAGAGATGTAAAGTAAGAAATATGGTATGTATGCTTAATGCTTTTATGAGGCATAGTTTACTTACAGGCATAGTTAGCAATCTGAGGAGAGGCGTGGGAGATGGCGGTCAGCAGGGAGGACTTCCCAGCATTTGGGAACCTGTGTGTGACATGGAGGCATCAGACACATTGTAATTGTGTACATGGTGGTGTGTGTGTGTGGTTCGTCATTCATACTGGGACACGATTTCCATTCACTATTCACTCACCCGACCAGGCCAACGTCTGCAATGAGTTTGAGGTCCAGTCGGATATGTTTGTTCCGACCCTTGGAGGGTGTGAACCCAGAGTGGAAAGACCCTCCGTGTCCGCCCTTGGCCACCAACAAACGATCGCCCTCAACATTCAGTTCACCTTATCAGCAAGGTAGGAAGAAAGAAAGTCACACGAAAGCACGACTCTGGTGCTGGTGATAATGATAGTGTATTTGACCTACCCATTTCTTTGCCATCGTCACTAGTGACGGTAATGCCAACAGGAACATTGAGTTCATAATCCTCTCCTTTCTCCCCTTTCAACCCTTGAACTCTGGTGAAAAATAACAAATCTTGTTGTTTATCCTCGTGTCGCTTTGGTTCTATTGTTGAACATAACCCATATTCAGTCCTGCTATTGATACATTTGACAATTGAGCGTTATGGAAAAGACAAACCTGCTGTTGGCTCCCACGCCAGCAATGAAGCGTTTATGGGGGAACTTGTCCCTGATCCGCTTCAAAGTCACCTCCTTTTTCGACACCATCCAGACATCTCCACCCTTGCCTCCCTGTCCCCCGAGACGAGGTAGGCCCATGCCCCCACTGCCTCCACGGACGTAGAGGCGAAGGTTGTCCACAAAATTTCCATACTGGTAGAAAGTAAAAAAGTATTTATTTATATATATATTAAATTCGAAACAGTTATACCTAGTAGTCCAACCTAAACACGGGCCTGAACATAATAATAATAATAATACATGCGTTGTTCTTTTATAATACAACATTTCGGCGTATTAACGTCTGAAGTGGTTTTGTATGACAATTGCATGTGTTCCCCTGAACGTTGTCTTTGTTAACTCAACACACATCATTTACCCATTATACGAGAAACAGAGATCGTAAATAGGGTTTCGGTTTAGTTTGTAATGTAAACGTACATGTAAATGTAGCATCAGGAAAATGCACATCAATACAGAGTCGATCCATCGATACGATATATTCTGCTGCCTGCCACACATGCCATTCACCTTCAAGGAAGCTAACCTCTTTGGAGCACAAGTAATAGCGTACGTGCTTCAAACCCAAATAAACACCATGAAAGACGTTACGAAACTGTAGTTGTCATTTACCTTCCGGTAGCAAACCCTACTTAGGAGGACCATTTTAATAGTTAATGCTATAGATACTGTATATATCGCTAGCAAGCTAGCTTTGGTCAGCTGGTGACATGTGTTTGTTGGTGGTAAGGGAGTCTGGACCAGAGGACCAAACGTCTTTCATTGGTTGAGGTGAAGCAGGGGGCGGGGACAAGCTGACGTAGCCATAGCGACGTCTAAGTCATTCATAAATACATTACTGAACCTATTCATGCGTGTTCATGTATTATACCACTACGACATGTTGAATACTTGATGAATTTGTAAGACGTTATGTTTCTTCACCCGCCATGTTTATGTGCAGTATATTCTCTTCCTCCATATAAAGAAAACTAGCTAATTGACCATTCTTTACAGCAACGGCAACTCTCATCAGTACTGCAGCAAAACAATCGACTTTATTGAACAAAGTTCGCGCCCGAAAGTATCAACATACATATCATGTGATTTATATTTCACGTGTACACAGAACAACGTAACTCTTGTAATAGGAGGTGCACAAAGTATTACAATACAAAACATGTACTCATTTTAACATATGAGAACACATATATTAACACCCCCACTTGTTATCATCTCAAGCCGTAAAACCATATCCATATTATTTTCCAAAGAAAAAACTCTTGAATTTACCAAACATAAACTTAACTACCGGCTTTGTAAGTATATCTGCAGCCATGTCTTCTGATGGGCAGTAAATAATATACATTTTTCCCTCACTGAGTGCATCACGAATACAATTATATTTAGTTTGGACCTGTCTGTTCACTGGGTTCTTACTTAGTACGATGGCTCCCTGGTTGTCTTCATAAATCTTTGTATAACTGTAGACTCTATTATCCATGCCGTTTAATAGTTGAGTTAGATACATGCTTTCCTGAGTAGTGGTGGTTAGACTGACGTATTCAGCCTCACACGTCGAGAGTGCTACATTAGGTTGTTTCTTTGACTTCCAAGATATGGCAGGGCCTTGTTTTGTCAGGCTAAAACAGTACCCTGTAGTACTACGTCTATCTTCCACAGAAGATGCCCAATCAGAATCACTGTAAGCTATAAGACTTAAGTCGTCATCAGATTTATTGAAGCACAACTCGTAGTCACTGGTCCCTTTTAGGTATTTCAAAACATGTTTAGCAGCTACTAGGTTCTCTACTTTTGGCTTTGCCAGTGTTTGTGATAGTTTACTAACTATCCAGCTAATATCTGGTCGGCTACAAGTCATAGATCAAACTGCCTATAATCTCACGGTATTCTTTGGGATTAACATGGTTGGTGTCACTCTCCTCCTTTCGGTGACCTTCTACAGGTTTACAGTTTGACATTCCAAATCTATCAAGAATATTTTGGGTGTATGTTTTCTGATTAATTTTGATTTCCTCTCCCCTTTGTTCAAACTGAATTCCCAGGAAAGGTGATATTTTCCCCAGATCCTTCATATTAAACTGGGCTTTCATGTTTTCTTTGAAACTGTTCAAAAGTTTGTTACTGCTAGCGGCGATGATTAAATCATCAACCCAGATGAGTACGATAATCGTCTAATTTCCTACCTCCTTTCTATATACAGTGATCAGATAGATTTCTTGTAAAGTTGTTTTTCTCTAGAAGTTTGGGAGTTTGTACCAGTTTATTCCGGAGTGTTTCAGACCGTAAAGGGATTTCTTTAACTTACATACTAACTTCTCCCCTGTCTCTGATATCTCTTCAAAACCCTCAGGTTGTTCTAGGAATATGTCCTCCTCTATAGGAGCATGTAAGTATGCTGTTTTGACATCCATCTGATGGACAATGAGGTCATCTTGTACTGCGACCTGCATCAATGCCCGTACTGAAGTAAGTCTCATGGTAGTCTATGCCTTCTGTTTGGTTGTAACCCTTAGCAACGTATCTAGCTTTATATATTTTCCCTCTTTCAGCATTTTCTTCAATGGCATAGATCTCCCCCCCCACCATCTTCTGCCCCCAGGCAAAGAGGTCAGTTCAAAAGTGTCATTTTCTTTCAGTGAGTCGATCTCTTCATTCATCGCTCGTTCCCATCCGGGTGCCTCTGGTGACCTCAGGGCTTCTCTATATGTTTGAGGGACTCCACATACCGATCTGTAACAATAATCAACACTTGCATTGGTTACGTACTCATCTGTAAAGTCTGATGAATAGTCGTTTATATAGTCATTTAAGTATTGTGGGGCCCTCTTTGGATAGCGATGTTTTTGACTATGACTAGATTGTGAATCTGCATTGTTTTCATCATGTTCATCTGTATTTGTATTTACAGTGTCGTCGCTCCCCTCTATAACCTGACTCCCTGTGCTCTCTTCACCCTGTGGGCGTGGTACACGAGTGCTGTTCTCACTACCAGACGTTCTGCCTTTATGTGTCTCGAGTTCTGTATCATCTTCATCGGTTTGAGTATGTTGTTCCATACTGTTCTTTCTGATGCATTGTACTAGTCTGTTTTGATACCTTCCCTGTATGTGGTTTGTATACTAGGTATGCCGGGCTGTTTTTACTGTACCCCACAAATATACCTTTCTCACATCTGGGGTCGAGCTTCGTACGATCGTGTTTATACGCATAACACTGAGCCAAACACCTACATTTTGAAAGATTGGTGTTTCTTTCCTGTTAACATGAAGTCAGGGGTATTGTTGGTCCTTTCATTGTAGCATCTATTTTGGATGTGAGCGTCATTTTGTACAGCATAAGTACCTCTGGTAATCCCTTTTCGAATAATTGGCACCTTCCCATTTCAAATAATGTCCTAAACTGTCTCTCAGGTGTGCCGTTTTGATGAGGGGAAAAGGGGCACGATGTCTCATGTCTTATCCCTCTATCTCTTAACAGTGACTGAAAATAATTGCTTGTGTATTCCGTACCATTATCTGATCTCATGCACTTGACTTGGCCATACGGTGCACTGTCTGCAAGAATCTTTCAGTTGTTAATGTTGTCTCACGCTTGTTTTTAAGGAAATAAACTGACACTGCCCCTGATAAATCATCTGTGAATGCAATGGCATATTTACAGTATGTCCATCTTGAGCAGTTTGGTCAATGGGACCTGCTAAGTCAGTATGTACTAACTCTAGGGGGGGGGGGGGGGTACTAGCTTTTGCATCAGGTTTCCTATTTTTGATGTTGGTAATTTTCCTTCAGTACTGCCACAGTCTATCTTAGTGTTACCTGTGATCTTCATACCCTCTACCACCTTTGGTGGTACCTTGACTTTGTCTCTGAACATCATATCGTGAATAATCAACCCATGTTTCATCATTTACCGTTTCCAAGTGGTACAGTCTCTCATGCTGCTCTATGCGGAAAACGGCTCCATCAACAGAGGTTGATGAGCATGTTCTGTCCTTCTTGAAAAGTCACCTTGTCTCTGCTTGTACGGAGATGATGCTCTGTGGGTACGATGGTATGAATAGCGCATTCCTCAGTGTGACTCCGACGCACCTTCCTTCTGAGTCCTGTAAGAACACCTCTGCGTCGCCCCGTTTCATTGCCACATTGTTCATTCTGGTTCCGTCAGCTAGTTTCATGTAGTGTGACTTTGGGTCAAAAGTCTCGTCAAATCTCGTGAACTTGTTTTCCTCCGTTATGATGTGGGACGTAGCTCCGCAGTCTACCATCAGCCTGTTTCTTCTAATAGTGTCTGGGAGGAATCCTTGACTGACTGTGAATACAAAAGTATGTTCTTCCTCACGTTCTTGTCTGTCCGCAGTCTGTGTTCCGTCGTCTTTCTGCTGGGGTTTTTCTCCTACATGTTTCATCGCTGTGTGTAGAGCTTCTATGCTAGCTGCACCACTTCGCTACACTGGCTCCTTTCCGACGACACTCTCTTGCTATGTGACCATGGCCTCCGCATGCCATACTTAAACAAGGATACATTTCTGCTCTCTGGTTTTAAGTTGATTTAAGTGATAATTAAACTTAACATTTCATGTAAAGCTAAATTCATTCCAACAAAGTAGCTTAAATTAAATTCCAGTTTCTTATATATTAAAATAACAATTAATAAGACTAACTAGAAATAATAATTCATCTGATCAAACATTATCAAACATGCCTTCATACAGACAAATAAATGTACAAAAACCATACCAGCAGCGTCTTTGGGTGAAACCTTGAGTTCAATCCTCTTGTCCTCCCAGTGAAATGTTTGTCTCTGCTGAGAGTGTGCCGCCCCAGGTGCTTTGCATCAAGCTAATAGGCCTATGTCTCACTTCCTGCTTCCGGGACGTTAAAAATCGCCGAGCAGTATACTCTTACTTCAGGTAGTTACCTCAGATACGTGACAAACTACGGCCACCTCCCCTCCTCTCTGTTATTGTAGTGTACCGGCTGCTCAACGTCTAAACAAAGACAGCCCTACCTCACTTTACACCATTTCCCCAAAGACAAACTCCTCCGCAAGTGACTGATGGAGGGATGAAGATGGAGGGATGAAGGTCCCTCGTTTCATGTTCTCAGGGGTAGCGCGTATGTCTGCAGTTTGCACTTTGACAAGGAGAGCATATACGTCTCGAAAAGTGGGCGGAATAGGCTAATAATGTCGGGTATGTGTGTGATTAAAAGCACTGGTCCTGACCCCCACACACACTCCATCTCTCATCCGAATAGAGCCACACAATGTCGGGTAAGTGTGTGATTAAAAGCACTGGTCCCAAGTAGGGCTGGGCGATATGGACCAAAAATCATATCCCAGTATTTTTAGGCTGCATCGCTATATACACACATGTATGATGTCACAAGCACTTTTATTTAAGCACTCATATTCACAAGAATAACAGGCATTCCCTTTTAGAAAATATACAGCTGCACACTACATATTAACACGTAAATTAAAAGGTACATTGAAATAATCCAAATCCATCAAATAAATAGCCTATAATACATAGGCATACCTCTGCTCCTACACAACATCGCCTTCGTTATATGGCGATATATCCAGATAGAGCCACAAGACACACTGTCGGGGAATTGTATGATTCGGATTTAGACTTCTTCACTGTAGTGTTCATTCACTAGTTGAACCACATCGTCTTGACCGACTTTTGGAAGGTTATGCAGCGATGTTGTCCAGCGATAACTGTCCTCCATGGTGAATGCCAAGGTGAATGCATTAACCGGAACTTGGGATACACTGCTTCAGCGATTTTTAACTGGTACTTCCGGCTTTCAACTGTGCCGTGATATAGGCCTATTTTATCTGACTCCTCTTTTGGGGCACATTTTCAGTGGAAACAGATTTTACCCCCACCTGCTGGACTGGAGTCAGATCTTGAACTCTGCCTTTTAACTGGTTTTGACAAAACAGTTACTTATATAGAACGTTTCAATAACTTATAGATAACTTATACCAACAAATGCTTAGCGTGTTGCCGGTGTTCACAACTTATGCCCAACGATAGTCTAACTAATGCATAGTGCGCAAGTGCGCCAGCGTATGAGCCATACGCTGGCTCAAAAACTTGATTCTTAACTTTTACAAAACTTACCCATAACTTATTCAACGTATGCCATAGTTTCTGAAATGTTTTCAAGGAGAATGCTAATAGCGGGACTTGAACAGAAGTCTTTAAAGATTTGGTCTAGGCATTAATTCACATTGCAATTAACAGGACATTGTTATGTTTCTAAAATCACATTTTAATGGAGAACACACTCCACATATTGAACCCATGGCTCCAGAGCAATTAACCAACAGCTCTCTGGAAGGCACCATGGAGGTCATAGCAGGCGAGGTCATAGCAGTGGTACAATGGAGTGATCTCCGCTAAAGACCTGGGTTCAAGTTCTGCTGAATGTTCTCTCCTTGGGCACCTAATAACAGTAATGTTGAAGTTTTGTAAATTAGTAATGTCATGTGATTTGTTATGTCAACTATAAACTCTCAGTGGTTCAGAGTTGGTGGCACAGTGGGGAGCAGCAACGCTCTCCGCTCTGGAGACCCCTGTTCTGGTGTAGTTGTTGGATTGGCTTTGGTGTGCCTTTGCTTTGGCGTGAGTATGAATGGCGGTGTGGGTATGAATGGTGGCACGTGTAGATTAGATTCAAATTTATTGTCATTGCACAACACAAGTACAGTACAGCAAAAATAATTTAGCATCTGTATTGGTGTGGTTACCCGTTGTGTGGGGGTGTGGACTAATGAATTAGTGGGTCTCTGGTGTTTTATGAATATAAATATAAAGAAAATCCTGAACAAAACCCCTTATTATATGCACACACACAGTATGCTATATTTAACACTCAACCTGACCCCCATACAAGCCACATTGTGATACTTTGTCTTACTTAACACAGTACCATACTTAACCTATTGTCATAGTTCAAACAGCGATGTAGTTACCTTACCACATCATCATTCACAATACCAACCTCAGCGTGTACCAACACAGGTCTCAAGAACTGCTAACCTTACAACTGCGCCAAAAAGACACTGGCTAAGACATGCTGTGAGTACATGACATTACAATTGACGTGACATTCACGTTTCAAAAAAGATGTTGGGTTTCGAAGGAGACCATTATTAGCGGGACTTGAACCGACATCTCCAAAGCTGTTGACCAATTGATCTGTCAACAGCACCACAGAGACAAGTGCTCTGATTTGGTCGGAGGTATTAATTGGCATTACAATTAACAGGACATTGTTATGTTTCTAAAATCACATTTCCAAGGAGAACGGGCTCCACGAATTGAACATATGGCCCCAGAGCAGTTAACCAACAGCTCTCTGGAAGCCATCAAGGTCAATTATGAACTTAGGCACAGTCAAAACAGGTGTCTCTGTCGTACAATGATGTGATCTCCACTGCTCAGCGCTGGAGACCTGGGTTCAAGGTCTGCTGAATCTTCTCTCCTTGGGCACGTAATGAAATCTCAAACGGAAATGATCAATGTCATGTGAATTGTAATGTATCAATTATAAACTCTGAGTCATTCAGAGTTGGCGCCATGGTGGCTCAGTGGAGAGCGTCAACACTCTCTGCTCTGGTGACCCCTTTTCAAGTTTTGGTGTGCCTTTGCTTTTGCCGTTGCCAGCATGAGTCTAGTTATGGCTTCTCCGTTGCGTCGGGATGTGGCTTGCCCGTTTTTAAAGACATCCTAACCAAAACCCCTTACCATATGCACACACGGGATTTGTGTGTATCCTGTGGCTATGTTTAACACTCAACCTGACCCCCCTGCAACCCACATTGTCATACTTAACACACATTTCAACATTACCACATTATCATTCACAATGCCAACCTGTGTGCGAGAAATGAACACAGGTCTCCAGAACTGCTAACCTGTAGCTCTCACAACTGCGCCAACGAGACACTTGCCAAGGGTTCCAAGGAGCGGAGTGTTATAAGCAGGACTTCAACTAACGTCCCCAAAACCGTTTTCCAATATATCTGTCTTCAGCACCACAACCGCTATGATTTGGTGGGTGGTATTAATTAATATTACAATCCATCCCCTCACCTGTCAGGGTCACTTTGACTTAAACGCACACTAACGATACACAGTCTCCAGCACTGATAACTGGGGGGGTCAAAACTGTGCCAAATTACCCATGTGTAATCACCGCTTTGGTCTTTCCACAAAGTGTGGTCAATTTGCAGTACTTGCTATTAACCCATATTTATCTCATAATGTATTAGTTATTTAGGTTTCAAACATATAGCTGGTAAGTAAGGTATTTACTTTCTATCTACATATTATTTTTATTTACTTCCTTTTCAGAATGTTTTTCCTAGTAGGCTACACCATGTCAGTGAAGTCTTGTGATATTTCTGTCGTGGGCTTGTCAGAGGGTATGAATACGTATGCAATGAATATATTTCTGTGTTTTATTTCGAGTGTGCTAGGGGGTGAATACGGTTTTCAAAGCACTGTATATTTGCTCAGCTATTTAGATCGATTTATTTTCATGAAATATGGCATGAAAGATTATGTGACAATACCATGCTGAACCTTTGCTGAATAGCTTTGAGATTAAATTCAGTTATTTAGTTTACGAGTTACGAAGCTTCTTCGCATTGAACATTTGAAACTACTAGCATGCTAGCAGCGCCTATACAGATGCTGGTATTAGTTGTTTTCAAAATATGGCACGAAAAATGTTCATACTGTGAACTGATACATACATGCTTTTCAGCAGCACTTACACTGTCTAGCATGTTTAGGTAGCTCCATTTTGCCACACAAACAACTTGCCTACACTGTAAAAAAACCCATTTTTTAACAAATATGAATATGAAATATGAAAATCATATTAAATTACAAGAATAAACAGTTTATTGAAATGTGTCATGTGATTTAACAGAAAAAATCTGTAAAAATGGAATACGTTAAATATCTGTTTTTTAACACCTTTTAAATGGCAATTTTAAGAACATTAACCGTAAAAACAAATAATTCTTCATTGACAAACTTGCCACCTTTTTCTGTAATTTTACAAAAAATTACATCTCTTATCCAGATATATCACTGTAAAATACATGGAAATACAACTTTTTTAATGACTGCAGACGGACAGCCTGCCAACAAAATGTGGAACACTTCAAAATCGTTTTTGACTTTCCAGGCAACATCAGCACCAGAATAAGGTCATGACAGATCAGTCCTCCTCGAACTCACGACCTACAGCATGAAAGGCGACGCTCTAAAAGCTAAAACGCTTCATCGCTAGAACGTCTTTTAGGTGTCGGGGACTGAGGTTTACCACTGCACAGCACCACCTGCTGGCGTCCGTTATATTGCCACAATACGGTTTGACTGACTTTTATGAGACTCGTATGAAAATGATTTGCAGACGTTTGAAGTTTGTCCCTGGTTTGTCCCAGTGTTTTAAGACCACACGTTCGACCACAAGTGCTCATCCCCTTCCTTATCGCTGTCACAATCTCCATATTCACCTCACCTTAATTTGAATGGCAAGCCGTTTTAACATTTAATGATTTGGACGAACTAGTCACTCATTTTCAGAATTGTGATATCTTAACTCTACATAACTAGCATGTGTATTACAACTAGTCGTAATTAATTTGAGATATCTTAAATGTAATTATGACTAGACAAAATTCAATATTGGATATTGGGGTCTGTATTTCTTACTAGTAAGAATAAAATCCTTACTAATGAGAACATAATTCTTAGAAAATTATGAAATTCTTACAAATCATTTGATTTGTAGCTAAGCCTACTATTATTAGTAAGATTTTGATTCTTAATAGTAAGAAGTCAGTAAGTGAATGGTAACATATGACCAGTAAAAATTCGATTGACTAGAAAGATTTGGATAAGTAAGAATGAAGACTATTAATAAGACAAGCGCAAAAAAAAGATAAAGGTAAAAGATAGCGCAGCCGCGCGTGCACTGTGCTCGTGCTCTGTGCCTGACGGTGGTGCGCGTGTTGCGCATGTGAGCATTAAATCATAGGCAGGAGCAACGCTACAGTGAAGAACTGTAGGTCCTACTGGTCTGATTCACATTCACAGAGAGGGGGAGAGGGAGAGAGAGAGAGAGAGAGAGGGAGAGAGAGGGGGAGAGAGAGAGGGGGAGAGAGAGAGAGAGGGAGAGAGAGAGAGAGAGAGGGGGAGAGGGAGAGAGAGAGGGGGGGGGGGGCGGGGCGGGGGTCTGGCATATTGTCGGCAATCTCACGCAAGACTTTGGCCATAGAGCCGCCCACCGGTGTCTGCATATTTATACCGGTGGAAACGCCGAACCACCGCGGCTGTTATTGACGGGATCGGTCGGTAGCGCGCGCGGCAGATCAAGCACAGGTAAGTGGCAATGCGTTCGAGAGACGCAGTGGTTCGGTCAGGTGATGCGGATGGCTGGGAGTGTGACTGACCTACATGATGTAATGATGATACTAGCCGCCGCTCGCATGCTGCTGGTGGATCAGATGATCCCTGCAGGGCATCCCGACGAGGAGCATCGTGTGAACGTGTCTCATTTGACAGAACGTTCAAACGATTAAAGGAAATGCTTTTAGTGTTATTCTTCACGACAGATAAAGGTTTGTTTTCGGTTGTCTAATAGAACATATTGTTGTCCAGAACTGCTGTTGCTAAGTAGCTGATATCTGGATGTGCACTCGGTTCCATGGTTTTATTTTTTTTGAATGAACCCAACCATGAAGGACTTATGCTAATTAAATATGTCAGTCCAATATGATTTGGAATTCAAAACTGAGTTGTTAAATGCACTGAAGTAAAAAATGCAAAGGCAAATGCTTCTGATATTTTGACTCTTCTTCCCTCTTCTCTCTCTCTCTCTCTCTCTCTCTCTCTCTCTCTCTCTCTCTCTCTCTCTCTCTCTCTCTCTCTCTCTCTCTCTCTCTCGCACACACACACACACACACACACACACACACACACACACACACACACATAAGCCCACTGTATTACTTTGTCAAGTTAAATGTAATTGTTAAATGTAATCGACAAAAAGTCGATTATATTTCTTAGATCACACCCATTGTTCCACACCTTACTAATACACACATTCCCCAAAGAGTGTCGAAGAGTCCCACCGTGTTCACAGAGAAAGAGCACACAGACAAGCACCCACATCCAGTCAGCCCACCAGCGATTGACCTGGAGGTCAGATACAATGAGAGAATCAGAGAGGTGGAGAGAGCATGTATGAATTGGAATGAAGATCTACTGTTTCTGTCTCTATTGCTTACCCGGTCTTCTAGTAAACAAAACAAATAACCTTGTTGTTTATATGGATATTCTCAAAATACTATGGCAGTAGGACAGGTACAGACAGGTGCAAAGTAACTTGGAGGTGGGGGATTCCTGTAAAGTTCAGGTAAAGGTGAAGAAGTCACCTGTTAGGCAGGTTGCGATTGAAGATAATGGTGTGTGTGTGTGTGTGTGTGTGTGTGTGCACGTGCATGGTGGCAATTAGAAAGCAGGATAGTGGAAGTGGGCAGGTATACAAGTGGTGGTTGTTCGGGTGGTGGGGGGGGGGGGGTTTGATAGTCTGACTTGTCACTGTGCCAGGATTCACATTCCCTTCCGGGGCCATTGAAATGGGCAGCAAAGTCATATACAGGGGCGGTGGGGATTAGGGCCCACTCGGAGGAGTGATCACTGGGGATTTGCCACCCAGCGGACACACAATGGCCTGACGCACCAACGGACTACACACGCTCAATGGCAACCATTCTCAACAGACCATACATCTGACCAGAGATTCCCCTTTTGTTTTGGAAGGGGACACTGGAGTCAACCAACACAAATCTAGCCAGTCTAGCCAGTCAGGCCATGTTTGGGAGGAAGGGGGAGATGTCTGTCTGTGGGTTGTTGTGACGGGACGATGGAGGCCCGCGCCGTGTGGCGGGGAGTGGCCACGTGTTTGGATGGTATATGGGAATATAGGAGGGCGGATAACAACAGGATGAATTGGTGTGTGTGTGTGTGTGTGTGTGTGTGTGTGTGTGTGTGTGTGTGTGTGTGTGTGTGTGTGTGTGTGTGTGTGTGTGTGTGTGTGTGTGTGTGTGTGTGTGTGTGTGTGTGTGTGTGTGTGTGTGTGTGTGTGTGTGTGTGTGTGTGTGTGTGTGTGTGTGTGTGCGGCTCAGCTGACACACGGTGGATGGAGAGACGGCACCAGGGGGAACTGTGCTAACATAACACTACAGGGCCCGAGCACTGGCGTGTTATGTTAAGCTTCATCTGTGCTCAACCGGTATGAGTGTGAACGTCTAGACTCAAGTCTCATTCGTTCTCACAGTCTCACAGAATCCACTTGGCCTTTTTTCACCCTACTTTCCTTCTCTCCCTAAGTTAAACGGCCGTGGCCCTGACTGCTGTCATGCCTCTTTTGGAAGAAACCACGGTGGTCCAAGATCGCCCGCCCACCCTCTCTGTGGTCGTCATAGGTGAGCATCAGCAGCTCTCTGGCTCATGACCCTATTCCTCATTTTCCTGTTAGACGTGTCTAAACTGTCATGTCATTTATTACTGCACAAAGCCCTAATCTTTTCTAGACCTCACGTCTTTTCTTCTGTTTTGTATTTTAGGCAATGGGCCGTCGGGCATCTGTCTGTCCTACCTGCTGAGTGGATACCAACCCTACTTAGCCACCGGGGCAGTGCACCCTAACCCCATATTATACCAAAAGCTGCAGGAGACCAAGCAGCTCCCCATCACTGAACAGGTCTACACACATTCCCGTACAGCTGGATATACAGGCTCGAACCTATACCTGATACCTGCTGTATACCTTCTGCTGTACATTGTGCTTTCTGTGATCTGCAGGATCTTGAATATTTGAGTGAAGGCCTGGAGGGCCGGTCAGGGAACCCGGTGGCAGTGTTGTTTGACACCCTACTACACCCGAACGCAGACTTTGGCTACGAATTCCCCCCCGTACTCCAGTGGAGACGGGACAAGCAGCAGCAAATCCCCCATCTGGTGCTGGGCAGGGCAACACCTGGAGGGGCCTGGCATGTAAGAAACATGTTCTCCATATGTACATTCCTTACATCGCATTTTCTTCCCCAGTTCAACACGTGTTTTCTTCTCCCTTAGGCGATGGAGGGCTCCATGTTGACTATCAGTCTTGGTATCTGGATGGAGCTCCCCGGAGTCAACTACAGAGACCTGACGAATGGAAAACGCAGGTAATTAGAGAAAGAGAGCGGGGTTGACAGGTGGATGAGCCATGGACCAAAACATGTCTAGCAGCTGCTGGTATTCTCTGCCCTCTCTGATGCTCCTCTCCCTAGGGGCGTAACCGATGACCGAGCCACCCCAGAGGAGATCTCTTCCTACTACCGTAATTATGTGAAACTCATGGGACTGCAGAAGAACTTCATTGACAACACGCATGTGACCTCCGTACAGAAGCTCTCCAGGGGCCACAAGACGGAGGGTGTGGACGGTGAGAGTTTGGAGCAAGGGGGCGGAGGATTAGGTGATGGTGAGAATGGAGAGTTTAATGGAAACAGAGTTGAGTGTGAAGACAGTGGAGGAGGTGCCACACTCTGGGAAGTCAGAGGGTACCAGCGGGTGCAGAAGGACACCCACGTCCCCTTCTGCTTGTTTGCAGAGAATGTCGTTCTGGCCACGGGCGCATCCGATTTTCCCGTTCGGCTCGGCGTCGAGGGGGAGGAGCTTCCCTTTGTGCTTCACGGCATCTCTGATCTGGGATTGGCTGTGAGCCAGGGAAAACTGGATTCAAAATCGGATCCAGTTTTGATTGTGGGCGCTGGCCTAAGCGCTGCCGACGCAGTGTTATGTGCACTCAGTGCAAACGTTCCTGTCTTGCACGTCTTTCGTAAAAACATTGACAACCCCGACCTTATCTTCAAACAGCTCCCGAAGACGTTGTACCCAGAATATCATAAGGTCTACAACATGATGTGCTCCCAACCTCACACCACAAGCATGGCTGCTCCCGCTGCTGCTAACGGACCCCAGACTGTATCTATTGCTTCCACAATGTGCGCCAAGATGTGCTCAAAGCCCCCACATGCAGTGACTAACATGGCGACCAACAGTGGCGGTCTTCTCTCCCCTGACTACACTAGTTTCCCGGAGCACTGTGTTGTTTCCTTTCAGCCCGACATGAAGTGTGTGCTTCAGGGGAACAACTCCCTGAAAGCGTTCAAGATCTCCATGGCTCTGGTGCTCATCGGGACAAATCCCAACCTATGTTTCCTGAAGGGGCAGGGCCAATACCTGGGAATTGATCCAACAAAGCCCATCTCATGCAAGCAGAACCCAATCGAAATCCATCCATACAGCTTTGAATGCACCAAGGAACCTGGGTTGTTTGCGATGGGCCCGCTGGTAGGAGACAACTTTGTTCGTTTTTTGAAGGGGGGAGCTTTAGGCATAGCCTCCTGTCTGATAGAGAGACTGAAGAAGAAGGATAAGCTTATCGACAGTGGGGGGCATACTTTAATCTAGAAAGTGTTTGTGGACTGGGTGTGATGGGGGCTGTTTTGACCTGTGGGCCTTGATTAACAACGACCCACAGGTGTGCAGCCTCCCCAGCCCCTCAGTCTAACTCAGGCCAGATGAGGCTGCTTAAACCAGCCACCAACCACACACACACACTCCAGTGTTATTGTCAGCAACAGGGGCTTGTTGACTGAATAGCATATGTGATAAAATATAAGTTACTATATAAGTTACTAATAGAGGTAAACAAATAAAGGTGTCTGGGTGAAAAACAAAACATAGCTGTTGGGAATATATCACATGCAGTGTTGCTCATCTCAACCTAAACGTATTCAGTATTTATTTTTTAGAGAGACCAGTAAGATTGTGAAAGGACAATAGACAATACAGCACCACTGTTCATTATGGAACGTATGGTGAATCTTTACATTACATAGATCCTATTTTTCAAGTTGTTCAATGTGTCTTTGATGACAACCTAAGCCTCACTTCTATGTATCAATAGTTAACGGTGGTTAACATTACGTCGGATGAGGCCTGGTTTTTGGTTAGGCTTCACGGGGTTCTAATGTCACAGTAGAAGCCCCACAACAGAATGCATATTGAGGATGAATGTGGAATTCTTGAGGAAGACTGGGATCGCCTACAATGACACCTTTTGTGGGTGATGGCTGTACTCGCATGCATGCCGGGCATGGCATGTGAACCCACTTTTTAAATGGCCTTAATGTGAATGAAAACATGAGACTATTTTGCCATAAGAGGCAGAAAACACAACCAACTTCCGCTCCAAACTATTTTAATGAGCCTGTGAATTCTGAGCCTGTAACCCTGCTGCCATTCTTTCCATGTACTCTTAAGTTGGACCTTAGAAGTAGAATGTATTCTTGGACACTCACTCCTGAGTGAGTGAGTCGAGTTGAGCTGACCCAACAAAGGAACCTTTTGAAAGACGAGAACTTTTGAAAGTCAGACCAATATATAATGGCTTTAATATTTAATATATTTGTGGCTTTAATTCTTCCCAATTATATTGGGAACTGTTTATGGCAAAACTAACTACAACTGTGAAATTCCACATTTCCAATGGATTCAAATCCATTACTGGTGGACAAACAAAGATGAACGGTAACCTTCTGAATCTTCCTTGGCCTTCCTTTCTGAACTCCTTCAAATCGAGTGCTTTTATATTGATGGACTGAATCATACAAGCCCTTCAGTAGTATCATTATTATAATGTATTTGAATGTATGTTTTTTTATGTTTTACTCCACTAACATCTAATCCGTCAAACTATATTGTGCCAAACCGCTGATTTATAATTTTTTTCTTGCTTTTTTTAAATTTGAGAAACAATGGGATCCTCTCATCATCTCATGGTTCATTGGTCATATGATTTTGTACAAAAGGTGACCGTGTTTATGTCTACTAGGGGCATATAGGAGGCCAGAGAGTGAACTAGTATAGGAAAGCATCTCTAAAGCTAGAATTTAATTGTGTCTGCAACATATGCTGCTTAACCAGGCGGTATTAAGGCATGGAAGCAAGTATGAATCTAGTTCGAATCTAGTTTGTGTTTTGCACACCATACTGTACTGCCTGCTTAGCTAAAGTGGCTGAAATAGCACACTCTTTCCAAGGACGTGAGTTTTGTAGAAGAGTTTTTTCCTTTTTAAGATTTTGTTGTTCAAGGATTTAACTTAATGCTTGTGTACTAACTGCGTATATACCATTTACTCTGTTAAGACTTTTGGATTTGCCATCAGCTGTAGTCTTGCAGCGTTGTTGAGGTGTGATTGCCTCTAAGCACGTTTCAAACAAGATTCCTTCCTTCCTCTTCAGACATGAGGAAGGAAGAACTTGGGAAGAAACACCTGCTGCTCTAAAAAATAAGGATAATTACCGGTCAAATTTTTTTCTCCAAATTCTAGACTCTTCTTTCTGCTCCTATGAACCTGCTGTGGATGTTACTTGGCATCAGCTAATTACACAAATTACAGCATGCTCATGTTATATAGCAGTGGACCTCTCTAGACATTGATTGAGCTCTGCGCAAGTGCCTTAAATGTTGGCTTATCTTAAGTGAACACATGAATACAGCCAATTAGGAAATCACATTTCTTTGTAGTGTTGAAATCAGGGCACTTATTTGGTCCCTTTGTTCAAAACAGGAATAGTAGCTTTTGCGCATGCAAACTTTGAGCCCTCTTTCTTGTATAAATAAAACAGATTCTAAATGTTTTATATACTGTATTTTTTATTATTATTATTATTAACAATAAAACCGTTAAAAACAAGTGTCTTGTTTTTTTTTCTTACATTGTGTGCACAAACTGCAATTAGTCAACACAAAGGCCTTCTAGACAAACAGGTCATGTCGCGCATGCTTCTTTAGATCAACAACTTACAATTTACAAAGACATTATTACAGATTACGTTTGTCCAGTTTATTGTGGAATTATTTCACAGAAGACACTCTCGATGCCTGTAAACGACACCCCCTCTGTAGCACCGGCAGATGCTGAGGGTTCACCTTCTTTTGGACAGCTTGGCTGGATTGTACCTACACACACACACACACACACACACACACAGCAGTGTCAATGTTGGAACAACAGCTTTTACCATTCCAGGTGGATCATTCCTTAATGTAACATTTTGCACACACAATAAAACGAGACCATAAGAGCTGAAGATCACAGACATGGTTTGAAAAAGCCCAATAAAGCACTTCTGGATAGCAGGTTTTACCCTAACCCCTAATATGAAAGATGGTTTTCTTAGGGACAGAGTCTGTTCCCCGTCTACGCATGACTGACTGAACAGGGTGACTCAGTGATCAAACAGCTCAGCCTCGACACAGATACGCACGCACGCACACACACACACACACACACACACACACACACACACACACACACACACACACACACACACACACACACACACACACACACACACACACACACACACACACACACACACACACACACACACACACACACACACACACACCTTTTTGCTTAGCCAGAGAAAACAACAGACTAAGAGCCAGCTTACATCATCTCAATTGCCATGGTAACACTTACATTCCTGTGACGCAGGAATTGCCCCGTTCTGATTGGTTGAGTTGGAAACAAGCTGAGGTGGCTCTAATTACCAAACTCTCAATGTTTTAATATAACAGGATATGTGTGTGTGAATATAGCAGAACATAATATGTAGAATCAAATTCATGTTTCTCATTCATGTTTATTTCCAAGTGCACTTGGAATTGTGTGCTGTTGTTCTGTCATGATAGATTCTATTTTGGAACTGTGGTGGTGCAAACTCAAATGAGGTCATATTTACAATTATATTTTACAATGGGGTAACTCAGAGGATGACTTTATCCCATATAACTTAACTGAAGGAAATGAACACATTAGTTCTCACCTAAAGAGATCATCTCCCAGACTGTCCTCCTGCTTGCTCTGACGCTCCTCCTGAAAAACACACACACACACACACACACACACACACACACACACACACACACACACACACACACACACACACACACACACACACACACACACACACACACACACACACACACACACACACACACACACACACACACACACACACACACACACACACACACACACACACACACACACACAGTCAGTCAGTCAGTCCAGGTCAACTCCCAGAGAAAAGTGAGAGTGCGAACATGAGTGAAAGTCAGACTTACCTCAGCAGCGTCCTTCAGCCATTCATCCAACTCAGTGTTCTTGCCCCTGTTGTGAGCCAGCAGGTCAGAGCCGCCAATGACCCGGGATAACCCCTTGGCTAACTGTGAATTGCAAATGTGTGCATCACAATAGGTGTCCATTTAGACTTTTATATAATTAAATGATAATCGTCTTTGATTCGTCTTTCATTTAATCTAAAAAGTAATATGGTTGGATATACACCCTTAACAATCATGCATACATAAATCCACATATGTATGAACAAACTAACAACAATGACAATTATTTAAAAACTCCATTTGAGGATTGCAGTTTAATTAAAAGCATCTTCGACTGACTTTGCGAAAGCACTTGAAGTTCTTTGTGAAGCTGGGTCCCTGTACTCTCTGGGGTTTGCCTCTGGGAGGCGCTGTCACCATGAGGGATTTAAACGCCACCAACAACAGCCTCTTTGGAAGATCTTCCTCTGCTTCAGAGGCCTTGAAGTGACACAGAGTTCAGTGTTAATCAGTTGAGTAGCTTCATGACTCCTTTGGTTTCCATGCAATTAATATCATGATCCGTGGTGTGATGTGAATCGATCATAATAATTAAACAGAACATTTAAACATCAACCCCGGCATAAGAACTTACCGTGGTGTCCTGCACTTTTAGCGGTTTCTCCAGCATTTCCATAGGTTGGCCATGGGTTGCCCGACCTAATGCTTCTGCAGGATCCTTGAGCAAAAAAAGGAAATCATGCTCACATACCCATGCCCATGTGGTGCTTTTTGGCACTTTCCAAAATGAAAAGCTGGCCTCACCACAACAATAGACACATCTTCATCTTTAATGGCCAGCGCATCCTGACTTATGTAGTCCACCGTGCCCTCCTCTGCGGTAGCCAGGGGTTTATTTCTCCTGATGGAGGAGGTGCGTTCCTCCGCTTCCAAGCTCCGGCTGGTGGAGGTGGAGGTGGTGGTGATGGAGACTTTCGACATGCGGTTGCTCGGCGTCGCGTCGCCTCCTCCGTCCTCGAGTGAATGGACCCGTGGTCTCTTGCTTGTTGACGGACGTTCCCCGACGGAGGTGGGCTCCCTCTGGTCCACCGAACGGTGTCCCACCAGCGGTGTCCGTAGATTCGAGGGAGCCGAGGGCGACTCGCCGAAATCGTCCATCTCCAAAGACATAATGGACTCCAGTTCCTCCATGTCTATATCGTCTGCCTTTTCCTTTACCTCCTCCAGCTCCTTCCTTTTCCTGCCTTGCTGCTGGGACGCGTGGGAGACCCCGTCTGCCGGAGGAGTGTCCGGCGGGCCCGTGAAGAGGTCGGATGAGCCCGCGTGACTCGGGGCCTGCCTGGCGGCCGTGTGTTTGGGTGGGAGTGCAGCAGTGGGGGCGGGTGGTGTGTTGGTGGCAGAGGAGAAGGAGGCCCTCGGTTGTACAGTTCTCTTGGGCTCCGACTCCACAGCAGAGCACTCGTCGTCCCGAGGCCTGGAACACAAGGACAAGGTTGTTAACAAATGAAAAGACAAAAAAACCCACGGAAAGATAACAATTCACGAAAGGACGTGGCCGACATGAGACGGACAGGTTGCTGATTTGATTTAGATGAAAATAAGTACTTCCAGGCTAAGCCATGTAGTGCTATTTAGATTGTTATTAATGCTAGGACACACAGTTAGCCACTCTAACTACTCCATTGTGGCATTTTAATTCTCAAGTCATACACTCTCACAATACATTTCTTAGTCTCCGTGTTGGTCAAAATCACTAAACATGAACCAACTCCCTCTCTGGGGACTGCTCAAGCTTTGTTTTACTAATCTAAATCTGGAGGATTGAATCCTCTTTATTGGTCACATACATGTTACACACACACACACACACACACACACACACACACACACACACACACACACACACACACACACACACACACACACACACACACACACACACACACACACACACACACACACACACACACACACACACACACACACACACACACACACACACACACACTGTAATGTGTTCTCTGCATTTAACCCATCCTAGTATAAGGAGCAGTTGACAGCTATTTTATATACAGCACCCGGGGACCAGTGTAGGGGTCTGGTGCCTTGCTCAAGGGCACCTCGGCATGTACCCAGATGTTTCTGGGGACTTGAACCGGCGACCTTCCGTACTGGGTAAGCGTGTTTGACTGGCAGCTGATAGCTACTGGGACTGATGCCCAATCTATGTCTACTCGCAGGCGTCCTTGGCGAGACGCCGGCGTGTGTCTGGTCAATTAACTAAATAGGGAATAGTAAAAGGAATGCCAACAATCAATTCCGTACATAACGTTTTAAGTTATGTTGCAAAAAGACAAAGAGACAGACAAACACATAACACAAAACATAACCTCGTTTCATCTTTAATGGCGGAGGCAACAATAAATACCTTTTTTTGTTGACTGGCTGGAAGAAGTTGGTGAGGGTGGCCTGTTTCTGTGGGGAACCCTGTGCTGCAGGCTTTTGTTTCTGGGAAGATATTCTCTGTGACAACGTCTCCATGCCAGTGTTGGTCCTCGGGACCTTCTGGTCACCTGGTCAGTAGGATATATTCAACTGAATTGGACATTGCACATTGGCTCCAGACTCATATAACAGAGGAATATAAATAGTCAGGTCAGGCTGTATTTTGTAAAAGGGGATTTTGTTCAAATTAGGTTAAACTTTTGTTATATATAAAGAAAGCCGCCACTTAACATGCTTGGAGTGCAAAGTAATCTCCACATGATCAGAAAAAACGTAATGAAGTATCTTGTGAATTAGCTGACCAATGAAAGGACTAGGGCTGGGCGGTATATCGGTATTATGAGTTTCATAAGGCGATATGTAGATGAGGCCATACCGTCATACCGATATGTCGGTTAAGTTGTGTTATGACCGTTTTTCTTTTGTTGCATTAAAGCCGTTTTGTCCCCTCTCATCTCCGAGTCCATTAACATAGGCAGTGGTCTCTCTGCGCTGTTCTCTCTCTGCGCTCAACTCGCCCCCAGCCCCGCCAGCCCCGCCCCCAACCCCCCCAGCCCCGCCCCCAACCCCAACCCCCTCTCTGCGTCTGCACGCAGGCTCTCACACAACTTTCCAGCAACATGGAGACGGACACGGTGCCGGTCGGTAATGTGGAATGAGGGCTAGTTTCTAAGAAAAAAACAAAACAAGGGTTCTATAATTTGGAGATGTTTGGGATTTCAGATGAGGAGCAAAGCGACGCTGCCTGTAAAAGCTGCGTGCTGCTGCGGCCTCCGAGCCCTCGCCGCCCTGCACTCTGACACCAGCCTCGTTACAAGCTTCCTTTAGCAGGGTTGTGCCTTATGAAAAGAAAAGTGGCGCGATGTAACGAAGGCGATTTAGTCATTTGCACAGCTCCGTAGGAGCAGAGGTATGCCTATGTATTTAGTATAGGCTATTTATTTTATGGATATAGATTATTATGTACCTTTTCATTTACGTGTCAATATGTAGTGTGCAGCTGTATATTTTCTAAAAGGGAATGCCTGTTATTTTTGTGAATATGAGTCATCTTAAAATAAAAGTGTTTGTGACATCATACATGTGGCATTGAATAATTAGCCAAATTCGTATAGAATACAGATTAGGGCTGTGCCATATTGTATCGTTTATCGTTTATCGCGATAAGTCCTCCCCACGATAAGCATTTTGTCATACCGCGGTAATGACGATAATTAATGACGTGTATACATATGCGACAAACGTGGGCGTGTAGAAGGAGAACAACAATGGCGGAAGGCGGAGTTCCAAACGTAGGCGAGGAGGACTTAAATCGAGAAAAAAGGAGCTGGAAATTGGCTTCTATTCGCGGCTATCATATCACTCCGCTAGTAGTCCCGTTCACTTTTCCTGACGGAAAATACTGACTTGCTGATAGAATTGCTGAATTGTTTGCGCCAGTTGCCAAGCAACGCCTCAACTTCGGAGAACTAGTAAAATCATAATAAGTCCGGACCGACTTATTAATGAGCGTTCCGTTCATTATCCCTTACGTATTTGATGATGGTAAGGATTAAGAAGTCATTTATCGTCATTTATCGTTATCGCAATAAATACCATGAAATATCGTGATATAGTTTTAAGTCCATATCGCCCAGCCCTAATACAGATATATATCGTATATTGCGATGCAGCCTAAAAATACCGGATATGATTGTTGGTCCATATCGCCCAACCCTAGAAAGGACCACAACACAAACAAACACAACTAAACTAAATGTATTGATTTACCTTGCCGTTTGAGGCCTGGCTTCTGCCGCTGCGAGCCGGTATTGAAAGAAGCGCTCATCGTGTCGGCCACAGTGGACACATGCTCAGCTTTGTGTGCTTTGGGTCTGGACCCGCCGAGGGGATTGGTTCTACCTTGTTGGGACTTCTCCGGGGTCTCTCCGACCGTCGTCATCCCTGCGGCCTCATTCATGCCCAGTCTGACCAAGTCAAAACGAAGACAAACAAGGTTAAGATTGTGTGGACAAGCAAGGAAGGGATAACTAGAAGCATGCAAGGTTTTAGGCCCTATCCGAGCCACTCGACACAAAAAACACGAGGGGTAGGGGTAGAAATAAGAAATAGGATTGGGCCATAATATACAGTAGTAAGTAATACCCTTGAGAGGACTCTGTGTTGACAACATATGCCGTGACGTTGAAAGATGGTGCCTGTAGCACGGTCTCCTCTATGGCTAGATTCTGGGACTGGGACGCATTCTGGAGCAGCCTCGTCTTCACACTTTGCACCGAGTCTGACAAACAAATATACAATACAATATAGTCAATAGTAAGAAATAACACATCAATCGTGTGAAAACAGATCTAAAAATGTCAAATAACCGTAACACATCATAGAGTGATACTAGTGATACTTCCCACATACCAAATATCATGTCAGGAGAATGTCTAAGGGTACTAATATACATCTCAAAGTCAGCGTATAAACTCAATGTTGGAATGCATGTTATCTACTGTACTTCACGTCGCCGTAATGCGAGTGTACGATAGTTGGTCACCGTCTTGACCCTGTCAGTGTACGGTAAGAGGGTCACACGCTCGGCTTCCTAGCCAAGAGGGTAAATAGATTAATCTACCCACTGAACTGATTGGCAATGGATGTCATGGAACATAGTGTTGCTAACGCTTCACGAACACCTCGATAACCGTTGATAACATAACAACATTACAACTAAATTATGGATTTCTGTTGTCCATCACTTTTTTTGTGAGACCGTTCCACCATACCGCTATCGCTGAAGGCATCGGACGGATTGCAGTACTTGTCGCAAGAAGCATAGATGGCCGCTAATCCAATCTCAGACTCCGTAATGAGGCGACAGCCTTTTCTGCATTGTGGGAAGAAAACAAAAACAAAGCCAACCAAGAGAGCTTTATGCACAATGACAAATCAATATGAAGCGCTGCATTCTGACTCAGTGGCAAGGGGGGGCGACGTAATGATAGCGACGGCCTTTTATCCAGCGTACTCTTGTAGGATCCTCTTCACAGAGTCCACCCAGCCCACACTGGAGCAGGGCAGCAGCGGCTGGGAGCACCCCGATGACGCGTCCACAACACAACTCTGTGGAGACTGCAGCAGGCGCCGTGGCAACGAGCCCTCCTCCAGCAGCTGGCTCTCCCCACCTCCAAAACTCACTGCTGCACTTAGACGCTTCAGCTAGACAGAGTGCAGGAGGGAGGGAGGTATCAAAACAATATTGTATGTCTGTGGTGCATACTGTACACCGAGCACTTCTCGTAGCTTATGTGTATTAATGTACGGTGCCTTTAAGTGAAATGTGTCTCAAGAGCATCCATTGCCGTGAGAGGTTGACTTGAAAGGGTGAGTGAGTGAAGGGTTAGTCGCATTACCAAACCTGTTTGGAGTTGAAGAAAACAAAAGTCTTTCCCTGGAAGAGCCGTCCTCGCTCTGGGTTTGAGCAGAGGTCCACTTCTTCTTTATTCAAGCTGGGCTCGTCTATCTCTGGCATGAAACTTGAGCCATCAAAAGAAAAACGGACCATTGTTACGACGGCAAAAACAGCTCCATGCCTGCTTCAGCTGTGTGTGTTCATTTTGTTATATGTGTACGTATATATATGGCCAAAGAGGCCAGGGTTGAAACTCACCTTTCCGCTTGAGGAGGGGGCAATTTCTGGTGGACGGCTTTACTGAACTCTGTGAAATACTCCCGCTTGACTATGAGCCGACCACACAGCAGAGCACAAATGGTCTACGAAAAAGACCCATCGACACTTTACTCATTGAAACACAAACGGAAAGCACTTAGTGAGGATACAAGAAAAAGGTTCCATTCCTGACCTTGATGGTGACTCTGACGGAAGACATGACCAGATGGGTGCAGTCTTGCGTCCAGGAGTTGACCAGCCTGCCACCAAGCGGCCGCAGAGCATCAGAGAGCAACGCCTTCTCACTGTTGTCCAGACATGATGAACAGACCACTACATGCTGGTGGTCAACACTGGGGGGTTAGGAAGAGAGAGGGAGAAGGGGGGGGGGGGTATGGTCAAACACTGTAGGTAAGGGACCTTCACAAATAGATGTCTCTTCGATTAGAGAGGGTGAAGATGAAAACACACGGTTTCATACTATTATAACAATCTTTCGAATAGGTCCAATCGGTACTATTCACTATTTTAGTACCATGAAGACAATCATCTGAAATTGCTGTTGTTCAAATAATTTAAGGTGATAGGTGTAATCCAGCAACGTACACTGACAGCCTACTACGCTGAAAAGTATTTAGCTGAATAACCACATTTCACTGCATCTGCTGTAAAAGTAACATTAACCCATGTTTGTTCAGTGTTCGGTGTAGATTGGTCTTAAAGAGTTAGTGCTGCTGTGGATTAATGAACAGTGAGTACAATTATGAATGTAAAAAACCCAGAATACAGTTGTTGATAGAATGGAATTATCATAACTATATAATTTATCATAATCAAGTCAATAGAAAATGTGTATGGTATACCTGAACTTGCTGTGGAAAACCCCAAATGTGAGGTTGTCCCGTGATTTCAGGATCAACGGTTGTTTCTCTGGTAGACGGCTGTCGTTGACAAACGTGCCATATTTGGAGGCGTCTGTCACAGTAAGAGTCTGGGGGATTCCAAAAGTCCATTACTTCCTTAAATATCCAATATCCAAATATCCGCCTATCCAAAAGCATTTACTTTTTCAATCAATTACAACATGTTACAGTCATGTACAATCAATGTTGTGTAAGTTAAGGAATTTAAGTGACAGCGAGTTAGAAAATAGCACTATACATTTCTTAGGTAATAAAACATGCAATAAACACACACGCGATTACTCATTCACCCATTCAACCACCGACGGCGGAGTCAGCCTGCAAGGACGTCAGGAGCAGTTTTAGGGTGAGGGTGTCTTGCTCAGGGACACCGACAGTTGTTGCTAGGAGGAGCTGGGGATCGAACCAGCAACCTTCCGGTTGTCAGGCGACCACTCTACCTCCTGAGCTATACTGCCGCCCTCAAATGACAAATTACAATGCCAATATAACCTTGCAGATGATGGCATTAAAAGTAGGGAAATGCTGTGTGAAACAGGATAGTAATCAGAATTGGAAAGACAAAACATTGAAATAAGTCTAAAATGTCTTGTCTATCGTTATATTTATTTTATATATAAATACAATTGAGTTGAATTCATACAATTCAACGAGGAGTAGCAAAGTAGTTGAAAATAGTTGAGGTAAAGTAGTTCATAGAGGTCTAAAAGCAGACTAGTGCGCATCTCTCCTGGCACTGATCCAAACTGTGATAAATACCACCAAGGTCCAGCTAGTCTAGTCCACATGTTTTGTTTTTGTCCCGCTTTGTCTCTGTTCTGGAAGTCTGTCTTTGACTCACTCTCAGCCATCTGTTAACATCCACCCATCCCCCTTAGTTGGCTTGTTTGGATTCCTGCCCACTACCACCCTATTTTGTTGAAAGGGCTTTTCTCACATTACTAGCGAGGCGTGCTATGCTGATGCACTGGAAGAGCCCCTGTCCTCCCCCTGATACCCATTGGACAAAAGGATGCACTATTCTTTGTTAATAAAAAATTAAACACTCTCTCCGTGGCATGAAATGTTGTAAAATCTGGCAACCCTTCATCTGGATGTTGTCCCCACTTGCTGAGCAACCCCCGTACTGCACCAAAACTCTGTAGTCCCTGGACGGGATGTCTTCCCTGCACTGGTAGCACACAGTATGTCGAGTAGTTTACTGCCTTCATAATGTATTGTACTGCTGTATGTGTGTCATTACAGCAGTACATTAGTATGTGTCATTATTTAGTATTATTTATTAATTTTAAATTTTTGGGCCTTTTTGTTACTTTGTTTTATTGTGTTGTTGATATTACCCTCGTCTTCATATCACCACTATATTTGCCAATGCCTACCCCAATTTACAGAATTGTAGAATGCATATTTTATGTGTGTGTGTTTTTTGTGCAGAAAATTGAAAATTCCACAAATAAATCTTATATAAAAAATAGTTGAGGTAGACATTATAGACATAATTACTGATCACATGACCATTATACATAAGGTATATAAATAGACACATTGTATACTCCTATGTTATACATAGGCCCGTTATATAGGCCTATGTTATACATAGGGACGTTATATAGGCCTAGTCATTTTGTTATTCATGTGATTTGGTATTCATGCAATGTGCAACGACGTAAAGGAGAGGTTAACTTAGCATGCCTAACTTTTATTATACTAATTATATTATAATACAGGGATACAAATAAAGAGTCCCACAATAATATATTGTCACAATGACTACAAGTTGATAAATAGACATATAAAGCCATGGTCTCACCTGCTCATCCGCAGTAAGGTGGGCATGTGCCCGGCTAATAGACTGGTCGTTGGATAAAAGGACATCGCAGTTCTTGCGTCCCACCACGTACACTTTGGTGGGCAGCAGGTAGTGGGTCTCACCTGGGAGAGAAGGTAGTTACAAGCTTAAGATGTGTGTGTGTGTGTGTGTGTGTGTGTGTGTGTGTGTGTGTGTGTGTGTGTGTGTGTGTGTGTGTGTGTGTGTGTGTGTGTGTGTGTGTGTGTATCCGTTAAGCAGGAGGTGACGATGATAACAATGATAATGAAGTATGACAGTATGAAGGTGGCATGCTACCGCTTGTCGTGGCGGTACAGTGTAGTAGACTAAATGTCTACTACACTACTCATTTAAAAACAATACATATAGCTTCCAATACATTGTTATATACATTGTCGTCTCCGTTAGATGTGTCTCCTCCACACTGGGGCACATGAACAGAGCACTGCTGCCCTCCAGCTGAGTGGGAGAACACAACTTAAGGAGCGTCACCACTGAAACAAAGCTATATGTATTGACCCTGTCGCCTACTCTACTCTAGTGTTTAATGTCAAAATGCGCAGGCCTATGCAAACATATATAACGTGTGTTTTAATCCATGTGTAACTGTCCTTGAGAATCTCACAGTTGGAGAGATCTCTTTACATCTCCCTACTTCAATTACATAAATACTTTCATGACTCATGACAGTTACCTTTGGGTTCCAGGGGCTTTAGTATCCACATGTCCCTTCGCGACAACAACACTGGACTGGACGTTTTTATTTGATGGTGATATTTGACTGATTCTATTTTGTTTTATCGTGTGCATATATATCAGATAGTGTGTGTGTTATTAGAAGCTAACGCACAGCCAACTTCTAGCAGCAGGGCAAGTCAACATGCCGCCCGCGAAAAATGTGACGTTCAAAGTCTGCGCCCCCCTGCGAGTTTTCAAAATAAGAGTCCTTCGTGTCGCGTGTCTAGTGTCTACTAAAGCTCACTGACCCACTGAGCAAGGACTCGTGGACATTAATTATTGGTGTATTATTAATAATTAACAGTGGTTTGATATCAAGAGTGCAAAGCACAAAGTGTGTTACAAAATTTGATTATCCGTTAAAATAATTGTAAAATACTAATGGATGCTTTTATATAGAGCTTGTATCCAAAGTGCTTTAAAAGTCATGCCTCACATTCACCCATTCAACCACCGACGGCGGAGTCCTGCCAGCACGTCAAGAGCAGTTAGGGTTAGTAATTAGTTAATAAAAAAATATAGTTAATAATTATAAACTACACTCTAGTTGATGTATTCGTCTTGACATGATATTGATTTAGGAATTTTCGTTGTGGTTTTTGATTCGTCGTTGTGGTTTATTATCGTTGTCGTCGTTGTGATTTGCACTTCAGGACCAACTTACATATACTACATACTATACTAGTATATGTATACTACATATACTGTACTATTGTACATTTGAATGTCTACGTATAGCACGTTTTCGGAATATAATACATTAGTACATTGAGAAGATCAATCTGTACGATATTTAGATATACATAGCACATATTAATTTACTGTAGACTCAGCAGGGTACATACATTTATGAAATACATTTTTTTTAATTTATATTTACTCTTAAAAATAAACACATTGACGAGACGGACGAAACACAATGATTATTTTTCAAAAATAATTGTCACACAACAATATGACTTTGTCTTTTAAATATGTATTTAACGACGCTCCCGTGCAACAACTGCATTGTCAAGTCGCCGCGGCCAAAGGGGTTGTATTATTAGCTCAATTTGATTTGTAAATATATCATGCAAATTGATTATACCAGCCACCAAATCAGAAGAAAGGGTCATTGTCAGATGCCCACGTTTTCCCTGCAGCCGGTCTGAGACGACCCCGTCCCCAAAGACAAGGTAACTTGTTATTGGCTTTCATCACCGCAACGCTGGTACAGGAGTCTGGCTTACGGACAACCTCACACCAATCCGGGTAGTCCACAGGCTGAGATCCACTATAGGAAGGAAGGATGCAAGGAATAAATAGTATGTATGCATGGGAACAGAGGTCAATTAAGATAACTTCAGGTTAATATGTATCTATGTGTGAACTAACTTACTGGTCGCAGCATCCTACTCCAAAAGGTTCCATGCAGACACACTGGTAGCAGTCCTCTGTTATCCATCTGTCTCCTATTTCATACAGCTGTCCCATGTATTCACAGCTCCCTAGGGGCAACGGGCCGTTACCATGGGGACATTGGGAGTAACACACACACAAAACACTTCCACAAGGAAGCACAAGTACCTTTGGTGTTGAAGTAGCACTCCCCTCGACTGTAGACCGAAAGACATGGCACACTGGCACTCAGGATGAAAATAAAAAACAACAGCAGGATCTTCACTGTTACAGCCATATCTGAAAATAAAGTCAAACACACAGGTGCCTGTATAAATACATCAAATCTTGACCTGACCTGAAATCCTAATGATAAAGTGTAGGAAGGTTATCCCTCTTACTTCCGTTTGTCCCCAACACTTTCCACAAATAATGTCCTTAATATTTAGATATTTCTTGAGTTTTTATTTTTCTACTTGATATAAGTCCTGTTTAATATTGTCGACGATCCCGCTGTGCTTCCTCTCCTTGTAGCTGGCGCTCCCGATCTGCTGTGCATCCCTCTGAGCCCATGGTCTCAGATATTTATACTGCACTAGCCCATCTCTATCTCTTCACCCATATTCTATGTTCTCTATTAGTAAACACAAGTGCACACACACACACACACACACACACACACACACATATATATACACACACACATGCACAAAGTGTATGATCTTTATCATAGCCGTGTCATTGTGCCCATTGTAAAAGTGTGCCCAAAGTATACAGTGTGCACTGTTTCAGATAACATTTGTCACGGAAAGCCGTGTCCGACCCCATTAGCAGAACAAACTTGTCACAGAATTGAACAATTGGCCATTGGCCTATTGTCTTCATGAAGATGCTGCAGGTGTGTGTGTGTGTGTGTGTGCGCGTCTGTGCATACACGATTGTGTTTATATTTATGCACAGACTTACTCACACACATCTACATATCTGAAGAAGAAGAAAATAAAAGAAAAAATATATATATATTGGATTTCTTTCTTGACATTTAGATGTAGCAGGGGCGACAGTATAGCTCAGGAGGGAGAGCGGTCACCTCACAACCGGAAGGTTGCTGGCTCGATCCCCGGCTCCTCCTAGTAAAAGCTGTCGAGGTGTCCTTGAGCAAGACACCCTAACCCTAACTGCTCCTGACGCGCTGGCTGTCTCCTTGCATGGCTGACACCGCCGTCGGTGGTTGAATGTGAGTATGAATGGGTGAATGTGAGGCATGACTTTTAAAGTACTTTGGATAAAAGCTGTATATAAAAGCAAAAAATTGTATTTTACAATTATTTTAACGGATAATCAAATTTTGTAACACGTCATTGCCATGGGTCAGTGAGCTTTAGTTTATGACTTCTTCTCCATGGGAGGGTATATGATACAATACATGCTATCAAAGAGGCAAAGATTAAGTTAAATGATTTGAAAGTAATTTGGTAGATCTGTTGGTGGATACATTACTAACATCTGTGTTTAATGCGCTGCTTTGAGTTGACTGTGCCTATAATTGTGATAATAATACATTGAATTGATATAGTGCCTTTAGATTTGAGAACAATCCCAGCTCATTTCTGACTAATCAGTCTTTAACTAGACGCCACCATGTTGTGCATCTTATTTGTTTGACCTAAGGTGTTAATCATTCATTTATAATATTACATTTTTTGTTTTCTATCTCCTTAGGGTTGTTTAATTATCATTCTCACTTGTTTTTACACATCCAAACAAGGAAGTTTGCATACAAATCCCTACATTTCTCTTTTCCCTTTATCAGACTTCTTCAAATAACTCTAATGACCTTTACCCAACCCCCTACCACATGCCTGGAATTCCTGTATGCCTGTAAAAATGCTGGTGACTTCACAACTGTGACAATCAAATGCATCTAATCAAATGTATTTTCTGTGGAGTGTGTGTGTGGCTGATGATAGCCGGTTTTAAGCAGCGTCACCTGGCACCAGTCAGACTCACTCTCTTGGGGCTGCTGGGTGAGGCTACACACCGGTGGTACCGTGGGAAATCAAGGCATACAGGATAAACCAGCTATCAAGCACACATAAACCCACACATACTAGAGAGCTCTGACAGGTCCTTCCTGCTAAAACATTACATTACATTACTCTACAATAAGTGGGTTTAATAACATCCGCTTGTGGTGGACGGAAGAGCCCAGAAAAAGCCACTTGCATGGCAAGGGTTCTCCTGCTACTTTTACCTTCCTGAAAAAAGTATTGCTGGAAGAGATTAGTGGCATAACTTGAGTACATAAAACAAATAAAAGGTGTGGAAGGTGTGGCCCATAGTTTACAGCTACAGGATGAACTGCTGCAAGATACAGAATGGAAGGATTGGGTGGAGTCAAAGCTAGACAGGATGTTTGGTCATTGGAGACTTTTGTGAGCATTTTATGAGCATTTATTTTATATTGTATTGTTGTAGTATATTATCGTATATATCGTATAGTCCATAGGAAGTATATTTAATGTTGTTTATAGTATAGTATTGCAAAGTTAACAGTAAGCATTCCATTGTACTTGGCAAATAAAAACATCTTGAATCTGGAATCGCGGTTAAAGTTTAATTCTTCAAATTACACAAATGCGCATGCACTCACACAAATTGGTTTTAGCCTTTTATACGATGACTATTTGCATCATTGCATTGCATATGCAGGGAACACTGACATTCAAGCCTTGTGTTTACTCAACAACCGGATATAGATAGAATGATTACGTGTCACTGTCACAGAGACGACTTGTGAGAGGGTCCATTCAACCCCATTAAGGAACTGCAAATACGCTTGCACATACAAATGTGAAGACATGAATACAATACATTAAGTCCGAAAAAAACAACAACACATTTCATTAATTACAGGATTATGCATGTCTTCACAACTAAGAAATTAATGGACATTTAAGCCATTTTTTCTTTTTTTGTTTGTTGCGTTTAACATTTCATAATATGCAGTTGTTTTGCCGTTGGTGAGATGGAGACGACAATGCGCCAGACTCTGTAGGAATATGTCTGATATTTAGTTGACGTGATAAACACAGGAGAACAACCGAATATCAAACATATCACACAGCCTCTGGCCAATCCGAGGCTCCCGAAAAGGTCAATGAATCACACTGCTTTGGGTGGAAGCTCTCGGAATGTTGGATAACTCGATCTGGAGGACGACACAAACACCTGTGAGAAAGAAGGACACAAGAACAACGTCAATGTTGTGTACAATGCTGTAAACAATTCAGATAAAAGGCAGATACCAAATTCCCAATAGAAGCAAACAGTACTGTGTGTGTTTCTTAGGTGCTATTCAGAATGTGGGTTTACAAAGTATGAGCATCAAAAGAGTGGACAAAGTGGCTCGACAAGTCATTTCAGTACATCGGGAGGGTGTGGGCATTCAAGCCTAAATGAGATCCTCACCTAACAGGCATTCCAAAGCAGAATTGCAGAACTCCACAAAAAATGGACACCACACTAAACAGCTGACCATCTAGTGACCAGACGACAAAAAAACGTTTTCTACCGTCACATACACAACAACAACAACAAACATGAACATACAAAGAAAATACTTACGTCGCTTTTCCACAAAGTTCCACAGGTGCCTGAACAAATAAAAGTTAAATATATTATAAAGTATCTTAATTGTGTTGTGCTCATGAAATGCAAAGATCACTAGTAAGTGAACATGCGAAGATGAGGCGTCTGTGTGCCAGTGTCCTATTGTGCATCAGTGCTGCCGGCTAGGGTGTGTGGATGTGTGAAGAAGTCTGCACTGGGACAGGGTTTATATACATTGCTGGAACTTTGGGGGTACCACCTACACCCACTCACAACATGTTCCCACTCACAGTGTAATTAGTGGGATATCGATCAATGGCTTTGGCCCCCGAGCCTTTCCTCCCATCGGCCTAATCAATAGATGCGATGTTCATCTGAGCGTGAGCTCCCACTTCCCGCACGGTCACAGATGTAGTCAGATATAACTCTCAGTTGATCTCTACAGCTAAGTCAAAGTTTGACCATTGAATTGAGTCATGTAGTAGGAAGTGTTCCACCCCATAGAATATATCCACATTAGTCATTTGGCGGTACTTTGGGCACAGTCATTTACACAGTGCTTTGATGTGTTCCCTGTTAAAAGGAATTTTGCTTTTGCATCATGTTCATACATTGACATTATTTCATAACATACAAGAACATTTGGAATCACTTTGATCACTTTGGAATGTTTTTAATCACTAGATAATATACATCAAGTATATAATTTGCAGTTCAAATGTATAGAGGTGGAGGGGCAGTTCAAGTCCCCGAAACACCTGGGCACTGCTGAGGTGACCTTGAGCAAGGCACCAGACCCCTACACTGCTCCCCGTTGTATATCAAATAGCTGCCCACTGCTCCTGATACTAGGATGGGTTAAATGACAAACAAATGTCTCTCTGTATGTACATTCAATCCTCCAGATTGAGATTTAGGTGGTGACCTCTGGGCGTTCAAAGTGACCTTTGGTAATTTATCAATATTGATCAATCAATATTGCCCTCCAGTTTTGTATATGCAGACATGTGGGATGTTAACACATGCTAACTTCTCATCATACCTTTGTCTTTCATTATGATGAACAAAGACAAATCGTAGTCCATGTGTCAGTCAAGTAGAAAAAACAAGCAACAACTATTTCAGATTTTGGTACAGGCTGTTGCTTTGTAAAATTAACATTTCACTTACGCCTTATATGTAACTACTATGTACTATTATATGATGGGCAATTTTGGGCCGACATTCATTTCAGGCTATTTACAGCCTGCATTTATCTTAAATACATCTTGACTTAACAAGGAAGTGACCTTTGGAAGGATATCAGTCACCAATCCTCATGTGTTTAAAAACATGGGTTCCAACACATTCTAACTTACACATACTAGGATCACTTTCTAGACATTCTGTAGCTGGGCACTTTATTTTCAATTAATAATTGTGCATATATTGTGCCAAATGTGATTGTGTGTGCCACTGAACTGTACAGAAAATACATTTTAATGACATGTATGTACCGGTCAAATATATGGACATGACAAACGATTTAGTAGCCAGCAGTGCATGCTATTCAATTCAATGTGAATAATGGAAAGGTTCACATTTAATGAGGGCATATCATGTCATACTGCTAATGAGTTACATGGCTTGCTTGAGAGTTCCAGAAATATTCACATTATGAGTTATTTGTTTAGATGTACGCATCAACGATGGGTTGGAGAGCCAGACTAGCAATGTCTGGTTCAATTATGTTCCCCAAATCACAGAATGACATCACTGACCAACATTTCACCAAAGAAAAAACAAGGGACACTCCTAAGCATGCATTATAAAAAAGACCAACAGTTTCACCCTCGATCTGCCACCCCTGTACCCTGACCTTGCGGGCTCACTAGTGTGGAATGACAGTCCTGTCCCCAGCCTAATTGTGGGCCTGGGGGTAGAAACACATTTGGTGGAGTCTGATGGGCAGAGGACAGTGTGGGGGACAAGAGGGAAAAAACACATCAGACCACACAGTGTGACAATGGTGTGTAACAAGCTCTTATCTTTATTTTATTCGTTTTAAATTACTTTGAGATAGTTAGAATTTCATATAGGGAACGTGTGCATATATTGAAGACGGGTGGCTTCACTGGCTGAGAAAACATGAAGCAAACAGTCCCACACATACAGCATTGACAATCTAATCCTGCTGGATTGTTCATTATTATTATGCAAGATAAAGACAAAAATATGTACAAAACAAACCCCACATACATTTTTTTTAATCTATCGAAAACACAAGACCAAGTATAGAAGTAGAAGACTTTTATAGTTTTACAGAATCCTTAATTTCATTGGAACCTCAGGACAGGCCAGCACACAGTGCATACAACCAAATCAATCATGAAAACAAATGCAAACAAGCCTTACAGGATGTGTGACATGGGGTTGGGGGGGGGGGGGGGTAACTGATGAGCTGAGTGGGCGTAAACAAATGTATCCACCACCCTGAGGGAGGGTCACTATGAAAAAAGACGCAGACAAGGTTAACGAGAAATATTCAATATACATGCGTGTGCACCAGCGTATGAAGAGCAGAAGATGGGCCATGTGGAGAGAGGACTCTGGAGGGCAACCTGATGGGAGTTCGGTAGAAGTAGGAAGTAGTCCATTTAGAAAAACAGGAATCATGGGTCCATGAGCTGAACTTCCAAAATGGTCATTGGAGTCAATGAGATCCAAACGTCGGAGACATTATCCTTCTGCCCGCCTTCTTTCCTGCCTTCATCTGGAGATGCGGCTGCGGCTGTAACACACACACACACAGTCAACACGGGGCCCATCCTAAAACCTGTAGGTGCGGCTTAACTGCTACTCTTCAGAACATCAGGGTGAGATAAAAGGTTTGATTGAGGAACAATGAACAAAACATACCATTCCAAAAAATGGAATGGTAAACACTTTTGACTCGTCGGGGGGGCATTTTCCAACCCACCCAGCAGGTTTTTATGCACACTACAGACATTTACAAGGTAGCTTGCTTCAATACTTGCATATTTGATATCTGTGTATGTAAGCAACCCCACGCCCAGTTGCTCAACTGTGTATCAACTATCAAAATTGTATAGGATTATAAAGTGAAAATCCCCTTTTAAAGTTTGCATCTACATAACAGAATGCGTTTTGGAGCACATTTCAAGCGTGTAGCTGTTTGCATAGTGTGCCTTTAAATTATAAAATAAAATAAAAACCTCTTGTGTGGCTAGTGCATGTATGCTGCATGGACGAGCTCTGGTGACAATAGCTTGCCGCTTTCTCAGAAAATACTTTTAGGTTTAGCTGGGTCATCATTTATGGAGACTTTTAAAATATCGCAAGAAAGTGTAAACCAATTATTTCAGATATCCTTGTCTCAGGATAGCATAACCCTCAGTCAACATGCATCATTTCCATTCCAAAACGATAAGGATTAATAATTAGGCTAACCTCATTATAATTTAGGGTCCTATGCCTTGGCCTCCTCGGGCTTAGGGGCCTCTGGCTTGGCCTCCTCTGGCTTAGGGGCCTCTGCCTTGGCCTCCTCTGGCTTAGGGGCCTCTGCCTTGGCCTCCTCGGGCTTAGGGGCCTCTGCCTTGGCCTCCTCGGGCTTAGGGGCCTCTGCCTTGGCCTCCTCGGGCTTAGGGGCCTCTGCCTTGGCCTCCTCGGGCTTAGGGGCCTCTGCCTTGGCCTCCTCGGGCTTAGGGGCCTCTGCCTTGGCCTCCTCGGGCTTGGCCTCCTCACCACACAAAGTCCTTTAAGAACAGAGTTAAAAGACAATAGCATGATGTTTGTGGATGGATAGATTATACAATTAGTATTAAAACATGGATAAAACAGTATAAAAGTATAAAACATGCAGACAATGCCTTGTATAGTTGTTACTGTACCTGACCATTTCTGACCCCGTTTTAACGAAGTCGCACAAATTGCTTCGGTCAATTTTCTGCTTATTTTGAGATGCAATGTCCGCTTCCCAGCTGGTCTTCTGTTTTGCAAATTCCTCTGTGGGTTAAGGGCTACGTTACAACACTTGGAATGGAACAGTGAAACCTTTTTGTGGTTAAACAATTCAGCCCAGTGTCATCTGTTTTGTTGATTTGCTTGTTGAATTAATTTAATTGAACTTTACTTACCATTGCCGCTAGCGACATTTGACTCAACTGATACCAACTCGTCTGTAATCTGTTTCTATGGATTGAAAAGAGAAGCAGTTGTTTATGTTGGGATACATATAACTGATGTGCATATACACCAAATACCATTTCATATTTCAGTGTCGTTCGCCATCGACTTCCTGTGCCAAAATTGGGCACCTCCACCAGAATGAATGTAATACAGTCACGACTTACTGGGCATGTTTGATTGAGATAGCACACAGTAGCCTAGGTCTAGACATATGCTGTAGGCTACATCAATCTTGTGCACTGGTTGAGCACGTTTCTTGGAATGCATCAGTTGCATGGTCCGAAAACGCAAATTCATTTGTTTGTATTGCACTCTTTTAGTTTTTAGTCAAGTATGAGTTATCTTGGCCCTTTACAGTTCAAGTTCAGCACTACATTACTTAATTGACTGACACTGCAATGAGACGGCTGATAGGCTGGTTTGCCTTCTCCGTCAGACTCACAACGTGGCCATTGTTCGGACGGCTCCCCAAATACTTTCCCTCAAACAAGACACTGTATTCAAAATGCTTGCTTTCCAAGTCTGCCCATTGGATTAAACAAAATGCCAACACTTAAAAAAATATATAGATAAAATAAAAACTACTAGTACAATAAAAATAAAAACGTGACACTTGGCCAGGCAAGTTCCCCCAAACAGTCTACGATATCATTTGATCCCACAGACACACACACACACATGGGTGGGTTCACTTACCAGCGCACCCTCACACGCGTCAAAATCGGGTTTCTTTTCGGTCTCCGCGACCTGCGCCCTCTCTACTTCGGTCTCCAGTGCCCGGAGGGTCGCTTGGAGCGTCTCAATACGCGGCAGTATTTTTGTAATCTCGGTTTCGTACTCCCTGAGCACGTCTCCAGTGACACGGAGTTTAATGGCCTGAAAGCGGCCGCGTTTGGTCTCCCGTTCTTCTTCCCTTTTCCGCCGAGACACAAACCAAAACAATCCCACACTCACGAGCACCGTGAACACCACCAAGACGTTCATCTTCATCCTGCCCGGGGAACTCTTTATCGCTATATAGCGACGTGCGTACTAAATAAACCCAAGCGATTTGTATTATTATTAAGAGACCAGCTTTCTGAATGCAATCTACAAAACTACGGCATTAAAGGTTAACACGGTCCCATTAATTAAAATAAAAGTCCCCCTTTTGCCTCTAATTGATTTTGAATATGTAAATTAACCAAACTCGCTAGATTAGATTCGACTCGGAATTATCTGCGTGGCTTCTGTCGCTTGAAATATCTCTAGGTCCCTTTCAATCCCTGGGCTAAGAACCATCTACCTGTCCGCCTTTACAGAAACCCCAGTACAAACCAAGTCTGCCTACAGGTGTCAATCATTGTCTCTGCATCGCACGCCTTGGCCCGCCCCCACTGGGCCAGCCACCAAGTTCTACTAATTTGGAAAGTTAGGTTTTAAGTTTTAAACATGTGCTTTAACCATCATCTCTCGTAAAAAAAGAACAAGAATGTGACAACATTAAAAAAAAAAGTAATTTTAATATAGTATAAAGTATAGAAGAGAGAGAGAGAGAGAGAGAGAGAGAGGGGGGGAGGGGAGGGGGTGGGTGTGTGTGGACATACCAGGAGTACATCCTGGTTTGTCAGTAGTTATGGTCACGCCCAAGTACCTTGTTCAACAGGTGGAGCCAGTTACAGGTGGAATAACCACATTCGAATGTGGTTGTTCCTTATTAGACAAAGAAGAGAGGGGACACACTTGTCAGTGGCATGCACTCTGAGGAGCCACATCATCATCAACAACAACAACCACCACCTGCTGCTGCTGCTTGCCTTTTCTTGTCTTGCCTACCAAGATGAAGATTGTGCCCGTGTTGGGGTTCCTCAGTGTCAGCGTGATGGTGGTGATGATATACCAGGCCGTGCGGCAGGAGCTGGAACTGCAGAGTCTCAAAACCCGCATGCAGGAGAGCTCGGCCGACCTCAAGCAGAAGGAACACTCCATCATCGAGGAGAAAAACAAAATCCAAGAGCTGAACAAACAGCTGGAGCCGCTCAACACCAAGAAAGATGAGCTGACCCAGAGGAAGGTGGACATCAGTAAAAATGTAGACAAAATGGCTGCTAACCTAGTGATCTGTAACACAGACAAGGTAAGAGAGACCGCACCGAGTCGTAAAAGATTTGAGAACTCCCCACTATGTGAATTTGTGGAGCACACCTGTTGTACTTTGACACCTAATCACGCATGCCATGCTGGGGCTGGCTGGAGCTGCACTGCGTCAATAGAACCTCCAGTAGCTGGGATAGTGTCCTATTGTGAGTTGGGTATGTTTGCCTTAACAATTTGAAAACTGGTTCTGTTTTACATCATTCAGGAAGTGGCTGAAAGAAAGAAGACCGAAACCACAGAGGGTCTTTCTAAACTCAACGGTAAGGTATTGATTGGTAGTACGAGTCAATCACAGTTGGCATACCTTTTTATTTAAATTTGCCTACTATTACAGAAACTTTGAGTCAATCAACACCATGTTCATTTTATAGTAAATGCTTCAGACTTGCTCTCGTGACTTGTGGTGTTTGCCATTATTTGTCAGTGGGCGTTTGCCATTATTTGTCATTTGATGGACTAAACTGGTTAAATCAAAATACAATTGATAGATTATTGTACATTTAAAAACGATTGGCATTTACAGTGCTAACACACACCCTCCATACGTATAATTGGTATGTGTTCAACCCTATCCTCAAGGGTCAAATGTTATGTTTTACATAATGTCAACTTCCCACTGGGAAATCCTTGTCCTTGTCCACAGCTGAACATGAAGAAGCCAAGAATAAGGCAGAGGAGGAGATCAAAGGGTTAAAACAGCAGATTCTGGATAGAGACAAGGCAATTTGCACATTTCTGGATGAGACCAAAGAAGAAGGAAAGTAAGTTATCCAAAACATGTGCACACACTTTTACGTGCATACGTATATTTTGTTGGCTGTCTAAAGATACACGCGAGTGCGCATGCGTAATCCCCCCCCCCCCCCTGTATACGAATGCGCATGCGTATAATGGTCGCTACATTTCTGATAATCTCCTGTCGCGGAAATCTCTGATAATCTCGTTAATAACCTCGTTATCAATTGGGCTTTATCATGTGATGAACAAATATAATCATATAATGGCGGCTTTGCTCAAACTTTAAGCTTTTGAAGAACACTTCGTTAAGAAAAATATCAAATGGCTGCTAATGTATACCCGTACACTAAATATACGGATTAATTTATTATTGATGACGTCATTGGGGTATACCCGCCGTACCTTTTACAAATACATGTACTTTATTTGGAACTAGCACTAAAGAGAACCGTATATTTTAAATACAGAAATAATGGGCACGTATGTGTTTTTATTACAGTGTGCATCACATTTAGAAGGGTGATCTGGTTAGAAAACCAAGCAAATAAAACAGTGCTGATTGGTTGTTGTTGTTTTGTGCTCATTACAGGAAGCTGTGCACCGCGCTTCAAGCCACACGATGAAATGTTCTCCATGCCCAACATGACCGATCATTCTAAACTATATGTTTTTTCTCAAAGTCATGAATCAAAATGTTTATAATGAAGACATTCCTGTGTGTGCGCGCCATGGAAGTCCTTTTATACAACTTATTTTTGGTTGGCTTTTAGTTTGGCTTAACCAGTTACTCAGGGTTCGGTTTCTGAAAACCTGCTGGTTAATAGTTTATTGTTAAATACCTGCTAACCTATTTGTAAGAATTACAAATGGACTACTGTGTGTGCACAATGTAGTTGACGGCACACTTGACGCAGCAGTCCATTTTCCACAATGTAACTTTGATAATAAAATCTCACATTAAAACACAATATGGTCGACATTCTGTTTGTACACACTCTGGGTCTTTGCTTTATTAGCGTCATGAATTTGTTTCTACCTGATTCAACCTTGCGCGACACGACCCCAGTCCACCGAGTACTGTTCGAGGCTATTCCACTACTGATGGGCCCCCCGGAACGACTAGTGTGGTCAGGGACACGTGGTGTCTACAATGTCGTCATATACGCGTTGGTTTCGCTGCATTGCTGTAAAATGAGCTGAAATGAAAGGAGTGCACTTACGTTAGGCAATGTGTATTTGCATTTAATAACCATTTAGAGCGAGGCCGTATCCTTAGGAGGCAGGGGTTCCCTATGCAGTTAGTGGTTATACCGCCACCCAGCGGCCATTCGCACTAAGTGCTTATTATTAAATGTTTAGGTTTTAGGCTAAACCGAAGTATGCATACATCTTAATATAATTGATATTCAATGATGGCGATTTCTCGGTAGAAAAATCGCAGGGTAAAGCTAACCTTTTTGAAGGCTCCCTACCTCCGAGAACAGCCTAAATAGGCAGCGTTGTCGAGACACAGCCTATGCTTTGGATAACAAATGAGTTACCACGGGTCCACCAGGGCCATTATTGTATTTTACAGAATAAATGCTTAAACTGATTTGACTGTCTGGATTGCTTATGAAAGCTTTCATGATGTCACACTTACACCGTCATTTAGTGCCGTGTTCGTGTTCCGGTGCATTTTGATGTTGGATAGACCACGATCCACGACTTGCTTTCTGCTCCCACCAAGTGGTTGGTGTGTCAATCAGCAGCATTCGGATACTCCAGCCCCCGAGGCTGTTGTAAGAATACCCTCCACCACTCCAATGGTGACGAGGCATATGTAACATCAGATGAGAGTTGGCCGTCTGTGGAGGTAGAGAGGGTACAACACGGCAGGAGGTTCAATGTGTGAGGGGGTACAGGACCTTTAATAGTTAATAACACTGTCTTGTCTTCATATGTAACGTCAGATAAGGGGGTACAACACGGCAGGAGGTTCAATGTTTGAGGGGGAACAGGACCTCAAACGTTTGGGAACCACTGTTCTAGAGGTACTGGCTGAGTGACTCACTGCCTTGGACCAGACCTGATGGCTCCAACTTGATGTGACCTCCATGACCTACCACCAAACCCCCTGGCCCACTAATTCTAAGGTTCTCTTACAACTGATATGATAGCCATGTACATTTTAACTATCTATACTTACCGTATGTAGTATATTAATCTCCAACTGTTGATATAATAATTAAAAAAAAGATTCAAATTTGTCAGTGTACAGCACAGCGAAAGGAATTTCTCTGCATTTAACCCATCCTAGTATTAGGGGTAGCGGTCGGCTATTTATACAGTGCCCAGGGAGCCGGTTAGGGTGTCTTGCTCAAGGACACCGACAGTTTTTTTTGTTTTGGATTGAACCAGCAACCTTCCGGTTGTGAGGCGATCACATGGCGCTATATATATATATATATATATATATATATATATATATATATATATATATATATATATACACACACACACACACACACACACACACACACACACACACACCCTGTTTTATGCAACTCACCCTCTTTTGTTTGACACCCTCACGGCATGCACGTCCCTACGTTGGTTGGGATAGGTAAGGTCCAGGGGTGCGTTTCCCGAAGCCTTCTTAACGCTACGTCGTTCGTAAGTTCCACCTTAAGCTGTACCTTAACGTCTCGCCGTGTTTCCCGAAACGTTCTTAGCTAAGTATACCTTCCGTAAGTGACCGTTTCGTAAGGCAGGTCTGGACCTCTCTTAACTCCACCTTAGCGATGTTGTCAGCTCACTCCGCTAGTGGCCACCACTGTTCCGACCCGCAAGCCTCTGAAATCAACTGTTGGCCTAGTTTAATTTCAATCTGTGAATCAATATGTAGTTCATAACGGTAATAATATACAACAAAAATACCACATTAATGGGAATGTTTTCATGCCGAAATTGTACATTACGGTGGATACATTTAGCACTTTATTGAACATGAAATCGTCTCTTAAACTCCTAAAACTCGAAAACAGTCTTCACGATTCAGCGCCACCTCATCCAGCATGACCTCCATCTCCACATTGGTGACGCTGGCGGACCGCTTTTTGCGATGTTTTTGCCCTGACATCAGTGGCGTAGCGGAGGCCCCCGCAGACCCCGCGGTGCGGGGGAGCCCCGGAGTTTAGGAGGCCCCCACCCCCTAACTGTTAAGTTGCTAGGCACCACGGTTTGACTGGCCATCTGGCATACCTGCCGGCCCGGACCACCACCCTACCATCGGACTTCACGATCGCGTCAACCCCCCCCCCCCCGTTGGACTTCATGACCTGCGGGGGAGCCCCGAAATATTGCGCAACACCACTGCCTGACATATCTCATGTTACATATCTAATGTTCATTTCTTGTTGGTGCGCTTTTATTGAAATTGTCAGCCAATCCGAGAGAATTGTGAACTACACCAGTTATGTGATGGGGCTGCTGGTTAATCAACCCTAATTGCAAAGTTATTTAAGGCACCATGACAATGATATAAAAAATATTTAAATCAACCTTTTCTTGCCAAATAAGGTGTACTGGTAGGTGGCGTAATTTGCTGAGGTGGTGTAGCGGGAAGAGGCTTGATTTCACAATCTGAGGTGGTGTAGCGGGAAGAGGCTTGATATCACAATCTGAGGTGGCGGGCTCGTGCCACCTGTAGGCAATCATTAGATTTACGGTTTGATAATTGATGTCTATGAATCTGAATCTATGAATATGTTCTCAGTCATGATAAATGCAATATTCTTTAGTATTCCTGCAGTGTTTTATTGATAAAACTCTCATAACGCGGTGAAACAGTCGCTACCTGGAGTGAAAAGTCGATTCTCGAGTCATCGATTTCAGCACAACGTCGGACGTAAGAAGGTATACCTTAAGCAGCCGCCTAAGGGATAGTTCAGGGAACACACGTAGAACAGTAAACAACTTTAGTAAGGTATACCTTTCAAGTCTTCGTAACACGCTAAGAGACAACGTTATCGGGAAACCCACCCCAGGTCTTCGGGACAGGTTAGACAGAGGCCTCTTTACATTTTCACCAGGTAACTCATTGTTAAATACCCTAGGTTAGAGGGGGTATGCCACCCATGTACGTTTTGATAGAGTAGTGTGTTTGGTCAAATGCTTGTTGCCACCGCTGCTATATGGAATTTGGGAGAGGGAACTTAGTTTTCCCCTAGCTTTGTGAAGTTCTTTTTAATTTGGCATACTTCCACCAGGTCCCTAGGCGGTGTCTGTGTCCTTTGTTGTTATCACCAATACACTTATTGCACTTTGACCCCCGTGTTGACTCCGTTCTTGCTCCGGTGCACACGGGATCCCCCTTTACCCGAAAGGCGCACACGCTTGGACACTTCGGGCTGTAACAGACTGATAATGTTGGATGACGACCTACCCCATGACGACAAAAGTACCTGGACACCATGACGCTAGACTCTGCACTATGGTGCTGGACTGTCCTCTGAACCCTGTCTTCGATAGACTAAATTTGTATTACTATGACTAACAGTGTGACACCACCAAAACACATGTATTTAGATCACCTTATTAACGTAGTGTTAATTAACTACTCTTAAAAGAACAACGAAAGAGCATGAACGAAGACGCATATATCTTTCAGGACCTTCGCATTGCTCAGCTGCCCTGCTTACAATATTACCATTACTTTCGGCGCAACAAAATTCAGGCGGCGCTCACGGTTTTGCACTCGGCAGCTGAAGGTAAAGCAGGACAGGAAGTCGAAAAGCCGGTGACAGATGACAGCCCTCAATGTCACTACAAACGGAGTGTTAACTTACTACTCAAAAACTAAAAAACTATGAAAGAGCATGACCGAAGACGCATCTATCTTTCAGGACCTTCGCACTGCTCAGCTGCCCTGCTTACTATATTACCACTACTTCCGGCGCAACACAATTCAGACTGCGGATGCGGTTTTGCACTCGGCGTCTGACAGTAAAGCAGAACAGGAAGTCGAAAAGCCGGCGACAGATGCCAGCCCCCAATGTCACTACAAACGGTCAATAATCTTATGATTACGATAGGCTTTCCGTAATTGCGTCTAATTTCCTTATCTTCTGATCAATTGGTTCAGTGGTTCAGATAGGCCTACATGTTTGTAGTGTATAAATAAGTAATAGTATAGGCTACAACATATATGTTGGTTGTGACAGTATAGGCGACCACATGCTGCATGGTGATCACGATTCATATAAGCTAGCCAAGTTGTATTAAAACAACATTTGCAGTTGGTCATATTTGGTTTAGTCGTCATGTTAAGGTACTGTGTGGGCAGTGTCCTCGCTCACATTTCCAAACGCTTTGGGATCCATCCGAGGCTCAAGAAGAACACCATACGGCCCATGGTGGTAAGTAAACACATTTAAATGACTAAATCCAATGTACTGCGGGTTTCGGTCAATTGTGTAATTCTTATGAAGAAAAGGTGTGGTTTTTCAAGATAAAAAATAGGGTTAATGTGGTGGCGTTTGTATATCGTGTGTGAGTTAGGGAGCGTTACCGTGTTGTTGTTGTGGTTGTTGGGCTAGCTTGACAGTAGCAGGTGGCAGATGTTCTTCCCCTTTGTTAAACCTAATGACAAATATACTAAACCTACTAAAACACGCCGCCTCCGACTCCCATTCGTCGGCTCTACACTGGTGACCCCGACCCCGTATTCGAGATAGTTTCCGAAGTGAACATGGCTGATCGCGATGTCTATATTAAACTGCCGGAGTTTTGGGAACATGCCGCTACGGCGTGGTTCGCAAGTTCAGTAAAGTTGGCTTTAGATATTCACAGATTCGAAAATGGCGGGTCAATAACTCTTAATCGAAACGTTTAAAAAAAAAAAAAAAAATACACACGACGCCTCTCTGCAACCGTAGAAAGGTAGATTAACAAGCTACAACCTCGTTGTTATCAAAACGAGCCAGTCTTCCGGGGTGGACAAATAACATTGATCTCCATGTGCAGCCGGCTGCGAGGCGAGTGCACTGCGCAGGGACCGTCTATAAAGTGCAACGCCCGAAAATAGATACTATACAAATATTCATTATTATACAATGTAGTGTCACCAAAATCACCTCACACATCAATTGTCTCCTTTTGATCATACTACAATGCCTAGTTTACAAAGAAATGTTTTTGCTTAATTTTGTTGAATATATTTTTGGAAAAATATTCAATAACTTGAAACATTTTCAATAACTTCATTCGTATGCAATGCAAATTGGTTTTTCTTCGGTTGTTTTTTTTTGCATCGCTATGTGTCCTTATGGGACTACAAAATATTTTTCCGGATTTTTTTTTGTTAAGCGTCCACTTTCATCTCTGTGTAATGTCCGTGGTGTCTTGGTGTAATGCAACACAGACGTTGCCGTCATGCGCCCAGCCGAGAGACCACAGTCTTCCAAACCCCTCATGGAGCAAAGAGATGATGGAGAACTACGACCACTTCAACAGCCAGTGTGAGGTGGAGGGCGCCAAGGAAGGGTCTGGACTGTGGACGAGACTGCCAAGCTACAGCCGTTCATTCAAGTTTGTTCCAGGTGCCTATTAACATGATTGTAACAACACACAAGAGAGACCAAGAGAGAGTGTGAGATTGAGAGATTGAACCTTTCTTACATGTGCATTTGTAACTCACTAGGTGGAGGGTTGCTCAGTAAGATCATCCAGTCGGAGGCTCGGCTTTTCACACGGAACATCAAAGACCAAGGGGCAGGATTTGAATATGTTTTGTTCATAAATAAAACGAAGGATCAATGTGTCGGTATATTCCAGGCTGGACCTCAGTTAGAAGGCCCACCAGGGTGAGTTCATGCAGGGTTTTTTTTCCTATAGTGTTTATATATTGCATATTTGAATATGAAATTAGAGGCTAATAAGTAATAAGATGCTCATTTTATAAATACTTGACTTGACAACTTGACAAAATATCATGTTATAACATAATACATTTACAGTATTTCACAACTGCTAAGATGCATTTCTTGAAACCTTTCCCCCCTTTTTTGCAAAACTGTAAGCACAAAACCCAATTTTCACATTCACAAATCCTCTGACCCATCTTCCAAAACCAAACCATGCCATCAAAACAGCTTAATCTGTGCTCAAAACCAAACAATGTTGTCCGAGCATACCTTATGCTTGTTCAAATACCGTAATAAACACTCCTGGGCATCCATTGCACCCTACATCCAACATGGAAAACACAATGTTCCAGGGCATGTAGCTCCAGATAATTACTTTGTTATGGTTTACAATACAGTATGTGCATTTTGCATTTCCAAAAATAAAAACATTTTATAACCGGATTCAGCCCTTGCAGTGAACTACAGTTCCCTTAGTAGAGGGCAGTATACCTCCGCCACACCCTTTAACCAAGTTGAGGCTCCACAATAAGGGTCCGTGTCAGACAGATGAAATTGTAAGAAGAACTGTTCAGTCTAAAGCAACAGCTGTTCACCATTTCCTCCGGTCCAATCGGATTAATCAATCAATCAATCACAATCGAAGGCAAACATTCCTGAATTGATGGTTGATGTGGAACCACTCTGGTATCTGGACGCAGCAGTGGAACCTGACACTGTCCAAAATGTTGCCTTAAAGGGGACACTCTGCCTGCTCACGACCCTGCCGCACACACCCGAACTAGACCTCTCGGAAGGCCACCCACAGATGTAAGAAGACGCTGGGTGTTATTATGGCCCCAAGGTGGCCATGATGGTGGAGACCCCCATCATTACTTATGGCAGCATATAATGGGACATTGCCCCCACGCTGGCCAGGGGGCAACAATGGATTGTTGGCCAATTACTTGTATGTTCCGGCCTCTCCTTCTCCCCTTGGCCAGCTTCCTACCCACACATGTATCTGTGGGGGTCTTTCCATGGAATCTGATTTTAACACTTTCTATATAAAGTATGTACATAAATAGATTTACTTTGTGCAACAGAAAGACATACCCGTACTGTAGAGAAGGGTATATGCACTCCTGATTTACATACAGTACAATGTCATGCAGCTTGACAGTAGTATGTAGTATACAGTCAAATGTAACTAAACTGAATGTACACCTACCTGCACACACTGTATGGTTTCTCTTTGACCCTTCTGAGTTGCAATGACAAACAAAAACCCAATTACCTGTTCTCTATTCTAAATAGATCCGGATTATAGTGAGTACTGCATGGTGAATCTGTCACTGATTTAGGTTTGGACCCAAATGCAGCACACGGACACCAAGGACAGTTTGTGATATTTATTACAATATCACACTCACAGACAGGGACAGGCAGAAGCGTAGTCAGGGACAGGCGGTAGATCGGGAACCAGGCAGGGACAGGCAGAAGCGTAGTGGGGGACAGGCGGTAGATCGGGAACCAGGCAGGGACATGCAGAAGCGTAGTGGGGGACAGGCGGCAGATCGGGAACCAGGCAGGGACAGGCAGAAGCGTAGTGGGGGACAGGCGGCAGATCGGGAACCAGGCAGGGACAGGCAGAAGCGTAGTGGGGGACAGGCGGCAGATCGGGAACCAGGCAGGGACAGGCAGAAGCGTAGTGGGGGACAGGCGGCAGATCGGGAACCAGGCAGGGACAGGCAGAAGCGTAGTGGGGGACAGGCGGCAGATCGGGAACCAGGCATGGACAGGCAGAAGCGTAGTCGGGGACAGGCGGCAGATCGGGAATCAGGCAGGGACAGGTGGTAGATCGGGAACCAGGCGAGGCGGGCAGGGTCGGCAATGGTGAATCAGTCCGGGTAAACGCTGGAGAGTCTGTGTCATCAGGAACAATCTGGGAAAGTATGGGCGCTTGGGGTTTAAATAGGCAGGTTGATTATAATGTGGTGCGGGTGTGGGGGAGAAGTGATGAGGGTTGATGCTGCCGTCTAGTGGAGGCAGGGTGAATAACCATTGTGACTGAATATGCAGATGTTGGGTTGTACTCTTTGTCCTGCTTCCCTCATCATTGTCCTTCCATGGACAAGAACATGGTCTTTTAGAGTAGCTTGGATTTCATCAGAAATCACTGTTCTGTGCCTTGTACCCCACCCACACTCACACCGCCCCTCTGCCTCTCAGATCTTCAATTCAAAGTGTAATAGAAGTGTTTTTGCAGGAAAGTCCACGGGGGGGCGACAGCAACCATGATTGACACAGTTACCGGGACACACTCCTCCTACATCTGCGGACCATGCATGACTGCGAACCTGAACATCAACTACCGCAGGTAATCTATTTTCTATCCTAAGAATATCTAGTTTAATTGACTTATAAATTATCCTATTATTACTATGACTCTACATCTAGGCAGATCCATAACTGCTGCCTTATATATTTGTGGAGTTTTTAATTGTTTGAATGTGTGCTTTGAATTTGCCTCCCAAAGCCCCATTTCACTGGGCAGCACTGTGATGGTGGAGTCTACCCTGGATCAGAGGGAAGGCAGAAAAACCTTTCTTTCCTGTAGAGTAACGTCATGGGATGGCTCCAAAATACATGTAGAATCAAAAGGTATAGCACTCATATAAACACATGTGTTGCATCTAGTTCCGCTTACATTCTAGCAACACATATGTTTTTGTATGAGTCTGTCTTCTCACTTGCGCTGTGCTTTCCCACTTGTGCCACAGCACTGTTTCTCTCCATCTCGGCGAGGCAGATATTTGGAATGTAACCCCATGGAAACTATCTCCAAAAGGGACCCAAGAGTTCAGAGGTCGGAGGAACTGTTATTCCTCGTTCCGGGTGCCCGGAACGAGACGCTGAAACCCAGAGGAGCCTGGATGGCATTCCACACTGAATCCCTCCCGGAGGCCGTCACGATATGTTTGATCACATAGCATACATAATATGTCTGATAAAACAGTTTTAACCAGACTTCCATATATAATCACACGTCATTTAATCATATTTCTCTCTAGGCTACTGTTTTCACCCACCTGGTTTCTGTATGCTTGGTGCTATGTGTAAGCAGCTGGTGGTTGTTGTTTTTTTTGGGATGTTTTGGCTGCTACTGGTGAAGCCTGATCGCTGCCAACACTCGCATATCCTTTATTTTTATTTATTTATATAACATTTTGATTATAAGATACATTGGTAAATCTGGTGTCGAAGTGAGCATTTCGGTACAGATATTGATATTTATATTTTTTAACTATGAAGGCGGTGTATGGCCATTCCAATCCAAGTGTTATGGTGGTCGAGTTTGAAGAACTCAACGGCTCAAGACGTTGGTCCCAGAGCGTGGTGGAACGCACTTTAAACCTCTCATTGACGTTTTCATTAGTTTGCACTAACAACAAAAAGAAAAGAAAAGAAAGAAAGAAAGAAAAGACATGGGCTGCTGTATGGGCGGGCGGGAAACCAATTGTCGGGTTTGACCTCATTTACGAATCTATTGTTCCAGTGTCATCATTACTGAAAATACTAAGCGTGCTATTATTTGCGTCAGCTCATCAGATTTCGCCTCTGTTGTTGCCGCTCTTCGTGTGTGTGTGTGTGTGTGTGTGTGTGTGTGTGTGTGTGTGTGTGTGTGTGTGTGTGTGTGTGTGTGTGTGTGTGTGTGTGTGTGTGTGTGTGTGTGTGTGTGTGTGTGTGTGTGTGTGTGTGTGTGTGTGTGTGTGTGTGTGTGTGTGTGTGTGTGTGTGTGTGTGTGTGTGTGTGTGTGTGTGTGTGTGTGTGTGTGTGTGTGGTTTTATTTTCATTTCCTCCCATTGAAAAAAAACAATATTCAGGTTCGGTTGGAGTGTCGAGATTTTTCAAATTCATTCACCAAACAGCACAATGGTTTCTGTTGAACATAATTGTGAACGTTTTTAAATATGCATAATAAACTAAAAACGTTTTTTTCTTGATCTTTGTTTCATGCCGTCATTCTTTAGAACACACACCCACACACACACACACATTACAGTCGTTTAGCAGACGCTTTTTTTCCAAAGCGTCTTACAGTCGTGTGTTTCAACCAAGGAAGGTAAGAGAACGTGCAGAAAAGTGCATTTCAATTCACACACACACACACACACTGTGCGTAATGGGGATGGAGGGTTTGTCATAACATGACTACACTCATATAAGGTTTATATTACGGTAAGTCACACAATGAGAGCTCATATTAAGAAGTAGGCCTATACGTCGCGCTGTCACACAAGCCGCAATGTTTTCCGCAAGC
>CM051008.1:8689868-8707368 GCA_027704905.1 Muraenolepis orangiensis
CAGTCAGGTGCAGAGAGTCGAGCGGGAGGACACAGGAAAACGGGTGTGAGATGATCTACTAAAGTGGAAGCGATGCACAACAGAGACAACCAACACATGGCTGGGAGAGAAAGGAACAATAGGCCGATCGGAAAGACCGATTGATGGATTTAAAATAATGCAATTATGATCCACCGATGTTAATACTCTCGTCTTGTCGAGAAGAAACTTTTTCAAGTTTGATTTTAGGACAAGAAAGGACTGTTGCAAAGGCATGGAACACTTTTTCAAAACATGATTTTCTGCGGTAATACCGAGAGAGAAGGTGGTGGGTGATTGACGAAAGCAACAAAGGTACTGACATAAGAGAAAGCGTCAGTTAACCCATGACATGGGGCAGCCCCTCTCCCTCTCTCTCTCTCTCTCTCTCTCTCTCTTCATCACACACACACACACACACACACACACACACACACACACACACACACACACACACACACACACACACACACACACACACACACACACACACACACACACACACACACACACACACACACACACACATGCACACACACTCAAAAGGAGGATGAGGCGTGTCTGACAAAGACTCAAAGTTCTGAATATATTCGCAAAAAATACAGACAGATTGGAAGAACACAGCATTTAAAGAACGAACGGTGTGGAAGAAGGACATTGTTATTGATTTTGTTTGTGAAAGTGAGACAGGACCCCCCCCACCACCCCCCACCCCCCGAGAGAGACGAGGAGTCAGAATGAACCGAGGTAGGGACGATGCTCTCCGTTGGCCTGCTTCTACGGTCTGTGTTGCGTTGTGCGTCTGTTGTGTTGTGGCTTTCTCAGTATTTGTCTTGTGTGTCGTGTGTGTCTCCGTCAGGAGTTTGATGAGGTGAATTCAATTCAAACCACTTTATCATGCGTCCCTCAAGGGGGCCAATTTGAGACACAGGCGTACACACCAAAGGAAGACAATGTATAATATCAACCTTCAAGACAATGAAAAGTCAAAGTAGCCGACCAGGTCTAGTGGCTCTTGTGTCATATTGCTACAACCGTCATGTTTTCACGCACCTGCGCTACATAGTATTGGAGGATGTCAAAGAATATTGTGAGAAAGTAACATCAAATTTGGGTTTTGTTTCGGTTAATATTTCCACCTAAATGTAATGGAAAATATCATTGTAAGTAACTACACTGCATATTTTCCTACAAAGCCACATAAAAAGCCACAGTCATACACATTACCATATATCTAACATGGGGGCGGTGTGTGAAAATGTGGAAGAAAGTAGACCTGGATTTACCATTTTATTTGTAGTTCACAAATAGAACATGCTTTAACTGTATCATCTTTGTCTAAATGTTTCCATGTTTTCAATGAGCTGATAAGATATTTCACGCGTCTGCCCATGTTTGTTTAATGCTGATATTTCACTCAGTGGGCTGTGGCATCCTGGCGTGTTTCAGTTCCATTACGCAAAATACTCAAATGAATCACTTACACTCCCTCCTCGTGGTTTGTTGATCGGAGTCTGAGGAACAAAGCCAAATTCACTTAATTCACTTTACTAGTTCTATATACATCTGAAAAATTTGGTGGGGTTCAGAATTTAAAACAAATGATGTTGACAAGTCAATCTCTTCGATTCATAATTAAATACATATAAAGCAAGTAAGATTATATTATATTAGATTCAAATGTATTGGCATTGCACAGCACAAGTACAGTAGTACAGTACAGCACAGTACAGTACAGTGAAAATTATTAACGCACCATAAGTAACTTTAATGAATTGATGAATGTTGTTGACTATGTATTAATCAAAAAACCAGCAAACCGTCTCTTGCGTACGGATTGTAAGCGTGTGCTACAAATCTGAATCTCAATCAAAAAGACACAATTGAAAGATTCTAAGAATTTTGTGTTGCGCAAATGAAATGTATTTCAAACGTGAGATGGAGCAGAGAACAACCTCTCTTATAGCCACTAGCGCTAGACACTAGTTTTCCTAAGTCTGGTGCACACACAGCATTGCACATAGCGGCACACCTGCCAGACACCGTCGATGGCGGCTGAGATGAACTCGTATCTTCCTGCAGGTGTGTCGAATAGATGAGAAGATGGCTTTCACTATTTTTCTTCTTTTTTTTTGTAGAATACAAATATAATCATTGATCGGTTTTTAAGATACTATTTATAAAACAGCGGCCTCAATGGAAACAGGTGGCACTGATAAGGGGTCCCCCTTTCCTCCTCTTCTGGGTAAAAAAACTAAAAGCTAGTTTATCATCTGTTCATCTTATTTGTCTCTAACCACAATTATCTACCAAAAGACCGATGACTAAATAACCACATTGGAGCTGTTACCCATCACTCTCTCACACCCACACATCTACTCTCAGTTTGTGGGCTACAAAGTGCGATGTGGTCTCACTGATTAGAATGAACAAAACCGATGGCTTGTTTTATCCATTTTTCTTTCAATGGGAAGGTAGTTTGTGCCCGTTGATGGTCAGCTTCATAACTCTGTTAAGCATATATACAAGTATACATGTATTGTGTAATAATTATGATAATAATGATAATAATATAATTATAATAAAGAAGGAATTCAATAGAATATAAATGTATAATATATTCATAGGACCTTTTTTGGCAGATACAGTACATTTAAAAAATATGTGTGGCAGTTAACAGAATAATTAAAGGTCATATTTTGAGAAAAACCCGTATACCATAACATATAATAAAAAAATCTCATAATTACTGAGGCCAATTTTCCAGTTCAATTTGGATAAACTAAATACAAATGAAAGATTGAAAAAATTGTGAAATACTTCCTGGTTATTATGATTTGCACAATATCAAAACTCAACAATCAGCAATTTGTCTGTGTGTTCATGTGTGTGTGCGTGTGTGTGCGTGTGTGTGTGTGTGTGTGTGTGTGTGTGTGTGTGTGTGTGTGTGTGTGTGTGTGTGTGTGTGTGTGTGTGTGTGTGTGTGCAATTGTGTTTGTATTGTTGTCTGCTAAACTTCTTGAGGTGCGCTTCCGTCAAAGGAAAGTTGAGGTTTTGTGTCGGTTTACAATGCAAAGTGTAGACTGCTGACAAAGTGATTTTAAACAAAGACACGAAAGAGTACTGCCTAGTGTCTTATCTCTAACCCCTGAACACGCACACACACACACACACACACACACACACACACACACACACACACACACACACACACACACACACACACACACACACACACACACACACATGCATGCATGCACAAACACATATACTGCCACACACATTGCCACACTTACACACACACACACACACACACACACACAGTAAAAAAAGCACAATCTAAATGAATTGTAAATGATTAAAATATACTATCATACTACTATACTATACTTTAGTCATTCAGACACTTATGTTAAACAACTTACAGTGAATTCCGATTAAGGAGCAGCTGTTTGGCACCTATACCTATGTGAATGTTTGTAACTACAAAACAATACTAACCATCACATAATGAAAATGTGTCAACGTAAAATATTTGTGGAACCTTATATTACGGTATTCGTTAACATAATTAATTAGTTATTTATTAGTGATTTGAGAGAGACTAAAGTGGTGCCAAACTATCTCACGTCCAGTTCCGATCACAGGTGAATACAATTCCACTAATCAGGTCCATGTCCTACGTTGAATAGACGGCCCCGATTGTCGTTTATGGTGCTCATAATCCCCACAATCAGCGCTCGCAGACAACTGTGGAATTTGTTGAGAGTGTGTCTTCAAGTGTGTAGTCTGGGTGCCAACAAAGTATCGCTCGTTGGCACGCACTGAAAGGTCGTGGGTCCGAGTGGGTTGACGAGTGTGGTTTGAGCAGAACGTAACAAAAAAGGGCACTCGCTGAGATGCCTGATCGTTGCTCTTTCTTGCTTTCTTGACAATGCTCGATCCAACACTTTTAAGCTAATAAATAGTGTGTGGAAACACCCATGCAGGGATACCCAGAATTGTGTCAGTATCAGTTGTATCATCAATTGTATCAGAATTGTACCAGAATTGCATTCTATGACATAGGCCTAGAAATGATCTGCTTTTCTTTCTTATTTTCATCATCCATTTTCACGGTAAACCATGAGGTGGCTCTATGTTGTGCGTTGCTACAGCCTCTGTATGATAACATGTGTTTTCCGATCTGTATCAACGCACACCAGCTATAGTACTGTGGCATCCAAAAAGAGGGCACACACTGACACACTAACACACACACAAACACACACAAAGTGTGACACAGTTATGCACATAAAGAAAGTCGAAGAAATGCTGCATTGAATGCTTAGAAAAGGCGCTAGTGTATTCACATTTGCATCAACTCTGTTCTGTTCTGTCCAGCCACATTCACTATTAAACAATGGTGAACCCCAACAGCCACTTACATGTTATATACCACAAAGGATCAAACCTAGCAGGCACATGGGAATATCTTATGGCAGAATCGCAGTGCATTGCGTTTCAATATGGTATCGGGAGGAACCTAGGCCGTATCGTGAGGAACCTAGACCTAGGCTGATTCCCGTACCTAATCTTCATCTTAGGACAGAGAGGACAGAATAGAGGGACGACTTGGGAATTATTTGCATTTATTTGTATACAAGTAGACAAATGTAAGCAGACAATTATCATTCTTCAAGTGGATGTTTGCTGACGTTTATCAATGTTTACTGTATTCTGTAGCTTGTTTAGTGTACAGTATAGCATTACAGTATTGCATTACAGTATTGTACAGCATACGGAAGCATAGTACAGTCGGGTATATTAGATTAGATTAGATTAGATTCAAATGTATTGTCATTGTACATCACAAGTACAGTACAGCGCAAATTATTTTCGTACTGTATACTACAGAGCGGTCTATTTGGGAAAATATTAGTTCCGAGTGACCCATATGTTGCGGCATATATATAAACCTACAGTGAACACAAACGTGGGATACATAATTGACTTCAAACTTTAGACTTATTTCCCTCAAAGAACGACTGACTCCCCTGTGTGTCATCGAGGCCACATGACGTGAAGACGGGGCCACGATAAGTACAAATGAATGAAGGGGGGGGGGTTTTGGCCATTACTGGCAGAGGGGGAGAAAATGCATATTACTGGCAATCTGTCCTTTCTGAGTGAGATTGCGAGACAACTGAAGACCAGACAGAGAACACTTCAAGGCGGCGCAGTCAGAGCGAAAGAGGCTAACCACTTGAAAGCCCTTGAGGTTGACACCTTCCATGGTTGTCAGCCCCGCACCATTTGCAAATATTCCACTTCTTCCACCTTTCTCACGCTCTCCCTGATTTGTTTTTGTGTTTGTTTGATGGGGTCGTACCTATTTGGCCAGGATGTGTGTGAGACACTTCCTGCTAAATGCCCGGTTGTTTTAGTGCTAAAGGGAACAGGGCAGCCATCTGCGTATATATATCTGCGGCCAGATTTGACAAATGTTGCATTCTTTTGCATACTATTTCTATACTATTTAATATACTATTGTGCTATTAATTTGTTTGTGATATGAACGCATGCTTTGTCGAAACCTTACTAGTGGGAAAATCCATTGCTATATTATTATTCATTATATTAATTTATTTGTGAACTATAATTTCTGGAATCACTCACAAGAACACTTTTCATTTCATTTCATTTTTGACAACATATCCACATAACTAGAGAATATATGACGGTTGGCGTGTCAAAAGTGACATCAATTTTCATTACTATTACTATATCTTGTGTTTATGTTTATATTTATAATTAAAAAGTTCCAAGCTTTAAGGATTTATTCGACCAATATCATGAATTTGATCATCACAGGTACGGAGTTATAATCTCCACAGTGTTGTTGAATTCTTGATTGTGATTGGTCAATTACGTTTTTAAGGTTTTTAACAAAATAGTTAGAAGCTAACTGCTAGGCCTGGCCTTCTGTCTCTGTCTAGCTGAGATAGAAGTGATCCCCTGCAAGATCTGTGGAGACAAGTCTTCAGGAGTGCACTACGGAGTCATCACGTGTGAGGGCTGCAAGGTACACACACACACACCCACACACACACACACCACGCACACGCGCACACACACAAACACACACACACACACACACACAAACACACACTTATATACACATCCTCAGACACGGGTGGCTTGAAAAATACTCCCCAACCACACTGAGGATTTCACACTGATAATTTCAGGGATTCTTCCGACGGAGCCAGCTGCCCACAGTGTCCTACTCGTGCTCCCGGCAGAACAACTGCCAGATCGACCGGACCAGTCGCAACCGCTGCCAACACTGCCGACTGCAGAAATGCCTCACGCAAGGCATGAGCCGGGACGGTGAGACACCGATGCGCCCGACGAGCACCCGGTACTACTCACACAGTCTCAAAGTAGTATGGCTCAATTCATCGTCTTTTGTCGTTTCCTCAGCGGTGAAGTTTGGACGGATGTCCAAGCGTCAGAGAGACTCTCTGTTTGCTGAAATTCAAAAACACAAGCAGCAGCAGCAGCAGCAGCAGCAGGAGCAGCAGCGTCATCAACAGCAGCAGCAGCAGCAGCAGCAGCAGCTGCAGCAGCTGCCGCCGGCGGGCCGCCTTGTTGGGGTAGTAAGACGGGGGGAGCCCCCGTCTTACTACCCCAACAAGACGGGCCGCTCGCCTCAGCTTCTGCAGCCCTCCTTCCCCGGGGAGTCAGACATGCTGTCCTTCCCGAGGGATGTGCACTCCTACCTGGTACGCTCTCCAAGCGAGTCCCCTGCTTCGGGCCTGATCTACCATGGCTGTCCCCAGGGCGCGTCCCCGGGGTCCCCCCGGTGCCTGGGGAGAAGGGACAGCGGTGGTCCTCACCCCAGAGGTTAGACATCCACTCACCTCTTAGGTTTTCAACTCTTTCTTGTCTCATCACATTCACAGGAATCTCTGGTGCTTTTGTATACCACTCTCTGTGCTATTCTACTGTCCAGGGGTTGATTCCAGACAGCCATCTCCTGAGCTGCTGGGGATTCAATCTTATGACCTGCTGGAGGAGGCCTTTGGTCCCTATTCTAACAGAGGTAAAGTACAACTGTCTGGCAATTCAATGTAGTGGTGGTGGTGGTGGTGGTGTGTGTGTGTGTGTGTGTGTGTGTGTGTGTGTGTGTGTGTGTGTGTGTGTGTGTGTGTGTGGTGTGTGTGTGTGTGTGTGTGTGTGTGTGTGTGTGTGTGTGTGTGTGTGTGTGTGTGTGTGTGTGTGTGTGTGTGTGTGTGTGTGTGTGTGTGTGTGTGTGTGTTTGTGTTTACCATTGAATACTGGCTGCAGACTTTCAAATTTATGTTACAACCGTGACCGTGTGTGTGTGTGTGTGTGTGTGTGTGTGCGCGCGTGTGCATGCATGCATTATATTCATGGTATGTTGTTTTGCAGAGGACCTGTGTAGCAGTATCTTGCGCTCCCACCGAGAGACCAGCCAATACAGGGCGGAGGAATTGCAGGCTCTTAAATGGAAGTTGTTCAGCCGGGAGGAGATCCAGGCCTATCAGAGCAAGGTAATGTGAATTGATTCTCCCCTCCTCTCCTCCCCATTTTCCCACCATATTTGTTGTCCCTCTGTTCACCTGTCTGCAACTGTGTCCTGTGCCCCGCCCCGTCCCCCCCCCCCGTCCCCCGTCCCAGACAATGGATGAGATGTGGCAGTATTGTGCCGTCCGGCTCACGGACGGAGTGCAGTATGTGGTGGAGTTTGCCAAGCGCATCCCCGGCTTCCGTCTCTTCAGCCAGAACGACCAGATCGCTCTGCTCAAAAGTGGTGAGTAGTGTGTATATGCGTCACATTTAACATTAAACGTTTTTTTTTTTCTCCCCCCTTTGGATCAATGGGATATTGGTCATCATTGGTTCAGGAGGTGGATCGCTCACATCATCGTGTTTCGGTTCAACGGACCTCTCTCTCCCCCCCCCCCCCTCCCAAACCGTCACACCCCTAACACCCTGTCCGTCTGTCGCACCTCCAGGTTCCATGGAGGTGGTGTTGGTGAGGATGAGCCGGTACTTCAACACAGAGAACAACACTGTGTTTTTTGACGGCAAGTTCGCCGGACCCCAAGTGTTCAAGTCCCTCGGTAGGGTGGTGGTGGTCACTTCTCGGGGGTATCTACAGTATGGGTTTTTGTTGTTGTAACAAGCGGTATGACAGACACTAAGTGGTCCCTCCCTCCCTCCCTCCCCCCCCCCCCCCTCTCCCCTCCCCCCCCTCACCTGCAGCGTGTGGCGATTTCATCTCAGCCGTGTTTGACTTTGCCCGCGGCATGTGTGCCCTGGGTCTGACCGAGCAGCAGATCGCTCTATTTTCGGCTCTCGTCCTGATTAACACCAGTAAGGGCCACACCGCCGTCTGTCTTGTCCCGTTGGGATTCAGTGGAAAATAGTCTCGAGTAATTGATAAAAAAACAAAACAACGTACCTGCTCCTCGAACACGTTGGAGACTCTTTACTGCATGTAAAGTAATAGGAATTAGGTATGAGGATCCTGACCGCTACCCCCCTTGTTCCCTGTCCTGTTGTACAGACCGACCCTCTCTGGAAGACAGGGGGCGAGCTCAGAGAATTCAGAGAGACCTGGAGTTGGCCCTCAGCCAAGAGGGCCTACTGCACAAGGTAGGCCTGAATGTGTGAGCAGCACAGAAGGGGTGGCCACATTTTGATCAATCTATCTCTTTGTTTTGGTATTTCATGTCTGTTGATCATACCTCTCTCTCTCTCCCCCTCCCCTCTCTCTGAACTCTCCCCATCGCTCTCACCCTCTCCCTCTCTCCCTCCCACCCCCCCCCCGCCCCCCTCTCTCTCTCTCTCTCTCTCTCTCTCTCTCTCTCTCTCTCTCTCTCTCTCTCTCTCTCTCTCTCTCTCTCTCTCTCTCTCTCTCTCTCTCTCTCACTCCGCCCCTAGCTGTACCAGAGAATGGTGCCGTTACACTCTCTGTGCCGGCTGCACATGGAGAAGCTGCAATCGTTCAGCCGCTGCTACCCCTTCACCGTGTGCTCGCTCTTCCCCCCCCTCTACAGGGAGCTGTTTGACTCAGAGGCCGAGACCACCTCAGGGGCCACTCTGTGATTCACCTGGTTTGGATTCACACAGGCAACATGCAACCGTCAGACGGCACATACCTACACACCCACCACACATGTTCCACGTGGGCATGCACCACACACACACACACACATACACACACACACACACACACTTGCACACACACACTTTGCACACACACACACACACACACACACACACACACACACATGCACGCAAACACACGCACGCACACAGACACACACACACACACACATGCACACACACACACACACACACACATGCGCACACACACACAAACACACACACACTCGCCCTATGAATAATTGAAAAATAAATGTTATTTTTGCTCGTCAATACAATATATTTTTCTAACAATGTGGTACTAGAGAATGTTGAATTCAGTGTTACGAGTTGCAGATCTTCTTCTGCTGTAGTAATTATATATTTGTACAACATGTGAAACAGGCGTGTGTGTGTGTTGTGTTTTCACTCAGGATATAGTGTGTGTTGTTTCTATCTGAATTAGATTGCGAGTGTTCTCTCCGTTTAAGGTCACTCTCTCAGGAATGTGTGTTCTATTTGACTTTGATAAGCACAATTTGTTTTATCCAAAATGTCATTATTTGTATTTGATTTAAATGGGTTCAGTATCTAAATAACATTTTGAAACCTGTATTAGATGTGTATGATTTATTCCCTATTCAATAAATAACATTTTAAATGTTGCAATATATCTGCATATTTCTCTGTGTGGGAACTATGTTTATATTATCTTGACTATGCTATGTTGGGGCTTCTCTATGTTTATTCAACTACACACAATTATTTAGATACCATTTGGTTTGTATTGTTTTTGGAAGGCTAAAATTGTAGTTAAATGCTTGAAGATATTGTAGAAGAAGAAAAGATGTAAGAACACATGTATTTGACGTCTTTCTTTAAAATAACCCGTTGAAAGACACTCAAATGAATAGCTGAACTGAGTCGGTATAAAGTAGCGCTGGCCCTTGGCTCATAATAAAAAATAATACGTTAACCCACAACAAAATATTTTTAGACTGAGTGTGCAAGGACAACCCCTTCTGTCTGTCTTACGACGAGACGATGACCAGGTGTTGTCAAGGACAGTGAGTTAAGAAAACAACCCTTGTTTAGTTTTCATAAATACCGCCTGTGAATCTGTGACACTCAACTAGATGTACTGTCTCAACATGAGCAGAAAGAATGTCGAAACTCGGATAAGGGGAAATGACTAGCGAAGGGCTTCTGTTTATAACATGTGGTAAAGCGATCTCCTCCATAACAACAGCAACAGACACAGCTGGAAAGCCACCAAATCCTCCTTTCTTCTTCCTCAAACTTTTCACTTTTCACACGATGGCATTCATTTTTTTTTGGGGGGGGGGGGGGTATATTTTCATGTCAATTCTTTCTCTCGGTCCACCAACTTTTTTTGTGGGTTTGTGTGTAGAGGTTTCGTGTAGCGGTCATCTTAAACCCTTAAACAAACGACTAACGACTAAAATGATAAAATTCCCGGAGAAGTGCCAAATCTTAGGTTTTGTTTGCTATCCTGCTGATCTCTGACCTGTCTTGGACAATTGTCCATTGTGTATCCAAACAGACTGTTCACCCACTCCATAGCTACACATAGCTGTCTCCCTCCATCTCTCCAGCTCCATGTGTTTTCCACAGCCCAACCACAACATTAAGCCTGTTTTGCTGTTGTTTTGAGGACAGGGTGCGGTCTGGAATGTTTTAACTACATATCGGAACTATTTAAATCAGTATTTGAGAAAAGAAATAGAGAATTAAGTCATAAAACCCATTCTCTTCGAGTCTTCGAGTGCGGGCAGGACAAAGTTATCCTCTGTCGAACACTCTGTACATGTGTGTGCGTGTGTGTGTGTGTGTGTGCGAGGCCAAGAGATGGGGGAGTTATGTAAAAGTCCCAGTCAGACCCGGAATTTCAAAATGAAATTTCAAAATATACACAATCAAAACACACATGTCTTATTCTCATTAAGTAGGCCTATCTAAGACACGTCTTGGCCTACGACATGTGTGATTTGAAATGGGGTTAAATTGTAAACAGTCAGATTCAATGTCGTCCAACCTGAAACAGCAAAGAGCAAACATATTTAGGAAATGATGTAGACCAAACGGTTTGGTCCTTAAATGAGCCGCGTAATGTCACCGTTGAAATGGAAAGGCTATATACTCCTTGTATCTTATTACGAGCGCCGTCCAAGGAGCGCAAGATCGTTCTCCATAACAACGCATTGTTTTCCCTGCACCCGGTCGACACGGCTGATGATCACAGATATGACTCATGGTGGAAAACTGTTTCCCTTCCCGTTTTCTCTCTCTCTTTCTCCGCCTCCTTCCTTCAAATCACACATGCACCAACAACAAACGTTGTTCGGTGGCCAGTTACTGGCAGTTCAGCAGTGATATACACAGTCCTGACCTGAAGGTGGCCGGTCGGCGTGACTAATAAGTACAGCTGGGGGGCGTCCCGACCAGGAGGGACAGACAGAACTACTTTTAAGAGCAACTAACAACGTTACGGTGCAGTAGAGTCGACACACACACACGTCAGTAAAAGGTTCACGTCGTGCATCTCAACATCAAGCCCAATGGACTGGTTCGGGGCTCTCGTGTGTGCCTGTGTGGGGTTGGGTTGGATCGGCGAAGCGAATGGAGGTAAAAGGAGCGTTTTCTGTTTGCAAACTGTTTTTTTTATTATTATTTTTGCTGCTGCTGTTGGCCATGCGATTTCTTACTTGTGATTGTTTCTTTCTGCCTTTTTTTCTTGTTTTTTTCGCGTCAAAAAACGTCTGATTAGGCTAATTGTATGCACACTGTTGTTACTTGTTTGCTGGTTTACTGGACATAGGCAGCAATCTCGGATACATTTTCTGTTGTTTCGTATACTGTTTGCTTTATATTGTGTGGGTCTCTCTCTCTCTCTCTCTCAATATCTCTCTATCTCTCATGGGTTATAGAAGGGCAAATTATGGTGGAGCAAATGCTGCTGGATCCAATTATAGAGAAGGAGGACATGGAGGAAATCATGAGAGGTAGCCTTTTTTATTATGCACTATTCTCAATTATAGAGGGCGCTTTATTCACAAACACATCAATGATCAACGTTTCCCTTTCCCATTCCTTCCGTCTGCACGCACCCGTTATGCAGCAGGAGACTTCGGGTTTCTGTCGTGGTTGAACCAAATGTTAGGCTTTTGCATTATGTGTTTATACACCAGGGATGGAGTTTGATCGTTCACATTTTTAATTCCTACTCCTATAATGTATGTATTCAACAACTTGCAACAATGTCCACCTAAAACCAGTGTCACTTAATGACTGGTTTTCGGAATGAGTGTGTGTGTGGGATGTATTTGTGTGTATTTAACTGTTACATGTCATCTAGACATGCTAGCTTGCTGAAATGTGTTATGCTGGTGGGAAACGTCTAAAAGAGAAAAACTTTAAGATTGGTATGGATGTAAAAATAAGCTTAGTTAAGCTTACTTACTTTTGGTTTCTTCAGGTACAAAGTAGATGAACTGAACTGGTGATGTTACAAACTCTGGGGATGTACCAAAGTCTCTCAGACCATGTGTCCTTTATTAACATAATGTAATGTATGTTTCTATTCAATTTGCTCCCTTTGGCCTGGATGTGTTAGGACTAAGTGAAAACGGTAAGACAAAGTTTTAAACAAAAATAACATTTAATGACGCAAACTAAGCAAATTGCTGGTGAAATGTTTTCAAAGTGTTCACGACACTCACATACTAGCATGCACGTGCGACTTCACCTCTAAAACCTTACACTTACAGGCCCTCCAGCCTTCGGCCCCCGTTCCTTCGCTATGGGGCCGCCCAGTCTGATGTACCCGGTGCAGTTCCCCCCTGGGAGACCCACGGCAAACAACCTCCAAGCCATCTGCCTCTACGGGGACCACCGGCCTCGCTACCCAGACGACTATTTCCCATACTCTGGGTTTGGACAACTCAGGCGGAGGGCACTGGCTGTCAATCTTGCAGAGTTGTTGTTCAGCGAGTGTTGTGCGGCTAATCAGACCCGGGGTTCGGACTTGACGCTGTGTTGTGTCAGACAGGCGGTAAGCATTCTGTTCCTGGTTCTGTTCTTTTGGGCTGGAGTTTGTATGGGGCTCTGATATAGATGGGGCTTGTATAGTATCTTCTCGTTAGTTCCACAAGTTCATTGTGTTCATTGAACACTAAGTTGAAGTATGTTTCTTGTGGCCAGTAAACGTGAAAGTAAAGTCCCCCCCCCCCCCCCCCCAAGTACTTTTAGTTTGTACTAAAATGTACAAACATAACAATAGGGAAACATGAATAATAGTGCCAAAAAGCACATGATGCAGTCACCCACACCCATACTGTGAACTTCAAATTGTAATTGTATTTATGATCCTGTGAAGCTTTATAATGTTACTACAAATGAAAGATCATTGTCATTTTGGGGGTACAAAAACCACAATGTCAATAAAATAGTATAATATATAAAAAACAACAACAACAATATATTTTAAAACAACATTCCTGATAACTCAAAACAATCTTGAGAGCTGAAGCAAGAGCTCAGTTCAAGGCACCCATGGGAATGTCGATGTTATCAAAATCTGTTTTCATTCAAAGCTCAATCCTTCTTTGGTTTTGGTACATACCTTTACTACACAAATATTTAGTTGGAATTTTGCAATATCAATTCATGTCACGTAAACATTATAACAAGTGTGCTATAACGCAATGAAACTAGAAGTCATGGTGGACTAGAAGTCATTTGTATGTCGATACTGATACTTGTTGGGCAGCTATGCAGTGTGGACCGTACATTTCTTGCAACATATCCATGTGTGATCTCTTGAACCAGTTACCAACCACCAGTAGTTTGTAGAGGAGATAGAGATACAGACAGTAGTTTTGAGAGGAGATGCACAACAAACCAGGAATTTGAAAAAGTTCAAATGCAAAAAGTAAAAGGTCTCTTTGGCCCTGAACTTTTGTCTTAATTTGTTGTTGGGACAAACCTTGACGTTTGTCCCATGTTGATTTGTAAACGGCTTAATGTGTATTGTGTGACTACCTGTTATTGTAGAGTGCTTGTAGTTGTAGTGTAAATGCTATTGTAGAGTACCCGAGACTTGTGTTGGTTCTGTGTGTGATTTAGTATTTTAGGGATCACCCAAATATCATCTGACGACACCCTCATCTTTGTCGACATATTCCATTGTAGTGCCACCCACTGAATGCAATAAGACCCCCCCCCCCACCCCCTATGCACCACCGAATGCTCCTACGTATAATCACTAACCAGAAGATGTGTTTTTGTTTTGTTTATATATGCACATGCTACAGTGGAAGCAGATGGTGGCAACTTTCTGCGAGCTGGACACCTCTGTGAAGGACCGTATTTACCACTGCTGTAAAGAACAGGATGCTGCGCAACTCAAGTGCTTCCAGGAGGACGCTCCCAACACGACCTACCTGCCCACGGAGGAGCTCCCCGTGTTCCCCGTTCCTGTGGACTCCAGCTTCCTCTTCAACCACAACGCATGCCCGAAGTATGGGCAAGGAAGTGCACCAGAGATTCTGATTCAGACGTGGTTTATTTGTCACATGTACTGTATACTATAAGGTACCGTGTAAAGTCTCCAGTGATCACTATCGCTGAAGAAAAGTTACTAGGTGTATTAAAGCGATGACCGGTCTCCTGAATATTTTAATTAGTGGAGATGTTTTATAGTTTGAATTTTTTATAGATCTTTATAGATCACTTAATAAAATAAAAACATATGCTGATAAATCCATCCATTTTGTTTTAAAATAATACATTTATAGTAGTTATATGGGGGGGATTGTTCTTACTCAGTTTTTATATTTCATTGGTTAATCCCACAATATCTATGAACAGCTATTTACATGTTGACTTCTTTTAAAAAAAAAAAAATTTTATATATATTATTTGCCTGTAATTAACTTTGTCTGATGATCATCTCTACAGATCCACGCTGACCCCACGCAGCGTCAGGAGCAAAATAGAGAAAACAACAATGTCATCCCAGAACGTGAGCATCAGTTTCCCCCCCGCACGTCCCACAGCAGACGACATCCAATCGGTCTGCGTTCACCGGAAGCTCCGCCCGTTCTATGACCACAAGTGCTTACCGCACAAAGGCTACGGCTGGTTGGTTCGTCAGACCAAGGCTATTAACCGCGTGGAGAGGGGATTCAAACAGTGTTGCAAAAGCCAACAGGAAGTGCTCCAGTGTGCGGATGGGAAGGTAAACATTGGTGTACAACATACCATTTATAATTAGCCGAAATTGAAGCGTGCGTGTGTGTGTGTGCGCATGAGCTATTAATATATATATGTACATATATATTGTGTGTGTGTGTATATATATATATATATACACTGTATATGTCCTTGTGTTTCCTTAGTGGCGCGAGCAGATGGACAAGTTCTGCAAGGAGGAGAAGATGATGTACCATTGTTGTGAGATAGAAGCGGGCCATGAGAGATATGAATGTTTCCAGTCGAGTGCCCCCAGTAGTGGCTATGATGTGGACCCGTCGACCACTGCATCCCCAGTGAAAAACACCACCCTGGGCCAGATCTGTGACACTCACAAGCTCATCAAAAAGAAGTACTGTCCCCCATCTAGCTCTCTTTATTTATTTTTACTGAGTTGTGCAAGAGTGATTCACACTGTTTTGGACTTACATTGAACAAATACTGATTTGGGAATTGTGTTTATAGGCTGCTTGCAGGACTCCCTGTTCATAATTTTGTGAAACAGTGCTGCCATCTGCCTTCCAAAAGGAAAACTGTGTGTATTCAGCAAAAGGTGAGTTTGTTACAGTCTATTGTGAACAATGCATGTGTGTAAATATACCACATATACATACATTAAGTAATACATTTTCTTCTCAGATTATGAGCAAAGGCATTTGCTCAACAAGAAGAGCTCCGTACACGGCCAAGTGTTGCACACCTTCTGCGGACTCCACCCGATGCATTACCAAAATACTGACAAACGCCATCTCCAAGACACTCAAGCTACCCCTGAGGAAGAAAAAGTGCCCTCTTTCCTAAAGCAAATTTTGAGCTCTTTGAGTTAAGAAGAATACACAAATTTATAAAAGAGGATGCTTCTAATCACTGATCAGCAATAGCGTTTCTACCTTTAAATTGTACTATTAGTAACATACACGTAGACCTATTGTAGCTTAAACTACATTCAGCTTTGCTCTTGTTGTAATCCACATGAGAGGCACTGTGCTTGACAGTATATTTGAGTAAATAACCTTGTTTGCGATATGAGACAGTGGTCACATACTTATCATTAGTAAGTAGTATTTACTTTTGACATTGATTGTCCTTTTTCTTAATTTTTGGTTTTGTTTTTGGTTTGTTGTATTTTGGACACATCTTTACAAATAAATCAACATTTTACCCATGTACTGGTTGTATTATTCTTTATTTTCTCTGTATTATTCTTTATTTTCTCTGTATATTGCAATATGGTGTACCATAGCACTGTCACACAACCACACAAGCTGTCTGACGGCTACTGTGCAGGTCTACTGTGTACAAATGTTATTTTTTATTAATTTACATAATTAATACATTAGATTCAAATGTATTGCATATGCGTATATAAGTAATATGATTACAATTTCTTTATAGGAGGATTATGTTGTATTATACAAAATAAGTATACTGTGTTTAAGGACTTATAGTTTAGAAGTAGTTTCAGTTTTGTCCACTAGGGGTGCTAATGTGCAGAATAACGAATACTCTAAATGTGCTGCGCGCACTGGCGGCCGTTATCTGAACACAACCATAATGGCGACCGCTGCTGTAGCCGACTGGGGATCAGCAGCCCAGACAGGTAGCTAGTATATCTACATGTATTTCTTAATGTGAGATTACCAGAGAACTGCTTGATTGTTATTCTATTAAAGCCGATACAATTACCATATCACATATGATTACAAACCCAGTTGTTTGGCTGGCTTTCAAGTCTTTATCCTCTCTGGCTAACTAATAGAAACGCTGGGGTTAGCCAGTTAGCTGTTGTGTTGCTAAAGTGGCAGGGTAAATGTGATATCCAACGTGTGCCAACGTTTGTCAGTAAAATCAAGTCAACCACCAACGCCGCTGTACAATGTTATATCTCGATGTTTATGTGGTACCAAAACGTGTGCTTCTTTAGCAGACCGGTTTATTGGCGAATCTCTTCGCGTTGACTGAACGTAAAAAAAACAACCAACCTAGCTAACTCCGTGCTCCGTACCTCGGTCTTGTTGTCTTCAATTAATTAATGTAATGCCTTTCATAT
>CM051008.1:8712368-8752368 GCA_027704905.1 Muraenolepis orangiensis
AATGACCGTACAGACGCGATGACGAGGCACAAACGGGTGGATACTTTGTGAACCTGTTTAAATGCCTCACAACATTCTTGCTCTTTGGAGGGCGACTGAGGTCCTCTCGGGATAAAGAGGTCAGGCAAGATTGACGTAGATGCCTCACCCGTCTTTTCGACTTAGCCACTATATGTACAGTATATAATTGAAAAGAAAGGATATAATTGTTTTGTCTTGTATCACCACACCCTTGGTCACGGTGCCATAATACACCTTTCATCTTTTCCTGTTCCCCTTGTTCCCTTTTTAGATGGCCGGCTCTTCAGGTGCTACTCAGAGTATGAAAAAAACAATTGGTCACCGGGGGGTGGAGACCACCACCGGAGAGACCACCTACAAGAAGGTCAGATTCCGCACGGGCGCCCCTTTTCGTTAACGCAGAAATGAGAGTACATCCGTAAACATCGTCTGGATTTTCTCGTCCGTCTCTCTTCAGACCACGTCATCGGCCTTGAAAGGTGCCATTCAGCTGGGCATCACGCACACCGTGGGCAGCCTGAGCCAGAAAGCAGAGCGAGATGTGCTAATGCAGGACTTTGTCGTTGTTGAAAGCATTTTCTTCCCCAGGTAAGTAACCCACGCTGCATGTCAATTGTAACATTGTTAAAACTCTGTGTATAGATTGAGCAAAAAATGCTAATAACATTCATTTCTGATTTTCAGTGAAGGCAGTAACCTGACACCTGCTCATCACTATAGTGATTTTCGCTTCAAAACCTACGCTCCTATTGCCTTCCGGTACTTCAGAGAACTGTTTGGCATCCGGCCAGACGACTACCTGGTTTGTACACCGTTTTGCATATCATTTATGTAGTTTTTGTTAAATTGTAAATTAGTATCAATTTGCATTTGAATATGTAATATGAGAGCACTCTACATTGGCACCGCCATACAACTGCGCTGTCTTCCTAACTTCCAGCACTGCTCAAAACCATTGTGCGCATCACCAGCACAATCCATTGCCACCCATCGTGTTAAACACGGAGCAAGAGATAAAATGAAATCTTCCCACACGTCTTGTCCTACACTCCGTGGCTCATCTGGTGTGCTTTGAAGCGCGGCCGGTAACAGATTCTGAAAGCCGCTGACTTCCCCCACACGGCACTGACTTGACGCGATGTCGTTGAGATTTTCCTGGATTTTTGAAGCGTTAATCAAATTAACTTCATTAATAGGGGGGAAAGAAAGACAACGTCAACTAAATGTCTTGTGTTGCCCCGTTTTGAAACAGTAGGCCTACACGGCTGTACTATTACATTATTTGGGGAGAAGCCTGTTAGGCCTACTATGTTCAAGAACATGGAAAAAAACAAAACGACAACACTTTTAATTATGTAATATGGGCTAATGTCCAACCCCTCCCTGACCGCCTTCTTGCGCCCCCCTGTGGACGTAGTGTGTATACCAGGAGTCACCACGCCAGAGTATTATGGCCATGCCCATGAATGATGCATTTGATGCGGTTTGTTTCATTTGATGTATATTGGGTAATACATATTAGAATTTATATTTAAAATCCTGTTATTTTCTGGAAAATAACAGGATCCCTACATGGGACGATGCGCGGCAAGTCACCACACCAGTATACACACACACACACCACTGTTCTGTTCCCAAGCATCCCAAGCACACATGATGTTTGCCATTATGGAGTGTAATAACCTTAAGTGGGGGACACGTCAATTATGGGCCTTCAATTCAGCTTAACTAGGACTAAATATGGTGTTCGGATCACCTCGAATGGTCCTGCCACAGTAACCCATTTATTTTTAATCAATCAACCTCAGGATTGTTTTTCTTTATTTGGAAATCATCTATTTTAAGTAGTCTCTCTCTCTCTCTCTCTTTCCTGCAGTATTCTCTGTGCAACTACTCACTGATCGAGCTGTCCAACTCGGGCGCCAGTGGGTCCATCTTCTACGTCTCCAGTGACGACGAGTTCATCGTCAAGACTGTGCAACACAAGGAGGCAGAGTTCCTGCAGAAGCTACTGCCGGGATACTTCATGGTGAGTCATTACACCGTCACATCAGCACAAGGCCATGCAACTGGATATCGCAATGTACAATGTATTCAGATTTGCGTATTTGCTCCTGTTGCAATGATTTATTTATAGTAGGGATGGTAAGGTTCACCAATTTTCATCGGTACACCGGCATAACATTTCACAATACGATTGCACCCGATACAATTTTGAATGAAGTTGAGATAGTTTATCAAATTGGTCTGGGCGGGATTACGTAATCGCAAAAAATGTTCGGGATTCGGCTTTTGCTTTCTATAGTCTCATCATGATTTGCAGGTTGAAAAAACGCCAGGCACTGCTCTTTAGCCCCGATCACACAGGACAGTCCTATTTATATAAAAAAATAATATATATATATTAAATAAAATAAAGAGCCGTTCAAAACAGGTTTTTGTTGCTATGCAACCACCGAATCAGCTGTCAGTCTAAGCATTGTAAACACGGAAGATAAACTACCTTTAATAGGCAACAACAGTAAGCGCTAACTGACTACCAGCGAAGAATAGACCAGTGATTAAAGTACAACCATTTTTAGCACTGCAGTTACTGTTCGTATCAACCTGACAACAAAAATATACTCTGACTATTCCAGGTGAGCCAAGAAGGTAGCAGGGGTGGGGGCGTGGCCTGGGGAGGCCTTTATTCTTTGTCTCCCATAGACTCACCTGGAATAGTCTTGAGTATATTTTTGTTGCTTAACAGGTTCTTACTAACTAACTTAAGTGCTGCGCTTAGTTGTACTTTAATCATTGGTCTTTTCTTAGCTTAGTGGTCAGTTAGCGCTTAGTGTTGTGGCCCATTGAAGGTAGTTTAACTTCTGTTTTTGCTAACACTGACAGCTGATCGGCTCTTTAAAAAAAAAATAGGATTGCTATATATCTATAGATATATATCTATCTATATAGATATAGATAGTTATATATAGATATATAGAGATCTCTATCTATATAGAGATCTATATATATCTATAGATATATCGAGATATAGATCTCTATATCTATATATAGATATATATCTATAGATATATCTCCCTTATTTATAGCTTTGTTTCTTTTTGTCACCCTCTTTGGATATATATGCATATATTTTATTTTTTTTTCAGAATCTAAACCAAAACAAGCGGACGCTGCTGCCCAAGTTCTACGGGCTGTACTGTGTGCAGGCGGGCGGCAAGAACATCCGCATGGTGGTGATGAACAACTTGCTCCCCCGCATCGTCCCCATGCACCTCAAGTACGACATGAAGGGCTCCACGCACAAGAGGAGGGCCTCGCCCAAGGAGAGGGAGAAGGCCGTGCCCACACACAAGGACCTGGACTTCATCCAGGACATGCCCGAGGGACTACTGCTGGAGGCGGACAACTACAGCGCCCTCTGCAAGACCATCCAGAGAGACTGCTTGGTGAGTGAGCCACACTGATCTGAAGTGTGGCGCCGCTCTTGTCTGTCTCGCTGTGAAAACGTCTAAATCGTATGTATAATTGTGCGTGTTTCTCTGTAGCTCTTGCAGAGTTTCAAGATCATGGATTACAGCCTGCTGGTGGGCATCCACAACCTGGACCTGGCCAGTCGAGAGAGGGAGCGTGCGGGGGGGCCGTCGGCGGACGGCGGGGCGGGCTCGGAGGGGGCGGTGACCCCGGACCTGCGCCGACCCCAGACCCAGAAGAGTCTTTACTGCACGGCCATGGAGTCCATCCAGGGGGAGGCCCGAGGGAAAGGCGCAATGGACTCCGAGGACCAGTGAGTGGCTTAGCTCTCTGCCCACCAAATGTCTTTCGGTCAACCGTAGGCTGTGTGTGCACACCGATTTAACAACTGGCTTGATCTGCTCCTCCTCCTCCAGTATGGGTGGGATTCCAGCACGGAACGCCAAAGGGGAGCGGTTGCTGTTCTACATCGGCATCATTGACATCCTACAGTCCTACAGGTTGGTACCGCAGAGCAGCTGTGTGGGTCTGTTTCCTTGTGCAGTGCACTCTAGGGTCACTAGAGTATCATTATTATATTATTTTCTATTCTACAGCTGAGTGGGGGTGTATAGGTGATGACAAATAAATGGTGCTTATGGATTATATAAACAATCTGTTCTGGGCTGCTGCAGACTTTCTGCAATTATGTGGTGATGTATGATGACATGTCACATTAATATGCACAGCCCTTTATTGCAATCACAGCCTGAACAAACAACCTCAATCCACAGGCAAGGCAGAAGTCTATAAACTCAGTAGAAAATGAAGAATCCTTGAGCAGGAAGTAAGATAGGGATCTCCTTTTATAGGAGAAGAAAGTCTAAATGAATGAGCTACATTCAAGGCAATCATTCAATGCAATAAGAGATTACTTGTAGCAAGCAACAGCCTAAAAAGGTAAGTTTCTTGACGTTAATTTGCTCTCGTAATAACATGACATTATTGACTTTCTCAGGTTCATCAAGAAGTTGGAACACTCGTGGAAGGCCCTGGTTCATGACGGGGTGAGGGCCTACTCATTGGACAGCAAATGTAACGGATATGAGAATCATACGTACATACTCATACATACTTGACTATACTCACTGTTTCCATTGTAGGACACGGTTTCAGTACACAGACCTGGCTTCTATGCTGAGCGGTTCCAGCAGTTCATGTGCAACATGGTGTTCAAGAAAATTCCATGTAAGTGTTTGTATGAGCATTCACCCTATATTAAATGTTGCCATCCTAATGATGAGTAAAGTGAGAAAAATGGAACGTGATTAGCTAAAATAATGAGTGCTCATATCTTCATGACTTTCTTGCGCCCTTCAGTGAAGCCCTCTCCGTCTAAGAAGAGCCGTGGTGGGGGGCCGGGAGGACTGAGGAGGGCCCCTACCTTGGGGGGCCCTACCCCGCTGCCTCATGCAACAGGCGACCCCAGAGTCGTGTACCACAGCCATTTCAAAAGCACAGAAGCAGACGTGGACAGTGGTAAATGGTTCAGAGAACCGTAGGATTGATTCATATGTATTTTCCCCCAAGTAAGCTGATGTAAGCTTCTTTTCAGTCCTTAACAGTGACAGTGGTTTCAAACCCTGCAGATTTTTGACGTGTTCCCTAATTAATGTTTGCGGTCAGGCATGCAGTCGGGCAGACCGGACCTAGTACCAAGGACCCCACCGCTGGCCGAGAACTCTGCCGACTACGAGGCCAACCTGTCCACTTCATCTCTAGGCAGCACGGGGATGGCATCCTCCTCTCCTCCACTACGGTAACAAATTGTACCTTGCCTAACCCATGATCATTGATGGGGCGTTGGCTCATTCTTAAGTATTGTGGTGTTACGGTGTGCTGACTCTTAACTTATTTTGTACTGTTGGTGCAGGTCCGTTGGGGTGGAGGTGCACAAACCTGCCAACACGGAGCATGACCAGGGTGCTTCTCACAGGTACTGACTGGTAGAGATCTTCATCATGCCCCCCAACCCTACTCTACGCTCTTGCCTGCATGTTGTTGTTGGAATATTCGGTTCATCATTTATTCGGTTCATCACTTATTTTTGTGACAGTGTGGGACCGGAATCCACGGGAGACCATTCTGGCAACCTGTCTGGAAATGAAGATGTGGTTTCATTATCGGATATCATCCCCGAGACCAACATATGTTTTGTAAGTGCAGTGTGCACACGACGATGCTCGCATAATACTCCAAATAATATAACGCTATAATATAACGCTATAATAACATTGTCTTTGCTGTTTTTTTATTTTATTTATTTTATCCCACAGTAAAAAACGTTTCTGGTGTTATCCGAGGGCCAGGCCGTTCTGGGGGAGTTATGGTGGGTGGAAGTCGAGATGAAAGCGCTCCTCCACATCGGATCCAACCCTTCCCACCCCCGCCATCCATCCATCCATCCATCCATCCATCCATGGTTTCCTCGCCCACGTGTGCAGTGGGGGCTGCTGCCGCTGCTGCACAGACCAGAGGCAGAGAACACTGACAGTGGTGGTGGTGTTGGAGGAGGAGGAGGAGCAGCACAAAAAGTGGTTGGTGGTTTGGTTGGCTGGATGTTTATAGGCGCTCCCCGTCCACAACGAAGGGTGGATGCTGCTAAAAACAAAAGATAAAAGATCTAGTTTGATACTACTTGTGTGTTCTACAGAGTTATTGTACAATGCTATCGGCCTTTCATTCAGGCGTCCCTCATGCAGTCACGCGTTGCTGTCAAACAATATTACCCTTTATATTACTTTGCAAAGCTCTCACAATCGTGTGTGTGTGTGTGTGAGTGAGTGTGGGGCACAAGTTGACTGATTGGGGTCTGGCATCGTGACATGAAACGTCGGTTTCTTGGTTAAAAAAAAAAAAGCAATAATCCAATGAGCACCATGGAGACACTAATGGTTAGCCAATCACCACCAGGCGCAGGGCGAACACATAACAACGGCTCCGGTTGCCATTTCTTTAGAATAATTTGCACATTTTGACACACATCCTCCCAGAAAAGAAACCCCGGATCTATAGGGGAGAATCTCGGAAAGTTTCACCTCATGGGGGTAATATTGATTTGGCCCACTTGATTAATACAATTCACATAGACTAGTCTACTTAATATCGCCCGACATCATAGTTGAATTTTTCCTCACTCTTCTCGACAAAACCGGTATGTTGGCATGGCTACGCAACCTTGGTCTCTAGTGATTGGTAAGGGAATTTTTAATTCCCCCCCCCACCCCCCCACGGAAAGTCGGTTAGAGTGAAGGCATGTCAGACTGATTATGGAAATGTGTAATGAGTTGACAATTCTGTCTGATATCGGGCTGTACCATTATTTTTGTAGTCTAGTGGGTACATTTATCCAGAATACATAGTCAGCAAAAGCAGAAGTGAGTGTGTATGCATGCATGCAGGAGTAAGTAGGTTCATAGTTTGGCCTGGGAAGTTTAAGGTTTTGTCATGGACACCTTGGCACCCCTTTTCTTATCTGGTCACTCTTTAAATGGAACTTTGGAATGTGCGCTCCTGACACTTCCTGATCATGTTTGCATTTCTTCATTTCATTGATTGAAATGACTGTAGTGTACTGATAGTGTAATAATTAACCCAACCTAAAAGTGGTTCAAACCAGGTTATATGGAGGTCATTGCCCAGAGGAACGACACTGTTGTGGTTTGTCAATCTGTTTTGCTCGAATTTGTTTTGAGGTCGTGCTGGGTAAGCGTGGATGAACCCCAGATCTCCCGTTGTGCTGTGACCATGTGTGCCGGGGTTCTGAATGGGAATATTGTTTTTAATAATGTAGGGACTATATCGATGCTCGGATTGCCTTGCTTCTCTTGTGCCGTTATCACCTCTCGGAGCGCCTGTGCCTCAACACCATACCTATATAGTCTATTTACTGATGCTGGTTATTTCCTTCATCCAAACACTTGCACACATGGCGAGGTTCTTTTGGTCAGTGCTCTACCGCAGAGGGAAACCTATATTGTCAATGTCTAACATCACATGGACCCACCAATCAGCCGTCAATGGCAAAGATGGAAGTCACTCAAAAGCACAAAGAATGGTGGTGCTCATTCTGGTGTGAATGTTGTTTTTGTGTGTCACGGTTCAGAACTGGCTCACAAAATAGCCTTCCTGTTTTCTCTCCCTGGAGTTATTTTACCCTTTGGCAGTCAGTATAGTTAACCTGAGACTGCCATTGCATTGAGTCCGATACATGTAAAAGCTTTTGTTTCTGCTGGTTACAGAAATGATTGTCACATTCACTCCTGGACCAACTCTGTATGAACAGTATGTTTAACTGTTTGTCTGTTGCAGTCATTAGCACATTTTATATTGTGTATATAAATTGTTTTTAATTTAAATATAAACAGATTGGTCTGTTTTTCGTTGTGTTTTTGTTTTGAGGCATGAAAACAATACGTTATCCTCCAGAGAATATCTTAATGAGATATTTTGAAATCACACTCAATCAAAATCCCTCTCAAAAAGTGATTGTGAGTGATTTCGTTTTAATTTTTAATATTTTTTTTTTCCAACATCTCATGTTAATATGACGTTGGAAGCTCATAAGGCACATGTGGTCTATGCATTTATGGAGGGAGAGTCAGAAATGTGAGCGGTAGATGGGGAAAAGTTTATGTTGGTAAACTGACAGCACAGAATAGGATTCACATTGGTCACCATGGTAGACCGTTTATTTTTTATTTTTTGGAGAATGTCCTGTGTTTTGAAGGCCGCCCAGGGCACCAAAGAATCGAGCACAGCCCGCAGCCAAGCTTAGGGCTGACTTCACAGAGTTCTGGAGATCACTTCATGGCCGTGTCCATCATCTGGTGAAGTATGCGTAATTCGAGTGAGAGACATATTGCACAAATCGGATTTGCTCATTGTGATGTGGACACCGGGATCCGCTGTGTTTTTAAGACTCTACTATTATACTCCGTTTTCCCCAACAAGGGTTTACTAATGTACTAATGGGCTTTGCAGTTTGACACATTTTTAAAGTTCTGTGCTCCCCACATTCCGAATATTTGGGTTTTTACGACAGTTGTGGTTGCTATTGTTGTCCCGTCTGTTCATTCGGTGGTGCTCCAGACTTCATTTTTGATGAATTGACTAACTATCTATCCTAACTATCTGCGTTTACTTCCCTGAAATCAGTTTGAAGTCTTACTCTGCAAAAAAGGGCCACCAAAGAATACACTCCGAATATTTATCTATAGTGTGATTTCTACACAATGGGGAGGAAAGGACAGTGTTTCATGTACCAATTTCCTAAACCGTAACGGCACACTTTGTGTCTGTATTTAGTAATCGCTAACCCCAACCCCATTATACAAGAGTCCAATCAATCCTTTGGTGCTTAAGGGTCAATGCACTCAAACACTACAACGTCGATAAACTAATGCAACAGCAGTCTGCCCATTTATCTCCCAGACTCCTTTTTATTATAACTATGATGAACTTGTAGTCTAAAAAAAACTTAATTGTCGATGTACTTTTGACTGACAAGTGTGTATTAGCCTCCGTTTTGACATTGTCAATTTCCTTTTTTTAATATGTGGTTAGATAGTGCTCTATGGTAGATATATTCTTTACATAATTTTGGATTTTACAATCTCATGCTTTTCTACATGAATGTTTTACATGGCCCATTAGCCGATGTTGCTGGTTTGTGCTTCAATGACTATATTTTTACTGTGTACAAATTGTGGATATGTATATAGAAGTCACAGAAATGCCTTCTCATGCGATGTGTGCCGTTTCTCCTGCCATGTTTCTGTTATTTGGTGGTGATGTTTTTCATATTATCTCAGACTTCAAAGAAATAAACATATTTTCTAAGTCTTGCTTCAAATCTTTTATTCTGTTTATTGGATTTATCTTAAGGTGTTACCTGAACCATTGACATTTTCCTATGCCTTGCATTGCTCTTGCTTGTTTTCCTTTAGCACATTTCCAGTTATCTCAAATTCCATCGCTCTCCAGTTTAACACATTTCCTGGGCTATAATTGAGGTCCTGTGAATAACGCTGTATTTCACATGCTGAGAGGACATAGTCCCACATATGGACATCGGAGATCATTCCCACAAATGATTGCTGCAAATCAAACCCACCACCATAGGTGTCCTGTTCTTGGCCCAGGATTATAATGGGTGGACCAGCAATGGCAGTTCCTTTATGGATATGTCTTCTGGAGGAGGGCTGGCCATCTATCCACACTTGAGTTAGACCCGTCTCAGACGTCCACGTGCTACAGATGGAGACCCACTGGTTCAAGGGTATAGACATCATCAGAAAGTCAGCTGAGGCATCCTGAGCCAGCATTTGGAGTGAAGTTGGACCATGTTTAAACATCCCAAAGGCATTTATACGGGATGCAGTAGCCAAGGAGAAAATCCCGTAGTCCCGACTGATATCTGTGAAGAATCTAAACAAATAAAACCATTTGGTCCATTAACTATTTGAGGCAATTGGTAAATCTGGTCCACATACAGTTTACATAAAGTCTACATAGGCTACATAAAACAAATGATTACTGTCATAATAAGCCTACCTGACACAGGCTGTAACCTCCCGGAAAATATTCTTAGGTGTCGACAATCTCACATGATCTGTGTTGGTCGCTTTAGGAAAAGTGAACATTTTGCCTGAGAGATCTACAGAGAAAAGAAAAGTCAGTGAAGAAGTTATGCTAATATATGCTCTAAAAGCACATACATTCTTATCATGCAATGTGCAACAATGCTACAATACAATGTGTTAGTGTTACAATGCTATAACCCGTTTTACCTTGAGGGGTTGCGCAACATGTTGCGATCAAAGCCGTCAGTAGTAGAACCTTCTCCATCTTAAATTCAAAATATAAAATCTATGAAATAAGCCTCTTAATAATATATAAATAAATAAATAACTTAATCATTTTTATAGATCCACCATTTGATAAATGCATTAGTGTTGTACAGGCAAAATACAGCAAACTACTTTCAACCAATACAAAAACATTTGCAAAAATGTAGGATAAGGATACACCTACCATATCGCTGTGCATCTGTGTTGCAGATTGCAAAATATGAGATGCTGAACCTTCTTTATGTGAGTCAAGTAAGTGACGTAGAGCAGGTCGGCTGATCACTCTGGCCTCTGGATATGGGGCACAAGTTGACTGATTGGGGTCTGGCATCGTGACATGAAACGGGGCGGTTTCTTGGTTTAAAAAAAAAAAGCAATAGTCCAATGAGCACCATGGAGACACCAGTGGTGAAGCGTCAGGGCCTTCAAGGTATTCAGAGAAGACCCTGGAACTCTCAGATGAACTAAACTAAAAAAATCGAATTAATTGTATTAATGTAATACAATTGAATCAAATTTAAATCAAATGAATAAATGAGAATGGTATCTGTGTTGTTATCTGTTATATTACAGTGTTACATTGATTTGTTTGTCTTTCTCGGTCCATGCACGACGCATTTGAGTGGTTTTGTGTTGGAAAAACAATTCAACCAATCAGATATTTTTCTGGGTTGCTGGGAAGAATATCCTTCAACCAAAGTATTCCCGATGACTTTGGCCCTTAGACTGAATGAGAGGTACGTTTGGATTGACAATTTGATCAACCAATCATCTAGTGATTTGTAGCCAATGGGCGTATTCTTTCAGATTTCCCCACAGCTCAACAGGGAGCTAGAAGGTATACTGGCTGGAGCGAGAGTGGATCTAGCGTAGTGCTACGTTGTTTCTACGTAGGATTTTACATCAAAATGGCGAAGGCGAAGATGGTGGGCTGTTACTTCACTACATTGCTACACTGCTTTACCAACTATGGTACAATCTGCCTAAATGAGATAAGGCATAAAGTGACTCCTCCGTGACGTCCGCCTGGCTGGGGCGGGGGGTGTGGTGGTCTACAGCAGGGGTTCCGAAAGTGGGGGTCGCGGGACCCCGAGGGGGGGGGGTCGCGATTATTATTATTATTTTTTTTAATTTATTTTTTATCATTTGTATTATTATTATTATTGTTAATAATAACGTGAGTGACAAATAACAAATAAAGGAATTCCGATTCCCACAGATTCACGACAGTATCATCATTGAAAAAAAGCCGCACACGATGTTCGTGATCGCGATTACCCCCCCCCCACCCCGTCGGACGGTGATTGTGTGTGTGTGTGTGTGTGTGTGTGGGGGGGGGGGGGGGGTCAGTCTCCAGTCTGTTATTTTGGGGGTCTCGGGCTGAAAAGTTGGGGAACCCCTGGTCAGAAGGTCCAGTTGTGATAGACACGCTTCGCCTGCCCCGTTTCCACCAAGCTGTTTTGAGAGCCGTTTCGGAGCCCGCGCGTCATCGCGAACCAGTTCTTTGGGTTTCCACCGCAATGGAGCCGCTTTCTGGCTCCGTTAAGTGGTTCGTTTGCGGCTCCACTTCGAAGCTGAGCTGGCCAGCCGGCTCCACTACGTCAGGGGCTGGGGGCGGGGCTTATCGGACAAACTCAAAACAAACTCAAAGTTTTTTTCCGCCATCTTTAAAATCAGTAAAATTCTCCGTGGACGTGAAGGTGACAGTGGTCCGTGGACGAGACAAACTGCGTTTGTTTGCGTTGTTGTCCTCGGCAGAAGGTCACAATAAACTAGAGGAGCTTCTAGAACAAACCGCTATTAGAAAAACTACAGCGTGAGATGTCTTCAGCGGGGGACAGGACCGAGGAGCTAATCGATAACAAACTGGACGATACGAGGGGCTAATCGATAACAAACTGATGATCCGCTGCTGTCACTCTGGTCCTGGTAAGTTTTACTTTATAAATCTTTCCCGTGTTGCCAACCAGCTTTGTATTTATAATCTGTTTAGCGAGCTGCTCATTATCACATCAATGTTATGTTCCTATCATCACAAATGAGGAGCTATGATTGCTAGGCTTCTGTTAGCCGATATTAACCTTGATAACGTCAGGATGCTACTTTCTAAAAACAGTAAAGTGTAATGGAGTCATGTTTTAATGCACTTTTCTCTTGTTTTAGTTGTTTATGGAGTCGTCTTCCCTGGACGATGCGATGCGGAGCTACCGCCCCACTGGGCTGCAGCTCACAGGAGCCCCTCAGCCCATCGGAGCTTTATTAACATGGACTTATTACACTGCACTCTATACTTTTACATTTTGTGATTACTGTATATTGTGTATTTAATGTTTTTTTGTTTTTTTTTAAATAAAACATTTCTATTTTTCATACAATGTCCGCTTCATTATGCTTTATCAACCGAGAAACATAATACAAGATGACAGTTTTGAAGAAGAAAAGGCAAATGGTCCCTTCTGTTTAAGTACTCTATTAATGCAGCTCTAACGTCAAGTCCATTTTATTAGTATAGTCCTTTATCACAGTTAGGGGCTTCAACGTAATCGCGTCCATAGCACTAAAGACGAGCAGCTGTTTGTAGCCTCAAAGCCAGGCGCAACACTTTTCCATCCATCATGTAATATACTGTTGTGGAAGCCCCAATTGAACTAACTGCGAACCGGCTCCATTGACACGCGAGAACCCGAACTGGGCTTTCTTTGGTGGAAACGAGGCGGAGACACTAATGGTTAGCCAATCACCACCAGGCGCAGGGCGAACACCGTTAACAACGGCTCCGGTTGCCATTTCTTTAGAATCATTTGCATATTTTGACACATCCTCCCAGAAAAGAAACCCCGGATCTATAGGGGAGAATCTCGGAAAGTTTCACCTCATGGGGGTAATATTGATTTGGCCCACTTGATTAATACAATTCACATAGACTAGTCTACTTAACATCGCCCGACATCATAGTTTAATTTTTCTTCACTCTTCTTCTTTTCGACAAAACCGGTATGTTGGCATGGCTACGCAACCTTGGTCTCTAGTGATTGGTAAGGGAATTTTTAATTCCCCCCCCCCACCCCCCCATGGAAAGTCGGTTAGAGTGAAGGCATGTCAGACTGATTATGGAAATGTAGTGTCTGATATCGGGCTGTACCATTATTTTTCTAGTCTAGTGGGTACATTTATCCAGAATACATAGTCAGCAAAAGCAGAAGTGAGTGTGTATGCATGCATGCAGGAGTAAGTAGGTTCATAGTTTGGCCTGGGAAGTTTAAGGTTTTGTCATGGACACCTTGGCACCCCTTTTCTTATCTGGTCACTCTTTAAATGGAACTTTGGAATGTGCGCTCCTGACACTTCCTGATCATGTTTGCATTTCTTCATTTCATTGATTGAAATGACTGTAGTGTACTGATAGTGTAATAATTAACCCAACCTAAAAGTGGTTCAAACCAGGTTATATGGAGGTCATTGCCCAGAGGAACGACACTGTTGTGGTTTGTCAATCTGTTTTGCTCGAATTTGTTTTGAGGTCGTGCTGGGTAAGCGTGGATGAACCCCAGATCTCCCGTTGTGCTGTGACCATGTGTGCCGGGGTTCTGAATGGGAATATTGTTTTTAATAATGTAGGGACTATATCGATGCTCGGATTGCCTTGCTTCTCTTGTGCCGTTATCACCTCTCGGAGCGCCTGTGCCTCAACACCATACCTATATAGTCTATTTACTGATGCTGGTTATTTCCTTCATCCAAACACTTGCACACATGGCGAGGTTCTTTTGGTCAATGCTCTACCGCAGAGGGAAACCTATATTGTCAATGTCTAACATCACATGGACCCACCAATCAGCCGTCAATGGCAAAGATGGAAGTCACTCAAAAGCACAAAGAATGGTGGTGCTCATTCTGGTGTGAACGTTGTTTTTTTTGTGTCACGGTTCAGAACTGGCTCACAAAATAGCCTTCCTGTTTTCTCTCCCTGGAGTTATTTTACCCTTTGGCAGTCAGTATAGTTAACCTGAGACTGCCATTGCATTGAGTCCGATACATGTAAAAGCTTTTGTTTCTGCTGGTTACAGAAATGATTGTCACATTCACTCCTAGACCAACTCTGTATGAACAGTATGTTTAACTGTTTGTCTGTTGCAGTCATTAGCACATTTTATATTGTGTATATAAATTGTTTTTAATTTAAATATAAACAGATTGGTCTGTTTTTCGTTGTGTTTTTGTTTTGAGGCATGAAAACAATACGTTATCCTCCAGAGAATATCTTAATGAGATATTTCGAAATCACACTCAATCAAAATCCCTCTCAAAAAGTGATTGTGAGTGATTTATTTTTAATTAAAAAATTTTTTTTTTCCAACATCTCATGTTAATATGACGTTGGAAGCTCATAAGGCACATGTGGTCTATGCATTTATGGAGGGAGAGTCAGAAATGTGAGCGGTAGATGGGGAAAAGTTTATGTTGGTAAACTGACAGCACAGAATAGGATTCACATTGGTCACCATGGTAGACCGTTTTTTTTTATTTTTTGGAGAATGTCCTGTGTTTTGAAGGCCGCCCAGGGCACCAAAGAATCTAGCACAGCCCGCAGCCAAGCTTAGGGCTGACTTCACAGAGTTCTGGAGATCACTTCATGGCCGTGTCCATCATCTGGTGAAGTATGCGTAATTCGAGTGAGAGACATATTGCACAAATCGGATTTGCTCATTGTGATGTGGACACCGGGATCCGCTGTGTTTTTAAGACTCTACTATTATACTCCGTTTTCCCCAACAAGGGTTTACTAATGTACTAATGGGCTTTGCAGTTTGACACATTTTTAAAGTTCTGTGCTCCCCACATTCCGAATATTTGGGTTTTTACGACAGTTGTGGTTGCTATTGTTGTCCCGTCTGTTCATTCGGTGGTGCTCCAGACTTCATTTTTGATGAATTGACTAACTATCTATCCTAACTATCTGCGTTTACTTCCCTGAAATCAGTTTGAAGTCTTATTCTGCAAAAAAGGGCCACCAAAGAATACACTCCGAATATTTATCTATAGTGTGATTTCTACACAATGGGGAGGAAAGGACAGTGTTTCATGTACCAATTTCCTAAACCGTAACGGCACAATTTGTGTCTGTATTTAGTAATCGCTAACCCCAACCCCATTATACACGAGTCCAATCAATCCTTTGGTGCTTAAGGGTCAATGCACTCAAACACTACAACGTCGATAAACTAATGCAACAGTCTGCCCATTTATCTCCCAGACTCCTTTTTATTATAACTATGATGAACTTGTAGTCTAAAAAAAACTTAATTGTCGATGTACTTTTGACTGACAAGTGTGTATTAGCCTCCGTTTTGACATTGTCAATTTCCTTTTTTTAATATGTGGTTAGATAGTGCTCTATGGTAGATATATTCTTTACATAATTTTGGATTTTACAATCTCATGCTTTTCTACATGAATGTTTTACATGGCCCATTAGCCGATGTTGCTGGTTTGTGCTTCAATGACTATATTTTTACTGTGTACAAATTGTGGATATGTATATAGAAGTCACAGAAATGCCTTCTCATGCGATGTGTGCCGTTTCTCCTGCCATGTTTCTGTTATTTGGTGGTGATGTTTTTCATATTATCTCAGACTTCAAAGAAATAAACATATTTTCTAAGTCTTGCTTCAAATCTTTTATTCTGTTTATTGGTTTTATCTTAAGGTGTTCCCTGAACCATTGACATTTTCCTATGCCTTGCATTGCTCTTGCTTGTTTTCCTTTAGCACATTTCCAGTTATCTCAAATTCCATCGCTCTCCAGTTTAACACATTTCCTGGGCTATAATTGAGGTCCTTTGAATAACGCTGTATTTCACATGCTGAGAGGACATAGTCCCACATATGGACATCGGAGATCATTCCCACAAATGATTGCTGCAAATCAAACCCACCACCATAGGTGTCCTGTTCTTGGCCCAGGATTATAATGGGTGGACCAGCAATGGCAGTTCCTTTATGGATATGTCTTCTGGAGGAGGGCTGGCCATCTAGCCACACTTGAGTTAGACCCGTCTCAGACGTCCACGTGCTACAGATGGAGACCCACTGGTTCAAGGGTATAGACATCATCAGAAAGTCAGCTGCGGCATCCTGAGCCAGCATTCTGAGTGAAGTTGGACCAAGTTTAAACATCCCAAAGGCATTTATACGGGATGCAGTAGCCAAGGAGAAAATCCCGTAGTCCCGACTGATATCTGTGAAGAGTCTAAACAAATAAAACCATTTGGTCCATTAACTATTTGAGGCAATTGGTAAATCTGGTCCACATACAGTTTACATAAAGTCTACATAGGCTACATAAAACAAATTATTACTGTCATAATAAGCCTACCTGACACAGGCTGTAACATCCTGGAAAAGTTTCTTAGGTGTCGACAATTTCACATGATCTGTGTTGGTCGCTTTAGGAAAAGTGAACATTTTGCCTGAGAGATCTACAGAGAAAAGAGAAGTCAGTGAAGAAGTTATGCTAATATATGCTCTAAAAGCACATACATTCTTATCATGCAATGTGCAACAATGCTACAATACAATGTGTTAGTGTTACAATGCTATAACCCGTTTTACCTTGAGGGGTTGCCCAACATGTTGCGATCAAAGCCGTCAGTAGTAGAACCTTCTCCATCTTAAATTCAAAATATAAAATCTATGAAATAAGCCTCTTAATAATATATAAATAAATAACAATCATTTTTATAGATCCACCATCTGATAAATGCATTAGTGTTGTATAGGCAAAATACAGCAAACTAATTTCAACCAATACAAAAAGATTTGCAAAAATGTAGGATAAGGATACACCTACCATATCGCTCTGCATCTGTGTTGCAGATTGCAAAATATGAGATGCTGAACCTTCTTTATGTGAGTCAAGTAAGTGACGTAGAGCAGGTGGGCTGATCACTCTGGCCCTTCTGTCAAATGCAATGTAATGCAATGTGCAAATGTATCTTGTAAATTGTACATTTGTCCCCTGTCCTCAATATCAGTGTTACACTTATTTTTTTATTCCACAATAGATAAAGACGGTAGGTGCATGGTAATAGATCATGTACAGTGGTTAAATAAGATGTAAAAACAAGTGTAAAAAAAGGTTAAAAATAACTATAAATATATATAAATGTATATACAGCAGAAAGTGAGCATAGGTTTGCAGTTATATCAACAGTTGATTAATATATATATACGGTAAGCACAGTACAAATGTACATACAGGTATGTAAACAATAAATATGTTGACTATAGGTAGAGGTCAGTGGCGTTGCGCGATATTTGGGGGCTCCCCCGCAGGTCGGACCATGGGGCCCCGCCCCCTCCCCTAAATCAATAAGAGTGACATGGGATAGACATCGCGGCCACTTTTTTAAATGTTTATTTTTTCAGGCATCTTTTGTAAACAGTATAGGTCAGTAGGAACTCATGTGTACACTGTTGTACGGTGTTGTCGTGATCGTGAAGTCCAACGGGGGGGAGGGGGGGGGAGGTTGTCGCGATCGTGAAGGGGGGGGGGGGGGGTGTTGTCGCGATCGTGAAGTCCGATGGTAGGGTGGTGGTCCGGGCCGGCAGGTTTGCAGCCCTGGTGCCTAGCAACATAGCAGGGAGGGGGGGGCCCGGGGTGCGGGGGCCTCCGCTATGCCACTGGTAGAGGTAGAGTGTTGTCGCGATCGTGAAGTCCAACGGGGGGGAGGGGGGGGGGAGGTTGTCGCGATCGTGAAGGGGGGGGGGGGGGGGGGTGTTGTCGCGATCGTGAAGTCCAACGGGGAGGAGGGGGGGGGGAGGTTGTCGCGATCGTGAAGGGGGGGGGTTGTCGCGATCGTGAAGTCCGATGGTAGGGTGGTGGTCCGGGCCGGCAGGTTTGCCAGATGGCCAGTCCAGCCCTGGTGCCTAGCAACATAGCAGGGAGGGGGGGGCCCCGGGGTGCGGGGGCCTCCGCTACGCCACTGGTAGAGGTAGAGAGTTATGTTACAGTGTATGGCATATTGCATATTTTATATAGTGTGCGTGCGTGCGCGTGCGTGCGCGTGCGTGCGTGCGTGCGTGCGTGTGCGTGCGTGCGCGTGCGTGCGGCGTGCGTGCGTGCGTGCGTGCGTGCGCGTGCGTGCGCGGTGCGTGCGCGTGCGTGCGCGTGCGTGCGCGTGCGTGCGCGTGCGTGCGTGCGTGCGCGTGCGTGCGCGTGCGTGCGCGTGCGTGCGCGTGCGTGCGCGTGCGTGCGCGTGTCTCTCTCTCTCTCTCTCTCTCTCTCTCTCTCTAAAACAGCATTACCCATAAGGCACCACAATAGCGTTGACAACCAGTAGAGAATCCAAAATGGGGCTCGAAAGTACTATGGTTTGGTAAGAGCATAATAATTGGTATTGCATGTAAAGGTTTGATATGTTATTTAGCATGTACATGTTGGCCGTTAACGTGTTAAAGTAGGGGGACTCTGTTGGGTCTAAACTAACCGTATGTTCCCTTTACTTTAGTATTGCTCGCTACTAGCTTAGTGAATTCCTGAGTCATTTTCCTAGCTAGCTATTAGCAGTGTTATCCCTTGAGAAGACCGACGATACGGTTGTGTTCCAGATATCGTTTTTCTAAAATATGGATAGCACTGGTTCCGCTCGTTAAGATTTGTCTTAAGATATGTTTTGGAACAGACTATTGACTAGGTAATACAGGTGTTATTTAGTCGCTTGGCCTCTTGTTTTGTTAATGCTAACGCTGCTAATGTTGCGTCTCAGAAACAATGACGTGTTTACTGAACGACTGTCAACAGTAACGGTGTTTGAGTATAGCAATTCTTTATCCTAATAATAATAATAATAATAATAATAATGTCAATGCTCTGACACAGGCAACAGTGTACAAAATGTACACTGAATGGCCAGATTCCCAAATGAGCGCTGTAGTTAGGGGGCTTTTACATTGGGCATTGATCAATTACATTGATTTATCTCTTAGCGTGGACAACAGTGAATACATGCGTAATGGAGACTTCCTGCCCACAAGACTCCAAGCCCAACAGGACGCAGTGAATATCGTTTGTCACTCAAAGACCCGCAGCAACCCAGAGAACAATGTGGGCCTCATTACTATGGCCAAGTAAGAAATCAACTGTGTGTGTGTGTACAATTAATACATACAGATGTAATACAGATGACGATAATAATGCAACTATGTTTGTCATCTGTCAGCAATTGTGAAGTGCTGACCACCTTGACCCCAGACACGGGGAGGATTCTGTCCAAGCTGCATGCTGTCCAGCCCCGTGGCAATATCTGCTTCTGCACAGGCATCAGAGTGGCACATGTGAGTAGAGTGACTGTACAACATAATGGTGGAAGTTACAGAAATGCCTAGGCAGCTTCTATTTGACTCAATTCTCTTTTAAAGGCAACCATTTAGGAAGTTTGAGTTGTTGCAGAACTAAATAAATGGTATATTTTCAAATGACCACTTACACAAGGAGTTGAGTACTATGTTAAAATGATATTGTGGCAAATCAAATTCAGTTCAGGAAGAAAGAGAGACATTGTGTTTGTTTGTAGCAGGCTCATGTTAACTAGCTGTTTTGGCCCTGGTTCACGGTTGTCTCTGTAGCTGGCTCTGAAGCACAGACAGGGGAAAAACCACAAGATGCGGATCATTGCATTTGTTGGCAGTCCAGTGGAAGACAATGAGAAAGATGTAAGTGTGGAGTCCAATACTAAATGTCAGTTGCCACTATTAAAAAATAGGGTTTTAGCAAAACATGTTTAAAGAAAGCAATAATTCTGCACACTGCTCCCTTTCATACTCTTGAAATGTATACTATTTCCCTGTTGCTCTGTATTTTGACAAATTTGATACATTTGATATGGTATTTAGTATCAATGCCTAAAGCTCTCATATTGGACTAAACTATTTTTATTGCATGGTTACATTATGAGCTGAACTTTTAGAAATGGCCTGTTTTTATGATGACATCGGCACACAATTCTCTAACGAATGGCAAATGTGTCTTTCATTAATTTGACATCAATTACATCTTTTTCTTTTTTTTTTCATATCCTCCAGTTGATTAAAATGGCCAAGCGTCTCAAGAAGGAGAAGGTTAATGTGGATGTCATCAACTTTGGAGAGGAGGTACCAATTTTTATTTTTATTTTTTTAATCAACGTACCACTTAAATTTGTATGTTATGGTGTATAATGTTTTTTATTTTACCCATAGGAGCTTAACACCGAGAAGCTGACCACCTTCATTAACACCCTGAATGGGAAAGAGGGAGCAGGATCTCACCTGGTTACAGTCCCTCCAGGGCCCAGCCTGGCTGATGCCCTCCTTTCCTCACCCATCCTGGCTGGGGAGGGAGGTGCTATCCTTGGCCTGGGGGCTAGTGACTTTGAGTTTGGAGTTGATCCCAGCGCAGACCCGGAGCTGGCCTTGGTAAACTATTTCTATATACAGATGATCAAATATTTGAGTTTCCTTTCAGTCTTACAAGATATTTATTTGCCATTTGTAACAAGTACATTGGAATGCTTGCTCCCCATTCCCTCCCACAGTAAACATCTCAAAAAACAATACCATAAAAATAAGATTTACAATAAAAAATAAATGAACAAAAAAAGGACAGCAAAGTGACTGATAGATGGTATGAACATCTGTTGAATGTGCAAAAATATTTAAAAGCATTTAAAGTGCAGTAGTACAGCAGCATCATTAATGCAGTGCAATGCAGTAGCTGTAATGAGTCCAGAAAGTCCAGCAAAGTGTGTAATGTTAATGACAATGTTATGAAAGTGAAAGTGGCAGCACTCCTAGCAGTTCAGTAGGCGCACTGCCTGTGGATAAAAACTATCCTTAAACCTGGTAGTACTTGTACGGATACTGGCGACCAGACGGTAGGGGGGAGAAGAGATGGTGCCCAGGGTGGTTGCAATCCTTTATGATGGACATGGTCTTTGGGTTATTCTTACTTTGTTAAGACACTTAATCGATGAATTGCATTAGATGAATTGCATTATTACATCCATATATTATTTCGATAACATGGTCCAGTTTACAGATATTGTTGATGATAATCATTCCACTGTGCTATCTGCAGGCTTTGAGAGTGTCTATGGAGGAGCAGAGACAGAGACAGGAGGATGAAGCCCGTCGAGCTGCAGTTGTATCGGCTGCTGAGGCCGGGGTGCCCTCCCCCACAGATGGTAAGAACACACACACACACACACACACACACACACACACAGTGTTATATTACAGAGTAGTGTTCTCCTGTTTCTTCATATCTTTCTTTGGTTTCTGTTGCAGAGAGTGAGGATGCCCTCTTGAAAATGTCTGTCCCTCAGGCGGACACAGCCACACCTTCTCTGCCTGACTTCAGCCGCATGACGGAAGACGAACAGATTGCCTATGCACTGCAGATGTCCATGCAGGGGGCAGGTGAAGGTAAGTCACACCACATTTTGAGACTTGTGGCATCGATTTTTGAAAACTCAAATCTAGCCCACACACGGTTATTGACATTGGTTTTACAATTAAAGTTGGTCTTTCCCTCTGTCTCAGAGATTGGAGGTGAGGACATGGACACGGGGGCTGACATGGAATCCGCTGAGGCTAAGGTCAGTCTATTCCTAAGTACATTTTTGCCACATTGTTCTTGTCTAATGAACGTACACTAATTTGCATCATGTTTGTGTGTAGGATGAGGAGGACTACGATGTCATGCAAGACCCAGTTTTCCTTCAGAGTGTCTTGGAAAATCTCCCTGGAGTGGACCCCAACAACGAAGCCATCCGCAATGCAATGGGTTCTATTGCCTCCCATACGGGGCCAAAACCCGAACCCAAGAAGGATGAGGAAAGCAAGAAATAAAGAATGCAGACCATAGTGTAGGACAAATAAAAAAAAAAGTAATATAAGGCCACGCAAGTGTTATTTGCTTTTTATTTCAGTTCTACCAATACTCATTCTTCACAACCATAAACTTCCTTTTAACGTTATGCCAATATTTTTCTATTTGAAATATGTTTGAATACGTTATTGTTTGGGCTTATTTTTGCGTGTGTGAATCGGGACATTATTGAGGCTTTTATATTGGACTCGAGTGACCTGCAACAAACTACTTAATAAACTTACAATATGAAAATGGAAATGTATTTGGTGATCATTTAATTATTTGGGACGACACGTCACTCAAGCATATTTTACACGACTTGACGTTAATTATAATCATAACTACACATGTAAATAAGCATGTTGTAAACAAATAGCGTCAACAACGATTGACTGGAGTTAAAACAATTATTTAAAAAAGTTATCACACTAGCGGTAGTTTCGAGTGGACCATCGTTACGGTTCATTCTGTTCTAGCGGGTCCACCAGTGACGTTTAACTTGTGCGCCAGGAAAAAAAAGAAAGTCAGGAAATAAGTCAGCTAGCAGGTAAACAAAGTTATATATTCCTTTTGTAAAAGTGCATTGTGTAATCGTGGGTACCACTGCCGCCACTACTATATTTGAGCTGTATTACAAGTGCGTTACAATAATACGGCGGTGTCGCCAATATATCAAACCTAAGGCAAAGTTGAACACAACGACATCCAGCTAGCTAAGGCTGTGTTGCTAACATGACCCGCTCGCTCTAACGTGTCAAGCTGTCGGACATGCTGAGTAGTGTCCACATAGCGCAGTGCTACATTTGACCATTAGGTAAGATTAACACTATTCTATGTATTAGTTTAATGTTACTTTAGCGTCACTTTATTGCACAGTTAACTGAACGTACTATCTCGTGCATTTAGTGCAGGTAATGGGGGATATGAAGACCCCCGATTTTGACGACTTGCTGGCAGCTTTTGACATTCCGGATATTGATGCCAAGGAAGCCATTCAGTCAAGTCCAGAAGAGGACGAGGAGCAGAACGGGGAAAGCAGAGCAGAGTGTGGTAGCCCGCCTAGCTTTCCGTGTTCGCCAGTGTCCCAAAACAACCCCCCAGTAGTCAGCGTAATAGTGAAGAATAGAGTTAGGCCTGAATGTTCCGGAGAGCTGGATAATTCCTTTATAAACGATACCAAAACCTCGACTGATAGCACAGACAGTTTTTTGATTTGTGGATTAGACCCTAAACACGAGGGCAGGTTACTAGATGAGACTCTGTCTGCTTCTCAGCTAGATCAGGAAGCACACAGTGACCATAGAAGTGGCCCTCGGAAGTCCAATGGCTTTGAGGGATCAGGCAGTACGTCTAAAGAACAGGCTAACGGAGACCACTACAGTGATTCTGCATTGCCTAGTGAAGAAAATCTTAGTGAACTAGCTCAGATTGAATCTCTTAGACATACAACAGACCTCATGAACAAGCTGAACCCACTGCTCTACTCCCAGTCTTCAAATATCTCTGACTGCTCAGCAATCCTGCCTCCCACTGCATCAGCTTCTACCCGCTTTCTTCCCTTGAACCAAAACCCACCGCCTCTTTTCAAACACAAACTACAAGAGAAACCTGACAATCCTCATCAAAGCACACAAGCCTCTAGTCCTACCCAAGCCGGGAATACAGAAGCGAGGTTAAGGCACATCATTCAGTCTGATGACGAGGATTCAGAGCCCGATTTAGGAAGCCCACTCGTCATCCATGAAAGCCCAGAACTACTGATGGCCTCCCCTCCCAAGCATCTACAGGGATCGGTGTCCCTGAAGCGGCGTTGTTCTCCTGACTATGCGTCAGTCAAACTTCCAGGTGCTCCTCGTCTCTCCTCTTTGCTGATGTCCTTTAAACCTGATCCTCCTCCCGAGGAGCCTCCGTCCAAATCCAGCACTCCTCCCCTAGTCTCCCAGCAACCACAAGCACACCTCTCCACTGCCCAGAAAGGTGCCACCGTTCTCCAAGAGGAGGAATACCCAGAGCATGTGATTGACGAGAGGGACTCCCCTGAGAGTCCGCCACCCGATCAAACGGGCTATGTAATCCCCAAAAGCAGCCCCAGTCCAGTTCAAACGGCAGCCCTCAGCCAAGGGGTCTGTCTTGACAAAGTTGAGCCCATGGACAGTCAGTCCAGTCAAGACACCAGGACAGGGGATGTCAATAAGGCTGATGGGGATAAAGCAAAGGTTGACTGTGAAGAGAAAATGGACAAGGACGATCTGTCAGCCGACTCTTCAGCCACAGCTACTGTGACGGCGACAGCCACGGGCAGAGTGTCATCTCCTTCCCGCCCTCTTAAAGTCAAAATCAAAATGGTGAAAACTCCTACGGGCACCATCACAAGGACCGTGACTCGACCAGCGGGGAAAGGTTCTAAGGCTTCTAAGGCCGCAGTGGACTCCACACCACCTCCAGCCGGTCCTACCACCAAGCCCAAGGTGGAGGGATCCCAACAGTTCGTGAAAAAAGCAGCGAAGGGTGGCGAATCCCCGGCCACGGTGTCTGTGCTCCAGGACGCCAGCACGGCCATGTTGGCGGCCGCCAGCAAGGTCAAGAGCAGCAAAGGAGCGGCGGAGCCGAAAGCGAAGGTGTCCGCGGCGGCCGTCAGCATCACAAAGTTGGCAGCGCTGCCCACCATCTCCTCTTCCCCCAGATTCAGGTCGGCAGGGGCCAACGTGCGTGGCCTTGGCCAGAAAACCCTGACCAGTGGGCTGGCGGTGTCCTCACCCTCCGCCCTCCAGCCTCCCCAGGGAAGCAGCAGGCCTGCGTCCATCGTGAACAACACGGGGGCTATCATATCCAAGAGCCAGTCCAACCTGGTGGAAGCCTTCAACAAGATCCTCAACAGCAAGAACCTGCTGCCCAGCTACAAGCCAGACCTCACCTCTCCGCCGCCTGCCGAGTGGGGCCTGCCCCTGCCAGCACAGGTTAGAACGGCTCCTGCTGGTTGACGTGTCTTTTGTATGCATTTGAGTAAAAACCATGCAGTTGAATCTGGAAGTCATAAAAGTTGTTATTATACACAAAGATCCAAGGGGTTACCCACTTACAGTTACGACAAAAGAGAAAATGGAATTGTTGGTTAGCAATTAGGAGTGGGGGGTCACCATTGTAGATTTAATTATTATTGTTATTTAATTTGTAGGTGACTTTTAACAATTTCCTCATTAGTAATAATAACATTTTTACATTTTTACTGTGTATATACTTACCGTAAATATATGTATCTTCCACTGTTGATATAACTGCATACACCTGCTCATTACCTGCTGTATTTATATTTATATATATTTATCTTGTTGATATAACTGCATACCCCTGCTCACTACCTGTTGAGACTTGTATACTTACCTGTGTGTGTATGTATGTATGTATGTATGTATGTATGTATGTATGATATATATATATAGATATATATATATATATATATACACTTGTAATTCTGCATGTATCTCATACCTACTCTATAAGTTATTTTATACCTTATCGAATCTTATCGAATGTATTTCATAGATACAGAAAGTCCAAAGTGATGGAAGGGAAACTATTGTATGTATCAGTTTTAATTAGTGTTTGAATATGACTTATGAGGAACTTATCAAACCCGCCCCTGCCGGCCACAGGGTTACCGCTGCCTGGAGTGCGGCGACGCCTTCGCACTGGAGCGCAGCCTGGCGCGCCACTACGACCGGCGCTCGCTGCGCATCGAGGTGACCTGCAACCACTGCGCCAAGCGGCTGGCCTTCTTCAACAAGTGCAGCCTGCTGCTGCACGCCCGGGAGCACAAGGAGCGCGGCCTGGTCATGCAGTGCTCCCACCTGGTCATGAGGCCGGTCACCGTGGAGCAGATGATCGGCCAGCAGGAGCCGACAGCCATCGGTCAGTGGGTGGGGATGGTGTTTTGACCACGCTGCGGGGCCAATGTTTCAATGATTCAGGGAGAACACACACTGATTGGTTGCGGGGGGGGGGGGGGGGGGGGGGCAAGATGGGGAAACGGAACTCCTTGGTGCACCTGGTCACTGTGGTCGATGGGTTAAAATAATGGACCGGACACTTTGAACAAACACCAGAGCATGCTTTGTAAAATGTATTAGAACGGGTACATTCCCCCAGTGCGCCGGGAACGCGATTCAATATCTTTATTGTCCCACAATGCACAACAATTACAGGAAACGGTTGTTGGCAATGAAATTGTTAAATCCCAGGCTCCCGCCAAAATAGTATATAAAATGAAAATATAACACAAGATGAAATATCGATATCAAAATATAAAAAAACGATATAAATAGGTGTGAAATGACAACAGTATTAATAAGGTGCAAGTGCAGTAGGGGCAGTAATGCGCTAGTGAGCTCAAGAGAACATCCCCTACAAAGACGCACCTGACGCAACTGAAATACTAAGCACGTAATATCACAAACTGTTTGTATTTCATTTAACATGTCTCACTTAATGCATGGAATAATGTACCAACCAAGCAATACAAATACACCTATAATAATATTAACCTCACAATGGCTATAGAGTAGATACTGGTAGATGACTTGTGGGCACATGGAAAGTAGTAGGCTTCCTTGATTCTATGAATGAACGAATAACATCGGTCATCAGTGCAAGCTCTCAATTTAACACACTTTTACCACTGAGCTTTTTGATCAATCTGCACTATAGGCTCCGGATGGCCTCGGATATTACAACAAGAGCTTCCATTTCTGTCATTTTGGGTTGGGGGGGGGTTTTGGCCCACAAATCATACCTGCCACAGGGGCAGTTAGGTTTCATACATTTATTGGACATTTAGCAGGTGGTGTGGCGGGTGCTATTTTTCACCCTGGTTGTCCACCATTGTAAAATCAGGCTGCTCTTAAAAGATACACGATACAAGATGTTTTATTGGTAGTGCAGCAGCATCATGAATACAGTGCAGTACAGTGCAGTAACTGTGATGAGTCCAGCAAAGTATGATAGTGTAATGTTTATGACAATGTTATGATAGTGGCAGCACTCCTAGCAGTTCAGTTCACTGCCGTGGATAAAAACTATCCTTGAACCTGGTAGTCCTTGTACAGATGCTGCGTAACCGGTGACCGGACGGTAGGGGGGAGAAGAGATGGTGCCCAGGGTGGTCCTTAGTGATGGAGATCTTATCAACATCCTTTGTGTTCTCCCCTCTTCCTCAGTGACATCCTCTGCCACACACACGTCATCTCCATCCACCCCCAGCGTGACCACCTCCAACCCAGCTGCTCAGCCAGAGCCCCCCGGCAGGAAGGCGGCGGTAGTGGAGGCGGTGCAGTACACCAACAACAAGTGTCCAGAGTGTCAAGTGCAGTTCTGCAGCACAGAGGAGGTGGTCGCTCACTTCCAAGAGCTCACACCGGCATTCAGCACCGTGAGTCCCCTCTGCGGCGCGTGTATGAATACACCGATATCCACTTCATGTTGGGATGGCAGTAGCTCAGGGCTGTAGAGCGGGTTGTCTGACAACCCGGAAGGTCGCTGGTTCGATCCCCCGGCTCCTGGCCAAATGTCGAGGTGTCCCTGAGCGACACTCCCTAACTGCTCCCGACGTGCTGGCGTCGGTCACCTTGCGTGGCTGACTCCGCCGTCGGTGTATGAATGTGTGTATGGATGGGCGAGTGAAATGCGCTGTATAAATGCAGTCCATCAATGTTACTACGGCTATGCTGCTAACCAGTCCTTCTTGCCCATCGATCATCCAGGCGTGCAAGGACTGCACTCCCCCCATACTGCTCTCTAATGGCTGCAATGCGAGCGCTCACCAGCGCATCCACAAGGTCTGCCCTCCCTACGTCTGTCCCGAGTGCGGGGGGACGTCGTCCAGCCATGCCGCCTTCCAGACTCACCTGGAGTTCACCTGCCTGCACTTCACACGCCGCATTGGATACAGGTCTTTAGAAACACGACTAAATAAAGCCTTGAAATGGAACAAAAGGGAAGGAAGTATTCCAGGTTGATGTATGTTTGTTTTTCCCTTCATCCCTCATTCCCTCTGCAGGTGTTCCAGTTGCCAGGTGGTTTTCGGAGGTCTGAACTCGGTCAAGTCTCACATCCAGTTGGCTCACTGTGACATGTTTCATAAGTGCCCCAGCTGCCCGATGGCCTTCAAGTCTTCCCCCAGCATCCAGAGCCACATCACCGCCCAACACCCCACCCTCACCGGGGGACAGGCCAAGTACAACACACACACGCAGGCGCAGACACACTGACACAGGACAGGATTTCCGTCTCCTGTCCATGGCATCTCCTGTCAACAGGGAGCTCTTCTCTCTCTCTCTCTCTCTCTCCTCTCTCTCTCTCTCTCTCTCTCTCTCTCTCTCTCCTCTCTCTCTCTCTCTCTCTCTCTCCTTCCAGGTTGATCTATAAGTGTGTGATGTGTGACACAGTGTTTACCCAGAAGTCCCTGCTCTACGTGCACTTTGACACCCACCTGGCCAACCAGACGGTGCATGTGTTCAAGTGTCCCCAGTGCCCCAAGCTGTACTCCCAGAGGAGCTCCCTCGTGGACCACATTGCGGTAAAACCTCATCTTGGATAACATGTATCTATTCATAGTATTCAGAACAATTATATACATTTACAATTTTATTCAAGGATTTTATTTTTTTCAAATGTCTAAATGTCTAAATCCAACAGCCGCACAGACACATGAAAAAGTATACATGAAAGACAAAAAGTTCACCTGCACACTTTCACACTACCCCTGAGCCTCATGAGTTACCCTCCCTGCTGCACCCCCCCCTCTTCCAGGCTTCACACAAAGCGGTTGTAGCCACACCAGAGCGTCCTCCGGCCCTGGCCCCAGCCTCACGTTCCCGGGCCTCTGTGAAGACGGAGAGCTCGGAGGGGGAGGACTGTAGGGATGAGGACCACGAGGCGCCGAACGGCGAGCGGACGAAGGCCACCTCCGGATGGAACTGCCTGTCCTGCCAAACAAACTTCCCAGATAGGGAGGTCTTCATCGCCCACATGGCCGAGCAGCACGGCAAGGTCAGGCCACTCTCCCCCTCTCCACAAAATGTTTTCTTGATTGATTATTTGGCTTCAGGTGTGTGGGTGCCAAAATCTGTGGTAATATTTACTCTAGTAAGTGCTTAAATAGTACTGCTAGTCAGTTGAAGCTGTCGGAGATGTCTCCAGCTCTGAACCTATGGAGAGAGGAAATAACTAAATGTACGTGTATGTTGTGTAGACACTGAAGAAGTTCCCATGCAACAAGTGTGAGGGTCACTTCACCACCACCTCCAGCCTCCGACGCCACATCAGAGTCAAGCACAAGGGCCTGAACCGCGGCTTCCACTGCAAGTGAGTAGCCCACAAGCACTTTGCCTTCACGGCTGCATCTGTCCAAGATCAAAAAACCAATGGGTCTGTGCTCAAGTCTCAATTTGGGGCAGGCATAGTCTGTGTAGTGGTGTAGTAGTTTTCAAACAACAGTTTCAAACTAGCAGTTTAACTGACTACAATCGGTTGCACCATCTTATGTAAGTAATGTCTAACTAATAACAATGTATTAATGTCCTTACTAGTAACAACTTATTAAGGTCCTAACTTGTAACAACTTAGTAATACTTAAGTTATGTCCTAACTAGTAACAACTTATTCATGTCCTTACTAGTAACAACTTATTAATGTCCTAACTAGTTACAACTTATTAATGTCCTAACTTGTAACAACTTAGTAATACTTAAGTTATGTCCTAACTAGTAACAACTTATTAATGTCCTAACTTGTAACAACGTATTAATGTCCTAACTTGTAACAACTTAGTAATACTTAAGTTATGTCCTAACTAGTAACAACTTATTCATGTCCTTACTAGTAACAACTTATTAATGTCCTAACTAGTTACAACTTACTAATGTCCCAAGTAGTTACAACTTGGTTATGCATGAGTTGAACAGAAGCAGTTTGTAGTCGCTTCAACATGATGAACGACAACAGAGTTGTAATGAATCAACAACAAGCTACCATGCAAACAAGGAGCTGCTCGAGAAGACCGTAGAGGACTTGATTTGCATGGCACATTCTGAGTTGACTTGTTTGTGTTGTTGTAGTCATGCATACTCTAGAATAGCTTTAGTTTAGTTCACCCGGCACAGTGTCTTGTGTAAATAATTTGTGTGGCGCAACCCATTTTGATTGACTTACTTACGTATAAACCTGGACTTAGTAAACACTTGCGTTCTAACTGAACTATGTTCAAATTTACTCAAGGCTGGTACATTCGGCCCTTGGGTTCGAGCCCATAATAGTCTGAAGTCAATGTCTCATGCCCCTTTCCGCTCTTTAGCAGGTAGGGGTTCACGTTCAAGTTTTTGAGGTCACGGACAAAAGCTCCACATTTTTCGTGATCTGAGAGGCTTGCTGAAGATATCTAGCAGGTTAAGTGTCTGGGCCCGTCGGGGGTCTAAGTCCTGTAGTGTGAAGGTCAGGTGTTGTGACCAATGACGGCAGCGACGACCTACAGCCAATGAGAGGAAAACAAGGGGGAGGAGTTGTACTCTTCGTAATTATTCAAATGAAAATGATTTATTTCCCTCCCAAGTCTCTCTACAGATCAGACATCCCTTGCTGCAAGCATCTCCCAACCTTTCTTGCCTTTTTCTTCCTTGTTTTATCGCTGCAAATCAGCGCATATGCAACGTGGGTCAATAGCTTCTTGCGGACTTCCTGTTTTTGGAAATGTACTTCTCGCAAGCTGGTTTAAGCAGCCTCACTTGGCCCCAATCAGACTGATTGGAGTCTGGGGGCTGCACAGCTGTGGTGGCATGAGACCTACTAAGGCCCACAGGATAAACCAGCCATCACCACACACAGTCAGGGGGGAGCTCTGACGTGTCAGCGTGTAACAGCTGCTCCGGCTGTAATCTCTTGCCAACACTCCAATTAACCAAGCTCAGAGAAGCCACTTAGGTGGTGTGTGGCAGAAGCAACTGCCACAAAAGTCTACTCAAGGGGACATTAGTATCCAAATGTTAATGTAAAAAAAAAAAGGCTTTTTTTTATTTTTTAACAGGGCTTTTGTTACCAAGTGTGTGAGGTGACCTTGTGCGCACGGAGCAACGGGTTTTTGCATTCCCCTTTGCATTTACGTGCATATTTTTTTTTTACAAGTGACGTGTGTGTGTGTGTGTGTGTGTTTTAGGCTCTGTACCAAAGGTCAGAAGACCTTCAATAGCAGGGTGATGCTGGAGAGACACGTTCAGCTGAGACACGGCACGGCTGCTGTCAGTCAGGACTCTTCACTGGTACCCCATTCTCTCTTTATCATTATTCTAACCTCCCTGAGTGTGTTTGGTAACATGCCGCTAATCATTCTGTCTCCTGGCTAAAGGGGGCCAGCGGATTGGACGACAGCTCCTCCGAGCCGGAGGGTGGCTCGGGGCCTGTCCCGGGGCAGAGAATTCCCAGGAGGATGAAGCAGGAAGAGGAGTGTGCGGACGGGGTGAGCCCGGCCAAGAGGACCCGACACTCTGCAGCCGCCGCCGCTGCCCCGCCCGCCCCCCCTGAGTCGGGCTTCCGCTGCGCCCCCTGCGGGTTCATCACGGAGGACCAGGAGGTCTTCCTGAAGCACATCCCCCAGCATCGCACCGAGGGGCCCGCCGGCGTGGGCCAGCAGTGCCAACAGTGTGGCGCCTGTTTCACGTCGTCGTCCTCCCTGTCGCGCCACCGCTTCATCACCCACAAGGTCAGGGACGCGCCGGTCGACAACCACCAGGCGGCCGGCGACCGCCCGGCCTCCCCCGGACCCAACCGGAGCCACGATGAGCCCGGCCCGCAGGGGGGCATGCCGCCGCTGACGTCCGCCTCCCGGTCCGACGCGCCGCCAGGGAGGGACGGAGAGGGCAGGGTGCCCTGCAGGGTGTGCGGGAGGACCTTCGACAGAGCCAGCGATCTCAACACTCACTTCAGAACTCACGGCATGGCCTTCATCAACGCCAAGAACGCAGCGGAGAAAAGTTAAACTGGCGGGTTTAGAAAGAAGTACTGCGACGACAAAGCGAGGGAATGCGAAGTGCCTTTCATATGTACTTGTTCTCATGTGTGTGGGTTACATCACACACTACACCCCCCTCCCCCCCCCCCCCCCCCCCTATTTTTTTTTTTAAACCAACGATGCTATTGCGCTTTTATTCAAGAAACTAAAACAATCATGATTGTAGCGTCCTAGCTACCTGCCACTCAGGATCTCCCGTGAGGGCCACTCTGAGGTTTTGATGTACGTTTGGTTTTCTACTACTAGATTGCTCTGTATTTCTCTGTCTTCATAGGCTAGGACTCTGTGACTACCAAAACCTACTGTGACGTTGGATGTGTGACTGAGTGTCCTTGACGGCAGGGTAATGTGACATGTGTTCAATGCGTTTCTCTGCTCATGGCGATTTTCAAAAAGTCATGGAGGACTTTTTGTTTTTTTTAAACTTCCATTTTGTATACAGTTTGGAATACAGTACAAGTGCACACTGTATGACAGGTTTACAGTTGATTCTATGGCATAGAGGGGTTTGTAAGTGTGCTTGTGTGTTTTACGTGTGTGTGTGTTTTAACCGTTTGTGTGTATGTGTGCTTTTTTTAAATGTAGTTTAGGGAATTTTTTTTTAGTCATACGAGAATAATTAAAAAAAATTAAATATATGAATATTTTGTCTTCCTATTCCTTATACAGACTTTGCCTTAAACTAGATGACCACCTCATATTTAAGCCGATTTTCATAGAAAAACTATGTGGTGGCTGTGGATGTACAAAAAACACACTGGGGAATCTACTTAATTTCTTTATTTAGACCCAACTTTCGCTCTCCGTGTCACACTTCTATTTATCTGCCTTGACAACAAAATATAAATATGATTAAAAAGTTTTATCTAAAAAAATGTCATGCATGTTGTCTTTCTGTACTGGTCTTGAAGTGCTAAAACCATCTTTACGTACATATTCATCCTGTTATTTTTCATGTTGGTATCACATCAGTATATATAAACATTCTAATACAATTAGAATAATCTTAAATAAATTTAATATCAATACATATTTTGAAGAAAGCAAAAATATTAAATAAGAGTAATTAACCTAGATAACTTTTAGTGTTTTTGCACATGGCTTTTATCATTCATGTTGCCGTTATGAGTAACATGGCTCACTAATCGTTTCTGATATTTCAGACCATCACTAGTAGGTACCAACATTAACATCTGTGGTCCTCTTTACTCTAGTAAGTGCTTAAATAGTGCTGCTAGTCAGTCTCCAGCTCTACAGCAGCAGGAGTCCGAGGAAGAGGAAGAGGAAGGGCTTCATGAATGCTGCAATGCCCTCAATGGTCAGGGATGGAGCACCTACGGAGAGAGTTCAAATAACGGTTGGTCTTTTCAGTTGCATTGCATTCTGGTCATTGTAGTCTTCGACCAACCACCACCATGATGATGTCCATACCTGAGCCAGGAGAGATGGGAGGCTTTGTGCTGGTCTCTTCGTCACGAGAACCCATCAGCGCCTCCTCTAGGGCAGCCACTTTCTCAGGGCCCAGCGCTGCTTTCTGCCCGGGACTCACCATGGCGCTGTTGTCCGGACCCAGGGCCTTCAGCTGAGCGATGGACAGGGCCTTTTGGAGGACCGAAGAGACAGGTCAATGGGTCTTATTCGTCTTTAGCGGCCGTCCGGGTAAAAAAATGCTAGCTGGGAGGTGGGAACTGAATCCAGCTATAGCGTTTAGAACCAAGATGACTTCTATAGTGAATACGGCCCATGAGGTTTTACACAATGCGTGTGGTGAATGAGTAAAATAATAAAGAAAAGCAGTTGGAAGCAGAGCAGTGACTCACAGAGAACACGTCTGTAGGTATGGAAGTAATGCTGTCCTTGGATAGGTAGGAAAAAACTGCTGGATCCAGGGAGCTCAGCTCTGATGCATTCAGGCCCGCTAGGAGACAGATAGGAACATACATTGCTTTACTTATTTTTATTCCAATTGCCTCATTCAAAAATCAACCACATGGGTTGATTAGGACTCACATTGAGACAGAATGGGGGACCAGATTGTTGCTTTACCAAGATGTGGACAGTACTAAGTTGAACAACACAAATTAAACAGAGTACAGCTACTACATTTGGATGAGTCCCAGGGAAAAAATACAAATTAACTTGTCTCTCACCGACGATGTTGCCCAGGGTGGAGACAGTTGCCTCACTCCACTGGCCAGCCTCTCCGAACGCAGTCAAAGCTAGCTTCTTGAATTCCTGCATTGCTGATAAGGGACATTGGATTTCTCCCACTGAGGACACAGCATCTCTTCATCCCAGAAACCACACACACACACACACACACACACACACACACACACACACACACACACACACACACACACACACCATGTGAGATCATCTGAATGCAAAGACATAGATATACAACAGTGTTGGATGTGCCGTGTGCATAGCTGAACCTAAAGGCATCCTGTTGGAGTGTTCCTATGTCTTCGGAGCTGAGGCCACAGATGAACTGGTTGAGTGACACTATCTCTGGAGCTCCCAGCTTAGCCGCCGTCAGCCCGCTCCTCGTGGAGAAACCCTTCCAGACAGCCTCCCTCTGTGGGGACCAACAGACACCCCAGGCACCAGTGTCAGTCATTCAATATAATTGTTATACTGCTGAATGGTGTCTGGGACATTAAGCAACATAGTAAACTCAGGTCACGTCGTAGGTACTTAGCCATAGTAGCCATAGTATATGCATACAGTGCATATATTGTACATAGGTCATCATCAGCCTCGGACGGGATCCTTCTCATCGGACTTCTCTCACCTGAGATTGCAGCCAGCCGCAGTCGGAGAGTTCCTCCAGAGTCTCCAGGGACATGTTGAGAGCCTGCAGCTCTGCATTGGGGATGCCCTGGTTCAGGCAGCCCAGCTGGGTCACCATGCTCTCATTCAGACCGGAAAACGGACCAAAGGCCTGGAAGAAATTTGACTGAATTGTGAGTGTTTATTGAGCGCAGAATAGTCATTTTTGAGCAAGATGCCCAAACCCCTACATGCTCTTTAATGACATGTATCTAACATTCACTGTGGGCCCCTTTGGATAAAAGTGCTTGCTAAAGGACTAAATAGTAATGGTAACTATGGTAAACACGTGTTGTCTCGTAACCTACAATGCGACCATGTATAGCCATTAGAGGCCAGCTGTTGACTATTGACTCATGACATTATCAAACATATCAACTGATCCAGGGCCAGTGTTTTCCTCCTCACCGCCACAGATTTGTTCACAAGTACAGCCAGCTGATCTGCAGTGTAATCAGTAACGGAGCCCAGTGTTTCCACTGTGGCCGTGAATGTCTCTGCCGACATGGCTTCCAGCTGCTGGGTGTCCCAGAAGACGTTGTCCTCCTCTAGCTCTTCAATCGTCTGCACGGTGGGCTCCGTGACTGTTGAAGCACACCACACAGTGAGAGTTGTGTACAAATACATCACGGAGGACACCATCCCCCCCCCCCCCCCTCAAATGACACGTGTGTGGTCACACTGTTATAACAGCAGACCAACGGGAGTGTGTTCACCTGCTCTCCTCCTGCGGGAACCTTCAAGCAGGGTTCTGAGAACGAAGAGTTTCTTCTTCAGGGCTCTCATGCCTGCTCTAAGTCTGCCAGACATGCTGTCCTTCAGGTCGGAGAGAACTGCCTTCAGCCAGCTCTAGGAGGTAGAGCAGATGATGGCGATTATGATGATGATGATGATGATGAGATGATGATGAGATGATGATGATGTGATGATGATGACAGTGTCGTCATCATCATTGTCTCAGTTTGTCAGTTGACACTCAATATGATTATGAAGAACATATCCACATACAGTATATTCAATTTAGTATTACCGGACTATTAACCGAATATTGTTATTTAATCAACATGACAAGAGAATAGCAACTGTCCATCTTCAGACATGTCTAAGATGAATATCATGATACATGTCTCATTTGTGTCTCGCGAGATTTGGTAAGTGCCATCAACTTCATTTCTACAAATGTTTTAGTAGTTTCATCAGATTTTGAGTTGCATACCGATAGAATACCCATAATATACATACTTCAAATGATGCTACTGAGTGTCGTTAAGTATTCAAATCTGTATCACATGACCACCTGGCTGGCATGAAAGCAAATCAGTAAAATGTGTATAAGATTATTCGTTTTTAGATTTGAAGAACAACCGAGCAATAATATAAACACACAAAGGCAAACCAAAGACTAAGGAAATAATATGAAAAAATATAATATAATAAATAAAGTTTTTTGGAAGTTGGGAATCAATTCAGAGATCATAGAACATAATAATTGCGATTCTTATGTGAATCCGTTTTTCCCACACAACCCTAAGTGTTAGAAGTTGTAGTAGCATTAGTCTGGAAACACATTGAGAATGTAGACACTAAAAAAGACACTTCTGGTATGAGATATACACTGTATATAATGTAAAGAGAACACATCACTTCACAGCCTGGATGTCGACGCCCACCTTAGGCCCGAGATTTGTGATTTCAGAATCATCCAACAGGAGAAGTGGGCCAAACGCCTCCATGGTCTCTTGGTCCCAATCAGATACATTTCTGCAGAACAAAAAATCAAAAAAAAACAAAAAAACACATAAGACTTCCGCCCTCCATCCATGCAGTCTCTCTATCGTTCTGTTCTGCCCAACATGAAACCTCCACCAATCAGATCTCGAGGAGAGGGTGTGGGTCCTACCCATAGGTCTGCTTGAGCAGGCGGAGGAGGGGCTGGCGGTGTGGTGGGGGGATGTGGCGGCAGCCCGCCATGGCCTCCAGGCTGTCGTTGAGGGCGCCGAGGCGGGCGAGCTGGGATGGAGGGACCCAGCACAGGAGCTGGCCCAGATCCAGTATCTCCTCGCCGGATAACTCAGACATGTTGCGGCCCTGAATAAAAAACACACACACACACACACACACACACACACACACACACACACACACACACACACACACACACACACACACACACACACACACACACACACACACACACACACACACACACACACACACACACACACACAGTATGCATTACCATCCCTCAGCATGGCTTCACACATTCTCTATACATGAAACACATTATTTTAGTTTCCTGCGTCGACAGATATATCTATATATCTATATATCTATAGATATATCTATATATATATGAACATACGTTGACCAGGCATTGAAGAGCTCTTTTGGTGATGGCCGGGCGAGACGGGGATAGGAGAGACAGGGAGCTCAGGTTGGTGACGCTCATCTTGCTCAGGAAGGCGGGACAGATGGAGTCAGGCAGGTCACGGATCTTCCTAGCTCTGTCAGGGACAGGGAAAAGGATTCAAGATTCAAGGTGTTTTTTATTTTCCATTTGCAACAAGTACAATTGAATTCTTCTATAGGGGGGGGGGGGGGGGGTTACTCACGGCAGGTGAATCAGCATCAAAGTAGGGACGTCATCCAGCTCTTGTTCTGTGATGTCTTTGAAATATTCTGATCTCTTGCTCTCCAATGCACCAAATAACTTATGTGCAGCACAGCCGACCTGCAATAGTGAATATTCCAAAAATACCATAAAAGGCATAATTGTGTGTGTGTGTGTGTGTGTGTGTGTGTGTGTGTGTGTGTGTGTGTGTGTGTGTGTGTGTGTGTGTGTACCTGTATCTTGGAGAGCCACTGTGGAGTCTCGGTTAAGGCGTCGGCCATCTCTACTGCATCCTTCTCAGCGACTTTGTCCATCATCCTACAGGTCATGCCCTGAATGGCTGAGCCCAGCCTCCTGCCTCAGCCAATCAGCAGTCACGCATTCAGTCATCCATTGGGGAAAAAAGCAAACACACAGGTGATTTTCAATGAATATGAAGTACTAGTCATCGTACTGCGGTAATCCTAGTCACCGTGACGTGTGTGTAAGGGTTAGCACTTCATTAGGGAAAGAGTTTCTGACCTTATTTGTTTGGCCTTGATGATTTTCCTATTCAGCTTCTTGAGCAGGAATGCAGACTAAGAACAAAGAATAAATATGAATATAAATTGAGCTCCATTTCTTAAACCTGCACTATGCAACTTTTGTACTGTATATTATATATACACACACACAGTGTATACAGTATATATATACACACATATATATATATATATATATATATACAGTCATCATAGCTACTCATGCTACTAGAGGTTTCTAATGGGAAAGCCCTTGGTTTAGGTGTAGTTTCTAAACGATTCAGCCAAAGGGAAGAGCGTAGGAGAGCGGTACCTGAGCGAGGTTCCATCGCTTGCCCTCCACCTGGACGAGAGAGGTCAGGTTGGCGTCCTCCAGGTCTCTCAGGGACATGGTGGACAGCATGCGGTCCGGCAGGCTCCTGATCAGCTCAGATGCGTTGACCTTTTTGCGCAGCTACGTGTGGAAAACAGAATGTATTCAGAAACCGTATTCTTAAACTGTATCTCTCAATAAAGTGTACTTGTAAGTTTGGGGTTTTATTTGATATTATTCAGTCGCTTGCTTTGAATCATTGTGATTCATTTTGAAAAACTGATCACATCAGTTACTCACATGGAAACTGATTTGATCAGTTTTTCTAAATGAATGTCGAGTCAAGTCAAGTTTATTGTCACTTCACAGTTTACACAAGTATAAGCAATGAGTGAAAATCTAATGTGCAATACCCGACGACAGACAGCAGTTATAAAAAAACAGAATAGGATAAAAAGAAGTAAAAAAGTACAAAACTGTATTAAAACTGTTAAATATATATAAATGCAATATATTAAATGCATTAAATGCAATATGTCATGAAAACAAAAAAAAATAGGAAAGAAAAATAGGTCAAAAAATAATTATATAAATATTTTATTATTAAATGAATTACATGTATTTAATTTCTCTTCCTTTACTAACCCCTTCCATGATGGCCTCCTTCTGCCCATTGGTCATCTGCTCTGTGACGTTCTCCAGGTCGCCATTACCCAAAATGTCCCCGGGCTTGAGTTTCTTCAGTATGGAATTCGGTACGCCTCTCACAGCCGAGCCCAGCGACACCAGATCTTCAGCGCTCAATTCCTGACAGGAGACGCCGCGGTAAAGGTAGAACCAGAAAAACACAATCAAACACAATCAAGACAAAACAACAGCATGTGAGGAAGAGGAAATAGGTTTTATTGTGGTGCCCACTGCCCCTTTACAGGCTCACCAGCTTCCCCTGTAACAGCTTCTTGGCCAGCCTCTTGGCATGGCCTCGCTTCCACTTCATTTTGGTTCCCAGCTTTTTGAGGGCCGCTTTGAGCTCCCTGGGATTAAACGAGGTCAGCTGGTCGGGAGAGAGCATGGTCACACCGGTGCCCAGGCTGGACAGCAGGTCGCCGCTGGGTAGCTGGTTCGATGCCATCAGTTGCTTAACCAGGAGCTTCTGCAGCTAAAGGTGGGGGGGTGGGTGGGGGGGGGGTAGACGAGAAGCCAGTGTGGTGACTGTGTATCATGATAGACTCTGTGCTGGGTGGAAGGACCTTAACCTTAATAACAACAACCACCACAGGGACAAGAAACCAACGATGATTGAGGATAATTGGCCGGTACCTTTTGGGCTCCAGAGTTGTCACAGTCTTTAAGCTGCGTGAGGAGGCCTT
>CM051008.1:8757368-8779868 GCA_027704905.1 Muraenolepis orangiensis
AGGATGAAGAGGAGAAACAACAGCCTGCCGCCTGAAGCCATGTTGGATGGCTTCAACCGACAAACAAATAAAGACAACAAACTTACCTAAAGACACAACCAAACCTAAATATGATGCACACATTACTTTACTGACATTTTCACTTTTCTTTTGTCATTAATAGGTAATATGTGAGAGTCATCGGGGAACGTAATTAGGATTGGGTAATGGTTGCTATGCCGATGCTGAGACTCCATAAGGTATCTTCCTCTGAGATCTTTATGTGTTTCCTCCCTGGCTACCCTCCTAGTAACTGGGCCTATGGGGAGGACCTCAGGAGAGACCTTGTTGCTCGGTACAGCGTGCACTTTGGTGGTCAACTATGACTTGGCATATTTTGTCTCATGCTGTCCTCGCTGGAATCTATTAGTTTCCCTTCAATTTATTTATTTAATTTTTCCTTGACCATGGCATCTCATTTTAATTTGACAAAATGTATTCACAAATGCATTTTGTATGTATATATTAGACCTGGGTTTGTAAAGGGTAAGTATATAATAAATAAATGTATTTATTAATAAGTAAAATAATAAATAAAACATAATTCAACTATTCATCATTTTCTATTTAACGGTGCATAGACTTCTCCACAATCATAGTACTTGGCAACGCAAAAATAAATCAAGTTTCAACTAGGCTATCAAACGGAGTTGACATGATAGGATGCTTATAATGAATACATTTATTTTTTTAATAAAATCAAACCCTAGTACCTAAAATATGCCTTTGGTTTGCATTATCTTTGTTCAACACCATCAATACCTCTATATTCCAATACACAGGTGAAAGAATGAATACTTACAGGTCGATAACAAGCACTAATGACGGTAGGCAGCATCCAGGGCTGCAGAGGGCGAGTGTCCTCTGCTCTGTCTTCCTCCTCTCTCAAATACACGATGGGAGGTTACCTGTTCTAAGGTGAGGCGGAGCAGCAGCAGGTGGGAGGAACAGTACAGCACGTTCCATATGCGTGCATGGGTGTGTGTGTGTGTGTGTGTATTCATGATATTTAAGATGATGTTGACTTCATTCACCTATAGCCTATAGGCCCCATAGCAACGCAACAAAGGGAAAGAATAATCTCCCTGATATCAAGGAGCCTATCAAGAAGCGTATAACGGACACTGACAACAATCGTTCATTAGGAGGCCTACTCAAATCCCAACCTAACTGACATTTATGAAATGGATCAATTGAGAACTTCTTGAACCTGAGCTGTTCCTGAGCCTTTAGAAGTTCTATATAGAACCACTTGTTTTAAGAGTGGGATAGGACTGGAATGTAATCCTGAAAGCTACAAATATAAAATATATACAAAGAAATAATACTAATACTAATAATTAAAGTACAGATATTCCTAATATGAATAATCATAATTAGATATAAAAGTCAGAGGCCTGGCATGTATCTTCATGCAGGACGGAGGGGGGGGGGGGGGGTGTCTAGTCTTATTAGTGTGTCTAGTCTCCAGGCTTTGACCTTGCCTATCTTTCCGGTTCTGGATTTTGCCTACTCCCTATCTGGATCCCTCCCTATCATTACTTTAGGATTCACCTGTGTTAATCTGCCTGGCTTCCCAGCAAAGACTGCTTTGTATTAAACTCTTCCTCGTGTCCTGAGTCTTCCTCTGTGAGTGTATGGAACGCCTACAACCATTACAACCACAGAGGAAGCAAATGAAGGGTTTCTCCTTATACTTTTTATAAGTAAAAATAAATAAATAAATAACCACAGACACAGACTAACAGTCACTCATGAAGTTTATTATCAGAAAAATAGAGTTGTTGTCGTTGCAGATGAGATACATTTGTAAGCCTCTGTGAGTATTTAAGTGGAGGTCAGGTCTAACAAGCCAGGGCTGATGTAATCCCCAGTGGGCTGTGTGCCTTATTAACCCTGCTTATTGTGGTCTCATTAAACCACCAAGGATACATTTATTCTCACCATCGCAACTGGTATGCATGTTCCGTGCGCGCGCACACACACACACACACACACACACACACACACACACACACACACACACACACACACACACACACACACACACACACACACACACACACACACGCACACGCACACGCACACGCACCCCCCGCCCCCTACACACACACTCTCATTAACTGCTCAATTTTGCTTCATTCCACAGCTTCATTGCTTTTCCGATCCAACGTTTCACAAAGGTTGGGGTTGTTGAAGTGCTCTGAAAACCAAAGTGTGAGTAGGTGAACTAGTCAGTTAACAGGTGTACGTGGGAGAAAATGATCAAGTGCATACAACAGAACTAGTCAAAGAGTACACAATATAACACATCATGTACAGTACATATCATCCATCAATCACTTTACTTTTACTATGGTTCTTTTTATGTTTCACACTGCGGGAGGGAATGGGGAGGAAGCATTCCATTGTACTACGTTGCAAATGGCAAATCTAGAAGTACAGTATACTACATTTAATTAATAAGAGAAGCATAGACAAAAAAAAGAAAGAAACAGTCAAACGTCTTAAAAAGGTAAAAGATCCATTGGCGTATTGTTTGCTTTTAATTTGTTTTTGTGTAAGACTACAGCCGATTCTTTACCGATTACAATCATAAAGTTATGTTTGCAAGCTTCCAAGTCACCTGCCGCAAACTCCCGAACGTCAGCTGGCCTCTTCAGAAACACTTCCCTATGAGAGGATCATTTGGGGAGAAACGGGAAGACACACATAATGTATACTACTACTTATACTACTACTACTACTATTACTACTACTACTATTACTACTACTACTATTACTACTACTACTACTACTACCACTACTACTACTACTGCTACTACTACTACTACTACTACTACTACCACTACTACTACTACTACTACTATTACTACTACTACTACTACTACTACTACTACTACTACTACTACTACTACTACTACTACTACTACTATTACTACTACTACTACTACTACTACCACTACTACTACTACTACTACTACTACTATTACTACTACTACTACTACTACTACTACTACTAATATGAATAATACCAAATAATAGTAATGACACGGTGAGCATATCGACTAGTTTGCTGCAAATGGAACATCATAATCACACACACACACACACACACACACACACACACACACACACACACACACACACACACACACACACACACACACACACACACACACACACACACACACACACACACACACACACACACACACACACACACACACACACACACACACACACACACTACACCTAACATGTAACCTGTATACTACAGAAGTCCTAAAAGTGGCCTAAAAAGAAGTAGCAAACCTTAAAAAGTTGCTCAGCAGTTGATCTAATTCTGGATGAGATTGTAGATACTTTTCATTGTCGATTCTCGTTTTCATCTAGAACACAAAAAAGGGAATTAATTTTTTTATCATATTCACCGGCATTCCTTATGAATGTGGAATCTTATAACGTGGAATCGGCTTGATCTCATTAAGATGAGCTCTACCTTGAATTCTCGCAATTGATCTTGTTGTTCGCTGCTCAGTGCGCTATGGTCCGCTTTCTCCATCCCCTGGTTTGTAGCCATCGTGTCTCAGTCACTGTTTACGGTTTAGATTCGCTTCTTACTGTAGTATAATTTCTACTCGGGTGGAATAAGAATCTTTCTCAGAGGTCCGGATACTAAGTTCAATGTCTTTATTTAACAAAGCATCAAATGAAAGCATCTGCTGCAGCGAGATGGAGCCTACCGTGCCAATTCACAGACTGGCGACGCGCACCTTATAACATTATATATGAAGTAGTATCACAAACAATACTATTATACGGTCTGAGAGGTACAACCAGTATCCACTACTCTGGTTGGTCACGGTGTCTTAATTGTGACGTCACAAGTTTACAAGCACAAACCCCCGGGGGGGGGGGGGTCGTATCCCTGGCAACGCCGTTTGGTCGCCTCAACACGCATGGCCCTTGCAATGCATACAGTATCACATATAGTGTTTTAGTTTTATACTTAGGGTATAAAAATACACTACATTACCATTCATATTGCGATTATTGTACATTAATTATAATTGCGAGCGGTATTGTCGGCCATGTTAAAAAACAATCACGTCATCTGTTGTTGACAAATCTGTTGTTGAGTAGCCAGCCTTCCATGGCAACAGGCTCTGGTAATGTGGGCACCTGACCACGTGGTGGCAGTATAATCTAACCTCAGGTCATCTTCAGGGTTCACAACTTAAGCGTTTACTTTTTTCAACTTGATGTTGAAACCCTTTTCATCAATATAAAACATATATATATATATATATATATATATATATATATATTACTATTAAATAATGGCGTGGATCCAAGCCTCTATATGGCAAATCTTCACTGTAGGCCAACTGACCTCTTTTTACATTAAGAACCAAAGCAAACTGCGCCAATGACAAATAATGAAGCCTATATAGATGAGCTAACAAGCTAAAGCTAATAAACACCTGCAGCTCATTTCCTTGTTAGTCCCTCAGTATAAATACCAGTTCACTTCCTTTTATTCACTGACCAATAATCGTATGTCTTATGGCAAACTTCCCTGCAACAGATATGATCCTGCTTTTTCCTGACCTGCCTGTTTTGACCCTGCTTGCCTGTCTTCTGGACCTTGGATTCCCTGCCTGTTTGCGTGTGTGTGACTGATCTCCCGGTTTTAACCTTGCCAGATTGCTAAAGTAAACAGACCTTTCATTGCTGTCTCTCTGTGTCTCATTGTCACACTTTTGGGTTCAGACACACCACTGCCATAAAACATTACAGTGTGAGTGAGCACTTTTTATTACAATATTGTGAATATACAGCTTCCGATAAGACAAAAATATATACAGAAGAATAAATCTATACCGTTCACCACATGATATTAACAGTCACTAGCACAAAAACGATAGCTTTTTGTACATTCTCAGTTGAGTTCAGTTCTCACTTGAGAAAAATGGAAAGCAGGTTTGGTTTCTGATGGTGTATTTACAGTTTACAGCAGGAAGTAGCTTTTATTGTTGAACCTGATTGCTTCACCCCTCTTCTCTGGCTGTCCCTCTGGCTCTGTCTTCGCCTCCTCTCCGCCCTCCTCCTCCTCCTCCACCTCCTCCTCCTCCTCCTCCTCCTGCTCCTCCACTGCGTTGGGCAGAGGATCTTTGTAGCGGGCGGGGGTGAAGGTCACTAGTGATTGGCCTTCCTGTGGTTGTGGTGTTGAGGTGCTGCTGGTGGTGTTGGTGGTGGTGGTGGTGGTGGTGGTGCCGGTGGTGGTGGCACACGTGGTCACCACATTCAAACGATGGAGCTTGGAGACCAACTTCTCCCTGTGCCTGTGACAGAAGTGGATACAAAATCAAGTCAACCAAGACCACTGCTCATATGGGGTTTTCTAAGGAGACCAGAGGTGGGTTGATAACACTTTTCAAATGTTTTTTTTTTTGCTTGTCAAAAATGTGAATCTCTTCTGACTTTTCACGGTTGTCGTCACTTAGAACAACACGGTTGCATCTGCCGGCTTGTATCACATTACATGCATGTTGGTGGTAAGACCGCAGGTATAGGCTGTACATGTATAACTGCAGGTGTACCTGAGGGCATACACAGCCAGTGTGACGCAGAGGAGAACACAAAGGCCAGAAATCCACAGGGCGTGATGCCACACCACCTGATCCTGGATCTGCTCTGATTCAGTGGCTGGAAAACAGGAAGCAGGGCGCCATGGCGAGGGAGACTTTATTTGTTTAATGACTTTCAAGTTCAGTGAATCTCATTGTCGTTTGTCAGTTCTTACATCCTGACTTCCTTTGGTATCCAGGGGGCAAAAGGGCACACACACACACACACACACACACAGACACACCACACCCACACACACACACACACACACACCACACACACACACACACACACACACACACACACCACACACCACACACACACACACACACACACACACACACACACACACACACACACACCCTCCATCCGGTGCTTACTAGAGGGGTAGTCTGTCCCAGATCCTTCTGTATCAGTGGAGAGCGGGTCCTGTCAACAGTTCAGAATGTCAACATATCAGTAAAAGTGAAGGCAGACCAGACCAGAACAGGACAGCTAATAGCTAGGCTGTAACGTCAACACAACTAAACAGATTTATAGTTTGTTGTTGTATAGTTTATTGTTAAATAATTAATATATAATGTAATGTTATGTTAAGTCCAACATATGTTTTAAATGATTGAAACACGACTGCAATGTGAGAAATTCCTCAGTTCGTAAAATGTAAAGATGAAGAAAGAGAGAGAGAGAGACAGAGAGAGAGAGAGAGAGAGAGAGAGAGAGAGAGAGAGAGAGAGAGAGAGAGAGAGAGAGAGAGAGAGAGAGAGAGAGAGAGAGAGAGAGAGAGAGAGATTTCTTACCAATGTGGTGGATAGGTCAGTACTCCAGAGCGGGACAGGCGGCACTTGAGGGAACAGATGTGAACATGTTGTTAAAACAACTGGAGGTGAATGCTTCTGAAGAACATAGCACACACATCATCCTAAATGACTGGTGAGTGTATATCAGATGTAATTGGGGGACAATACAGATGTGTGTGTGTGTGTGTGTGTGTGTGTGTGTGTGTGTGTGTGTGTGTGTGTGTGTGTGTGTGTGTGTGTGTGGTGGTGTGAATGAATGGATGCTATTTTAAATGTGTCTATTGAACACTGTGTGCCAAAGAAAACCCACGCAGAGAGAAAGACCCAGTGAAGTTGTACTTTCCTGCTGTGTGTTTTTGTTTATGTAATAACCGTACTCATTTGGCTTGTCGGTTTGCCCTCTGACCATAAGGGAAGGAAATAGGAGCCCTCCCTCTCTTGGTTGTCATGACGACTTTTGTCTCTGGGTGGTAGGGGTGAGCTTGATTTATAATGATTACCGATGGATTTCAAAAGAATTGACCTACACAGAGGTAGCACCTAGGTTCTAAAAGTAGCTTTGAATAACACATTCAGCTCCAGTGCTCTATAAACCCACAATTATTTGTGGATGTATTGTGTATTGTCTTGCATTATTGTTGTGTTATGTGGCATTAATATTTTAAATACTTTTTTCATAGGCGGTCCCCTTAAGCCCAAATGACACTTATCCATCGTGCATGTATGCAAAGATCCTCGTTGCATCTTAGAGACCGTACACATTCCTTCTGCCAATCGTTAATATACATGAAGCCCAGAGCCCTTCTCTACTGGGTTTTAAGGCAAGTAATCTAAATCTAAATCTAAATCTAAATCTAAATCTAAATCTGGAGGATTTGAATCCTCTTTATTGGTACACACACACACACACACAGGAAAATGTGTTTCTCTGCATTGGATCCATCCTAGTATTAGGGGCAGTGGGCAGCTATTTGTATATACAGCGCCCAGGGAGCAGTGTAGGGGTCTGGTGCCTTGCTCAAGGGCACCTCGGCAGTGCCCAGGAGGCGAACTTGAGTTTTGGTAAGTAATGGCTGATTGGTGGAGTGGGGATAATGTGCAATGTTTTGTTTGGTTTCTGACAGCCAGACACAAGTGTAAACCCCATCTAGCAAAGTCAAAACACTGCATTGTCAGTTTTTAGCAGCCTGCATTTAAAATATTCTGAAACATCTTTACCACGTGGATATATTGCTTTTTCAACATACACTATCTTTTCCGTCTCCGTATTTGCTCCTGTATGAACATTTGTGGTTGGAAAAGCTATTCTGCCCCCTTGTGTACACGTTACACAGCGTAACACGGAAGTGTAAATGCGGGAAGTTCTGTGAAGTGTCTCTGATGTGGATCTTCCTGAATGCGGGGTGTAAATTCAGCTTTAGTCCTTCGGCTCTGCCGGAGCCATCAGCATCGCAGAGTTTCACTTCTCAATTGGTGAACGCTAGGGTCAAGTCAAGTCAAGTCAAGTCAAGTTTATTGTCACTTCACAGAGTATAATAAACTTGTGAATACAGAGTATACACATAGCCTAGCTATCGAGGCTGGCTGTTACCTGTCCAACTGTGTGCGTATACAGGTGTGCTCCAGTCACTCCACAACCCGTCGTATTCATCCTTGGCCCGGAGCTGTATCACATACTCCACCATCGGCAGCACATCCGTAATGGTGTAGCGCTGGCTTTTGATGCTGTCGCTCTATGTACAAATGCAAACAACACCTTTAGACAAATGTTTCAGACACATCTTTCTCATATTTCAGACAAATCTTTCAACAGCAAAGTTGCCAGCAAAACCACCTGGCATTTCTGAGCCTTGGCCATGCCTTCAACCAACCAACATCTGGGACTTCCTACGTAAGACCTGCTCAAGGAACCTTGAAGAACATGGACCGAACACGGCTGGTAAGCCCGCTTGCCAGGCCTACAAAGAGCCTTGGCAACCAGCTCTCCAAAACCTGACTCAACCCAGGCTTTAACCCTGGCGGGCCTTTTGGAGAGACGAGGAGGCGATGCTGGCTAAAAGATGGACATAGAGTAGGAGCTGTACTATGCCTGCAAGGCTCCAGGTACTCCAGGCTTCCACCCCTCCGGCTGATCCAAGGCCAACCCTGGATCTCTAGTCTCTCCAGTGTGATCACGCCTCACCCACACAACCGCCCAGAAACCATCCACCATGAGACCTCATGGGTAACATCAGGACATCATGGTGAGCGCTAAGGTTCTGAGCACCGCAGCCAATAACAAAAAGGGCCATGGCCAGGAGCAAGGAGGACCAGACGCTTGAAGACTTCACTTGACCAACATGAGCTCAGCTTAAATTGTGGAATTGCGTTTTAACATCTGCAAAGATAATAATGTAAATAAATGTCAGTTAATGAAAGAATACCAAAGAAGGACTGTTCATGGGTTGCGTCACGCGATCACAGCGTGATTTACCACGAGTAACGCATTAATAAAAGATCCCATTGCAATGAAGATTTGATAAAGCTAAGATAAGGTTTGTTTTGAGTTAAATGCATCCGTGTGGTCACTTTCTTTCGTCACACTCGTCACACTCTCCACTTCCACCTAGCCCGGGGCGGACGTCAAAGTAAACCATCATCTCAGCTGCATAAGTACAGAAGTGGCACAAAAGTGGCAGAAATACATGTAGATTTGATAACTGTAAAATCGACACATGCGTGTACCATCCCCCACACACACATACACACGCACGTACACGCGCACACACACACATACAGTCCGTCCAACAAAACACTGCACCCTCCCGTATACCTGTAATGCCTTGGTGCCCGGGACTGGTCTGTATTGGATCTCGTAGATGAGTTCATAGTACTGGTCATGCCTTTTCCAGGAGCAGGGGAAGCCCCAGGTCACGGTCAGCATCCTCTCCTGGCCCTCCACGGCACGCACCGCCACCGCAGACGGGGGCTCTGGCTTGACTGGGAGAACACAAGAGAAAGAGACATAAGAGAGGAGCAAAGGGAGCATTGTATGTTATGCTGCTCGGGCACACGGGCACACGGGCACACGGGCACACACGCACGCACACACACACACACACACACACACACACACACACACACACACACACACACACACACACACACACACACACACACACACACACACACACACACACACACACACACACACACACACACACACACACACACACACACACACACACACACTCCTTCTGACACGTCTTGACCACAAAGTATCTTCAAACTTTCACATCGTGGGCAGTAACAACAAAGGAAACAACAGCTGAAGGGAGTGACCACCATAGAGAGTTAAGGATTAACTCTATGGGGGGGGGGGGAATTGCATGTCTGCAAGAATACCAGACGACTTAAAGGAATCTACACAATAAAGAAGTGATGAGATTGGCGTGTATTAGTATCATATGTCTTGGCAGTGGCGGCTGGCCCATAGGGGGCGATGGGGCGCCGCCCCCCCTAAACCACACGCACAAACATTATTATTAATAATAAAAAATAATAAAAATAATAAAAAATATATATATATAAATTGTCAATATGTGTGTGTTTAAAATATGGAATGCACCCAGAAATATGTGTAAAATATGATTTTAAAATAATTTGCACAACATAATATGCTTTTCCTAGTACACATATGCCTAGTACACTGTATGACGATGCTGGGGGGCTGTAGAGAAATAGCCCCACGGAGGCGGGTCTCTGTAGCAGTTTAGTCAATTGCTGATTCAAGATATAAACAAGTGACATAAAATGTAGCCAATCAGCGTCCTCCAAACGTCTTCGGGGGGCTGTTTCAGAACAGCCCCTCCAGCATTGTCATACAGTGTACTAGGAAAAGCATATTATGCTCTGTCTCTGCGGGCGCCATTTTAACTACAACAAGTTCAACAATGGCGAGCGTGAGCACTACCCCAAGACTCAACCCGGTCCCTAACTCGGTGAAATCTCTCATTCAAGAGCCGTTTGAGAGAAGAAGTTTGGCGGACAAACTTAAGGTGAAAGATCTGGGCCCAGATCAACCTGATATTGTTATCAAACAGCATCAGGCAGCTAGTGACAAAGGGAAGACCTATATGCGAGGCTTCTCTCGTAGCTGGTACACCAGAAAGGCCTGGCTAGCTGGATGCACTCATGCTAATGCCTTATTTTGCTTTCCTTGCTTGATTTTTAAAACAACGGGGGGGACAGATGTAACATGGACAACAACTGGAGTGAGGGATATGAAGCACCTGTCTGAGAAAGTGAGGAGGCATGAGAACACCAGGGCACACATGGACAATGCTATGAAGCTAGCCACGCTAGGCAGAGTGAACATTGCTACGCAGCTGGACGACGGCCACAGGATTGCCGTGAGGAAGCACAATGAGGAGGTGGATAAAAACCGGCATATTTTATGCAAAATAATCGAGTTGGAATACAGTTCTTGATATTGTAATAAAAGTCCTGATTGAAATGTCTTTTCAGCAATTTTTTACATGTGTTAATATTTAGGTTAAGCTAATTCTCATTTAGATTTATAGTATAGCTTTGGTTTGCTTGGTATTGGTTTGCTTGTCCTGGTAAGCTAACTTGGTAATAGAAGTTGAACAAACAAAGTTTACATGTTGAGCCAACTTGATAGACATTTGTAAAAACTTGATAAAATAAGTTTAACCAACGTCTTTTTAAGTTATCTTAACTAATATTTTCTAGTCCAAATAACTTGACACATGAAGTTGTGTCAACAGACTACAAGTTGTATCAACTAATGTATTGAAGTGTAATCAACTTGACACTAAATGTTGAATCAACTTGACTAAACTTAACTCAGTCAAAGCAACAAGATGACTTGACTTAGTCAAGTTGAGTCAACAAATCATTTTTAACAGTGTAGCTGTTCAACTTGATGAAGGCTACAGGATAGGGATCTGTCAACACAATGAGGAGGTGGACAAAAACACATCCTGTCTAAAAGAATAGACTGTGTGAAGTTCTGTGGTGCCTTTGAGCTGGCCTTGCGTGGCCATGATGAAAGTGATGGAAAGAAGGGCGACATTTCAATACAAAAAGTAATTGTATATAATGTAATTAACAATATGTAATTGTAAATAAAAAAATGGTATAGCCCCCCCTGGTGAAAAATGCACCAGCCGCCACTGTGTCTTGGCTATAGTGGCGAAGTGCAAACGCTAACTACTACTTTTCAACTGGAGAGAGGAAGGGAGCTACCTCTAGGTGCAAGGAGCATGTATACAAAGGCCTTTTAAATTAACTAGAGGTAACTCTTTTAAGATAGGCCTTTTATTTAGGAAGGCCTTTTTCTGTTAATATTAGTGTTCACTATTCTTAGTAATTGTATTGTGTTTGCTATGTTTTTTACTTTATAGCACTCAGCACAGCATACCATTTTTTTCACACACACACACACACACACACACACACACACACACACACACACACACACACACACACACACACACACACACACACACACACACACACACACACACACACACACACACACACACACACACACACACACACACACACACACACACACACACACACACACACACGCGCTACAAAAGCCACTCACTGATGCCCAGTGGTGTGAAGTTTTGCAGGGTGCTGGTAGCGTTGCCGGCGATGCTGGTGACACACAGGTAGGCCATGTGGAGGACCCTCTTCTCCTCCTCGCGGTGGTCCAGGGCGCACCAGCAGCGCCACAGACGACCCGAGAAGGAGCAGTTGAGCCGGGAGAAGGAATCCAAGGTGCTGGCGTAGAGATGAAGAGGTGTAGAGCGTGAGAGAGACAGGACGGAAGACAGAAAGAAAGGAAGACAGAAAGAAAGGAAGACAGATGGACATATAGACAGACAGTCAATGACAACAGTCAAACAGACAGACAGATGAACAGACACATAAGCAGCCAGGCAGACAGATATGTAGACATATAGACAGACAAACAGACAGACTGATAAAAAAAAGAAAAGAAAAAAAAGAGACAGACAGCACCTTACCCTTTGTTGAGATAGAGGTAGCAGTGAGGTTGCACAACGATAGGCTGCTGGGGTGTCCAATCACAGCGAATCTTGCTGCTCGGTGACCTTTTGTAGCAGGTCAGTATAGGTTTCTCAGGAGGAGCTGAAAGAGAGAGTTCATATTAAGGATTTAGAGGCGAAAACCCCATGATATGACTTTATTTCAACCAATGTAACGCAACACTACAGGGCCCTCTTTTCCTTATCCCACATGTATGTTGAAATTGCTTTTCTGTTATATTTGGTTTTGGTTGAGGTGGCAACTGGTGTTTTGAATATTACTTTCCACAGTTACGATTAACTGCTACAAACCAGTTATTAATGTTATGAATTTATTAACGATACAAAGGCCACATCACAAAGGACCGCAACCACCCTGGGCACCATCTCTTCTCCCCCCTGCGGGCCGGTCGCTGGTTCCGCAGCATCTGTACAAGGACTACCGCACTACTGCACAGTATTGCTGCTGCACTACTGGCACTTTAAAATGCTTTTTGCACAATTCACCATATATATATATCATCCATCAGTCGCTTTATTGTTATTTGTATTGTGTACAGTATAAATATAAAGTAATCCTAAACTATAGTGTTGTTTATAGTATACTACACAGTATAATATATAGTGTTTTTATAGTATAGTATAGTATAGTATTGTATAGTTTAGTATAGTATTGTTATATATAGCTCTTCTTGTATCCTATCAGTCAAACTGTGATTCATTTATTCTGTGTTAAGAGGAAGGATGCCTTAACCTCAACCTCGAGGAAAAAAGCGTCTTCAGAAGTTAGGAATCACATGTCTGTGTTTCAAAGGTTTACACCGGTGTGTGTGTGTGTGTGTGTGTGTGCGTGTGTGTGTGTGTGTGTGTGTGTGTGTTATCGTCACGGTGCAGCACTCAACCTGCAACGATGACCTTCACCGAAGACAGCACCCTGCCTCTGTGGTGACAGCTGTACCTCCCGCTGTGCTCTGCGCTCACTGAGGGTATAGACACCGCCGGGCCCCCGTCCCTCTCCAGCACCCCCTCTCCAGCGCTCAGAGACCTGCCGTTCAGCCTCCACTGTGGCCTCCTCACCCCGCCACCTCCCTCCCCCTCCCCGTGGTTGGCTTCGCCGTCCGCTTCCCCCACCGGCAAATCGGATTCAGCCGGCGCCACTCCGTCCCCTCCGGTTAGCCGTGGCGGGGCAGCGTCCGGAGACACAGGACTGTCCCGCCGTTTACGGCTGTTCTCAGAGTGCGTCTGCTGCCCGGTTACAATGTCCACGGCGCTCTGGGTGTCGTATCCCACGGTAACGGTGTCCCTCGCAGCCTGACGTGTTCTGTTCAGGAACATCCGGATGTTTGTGATGGCGTCCGGCAGGTGGACACCGGCGGGTGGGGACACGTGGCGAGTGGTATGTCCCGCCCCTCTGTCCCCGGGGGTCTCGGAGGGGACCTCCACCCCGTCCAGCAGCACTTGACCGTCGCAGGCCAGGGAGAGGTGGCTGCCCGGGGCCACCACCAGCACACCCGGGGCTGGCTCTAAAAACAGAAGAGAAATCTATTAAAGTAGGACTACAGGAAGAATATAGTCATTATATAAGCACATCTTTATGGCCAATGTTTGTGTAACCACTCATTTTTGGTACTGTTACAGTTCAGATAAATCTTTCTTTCTTTCTTTCTTTCTTTCTTTCTTTCTTTCTTTCTTTCTTTCTTTCTTTCTTTCTTTCTTTCTTTCTTTCTTTCTTTCTTTCTTTCTTTCTTGTTGACTTCAGTTTCACTTGCGGTATGTATAGCCAATCGAGTGCTTCAGTTGCGTACATTTCCCAAGACACCATATTTTGATATACTTCCTCTTTAAATACATATCTCTGCTCCACCGTTGTTTGCTCCATCCAGCCTGTCATTTCTGGCACTGATCAACTGTTTTCTGGTGTTTCTCTGATGAAAATGTTCACCGTGGCTCCAGATGTGGGGCGATAGGAGAGAGCTGGGCCTTCTTTATTTGTCTGGCTGCTTTTCATTCAATCTGTTTTGCTCTGAATGTCTCGACTCGCCGGGACTTCGATTCACACAAACAACCCAAACGCTGGAACACACAAGCGTGCACATGTACACACACACACACACACACACACACACACACACACACACACACACACACACACACACACATACATACATACAACATACATACATACATACATACATACATACATACATACATACATACACATACACACACACACACACACACACACACACACACACACACACATACAAACACACACATACAAACACACACACACGCACACACTATACAATCTATATCGGATTGACAGTCATTAATGCGATACAGTTTTAGAGAATATTGTCAGTATGGTGCAGCAACAACTACATACTAGGCTAATTAGTTTAGAAACAACACATAAATCATGTTACTTATTAATTTATTGTTAATTTATTTTCCTTTACTTCAAAATAGGCTATGACTAACAACCATCCAACAAATAATGCTATTATTTTCTTAGACACACAATTCCATTGTAAAACTCTATTGTAAAATGGTATTTTAAAAGTAATCGTCAAAGTCTTTACAATTAAATGATCGCGCATAAAGTTGCACCTGCCTTTGGTAAGATTTCTTATAAAGAGTCCAAAAGAGATAACCCCGTCGTTGTTGTTGTTTCATAGTTGTTTCATGTTGTTTCATGTGTTCTGTGAACTCACCTTCTTTAAGACACGATCCCTCGAACATGCCGCAGAGCGGAGACACGCACAGCGCGGCGCAGAGCAGCGCTCCTACGACGACACGCATCTTCACGCATCCACGGGATCCGCTTTAAACAACTCGTTTAAAAGGCGGCGACAGAACAGAACAGGCGACTTATTGGACTACCGAAGCAGTGGCCAACACCACACAACATGTTGCTGTCAGAAGCAGTGAACGGCAAACATGTTGATTACTCTACTTGAGCAGATAATAGCGGCTGCCGGCGGAGAGTCGGTTTCCCCTTTTTTTCGAGGACCCGTTGGGTTGTGAAATCCTCGCCTCTTACCCTCTTCCCAAAGCGAAGCTTTTTTATTTTTTGCTTTTTTTTCTATCTCGAGTTTGCAAAGAGGAAATTGGCTGGTATGCGTTAAAACAATATGCTTTGAACACAAACCTTTATTTTTGTACTAACATTGAACGCAAATATATTTTTGTATAAATAAATAATATATATATATATATATATGTATAAATAAATATTATATTATAATATAATATTTTAATCTAATCTAATCTAAATGCCCTAAAATAAAAATAGATAAAATACAAAAACGTATTCATTTTTGTTCATTTAATTTCCAGTGACCTATTTTTTTATGTATTCATTATCGTATCATCATCATCATCATCATTACTATTCACTATATTCACTATATCATTATATATATATATTTTTAAATGATGGATGCAATTCCATTTATTGCACAAGGGCATCCCACGCACATCATGTCATATATGAGACACGCGCGGAAAGAGAGAGAGTTGGAAAAAAAGGTTTATTGGGTGGAGTCAAAATAAACAGACCAACACTCCACGTCATAACAACCTCTGCTGTCATTCCCTCTGACCTTAACTAAGCGTGAACTCTTTATTGATTGGTTATTCCTGCACTGCTTAACACGTTGCTTCATTGGCCACCACAGTAGAACGAGGGCACGGCGATCTGTTCAAAGGTTATAAATGTTCTCGTCATTTGACTCGAACGCAGAGGTTTTGCCCTGCTGGTGTGGTCACATGATAAAACAGAATGCTATCACTGCAGCTTTGGTTCGTCTCCAACTTGAAAAACAAACTCGGCTACTACACATCAATGTCAATGTCACCGTTCTGTGAAGTGTGTGTGTGTGTGTGTGTGTCGTTATTTATACACATCGACCGTCATTTATTTTGAGCATTTCTCACTTCTATACAAAATAAAGACTGTCTCATTAACACTTTTTGTTCTGTTGCCAAGCCAGATCAATAAACGTATGATATCCTCCTAAAGTAAGCCTTGTTGAGATATATTATCAGAGCTGCATGTCGTCCTCCCTGCTATCAGCCCAGTAACCGCTTGAGTTGCAAAGCGAGTAGAAAGCCAGAGAGAGAGAGAGAGAGAGAGATGAGAGAGAGAGAGAGAGAGAGAGGAGAGAGAGAGAGAGGAGAGAGAGAGAGAGAGAAAGAGAGAGAGAGAGAGCTCCCCTCTAGTTCAGGCTACAGGACTGTTTCTCCCATCAATATGATGTGTATATAACCAAGGATGACCACCAGCAGAGGTATAGGAGCAGTAGGAGAAACACAGGAGACAGCTAAAAGCCTTGTGTTGTGTTCAATACATTTAAAATAACGTTCTCACTGAGAACTACTAGTGAACACACAGACTTTTAAGGCCCAACCCGGGGAGGGTTTCCACCTGCAACTTATAACCGTGACTTATTTGGACTATTTCCATCACACTAGGGTTATTTTGATGCGTCTATAGCACAAAATAATCTGCAAAAGTCAGTTTCTACGCGACAATTCCACGTTCCTAACACTGCCAGTTTGCGTTGCACTCAGAGCACAAACCGGTCCCCAGCAGCAGCAGCATATAGAACCAGCCTTGATGGTCTGGTGTCAGTCAAAATATCCTAATGCTCCACTGTGCCAATGGAGGTCATGGGAGATGTAGTTTGCATGGCAGAATGCGCTAGTATGCTTTTATCCACCACCTCGTAAGGGCTTTGGGGGTCTATCATTTGTGTCATGAAATATATGGTCATATCATATTGCTTCACATATGCATATATGCGTGGATTGGAGTGAGTAGTAACGATAAATAGTATTATTTCCCTTTTTTTGTTGTTGTTCAAGTTCAAGTGTTGTTCTGAGTTCATGTTGTAGCCACACACAGTGATCAGCGCCAGACATAATATTTGGAGCTATTCATCAGTAGTAGGGGGAAAGTACTGTATGTTCAAAGAGGTCTTGAACTTTTTGATTTTTGTCTCCTTTCGGAGCTGCGCTGCTATGGTGTGTCTCCCCTATTTTTCCCAGAAGAAGCATGGACTGATACAGCAGCAGTATACTGGATACCGCATCTGGAAGACGACAGCAAAAAACAACAGTCTAATGCTCTTAGTCCCTACTGAGAAAGAAGTCTCCTCCCCACATTCCTTCATCTTGGCTGGATGCGGTGGTCTGGCCCTGGTGTTCCCTAAGAGACCGAGGGGGGGCCAGGACTGCTAGGACGGACCCCAAGGTTCCTCCACTTTAACAGGGCCTCCTGTTGGACAGAGAGGAGGAGAGAGGGAGAGAGAGGGACAGAGAGGGACAGAGAGAGAGAGAGAGAGAGAGAGAGAGAGAGAGAGAGAGAGAGAGAGAGAGAGAGAGAGAGAGAGAGAGAGAGAGAGAGAGAGAGAGAGAGAGAGAGAGAGAGAGAGAGAGAGAGGCAGGAGAGATAGACGAGGGAGGAGAGGAGAGAGAGGAGAGGGAGTAGAGACAGAGAGTAGAGGAAGGGAGAGAGAGAGAGAGGATACTTCAGTGCATGGTTTTAACTTGTACAGGGTGTATGATCTATGGCGTGATGCATGAGGTTTTCTGATCAAAACACCAAGAACTTCAAGTCACCTGCACAGATCCCAGACTGAGGGTCCAGCCTCCCGACTCTCCTCCGGCCTGGTTCCCCGGGGGGCTGGTGACCCCGGGGGTCCCCACAGAGGAGGGACCCCGGGTAGCGGGCTCGGCCCGAGGGGGCGTTGAGGGGGGCGTACGGGCCTCCTCCTCCTCCTCCTCCTCTATGGGCGTGTCCTGGGAGCCCCCCCCGAGCACCGAGGGGGAGTTGGAGAGCGGGGGCGGGGCCGAGCCCGAGAGGCAGCTGGGGGCGGGGCTGCTGTCGCCCGAGGCAGCACCGGTCGGCGGCGTGTGGGAGTGGTTGCTGTGCTTCTTCTTGCGCAGCGTGTCGATCCAGCTGGAGCTGTGGCGCGAGGCGAAGGACGCCAGACCCAGCGAGGACAGGCGCATGTTCTTGCCCGACGTGATCAGCTCGCCGAAGCCCTCCTGGTGGGCGAAGGCGTAGCCTGACCTCCTGGAGCCCCCGCGGGCCCCCAGCCGGCCCTCTGACGCGCTGCCCCCCGCCCCCCGGGGCCCCAAGGCCCCGCTGAAGCCCACCGTCTTGCGCTTCTTCTGCCGCACCAGCTGTGTGTAGCGGACCTGCCGGGAGGGGATGAAGAGAACTGCTCTTCAACCTGATATCCTCAGGTTGAAGAGCTATTCTCTTCATCCTGTAATACATAATAACATAACATGTGTGTGTGTTACCCTGGTCTGGTCTGGCTCCCTGACCTCATCACCATAATAACCCCACGGCACAAATTAAATCATTTTCAGGAACTTTGACAGGTTTTAAACACACCGCTACTGAGGGGAATTCTGCTGGTAAGAGTACTTGAACTAAGGTCAATATTGGCAGTGTTTACACCAGGGTAATGTCACGCTGTGGACTCATGCATGATTTGTGTATGCATGTGAGTGTGTATGTGTGTGTGTGTGTGTGTGTGTGTGTGTGTGTGTGTGTGTGTGTGTGTGTGTGTGTGTGTGTGTGTGTGTGTGTGTCACAGGCATTCCCACCGTGTCCGACAGCTGGGGCTTGAGGTCCAGCTTGAGGAAGCGGAAGGCCAGAACCGGTACGATACAAATCACTGTTGCCAAGGCGATGGTCAGCCACACCACGGGCTGCAGTAAAGTGCTCTGTGCACTCCCTGGAAACACAGTCACTCGTCAAACACACCTTTCAGCTCACCAGCGCATCACGTCACAGAGCACCGTCGACCATTTCATATTAATGTTGTTCACAATGAACAACTACTAAATGTGTTTTAGTAGTTTTAGTATATATTATTAGTTTGCCGTCACTTTTGTGTAGTTATACTATTTTTCTGTATAATATTTTTCTGTATGTTCTTTTTGTGTGTGTCTTTATAACACTGTGTTATTTAAATGGGCTTTTATTGTTTATTATTTGTCATCTTTGTCATTCTTGTTGTATTTTCTTTTAATTGTGCAAAATAAAAATGAAACGAAACTTAAACTAGAGTATCCTGTGGCCTAACCTCTTGTGTACACACACGCGCACACGCACACGCACACGCACACGCACACACACACACACACACACACACACACACACACACACACACACACACACACACACACACACACACACATACATACACACACCACGTACATGTATGTTCTTCACTTTCCAGTCTGGGATCAATAAAGTACTTTCTTAAATTTCATTTTCTACGTCTGCGTTGAGTATAAATGAAGCTCAATACTACTACTAATATTACTTTAGTACAAATCAGTGTGTCTTATGTGACTGTTTGTGGTTGTGGTGCAGGGTCACAGCTTGTAATGGCGTGTTGAATAGATGGCCGGTAAGACAGAGTCTGGGACTGACCGACGAAGTGGAACTGATTGGGAGAGGTGCTAAAGAGGCTCTGGCTGTGCATGCCCAGCATGATGGTGAAGAAGGCGCCCAGGGAGCCCCACACAAACACATGGTTGATGATTGTCCAGTAGCCTGTGTCCAGAGCAATCTGCACACACACACACACACACACACACACACACACACACACACACACACACACACACACACACACACACAGATCACGCACGCACGCATGTACACACAGGTCCACACACACACACACACACACACACACACACACACACACACACACACACACACACACACACACACACATGAAAGCAGATTTGCACACACACACACACACACACACACACACACGGTAAATTGACTGAAATACAGTGTGACATAACAACAACAATCCGATCCAAAGAGGAACCAAAATATCTTCTCAATCCCCTATTCTACTGTAACTACTTGTGTCATTTAGTAGACGTTTTCAGTTCATCTCTTCATCGACGTGTCCTCAAACACTATACTATAAAAATACTATAAATAACAATAAAAAGTACAATACAGTGACTGATGGATGATGTGTTGAAATGTGCAATTGTATGTAATGTCCTTCAGTGTCAGGCAGTTCTGAACTGATGAGAACTGATGAAGGACAATGAAGGACCCAGGACCTTCTCAAATACTCACACAGACTTGGCTATTGCGCAAAATCCCCCCCCCCCCTCCTACTCACCTGGACGCTGACTACGATGACCAGGGCCGTGGCGGTGGTGACCGCGAAGGTCTGGTAGTCGGCCAGGGGTTCTGCGGTGTCCTGGCTGGCGTTGGAGAGCACGGCGTAAGGCACGAAGAAGAGCACCACGGAGGTGTAGATGCCCTGGGAGATGCAGATGAAGAACTCCCGCTTGTTGAAGAGCAGGTTGAGTTGCCCAGGCTCGTACAGCTTGGGGAACTCCAGGCTCCGCCGGTCCGGGACATCCTGCACAGAGATGGAAATGGGGAGGGGGGGGGGGGGGGGGGGAAGAGGACTTGGCAACTCATTATTCGAGCACAGTCAAAACAAACACTCACAGCTGTGGGTTTATATTTAGAATGCACTGTTTATTTTCATTTGTACACTCAGCCCCGCACTCCGGGGACTATTGGAAATGTGCTGTTTGAAAAACAAAAGCGTTGATCTTCATACGCGACACAAGACTCCTCATTCCCATTGTGTGGCTGATACATGTAAACGTTGTAACAGTCACAGTTTGCTGTTTTTTGGCATCCAAACTTGCCTAGAGCCTTCAATCTAGCGTCCACCACACCACACCCATGACGACTGACCACGCCCATTATGACTGACCACACCCATTACGACTGACCACTACAACTGACCACACCCACTACGACTGACCACACCCATTATAACTGACCACGCCCATTATGGCTGACCACACCCATTACTACTGACCACTATGACTGACCACACCCATTACTACTGACCACTATGACTGACCACACCCATGATGACTGACCACACCCATGACGACTGACCACACCCATGATGACTGACCACACCCATGACGACTGAGGTCCATATTTGTAATCAATAAAAATGTTTTAATAACGTACCTGATCAAATATCCCCATGGCCAGCACAGGTAGAGAGGTGTAGACAATGTTGTACAGTGTGATGAAGTACTGATCATATACTGTCTAGACATGGGACACACACACACACACACACACACACACACACACACAACATATCAGCAGTGGCCCTATTCCTATATGCCATGTAGTTATGCCGTGCAGTGTACAGCTTATTGGGGCATCGAACCCAGTAGCTTTCGGCTGGGTATCAAACCCTATCCACTACACTATCCTTCCCCCTCAAATTCATTCAAATTGTCCACCCCTCCATCCCACCGGACCCCGTCTCAAACCTCGGACCTGGGCGGAGAACCCGCAGAAGAAGCCGAACCAGAAGTGCACCATGGTGAAGGCAAAGTTCTTGTAGAAGAAGTAACAGAGGAAGCGGCACATGCGCAGGTAGGACCAGCGCCCGTGCACCAGCAGGAGGCGCTGTAGGAACCGGAACTGGGCGAAGGAGTAGTCACTGGCCAGAACCGCCTGGATGCCCTCCTGGCCTGAGATACCAACACCAATGTGAGCGCCTGGGGACAGAGAGAGAGAGAGAGAGAGAGAGAGAGAGAGAGAGAGAGAGAGAGAGAGAGAGAGAGAGAGAGAGAGAGAGAGAGAGAGAGAGAGAGACAGACAGACAGACAGACAGACAGACAGACAGACAGACAGACAGACAGACAGACAGACAGACAGACAGGGAGACAGGGAGACAGGGAGACAGGGAGACAGGGAGACAGGGAGACAGGGAGAGGAAAATAGTGAGAACCAGTGGGAGACAGAATGACAAGGGGAAAAACAAAGACTGGGGGGGAGGAACAACATAAATCTTGGCATAGTTTTATATTTACTTGTGTGTCGCTAAATATCTAAACAGTGATAATACAAATAATAG
>CM051008.1:8784868-8789868 GCA_027704905.1 Muraenolepis orangiensis
ACACACATACACATATTCAAAGACACACAAAGACACAAAGACACACACACACACACACGCACACACACACACACACACACATAGAGGCATACAGACACATACACACACACACACACACACACACTTAGAGGTGCACACACATACACACACAGACACACACACAAACATAGAGGCTCTCACACACACACACACACACACACACACACACACACACACACACACACATACATAGAGGCGCGCACACACACACACACAGAGGCACACACATACACACACACACACACACACACACACACACACACACACACACACACACACAGGCACAAATGCAAGAACGCACGCACACACACGTAGTGGCACACAGACACACACACACACACAAACTTACGCAAATGTACTTATGTACACACACATACATGCAGGGACACACAGACACACATACACGTTTGTTTGCATGCATAAATTATTTTGCATACAATTATTACCACACACATACAGAGTATGTAGACATACACAAGCACCACAAAAGTAGCACACTTACACACTCACACACACACACACACACACACACACACACACACACACACACACACACACACACACACACACACACACACACACACACACACACACACACACACACACACACACACACACACAGATGTGTGAGTCACAGATGATTTGTTTAAACTAGGTAGAGGATGCATGTGTGTCAGGTCGAGGTTTTTTACATATACTTATATACTTTAGTCTCATAAATCAAGTTTCAAATGAATTGACAAAACACCCCTATCCCAAGGAAAAAACGGTGTGCCTGTGTAAGTGACGATAATACCATAGCCAATACAAAGAACGACGTAAACACTGCAGCGCGAGTGCATTTAATATGGGACAGTTTATGCATTACATCTGTACGGCCACTAGAGGGCAGTAGAATCTCACGCCTGTTGTTTTAGACCGCAGCATCGGCAGCATAAACTCACGTTCAGATGGTCTGAGGTGACGGCCAACAGTTCCTGGTTACAGGGCCGGAGCCTCTCCAGGAGAAGCGTGTCTGCGCCTTTACAGTAAAGACGGATTCGGCCCTGGGGGTCGCGCACTGGGAAAAAGAGATTATGAAACGACCATGTACATGTTAAGAGACGCATGTGAGATGTTAAAGTAGGGTGACCAGACGTCCCCGTTTTCCGGGGACAGTCCCCGTTTTTATTGGCCTGTCCCCGGTTGAAACTGTCCCCGGAAATGTCCCCGTTTTTTAATATACGTTAAAAACACATAGCAAGGTGAAATAAAACGTTTCATGTAAGGAAACACTGGGTAAACAGTATACGGCTCAATCGTGTTTATGCAATCGTGTTTATGCAATTATGCAAGCTCCTCCCATTTCTCTTTGGCTGTGACAGAGAGATGCTCATTGTGGTTTGGTAAGTAAACATTTTTACAAAAAAACGTTTTTTGCTTGTCAAAGTACATTTTCTAGATGTCAGCTATATCGGCTGTCATGTCAAACAAAATGTATCCAGGTTTAAAAACATATTATTGTATATGTTGATGTGTTGGCAGCGTATTAAACCATGTGAATCATTAAGATAAAGATGACTGAATTTTTAAGCTAGGCTATTTTTTCTAAAATGGTGGCTATGGGGAAAAGTGAACCATGGGCCTTGGGGTAAGTTGAATCAGTGGTTCAATGGAGTAGCAGAATGAAATTTATAAATTGACAAAAACAATGTGACTGTTAACCCAAGTGTATCTAATAATGTACTATCTCTTTTTAAATATCAGAGAGGAAGAACAGAATGAGAAGGGAAAAACCGGAATAAAGATAAAGAAGCAAAGACATTGTACAATAGTGAGGAAGAGAAGGAAAGGAAGAAAGAAGAAAAGGGAGAAAGTTTGGAGGGGAAGAAAAAGTTAACAGAGTACGAAGAGTATACAAGGATAGTGACAAAGAGCAGAAAAAAATGTGCAATGGCTCTTTCCAAGAAACGAAAATGTCACTTAAATGACAATATGAGGAAAGAATTGTCATTCATACGCCCAGGTGGTCAAGATGATACAATGGTTTACTGTACCATTTGTAATTCAACATTTTCAGTTGCCAGTGGAGGAAGAACAGCAGTAATAGAACATCAACAGACAAAAAAGCATAAAGCCTCTCTCATTGCCCGTGCTGGTGTGCCCTCTGTCACCACATTCTTCAAGAAGGTAGACCCTTCCCAGGAAGAATACGATCTAGCTGTGCAGGAAGCTGTCTTTGCATACCACACTTTGCGACACAATCATAGTTTCAGATCTATGGATTGCACAGCACAACTGACAAGGAAGCTTTATGAATCAAAATTTACATGTGCTAGGACAAAATGCGATGCCATAGTGAGTAACGTGTTAGCACCATGGGCAACTACCTTGGTAACACAGGACCTAGACCAGGTGGAATTTGTGTCTCTGTCCATTGATGCATCCAATCATGGACATGTAAAGCTGCTGCCAATATTAGTAAGATATTGTAAGATACATGATAGCACATCAGTGGAAACAAAACTACTCGATTTTGTTGAACTCAAAGGAGAAACAGCAGAGGAAATTGCAGCTGAGGTCCTTGGTGTTATCCAAAAATTCAACCTGGAAAACAAAGTTGTGGCATTCTCTGCTGACAACACAAATACAAATTTTGGAGGACTGAATAGACTGGGGAGGGTCAATGTCCATACCAAAGTTAAAAATGCTCTGCAGCGGGAGGTCATTGGCTTAGGTTGCCCTGCACACATTATTCATAACACGGCCAGAACAGCTTTGGATATGATTCCCCTTGATGTTGAGTACCTTCTTACAAAGATATTTGGTTATTATTGGCAATGTTCGCTGGTTGTCTATGCTCCCAGCTCTAGAGAGAGTGCTGAAAATGTATTTGCCCTTGAAATCATTTTTCCTCTCTGAAGAAAAGTGCCCAGCTGTCCTGCAAAAAATATTCCAAGATCCTCTGACTGAACTTTGGCTGGCCTTTGTCCATGGAAACCTGTCCATATTCAGTGACACAATCAAAATGCTTGAAGGCCAAGACCGCTGTGCTGTGGAGTCAGCTGCAATATTGAAAAGCTTTGAGGCAAAGTTGACTGCAAGAAGTGACGATAACTTCATTCCAGTTTTGGTCCGAGGGCTTCTGAGAGAACTGGAGGAAAATGGAGCAATGAAAAAAGCGAGCTTTCTCAAAACATCCCAATCATTCTTCACTACAGCTGTCAACTACTTGCAAGCATGGGGAAAGCACACAGATGATCTCAAGGATTTGCATTGTCTCCTTCTGAAAAGGCAACCTCAGCGTGAAGAGATTCAGAAGGCAGCGGCCACACTGCAAGAAAAATGCCCCAATGTCAAGATCAATGAGGATGAATTGTTTGATGAGGTCACTGGCCTGCATGAGTTCCTGAAGGGAGGAACACTTGAAGAGTGGAAAGAATCTGAGACACCGCTTAATCACAGATGGAGCAAGGTGGTTACCCACTTCCAAGACAACGAAATCCCATTCAATAACCTGGCAAGGTTAGCGTCGGTGGTTATGTGCCTACCTGGGAGTAATGCACCAGTTGAAAGAGTGTTCTCCCAAATGAATGATGTATGGACAGCAGCAAGAAATAGGTTCACTATTCCTACCATCAAGGCCATGCTTGTTGTGAAAACAAACTTCAACTTCCCCTGCCAGGAGTTCATGGAGAAGCTGGCCAAAGACAAAGCAATCTTAAAGAAAATTCACTCTTCTGAAAAGTACAGAGATTAGGTTAGTAGAAGTTTTTATGTACTTAGAAATCTCATCTTATTTATTATATTGTTAAGTATTTTACATGTATTATCTCAGTATTTTCCTTTTCTCATGTTCTCTTTTGATCTTATTCCATCCAGAATACCAGGACAGATACAGATGGGACAGTTCTGGCTTTGTTTTATCTGTTTGTCCCAGTGTGTCTGTCATATTGTGTTTGACAGTTGTGTCTCTCTGTTGAAGTGTCTTTGATAGTGTGTCATTCTGCTAGTGTTACTTGTCTGTTGTCTCTATATATCTTGTACATATGTTAATTATCAAATAAACTTGAGGCTATAACCTATGTAGTTTGAAAATGTTTTGTTATTAACTATGGAAAACTCAATAAGTGAGTTAATACTTTACTCCGCACTTACCATGGTATTGAAATCAGATTTTCGGAAAGATTTCATTAATTAGTTAGTGCATTTATGGTAATTAGTTAGTACACAGTTGTATCAGTATGTCTACACATCAGTTTATTACAGCACAACAGTTAACATTTTCGAATTACATTGAACCAGAATTGTCCCCCTTTTTTCTTTAAAAGTGAAGAAAATTGGATATGTTAATGATATATTGACCGCAAAACTCAAAATGTCCCCGGTTTTAATTTAGAAAATCTGGCCACCTTATGTTAAAGAGATGCTGTTTCCTGTGCAGTATGGACTCTTTGTATGGAGTATGGTCCATATTGGAATATTTACTGGAATATTTCCAGTAGAGTTCCACTGAACAAAATCGCAGGCGAACAGTGAACTCTGTTCCCTGCTGGGGAACAGAATGCAACCACTGATGATAATAGAATGCCCTACCAGCCCAAGCATGGTGAAAATGAATGGATGTGTGGTTTAATTAAACAACTGAAAGCCAAATGCTGACACTATGCTGATCTTATTTTTTTTCGTTGTATTGCTCAACCCACTCCAATTTCATTCAATACAACTTAAATCAACTCAGAAATGTGTGTGTGAGCCTGCATCCATGTGCGTATTTGTGTGGTCAAGTTTAACATTGAAACATCAGAAAATCAGCATAAACTGCCATTCTAATGAAGCTACAGCAAAGGTTCAGGCAGGAATGAATAATTTGTGTTTTCAGAGAAGGAGCGGATAGTAGAGTCTTCTTGTGTGTACCCGGTCATCGAGTGTGGACCACCGTCACAACAGCAAGGCAAGACTGATCGTCAAGGCCAGTCATG
>CM051008.1:8797368-8799868 GCA_027704905.1 Muraenolepis orangiensis
TGGTGTGTGTGTGTGTGTGTGTGTGTCTGTGTGTATCTGTGTCTGTGTGTGCGCGCTGACCCGTCCAGCTCAGCCGTCTCAATGTAACACAGGCCGTGGGGTTCGCTGCTGGACAACAGGAGCAGATCGGCCTGGAGGGAGAAGACAACAATAGCCTCTATTAGCTTCCATTAGCATCTTCCCCTCCAAACAACACCATAACAACATTAGCATCCAGTGAGCATGGTTGTTGATGATTCAGTGAGGATAGCTAGAATCCACTTATACATCCACGATGATAAGTTTATGGCCAACATGGTTGGATAAAAAGGAACTAATTATAGCTGTAGCCGTAGTGTGCATGGCCTAACAAAGCACTGATTATGCACTTGCATCGCTAACGATTTTAGGGAGGAGCTATCAGGGAAATTATGTTGGTATGTGTGTAGTTGTTCAAACCGGTTGTGGAGTGTGTGTGTGGGTTGGTGGCTGGTTTAAGCAGCCCCACAGCCCCATCAGTCTGACTGGGGCCATGTGAGGCTGCTTAAACCAGCCACCAACCACACGCACGCCACTCTGCTAAGATAGAACAGTTAAGCAATGTTTTCCATTAGATTCATGTTTCGTCATGTGCCCATGTGTTTGTGTGAAATGAATAAGCCATTTGCCATTTGCAGTAGGACTTGGCTTGGGAACCGGAAGGTCGCCGGTTCAAGTCCCGAAACATCTGAGCACTGATGAGGTGCCCTTGAGCGAGGCACCAGACCCCTACCCTGCTCCCCGTGCAGCTGTGTATATACAATAGCTGCCCACTGCTCCTAATACTAGGATGGGTTAAATGCAGAGAAACACATTTCACTGTGTGTGTGTACATGAGTGTGACCATTAAAGAGGATTCAAACCTCCAGTTTCAGATTAACTTTAAGTTGAACATACAACAAAAAAAAACACTCACTGCCACAAACTGGTTGTTTTCCAGTTTAATAATATCCCCCACGCGAACATTCATCCACTTTTCATTCTGAAGACTGTAAAACAAAAAAATGGGAACAGAACACATTAATAATCAGGGGATCAGGGTCAGAATATTGACTTAGATAGCGTAGACAGCTCAGGTAACATAGAGCGAGGTAGAGATATCAACTGCTAACTGCTTGGCAGAAACGAAGAAGCCTGGACAACAACAAATAAGCCAACAATAAGAGACTTACGAGCCGTGGATGAGGACCTGAGACTGACGGTTGTTCACCTGGTTGTCACTTTTATGTCGAAACTGTAGCACACAGAAAACAGTCAAGAGGTGTTTAAGCATCGGTCGGCTCAGGCGTGTCACACTATTGTACACACGAGCATACAATTTGCGCTGTGTGTTGAAGGGCATCCCTTGTGTAGATTCATATAAGTGTACTGCGCGCATGTTGGATCTTCTCGATCTGTTGTCCGGTGTTCCACACTCACGTAGTCGTCTGTGGCGTCCTTCACTGCGGTGATGCTCAGCACAAGAGCTAAAGGCACTATGGTGGTGAACCAGGGGAGGGAGGATATCTGAGGTATCAACTTCACACACACACACACACGCACACGCATGCACGCACACACACGCACACACACACACACATACACACACACACACACACACACACACACACAGTCTTAGACCTATTGCTTTCACGTCCATCCCTCGCCCACACCCTATGCAAATGCACACTTCCTTTCCTCACCTGCAGTATGAGCAGGAACAGGAAGTAGGTATTGGCCACTTCCTGGAACTGCTCGAAAAGGTTGACGGGTAGAAAGGTCAGGACGTTGTACTTGGATGTCACGATGCAGTTGCTCTGATCGGAGGGAAGAGGACGAGGACGAGAGGATGAGTGAGCCGGTGTCATCGCCAGCTGCGTGTGCTAAAATACAGAAGTGAGACCATAACCGCACGCGGATCAGATGTCCAATGCTCGCTTACCGCGTACTGAAATCTCTCGTTGTACTCTCTGTCGTTCGCCCGCAGCCTTCTCTCCTCCTCTGCACGGTAAACAAACACACAGGCTGGTTTAAGACTGCCAGGGGTACACCACAAAGCCCTCAGTTATGCATCGCTATATGTGATGTATCAGTGCAGGGTCATGGTCAGAGAATGAATATAAAGACACTCACTTGTGACTCTGGACAATATGTCACGCTGTGTTTTGACAAATCTGATGAGCATTTAATGAACACATACTGTGTGTTCAATGAAACCAAAAAGCGTGAGTCAATGTTTAATGTTTTGGTATAAGGTTTATGTCCAAGATGTTTTTTTAGTACAATACAATGTAATGCTTACTCTCCACTCCCTCCTGCAGTAAGAATGTCCTACAACAATACTATATACTAAACTATACAATACTATACTATACTAAACAATACTATACTAATAAACAACACTATATACTACTTTATGTAATATACTACATACTGTTGATTATATTCTGGTTTTATATGATATTCTGGCATGATAACCATTGCTGGGTGTGTGTGTGTGTGT
>CM051008.1:8802368-8834868 GCA_027704905.1 Muraenolepis orangiensis
GAGATTAAAAGCACTGGATAAACACACGCTGTACATTATAAAACTTATGAAACTTGAAAGCAAAATTTCAGTTCACAGAAGACGGTGTGACGGTGAGATATGGGGGGGTGGGGGGGGGGGGGGGGGGGATGAAATATGATTGATGACGTCGAATGGAGAAAGAATGACAATGATAGTTATTCCACAAAAGTGATATGAAAACAGGGTGGTCAGACAGTTTGAAAACTTGTAATCTTCCCAGTATACCTGCCCGGCTCTTCTCCAAATGAGCTGCCTGGAGTCCTTGTTGTTGTTGTTGTTTTTGTATTTTTTTCCGATGAAGAGGCAGAAAGAGTGATAAGCACTTATCGGGTAGGTCTCTTGCGACAGTCATCCTGACAAACTAACTAATGGTTTGCAGGTGGCGTTTTGCCGCTAAAGATTTTGTTGTCGTTTCCCTCAACCGCTGACCGCCGTCTCCCCCTGCGGAGGAGAAACTTGCCACATGCCTCTGTGCTCTCCGACTCCCGGAGTGAAGTGAAGCATCCGACTCACGACTCCCTCTCTCTCTCTCTCTCTCTCTCTCTCTCTCTCTCTCTCTCTCTCTCTCTCTCTCTCTCTCTTCTCTCTCTCTCTCTCTCTCTCTCTCTCCTCCCTCCTTCTCTCCGCTCCCTCGCCCTTTCCCCCTCCACCTCCCCCCGCTTTCCCTCCCCTCCCTCAGCCTCTCCGTCCTCTCGCAGCCGTCCCGGGCATCTACTGCTAAAACGCTGAGGTCATCCTGTAGCAATGTCACTCCGTAATAACCTGTCCCTGGTCTCACTCCCCTCTGTTGTAATGCTGCGATGTGAGAGGATGTTGTCGACGGTAACACCCTCTAAAATAACCTCAGGAATATATGATTGCATCTGTATTTTACAATTTAAGTGGGTGTTACGATCTTTCTCTTTGGTGGGCTTTATACATTCACAACATAATCATTGGGTAACTTTAGCATAACTTAGCATTACACATTCACAGATACTCGACCGGCTAGTGATGTAACCCAATAGCTTTCCTTCGATGTTGTCATGGCAACTGCCTCTGTATAGGATCCAAGAGCAAAGCGCTAAAAGGGCTGAATGAAGGAAACCGGTGTCCATATTGGATCTTAAGAGTCAGGGAGACGGGGGCTACACCGGTCCATAGAGCCATGATGGCTCTCACAGCACTTCAGTTTCTGATGTGTTTAATGGGACAGAGGGGACACTGCAGTGGGCAGCGCAATGCAGGCGCCTGAGCACATGTGCGCCAAAGGAAGAGACGCAGACAAGCAGGATGCACACAAACATGTCAATATAAGGTTGTGAACCTGTAAAACATAACATTTACACACACACACACAACATACACACACACATGCACTCACACACACACACACACACACACACACACACACACACACACACACACACACACACACACACACATACAACCACACACACAACCACACACACACACACACACACACACACACACACACACACACACAACCACACACACACACACACACACACACACACATACAACCACACACACACACACACACACACACACACACACATACACACATACAACCACACACACACACACACAACCACTCACACACAACCACACACACACACACACACACACACACACACACACACACACACACACACACACCACACACACACACACACACACACACACACACACTTCTGCACAGAGAGAGCATGGCATGCAAATTACTGTGTTGATATGAAAGACCATGAAACAACCTTTCTAGTCCAGTATCATATGAAACATGTGTAATGGCTGTCCTGGGGTTCAAAGTGAGGTCTGTACATCCATCCAGCTGGTCTTTTTCAAGACGTTTCCAGAGCAGTACCCCTTTTTCAGAGTACCTTGGTACCTGAAATCCGCTGGCTCCGCTCATCATAACTCTAAATTATTTATTTCCTACAGAATAAATTCAGCTGTGCAGAAATCAACTTTTTTGCCAAATCAATTGCGTCTGGAGTTACATTGGGTTCCCATCTGCACCAGAATATCTAGTAACCCAGGGAGTTGGGTGGGTGTCAACTATTATTTCAAGGTTTAACTTGAAAAATGTGTCTCTCCTTGGTCCTCCCAGACCATAGGACCTCATATGTCCTCAGTGATGGACCACATAGGACTGCTGAACAGTTTTGTTGATGTGATTCTGAGTGTGTTTTGTTTGTGTGTTTTGGAGCTGGAGGAACTGACCTGGAGGAGGCCTCTTTGAGAACATCTCCACTCTGCCACCGACCACCTGCTATTTCCCATGGGACTGTCTGGTGGGAGGGAGGGAGGAGGAGGAGGAGGAGCACAAGGCAAAACAGGGAGAAACAAGAGGACATTGACAAGAGAGTGTACAGTACATACATACATGGGAATATGTGTACACATTTCTGTTTCGAAAGAAAGAACACTTGTCACCAACACTGCCATTTAGCTCAATGGCCCATGAACCAATCGGGGAGAATTGGGGAGAGAAGGACAGGGCAAGATCATGGTATGAAAGTCTCAAGTCTCAACAATTCTGCCCTGGTTGTGCCGAATCAGTCTATTACATAACAACAACCATAAACAATTGTTAAAACCTTTTTTAATAACAAGATGTCCACATAAATACTGATCATTATATTTGCTCTTTGTGAAGGACGAGGGTATTTATTATTGATAATACTGTAGTTACCTCAGTTACGTTGTTGGCATATTTAACCACTTAAGCCTCAACGTAATGTAGGCCTATATGTACAATTCAGACAATTCTATACGTTCCCAAAATCTATTTACCAATAATTTAACCATATCTTGTATTGAACAAGAATTGATATCATTTTGAAAAATAGTTCAATTGTGTTGCTTGAAAAAAACATAGATTGCTATCTCCTGCAAATGCATAATTGAGAAATTTAGGAAACTTTAGGAAAAATTTAGGAAGGTTGTTTTATGTATATTACCAACAACAACAACAAATTAGCATCCCACATTCCAGAGCAGGCCTGTGTGAAACTGACATTCTCCATCACATATTTACTGAGAAATATACACCATGTATCTTTACCAAATGGAGAAATTAATGGATACATTTCTGAGCTGCTCTACAGAACCAAGACCAAAACTAATGCTGAAAACACGCACACACACACACACACACACACACACACACACACACACACACTGATATTAATGTCCCCTGTCTGTCAGAGCCCTAATGAGGAAATGGTATTTAGCAATATAGCGGATAGCTCTTCATCCGCTTCTGTGGATCTAAATGTCTGAGGACAGTCTAACTGTTATTGCCAAAGAATAATTAACCAGCGTCTGAAAAATCTGCACTGGCGAATACTGCACTTCCATGTAGAAGATTCCGGTGCAGAGATGTGCGTGGGTGTGAATGTGTAGGGCTATGCCTGTGACTGCGTCTATGTGAATGTGTAGGACTTCAACTCTGAGTGCGTAGGACTTCAACTCTGTATGTATGCATGCATTTATGTGTACATACGTGTGTGTGTGTGTGTGTGTGTGTGTGTGTGTGTGTGTGTGTGTGTGTGTGTGTGTGTGTGTGTGTGTGTGTGTGTGTGTGTGTGTGTGTGTGTGTGTGTGTGTGTGTGTGTGTGAGAGAGAGTTACGAGAGAGTATGCGCGTGTGTGTGTGTGTGTGTTAGAGAGAGAGAGAGAGTGAGAGAGAGAGAGAGAGAGAGAGAGAGAGAGAGAGAGAGAGAGAGAGAGAGAGAGAGAGAGAGAGAGAGAGAGACTGTGTGTGTGTGTGTGTGTGTGTGTGTGTGTGTGTGTGTGTGTGTGTGTGTGTGTGTGTGTGTGTGTGTGTGTGTGCGTGTGTGTGTGTGTGTGTGTGTGTGTGTGTGTGTGTGTGTGCGCGTGTGTGCGTGTGTGTGTGTGTGTGTGTATACTCCCTGAGATGTAAGGGTACACAGAGTGGGCAGGTTGATACAGTGCTGACCTCCAGCCCCTGAGAGAAAGTGCTGCTCTCACTGTGTGTGAGCCTAATATGCAAGGTGATCATCTTTCAGCCATAGAGGCCATACAGCACTGGCTATTCTGCTTGTCAGGTGCATCGCCTTGCTTGCACCATTCTGGCTTCCTTATGCTATTTTGTATGTATTCTCAAGCTAAGTCTATTGGCAACCCCATTGCAAATGCTCTCCCGGTTTCAATCTCTTTGTTTCTCTACTTCAGACTATATGTAATTTGAGGTTTTGGAACTTTCGTTGCAAATTTACTTTTATCACAAAACGAAATCCCAGTTGACTTAAGACTTGACTGCCAGGTAAACAAGGCAAACAACTTGTGGGTTAACATGTTAACCTACAACGCAAAGTCAATATATATACCAAGGCATTGAAGTATGAAAGTAACGATAGTGACTGATAAGACAACGAGTGGGTGGTCATATAGCCCTCGCAATGCAGTTTGGATCATAGTAGCTATAGGCTTTGCGTTGTAGAAGTAGCGCTTGTAAGTAAAGACCTGGTTATCTGTATTGATTGACTAAATCTATCGTCACACTATCCTTATCATTGCATGTTTATGACTATTATTAGCTTTCACAAGGCGCAGCATAACGGATAAGGTTACGGTTACCTACATTGAAATAACGACATAAACAAGACACATTTAGTTACTGTGTTTGTACATGTTTCAACTCATTGGTGACGACTGAGGCGGCTTATATATGGAAGAAGTGATGCTCCATTCAACAAACCAAAAAAAAGTAATTAATAACCAAGACGCGGCACATTCAATAAAACACACACAAAAAAGCATATCAACACAATAAACACATACCTTGTTTAAATTGGTGTTGCGAAAGATGTTCCGCGTGTTGAGGTCTTGTATGTTTGAGTGTGTCGGGGTTGTGATCCTGATCCGGTACTCGGTGGTGGTGGTGGTGGTGGTGGTGCTGATGATGAGCGGTGTGTGGTGGTGGTGGTGGTACTAGTAGTAAGGCCACGGAGGTGGGAGGGGAGCGCTGGAGACATCGTGGCGAGGTGCTGCTCTCAGGAGGAGGAGGAGGAGGAGGAGGAGGAGGAGGAGGAGGAGGAGGAGGAGGAGGAGGAGGAGGAGGAGGAGGAGGAGGAGGAGGAGGAGGAGGAGGAGGAGGAGAGGGAGGATGGGGAGCAGGAGGATGAGGATGGGGAGCAGGAGGATGAGGAGGAGGAGGGAGCAGGAGGAGGAGGAGGAGGAGGAGCGATGTATCTATCGATCGCATCTGCTACTGTAAGTACACCTCAATTACCAATGTCTTCCCTCCATTAAAAAAGCATCACTTTAAAACGAGGGGGGGGGATGCTTTTATAAACCCCCTGACTGACTGCTGCACAGTCCGGGGGTTTATAAAAGCTTATAAGACGACATGTGTGTGTCGACGTTGAACACATTAAACCGCCGTCTAAACTTTCAACCGAACTATAGGGGCGTTTAACGTTGCACATACAAGTTGTAAGTCAATAGAGTGTATTTACTCCTATCGTTTTGTATAATGGGATTGCTCCTGTCTCGTATCGCCCTCTGCTGTCCTATATATTTCCAACATGGTCAAGGTCGACAACATCTGCATTTACAATTTTCTTATTCATAATTTAATAATGAAAACAACAAAACGACATGTTGGCAGAAGCGTTCGCGTCAATATGTCCCTTGTAGGATTTTGTCTTTATCTTCAAATACATAATAGTCTAACATAGACCCGCCTTGACCTATATGACAGCCACGCAAAAAGAGAGAGAGAGAGAGAGAGAGAGAGAGAGAGAGAGAGAGGAGAGAGAGAGAGAGAGAGAGAGAGAGAGAGAGAGAGAGAGAGAGAGAGAGAGAGAGAGAGAGAGAGAGAGAGAGAGAGAGAGAGAGAGAGAGAGTATACAATACAATAATGGCCAGGCCTAGCTCAGAATGAAAAAAAGCTTGTTTTACAACTGGAAGGAACAAGTGTCCTTGAGCAAGAGCTGCTCCATGGTCACCATCAGAAGCACTTCCAGAAAGAGAAAAAGGTATTATACAAGTAGACAGAAATGTTTACCATATCTTCTATGAGATTGTATGTTACAGCGGGTAACAAAGGAAATGACATTTCCAACATTGTGGTCTTTATTCTTTTTTAAATCTTGCAATCCTGTTCTCCATGGATGTACAGCCGGGTGTCCTTGGCTGGAGTATCAGGTGACATGGTGTTCAGCGCCAGGGCTTTCAGGGCAGCCATTTTGTTCCCGAGGCAGAGGTCTCCAGTTGCAGGTGTGGGTGAGCCATCTCTCTCTATATGGAGAATACACACAGCAACACAACTCCAAGTGACCAGACGGGGAGACCCTGAGAAAGGCCCAGAAACATCTCCCTTGAGAACACAACATTAAAAACTGTTTTTCATTTTGTGAAACTCTTACCCATGTGGCTTACCGTACACAATCAACATGTGAGAGAGAGAGAGAGAGAGAGAGAGAGAGAGAGAGAGAGAGAGAGAGAGAGAGAGAGAGAGAGAGAGAGAGAGAGAGAGAGAGAGAGAGAGAGAGAGGAGAGAGATGACAGAGAGAGAGACAGAGAGAGAGAGAGAGAGAGAGAGAGAGAGAGAGAGAGAGAGAGGGGGATAAGGTCACTTTGTGACGTGTCCAATCATTGGTTGACAAAAAGTTAGTAGTTTACCTGATCCACCAAGCTGTATCAATCTACGTATCTATCTATCTATCTATCTATCTATCTATCTATCTATCTATATCTATCTATCTATCTATCTATCTATCTATCTATCTATCTATCTATCTATCTATCTATCTATCTATCTATCTATCTATCTATCTATCTATCTATCTATCTATCTATCTATCTATCTATCTATCTATCTATCTATCTATCTTGTAACGTGTGTTGTTAATGCTTACTGACCAAATGTTGAGTTAGATTAACATATAAGTTTACATACCTAATACTACTGATAACAAATAGGAAATGGTAAATATATTAAGTTACATGATTTAATCAGTGAAGGACAAACACTTAGCTACATTATACATATAGAATATATTGCTATTAATAGAAGAGCTTTGGAAGCAATATTATTGTTTATTTGTATTGTATATATTATTTGTATGGCATTGTTTTGGAGATACTGCAGGAGGGAATGGGGAGTAAGCATTCCAATGTACCTGTTGCAATTGGCTAATACAAATATCTTGTATCTTGTATTCTAGATATATAAAGTCTAAGCAGCTTGTATGTCCTATAGATATGTACATTTTTTTCCTCCTAGGTAAAAGCCTCTGACCAGGGCCAGACATAGCATATTTGGCACCCTTGGCAAGCTGCCCCTGAAAATTCCCCAAAATATGAATGAAACAATTAATAATCAATACTTTTATTTGGGGTTGCTACTCGGGGTGAAGATCATTTTTCTATGTTCTATATGAGTCATTTTTTTTGTTTTCATTGTTGGACCATATCTTCGATTGCTTAGCAACGGTCGATTGCGTTTGTTGATCCATTCCTATTGTTCATGTGTGCACAGGTTATCTATTAAAACAGTAGCATGTAGCCTACAGTGTATACATTCACTAGAGAGTGCTTGTGTTCATGTTCCCAATCCTTATTTGGACAGCCTGCCCCAGAATAAACACACGCACGTACCTTTTGACTGGGTAGTAGCGGTAACATAGCGCTACTGGCTGAGCTGAGCTAACCTTACACTACACACACACTGGCTACCGCTTGCTACACTACACTACATGAACTTGCTCAAAGCTACAACTATACAGTACACAGTACTAAACAGTTGAACTATACAGTCAGTTGCTTTGAATTAGCTTAATGACTTGACTGAGTGACATTAATGGATGTTGTGAGTGAAGGACACACACCTTTCTCAGTTTCTTTGTGCTGCACCTGGGAAGACTTTTGCCTTTTAATTGTATTGTTCTCCACTCCACTGAACCCATCAATGAGCTAGCATGTTCTGTCTCGGATGATCAGTCAGTGATTAACAAAAATAGTTAATTAATAAATATTCCAGACGCAATTCTGGTGCCCGCCTCAGGATGGCGCCCTAGGTGGCCGCCATCCTGAGAAGTTCATACGAGGAGTCTGGAAAACCAGTCCAACCAGTCCAAATATATTCAAATAAAAAAATCATCTATGATATGAAGTGTTGTATTGTGCATAATACACAATTTGAGTACAAATTTACTTTCATAAATAAAAATGACTTCGAACCCTAAGTAGGCTATGACATGTTGGAGAGTATAAAAATGTCCATATTTGCATTGTATTAATAACCGACAAGTAATGAATAATTAATGACAAGCTATAAATCATTGCAGTTATATCATAGGTAGTGTTTATGAGTGTTTATTCCCCAGGTCGTCATGAAAAAATTGGTGAAACTGCCTTTAGCTTTTGTGCTTCAAGTCGCTGAAACATCCTACGCTATTTTCCTTTAAAACTCATCTGAAAGCATTCCATTTGAGTAGTCTGGTTAATAGACCTAACTATTATTACTTTGTCAACTGTTGGTCTTAAATATAATTGTATGTAGTTGTATGTTCTTACTTTTCTTATGTTTTTAATAAATTTAACTAATTTGTACTGATCAGTTATTGGTCTTAATCATTATCATTTGTATTCCTATTTTCTTAACGTTTTTTAACTGACATGTATTATTTATGTGTTTGTTTCAATTGCGTTGTACCTATGTTTAAGGATCTTTATACTATGTACTATGTATATAAGCTGGATGAAGGTCTTGTTGCATCTGATTGGTTGGTTCATCGTTCATCTGGGAGTTTGCTGACCTCAGCAAACTCAAAGAGGCAGATTGAGCGGGAGAAGAGAGGCTTTGACCTTGTCTTCGGGAGGAGCCCGCAAGTAGCCAAGACTAAGGAGGGGGAGGGTGGGTTGGAGTGTAGCAGACGCTGCCACCAGCCATTAAAATGGCTTTGTGTGGGCTCCTCCCTCCGGACACAGGGTGATGAGGAATCCGGTTTATTGGAGAGTTTGAATCATTGTGAACTGAGCAGATGGTTCACGCTAGAGCTCTCCCTTGAGTGTGTGTGTGTGTGTGTGGTGGCTGTTTTAACCTGTGGGCCTTGATTAACAAGGACCCACAGGTGTGCAGCCTCCCCAGCCAATCAGTCTAACTCAGGCCAGGTGGGGCTGCTTTAACCAGCAGCAACCGCGCACACACTCCACAGAAAGTTTCTGTGCATTTTAGATGCTTACTATTATGTACATAAGCCCGAAAATGACATAATTAAAAGGTTATTGTGGATTTGGGTTGCCAGTGGCTCCAGTGAGGGAACATCATATCATAGTGCACTATCGTGCTTGGTTACACACTAAGTAACTAAATAATTATATAATGCAAATAAAGTTAACTACTATTACCTTAAGAAGTATAAGAACAATGATGGTATGACGATGTGTGTGTGTGTGTGTGTGTGTGTGCGTGTCTTCAGCTGCATCTAATATCTACATCTTTTAAAATGCACAATAAGATCCTCAAAAATAAAGCATCACTGTCTACTTGACCGGCTCGTGCACACTCCTAGAGAGCCATAGGAGAGTCACTAGTCCAATTGCAAAGACACGTTTTCCTACCCTCCCAGGGGGTAGGATAGGATAAGGAGCTAAAGCAGGTTGATGGTTGGATCCCGGCTCCTCCTAGTAGTGTCCTTGAGCAAGGTACCTAACTCACGGTACCTAACTGCTCCCGACGAACTGTTCAACTTGCATTGTCGACACCGCGCCGCTGATGTTTTAATGTACATGTGAATGTGAGGTAAAGCACGTTGAGTGGTCACCGGTTAGAAAAGTGCAGTATATATATAAATACAGTCCATTTTCCAGCCTAAAGGGTTTGGACATTTCAGCTTTCACATTTGTTTCACGCCGGGGCTCAGAAACGGGCCATCTTCAATTCCACTCCGCTTCCCGTCGCTGCCTGGAGTTCCTTGAAGTCCTTGCCGGGGGTGGGAGGGAGGGACAGGTCCGAGGGGGGGTCAGGGTCGGGTAGCTGCCATTCGATGAACACCAGGTATGTCACGGTCCCCAGCAGGCCTCCTATCATGGGAGCCACCAGCGGCACCCAGAACCAGTAATTGTAACAGCTGATGGACAGGGTCAGAGGATTGCAGTGGTTAGGGGGTAATATTTCCTGCCAGAACCTTCCGTCCTTCTGTCTGTCTGTGTGTGTCATTGGAAGTAAAGCAGCAAAGTAAAAAATACTTTGTGACAGTAGTTAAGTCGTTTTGTGGAGTATCTGTACTTTTTAGATTTCTGTTGACTTTACTTTCACTCCAATACATTCTCACCCAGTGGACTCACTTGCTAAAAAAAAAAAGTAATCTGAAAATAATTGCCTCATCATGTTAATGGCTTAGACTTAATAGATGAGGTACTTTTGATCGCGTATGCGTGCGAATAACCCGCCGGCGTCCCTGACAAGTTGAGGCCCAGCGTGTTTGTTTGTTTGATACACGGTTTTGATACGTACGTGAACACCTCCACGCCCCAGCCTGCCGTGAGGGTGAAGAGGCGTGGTCCCAGGTCCCTGGCCGGGTTTATGGCTCCGCCACAGTTAGCCGACATGGACATGGCGATACCCAGGACTATGGTGGCCACAATGGGGGGGATCAGCCCCGGGGGCGCGGGGGTGTTCCTCTTCTCACCCAGACACAGGATGCATAACAACAGCATGCCTGTTCCCACCACCTGAGATAGACCGTATTAGATGAGATTAGATTAGATTAGATTGTAATGTATTGTCATTGCAAAGTGCACAGTAGTACAGTACAGTGAACATCATTCGGCATTTAACCAGAGCGCAAATGTTGCAGTAAAGTGCATGGTGATATATAATGTACAGTGGTTAAATAAGATGTAGAAACAGTCTACTAAAAAATGACTATTAAAAACAGGTGTCAAATAACTTAGACGGAGTAGGTGTGACATATGTGCAGAATTATAGGTATATATGGTAAATGGACATTTATATAGCGCTTTTCTAACCAATGGTTACTCAAAGCGCTTTACAAGTCACGCCTCACATTCACCCATTCATACACACATTCAACCACCGACGGCGGAGTCAGCCATGCAAGGAGACAGCCAGCACGTCAGGAGCAGTTAGGGTTAGGGTGTCGTGCTCAAGGACACCTCGACAGCTTTTGCTAGGAGGAGGCGGCGGGGATCAAACCAGCAACCTTCCGGTTGTGAGGCGACCGCTCTACCTCCTGAGCTATACTGCCGCCCATATGTATACTTACCTGTGTATATATATATATATCAGTGGTGAAGCGTCAGGGCCTTCAAGGTATTCAGAGAAGACCCTGGAACTCTCAGATGAAACCAAAAACTCGAATTAATTGTATTAATAAAATGTAATACAATTTAATAACATTTAATAAAATTTAAATAAAATGAATAAATCGTATCTGTGTTATATTACAGTGTCACATTGATTTGTTTGTCTTTCTCGGTCCATGCACGACGCATTTGAGTGGTTTTGTGTTGGAAAAACAATGCAACCAATCAGATATTTTTCTGGGTTGCTGGGAAGAATATCCTTCAACCAAAGTATTCCCGCTGACATTGGCCCTTAGACTGAATGAGAGCGTACGTTTGGATTGACAATTTGATCAACCAATCATATCGTGATTTGTAGCCAATGGGCGTATTCTTTTAGATTTCCCCGCAGCTCAATATGGAGCTAGAAGGTGCAAGGTGGTGGCTGGCGCGAGAGTGGATCTAGCGTAGTGTTACGTTTTCTACGTTGTTTTTTTTACGTCAAAATGGAAACAGGTGAAGATGATGTCGTTGCGGATTTATTGTCTGAACCATTTTCAAGACGACCATTTAATGTTAAGATGGACATTATTAAAAAAAGGCCGTCCAACACCTGACAATCTGGAGCTGACTCAAGTAGTTAAAGCAGGCTATGTTCGCCATTTTCAGAGTAGCAACTGGGAACGATACCCGTGGCTAACGGGCTCTACTAGCCACAAGAGGCTCTACTAGCCACGAGAGGCTCTACTGATGGGAGTGTTGCTGTTTGGGACCGATAAGAGAGCAGGGAATTGGAACTTATTTAGGATCTGAAAAGCGATCATCTTTATGACCTGATGGTGGTCGAACCATTCATCCAGAAGGACAGGAGAATGGATTTGGTCTTCAAGTGAACATCATTGGTGAGTGACACTCATTTGTCTTTGCTGGTTTTGTCTCAGTGTTGCGTCTCGTTGAGCTGGTTGTTGCATTTTGTTTCCACACACTTGTTGACTGATTAGTTAATGGCTGTCTTGGGTTTGTTAAGCATTGTTGTGCATTTAAATTGAGAGTTTGGACTTCTTCTTTCTTTGCATCGCTTAACGTGAAAAGACTTGACGTAACTAAGAGTTACAAAACCGCGATCAATAATCACCTAATTTGCATATGTTTTGTCATTAGCACTTTCACCTTTTCACTTTCATTTTGACAGGTGAAAGTGCTAATGACAGACATATGCCAGAGACATTTGGTGATTATTGATCGCTATTTTGGAACTTAAAGTTCCAAAGTTACGTTAAGCCTTTTCACGTGAAGCGTGTTAGACCGTCCCTTTAACCGATAGCCTGTGTGGTGGTCTGTGTTGGGCTGTTACTTCACTACATGGACACTACTTTACAACTAGGGTACACATGGGAATTGGCTGCGACAATCTGATCTGCCTAAATGAGATAAGGCATAAAGTGACTCCTCCGTGACGTCCGTCTGACTAGAACAACTGAATTTTCGAATGGTGGTGGGGGTGGTGGTCTACAGCAGGGGTTCCCAAAGGGGGGTCGCGGGACCCGAGGGGGGGTCGCGGGACCCAGAGGGGGGGGGGGGGTCGCGAGATGATTTCAGAATCCTCTTGATGTGACCATGAGGTTTTTATTGTTAATAATAACGTGTGCATAGATATTTTTATATATGTACGGGTGACGAATAAAGGAATTTTGATTCCCACAGATTCACGACAGTATAATTTGCAGCTGAAAAAAAAGCCCCACACAATTTTCAATATCACGATTCCCCCCCCCCCCCCCCCCCCCTTGGACTTCACGATGTTCTCGATGGTGAAGATCTGTGCACACGTTGTTTTTAATGTTCCAGTCCCTCCGGTGATAGTGGGGGGGGGGGGGGGGGGGTCTGTTATGTTGGGGGTCGCGGGCTGAAATGTTGGGGAACCCCTGGTCTACAGAAGGTCCAGTTGTGATAGACACGCTTCGCCACTGATATATATACACAGGTAAGTATACAAGTATGAACAGGTAGTGAGCCGGGGTATGCAGTTATATCAACAAGATAAACATATATAAATGTATACACAGCAGGTAGTGAGCAGGGATATGCAGGTATATCAACAGGAGAAGATTAATTGATATACGGTAAGTACAGTAAAACATATATATATATATATATATATATATAGAGGACACAGCATGAGTAATAAGTCATGAGGCGGGCCAAACGGTATCGCTAATCATTATTCAAAAACAATAACAAATGTTTACAACGTAATTTCTCTATCCTCAAACTCACCTGATCCAGGAAACTTCTGCCTAGAGAGATATATTCTGAGGGATATGTGGCAAAAATGGAGGCTGTCTCGTTGGGTCCGTATACGGTCAGAACACCCCCACTGAACTCCATTATGGCATCTGAAATAAATGGTATTATTATTCAGAATAATAAAACAATACAATAAATACGACATGAAATTATTATCGCGTATTCACGCAAATGATAACATCTACAAAGCAATCTGTATTGTTTAATGGAGTAAATAGCTGCAGCGGAAAAGTTACATAGTATTTACCTTTTTAAAAATTCAGTTTTTTGTATTAAGTATGCACCTTCAATGCACTTTTACAATATTGTTTTTTATTTTTTGTGTAATAATTCAGCAAAAATGACACAAAAACCAACCATAGTAGACCAGATAGACGAGGGCCGAGGCCAAGTAGGCCCCCAGCAGCTGGGAGAGCGAGTAGGGAAGGAGTCTGCTCCAGGAAACCTTACGCAACACACAGAAGCTCAGGCTCACCGCAGGGTTAAGGTGAGCTCCTACACAGACAGGAGAGAGAGCCAGAGAGGGTCCCCAGATGGACTCGGTCAGTTCATCTCCACATCATCTTTTGATTGCACAATTATTGATTGTGTGCGTCCAGTAGATTGCCATCATCCATCATCCATTTTAATCATTCAAACAAGGGATAACCAAAACACATATTATAAAGGCTTTAGCAGCCTTGAGTGACAGCACTCGTTGAGTTATGCCATTATTACACCTCCCAGTGTGAGCCGGCATGATGCATATGATTCAATATGATCATGTCTAGTTTATGGAAAATTGACAGTTGGGAGTAGATAATCAATGTTGACTGTTGACAACCATCATAAATGATTATTACAATATTCCACAATAAAAAATAAAAAATTACAGTCTATTTGTCTATGTTTTAATAGTCAATCTCTGATTGATTATTATACCATTATTATTTTGCAATGATGCTCTTTTAATGATCCATTTAAAGGTGAGAGTTGTGAAGAGAGCAGAAAGGAGCACTGGAGGAGAGCAATATTTTGAAACTAAACAACCAAAACAACTTTCCTTCCCTCTCTCCCACTCTCTCCCTACGTTTCTCCTCCATTGAGAAGTGTTGCATTACAAGCAACTGTGATTGACAGGCAAGCTGGATTCACCGAACCAATCACAGTTGAGATGCCCTGATTGGTCAGAAATGAGTAGGGAGCGGGCGAAAAATCTAAATTGGCTCATAGAGAGGAAGGTGCAGTCAACTCAAAAAATATTTATATATATATATATATATATATATATTGTTGTTTACCAGTGACACCCATGGTGAGGTACATTGCTGACATCACCCCAACAGAGAAGGCCATGTTGACTGAGAGAAACTGGCCCCTCGTCTCTCTGCTGGTCTTGACCTGCGCTGCTGCAGAGCAGCCGAACATCTGTCAACCAGGAGAAAAGGTCATTCTGTTGCAAAACTACAGATGTAACAGAGTTGACAATTTTAGTAGCAAAGGTCCCTTCATAAATAAACACACCCACACGCACTCACACACTCACACACATGCACACACGCACACACACACACACACACACACACACACACACACACACACACACAATATATATATATTTACATACAAAATAGCACATAACCCTCCCACCCCAGTCATAACATAAAGTAAGCATATGCCAAAAGTTCACTTATTTAATAGGAATATACACTTTCAGATGCTAAACGTTCCTTAAACCTCAGCGTTACAAGGAAGCTTTCTATTATATATAAAGTGGTGTCAGAATGACCTCTAAAGTTATTTAAAAACGTAATAAAAAAAAAGGTTATGGACCAATAACATGAATAATAATAATAAATAATAAATGCTATAAAACGATTTATTTCTAATGATATGGTATGTCACTCGTGATGTTATAACAACACACCGATCAGGGAGTGGTGTGTGATCATAAATAAGTTCCTCAGGTGATGGCTGAGAATGACTGAGCTTATACAACCCTGGCATTGCTACATGGGACCATAAGCAATGCAGACATTCCGTATGACTTATCAGAACTATGAAAGCAGAATTAAAAAAAGAAAGTGGCACAGACAATTAAACTATTATTATAATATATATACAAAATATTGATGTTTTTCACAAAATGTAATTAGTATAATCTTGTAATTCACTTACCAGTAATACAAATGTTCCCAGGAACTCCGCCATGCATTCTCTTATCAGAGCATTTTTCACCCTCAGTTTCACCATCTCTGGAGACTTGGGGACTTTATCCGCTCACTTGACTCTTCAATAGTATTAATTCGTAAACACTAATTTGTCATCCAGCCCTTGCTCTGGCGTGCGACCTTTTATATGATAAGCCTCTTCTATCTCCTCCGCCACGTGCCAGAAGGTCGCCCTCTTGCCAGCCTTTCTCTATCCACGGTGGGGAGGTAATGTCACCGATTGCAACGATCTCCTCAATGCAAAACAAAGAACCATGCAACCAACCGCCTTCTGCCAGAGGGACCACCACTGACTCCCTGCTCCCCTCAGTTCCACCTGGCCTCAGACATTGATTACTGACCGGCAGGAAGTTGCTTTATACATTTGTTGAAGATTGGCTGACACAATCGTATGATAGCATGCAAAGAGTTTTAATTGACTGGGACCATAAACTGAGAAATCCTTCCCCCCCCCCAGCCGTTGATATGCTAATAATTACCGCTTTAAGGACTTTGACCCTTGTAAATAGTGACCTTTTTTGTGTACACCGACCAGGACAGTAAAGTTGTGAAGAGGCTTGTGTGCATCGTACATATCTCCCTATATGAACTGATAACGTGTAGAGAGCCAGAGATGTAATGAAAAATAAACAACTTGAAAACCCTTGTTTAACCAAATCAATCATATTTCCGTTGGGACGTACACAGTTGACTTTACTGGTCTATGTCAATATTCCAACGATGTCTATCAGTAGTATGTAAGATGGGTATCTTATAGGTTTTGCTTGTATGTGCGATGACATTGTTTTGTATTTAAATCAAGCTTTTCAAAACACGCTTCCTAGACATAGTTAACATGTGATCTACTGTATGAATTGTATGAAAAAAAACATCCAAGTACATAGTTGTATCATAAGCAATGAAGAAGCTTATGTCAACAATGGAATATCTCATTACACTGAACTATAAAACAAATTGCTATATATACAAACAATTATGTGTTGGACTCGAGCGGAGCTGTTGAGATTCAAATTAAGATAAAGATTAGAAAGTCTAAAGTGTCAAAAGTGACATGATAACCGCGTTAAAAACCACGACTTCAAAACAGCGTTGTATCTTGACAGTATCTGTATTACAGCATTTGTGATAGTATTTTGCGATAGTACATACTAACAATTCCTCCATGATTCATGTTAGAATAGCTCATCACAGAGCCAGAGATCAGGGAGATTGGTTCATCTAAGATGTGCCAAGAGTATCCTCTGAGAAGGGGTCAGCTCTTTCCTATGGAATGCTTCTCATGTCTGACAGCAATCCACAACCTTAACTGGATGCTTCTCTAGAATCTTTATTAAGAATGTGTTACCTATTATTCAAATGTAATTCAATTGTAAACTTCAAACAATATTAGCCTAATTACTTTCCCTTAAATAATAAGACAAAATGTGTATAAATGTTAATGTATCAAATGTGACAACTTTTGTCAAATATTTTGGAAATTAGTTGTTGTGTAGTTGCAATATAATAATAATAATAATAATAATAATAAAAATAATAATAATAATAATAATAATAATAATAATCGTATCATAATCATAATAACACATGCGACAACAATGTTTGTTTAAGTTAGGATTTATTATGTAAACAATAGTTTTAAACATAATTTGTTTTCTATTCACAATATATTACAGAATTTGTAACAGTGATCCATATATATTGCATAAATGCTACACCTTGACCAATAACAGGAGCTGATTCACAAATTAAACTATTAATGATTTGGGTCAGTCTGTTTCTTCAGTGCTACGTTGTTAGAAATATGCCTTCCTTCATCGTTCCCTCTGTTTCTTCCTTCATTCCTTCATTCCTTCATTGGTCTGGCAGGAGGACCAAGCATATTCATTAGTGGTGACAGCCGTTTAGGCAGATGTTGCTGCATCGCTGCCCTGAGTCAGCAAAAAGCAAAGTTCCCAGGTTAATTTGTCAATAACCATTATGTCGACAATGTCTTTAAAGGCCGGCGTAGTATCACATCCACAGGGCCAGGGGGCAGTCTTCTGATCAAAGTCCAGGCTTCCAGGCGTCTCATTCCTGTGGTGTTCACACCTTGAATCTCCACCACCTCATCACCGGGAATCACTTGATTAACCGGACCTCCTACAAATACACACAAGGTAGTGTTAATATTAAGTAGTAGTACCAATTCAAAAGGTCAAATAAGTTAGGTGCAAGCCATTTTCGGTAATATACATGATATTATACATGTAAGAAGATTGCATCTAGTGCAAATTTGGGGAATTCAATTCATGAAATAAAAATGTATGTACTTAACATTAAAGATAAACTGTGGCCTAAAACACATCGTTAAGATATGTTTAGGTGAAGTACACTGGACCACAGGTCCTATATCCCAGGCACGCAGTAGAGCGCATACCTTTGCCACACCAAAAAAGTCGAAGTTTAAGTGTTTTTTTGTCAAATCTTTGACAAAAGATTGTCAAGTCATAACTTTTTAAGTTATCTTGCTAACAGACAAACAAACATGGCTATTTCTCAATGTTCTCCCTTCTACCAACAAACAGCAGATGGAAGCATGGTTGTCTCTCTGTGAGGGAATATGTTGGGATAATGAGGGAATATTTTTGAGGGAATATTGAGACTGTGACGATGGCTCACCCTGAAAGACTTTTTGTATGCTGAGCGGTTTGTCCCCCAGACTGGACCCCACTCCGCCCTCCAGGCTGAACCCCAGATCCCTGCTTTGCTTCTCCAACTGAACACAAACACGCTGACCTGCTACAAAATCAAACGCACACACATGATGAATAAAATGCTTGCTTATCACACATTAACGTCTACAGAGCAATAGTTTCCAGTCGATGTGGTCAGGTGAGAACCTGATGAGATGACCCTTACCCGTGTCTCTGGATGGAGTCTGGGCACCGTCTAGCTCGTCCACCCCATCTCCTTCTGCAGAGGGAGCGAGGACCCCTCTTTTCAGGACCACTACCCCCATCCCGCGGCCCTTGGCCTTCCGCAGGGTCCGGGTGGCCTCCCAGTGTCCAGAGTCGCAGAGGGTGGTTCCGTTGATGGACAGGACCTGGTCACCTGCCCGTAGGGAGCCCTCCTGGGCTGCAGCCCCCAGGGGAAACACTTTGTGGACCTGGAGGAAATATCAGACCACACAGAAGGGTAGATATAGAAGACATAAGTGGCCGGGTGAGACACACACCAACCCCAATAAGTGTTTTCTTTATTGGTCCTCACAGTGATCGGCTTGTTCTGGTCCGCGCCTCCTGCCACGCTGAAGCCCAGCCCTACTCCAATGTCCTTATGAAGGACCACCACCTGCACGTCATTGTAGTTCTACAAATGTAGATACAAACAATGATGTCAATCAATCAATCAATCTGTCTTTTTGAGCATCCATTGGGCATTACAATTAAAGGACAATACCTGTCGGGTGATGAAACCATTAGATTAGATTGGATTCTAATTTATTGTCATTGCACAGCACAAGTACAGTACAGTGAAAATAATTTAGCATCTAACCAGAGTGCAAATGTTGCCGTAAAGTGCAGTGTAATCTCTCCTGGCTTCATTAAAACATCCGTTACCAATATAAATTGCTGAAATTACTTTGTTTTAACTGATTCTGCCGAGGACCTTTGGGGGGGGGGGGAGGACGTGTGCCTTCGCCACGATTGTAAACAATTAGCAGTAGCACTTTAGTAGCAGTAACTCAAACTGGTAGCAGCATTTATGACCATAATCAAAACAACAAAGTCATTTTAACTTCCATCATCAAAGATGGACCAGAGGTTATGTTTGTATGTTTGTATGTCTGTATTTGTCTGTTTGTCTATTAGCAAGATAACTAAAAGTGTTTATGTACGGAATTGGACAAAATGTGGTGGTTCGAATACAAGGAACAGTTGATTCGATATTGGCGCAGATCCAGGGGATCTTTTCGGTGCGTCAGATGTACGCCCTCTGCTGATGGCCCTCTACTAGTTTACAAATGATATTGGTAATGTTTTTAGTGAAGCCAGGAGAGACGGTGACGTTGATCCATCCAGACCGTTACCGTCCCCTCATCCCCTTTTGGTCTCAGCCATATCCTCCCACACCCCGTGCCGGTACCTGCAGAGAGCTGTCGTCCAGGCTCCTAACGTCGTCCAGGAGGCGGTCCAGCTCCTCGGTGGGCAGCACTGACACACAGGAGAAGGCCGAGGCGCTGGAGCTCAGGGAGGCCGAGCGGCACCCGGGGAGCCACACGTCACTCTCACTCCCCGACTCGTAGTCCACTCCCCCGAAGTGACACAGGTCTGCAAGGCTGCAGGGAAGCGGGAAGCGGGATGATGGAGTAAGACACAGTGTATACAGTATATGCCATTTTGGTAGACACTTTCACCCAAAGTGTCTTCCAATGCTGTGCATACGCATTACAGTAACCGTGGTGATGTGATGTGATGACACACACACACACACACACACACACACACACACACACACACACACACACACAGTTACACACGTGATACACGGGACCAGAAGACAATAACAGAAGTGTGTGTAATGCATTGTTTTGTTTTTTTCTTCTCCTTTCTGTTCTTATTCAGGCCTCAGCCAAACATCTTGCATGCATCATGACACATTTTGGAATAACTACAGAAAATAAATCTTGAAATTTGATTACCTAAACATCACAACAACAGTATTATTTAGATAATGGTAATGGATACGTTTAGATAACGCTTTTATCCAAAGCGCTTTACAAGTCACACCTCACATTCAGGCAGCACGTCAGGTACCTCAACAGTATATTTTTTTGCTAGGAAAAGATTTTCCTAGCTAAAGATTAACTGGGGTCCTCTAAGGGGGGGCGGGGGCTAAAGATCTCGGGGTTCACAAATCTGCATATATTATGAACCTTCAAATCATAAAAGTGATATTAATCTATAAATATAGCAACTCAAAAAATCCAACAAAAGAGTAAAGACAATTCTTTCTCGTACAATTCTGGACGATCTATGGAAGAAATAATTTGGACTGCTGACCCTTCAAAGCACGTCCAATAACATGACAGCTTTATACGCTATATAGCTTTATACGTTGTACTAGAGGCAATGGGATCTTAACATACCAATGACATAAAGATGCTTAAAGTCAGCGTGTTGGTGATGGAACAAAATGTAAAAGTTAATGATGAGATTCACAAGCATTTGATGTTTGATGGTATGATTAGAATTACAGATAACACAGAATAAATCTAACAAATAAAGACTAGCAAAAGCTTGGCAAGTTAAGTTGATAGGTAAGTATAATGTTTTGTCAACCCACCTCACAGAGAAACTCCTGCGTTCCAATTGGCTCATGTTACTGGTGACAGTCACTGATGATTCTCCGGAGTCAGAATCGTAGTTGGAATCTTCATCTTTCTCCGTGCCGTCATCATCGTCATCATCATCATCATCATCATCCTCATCCTCATCGTCGTCACTACGGCCCCCGATCCTCTGGTTCACGCTAGCTACCCAAGCTTTCAGGTCCTCGTCCCGTTTCTTCCCCATGCGATGGGGATCGGTGACAGGAAGGGCCAGGTCAACAAGGCTCCTGTATGGACCTGGCTCTGGTGTTGAATGTGTCTGCTCATAGGCACGGCTACTTTCCTCTTCTGATCCATCAGTGTTGGTGATGGTGGTGGTGGTGGTGGAATGTTCTGAAAGAGTGTTGTGTGAAAGAAAAGGCCAATCACAGAGACTGTTCGTTGGAGTCTTGTCCTCATCAATGTCAACATTTGATTGGTTCTGATCACCGAGTAGCTTTGGACTGCTGGAGGAAGGGTCAAAGTTATTTAGGGGCAGGTTTAGTTTAAGAGTGGAGATAAGATCACTCTTACTTGGTTTCTCAGGGTCAGTGGCTTTGTAGAAGTCGGTCTCATCTATATAGAATCTGGTTCTGGCTTCTCTGTTCTCCAGTTTATTATTTAGTGTGGAATATTTACCAAAAACATCCACACAGTTGCTTCTGCTACCAGCCACGTCTCTGCTTTTACTTTCAACTACGTCAACACCTCTGCTGTTTAGTCCTTTTCCAACCTCATCCATAAATTCTGACTTCTGGTTCGAGCTTCTCTGTGCAACTTGATACTCTGATGTCTTCCCTTCCTCTTCTCTCGTTTTATCCTCGAATCCTGTTCCCTCTTTTACCCCCTCCCACTTTCCCCTGAGCCTGCCCAATGATTTGTCCGACGCACTCTTTTTCACCCCTGAGCTGACCCCACTGGGCTGAGCTGGAACCGAGAAGGACCTATTGGACTTGGGGAACTGGTCTGCTGCAGAGCCCCAGGCTCTCTGGCTCAGAGTCTCAAACTGGTGGATCTTATTCCTCACACTGGCCGTGGAGGGAATGATTAGCTTCCATAGAGCTGCCTTCTGCTCTGTTGCTCCGAGGGCAATTTTTAGAGCGCCTGAGTCAAACACGTCCTCAGCCAGGCTGCTATTTTCCACTGCTCCATTTCCTTCTCTGTCTGTCTTTTTCTCTCCAAGCATTCTTGCATCCCTCTGTATCTCTTCTCTTTCTTTTTCTTTTTCTGGTTCCGTTGACCTCATTTTTTGCTCAACGTTCCTCAGTCTGTGGCTTGTTCCGCCTGTTGTTTCTGCACCACCTCTCCTCTCCACATTGTCTGCTGTGCCGCTCTCTTCCTTACTTCTCCCTGTTCTCCCATCTGTGTGTCTGGGCTGGTCCGGGGACGGAGCTGGAGACTCCTCCTCTAGGGGAGGTTGTGGTTGTCTGATGGCACTGGGCATTTTTCCCACTTCTTCTGCAGCTTGGATCTTAGCCGCTACAGTGAACATGGCTTTGCTCTGTCCAGAGACCTGGTGCCCATCTGCAGTGTGTCTCTGTCCCACTGGACACTACTCCTCTCTAGGAGGTTTTCCTGAGGATTACACTGCCACTGCGTGCATGCAATTCTCCTCGCAGTATAATCTGTCACTGGAGACACCGAAAGTATGGAATCATCTGGATTTAGTGAGCTTTTGCAGTCAGGTGAAGGTGAAGGTGTTTTACTGTTTTGCTCAAAATTGTTTGTTTTTCCTCTTGAGAATCGTCTAGGGAATGTATCCCCTGATTTCCCCTCATAAGACAGTCGCCACAGATAGGTAGCGGGGTTAATGATAGAGCAAGACGAATTAGGGCTCTCTCTTTCGCCTCTATCTGTTGTGGCACGTCCAGCTCCATCATATTGGGGCCAGTCTCCCACAGGGAGAGACATGCGCTTTGTTCGAACAGATCTCCCCATTTGACAGGGCTCCTTGGACCCGTAGAGCTTCTCTATTCTCTCCCAGATACTCTGGCCTCCTACAGGTCCGAATTTCCTAGCTGGGTCCCTAATACCTGATCCGGAATAAGACTGGGGCCTTAACCTGATGGGAAGAGACTGGCCCCATTCACTTTTGTCTACAGCATTGCCGGAACGTCTCAATTTTGGTTTTGGATTGCTTCCCACTGAGGAATTCTCTCCATAGCCATTGGCCGTACCTTCAGATTTAAAATAATTTGCCCTAGCCGTAACTTGGTCCTCAGTGAACACGGCTCTGCCGCCTCTCTCCAAAGTCCCGTACTTGTTGCTACCTAGGCCCGCTTGGTTACCTGAAATGAGTGTCAGAGCTCCGGTCCTGGAGTCCTGCGCCGGGCTGGAGGCTCTTTCTCGCCAGTCTAAGCTTTTACTCCTACTGGACGGGACAGGCCTCCTCCACTCTGTTCTGCCCCGGGCGTGAGACACATCACTTTCAGAGTCATTCTGGCTTATCCGGTCAGGTGCTTTGTCATCCGATTTCTGCGTATCCCCACTTATAGTAACAAAACCGGATCGATTGGCAGTCTGGGTTTGATATCCACAAGGGGTGGAGTCTTCCCTGTTAGTGTCCGGGTTCGGTGTGTCCCTCTCAGTCAAATACTCAGTGGGGTTCCTGTCCCCTAGGGTGGCTCTCCTGATGCCCGCTCTGCGTGAGAGTCTGTAGGAGGGAATGCCGGCACAGGGGACTGTGAAATGGGCTCCAGTGTCCCTCTTGTTGTACTCGCTCACAGGGTTGGAGAGCAGAGGCATGTCCATGGTCGGAAGCGTGAAGAAAAGCTGGTTTTGGAGAAAACCTAAATACCACTGGGGAGGAGTGACTGTTACTCCTGAGGGTGTAGCCTACATCTGCTCTGTTCACCACTTTGTTTGTGTTGTTGTATGCCAATATCCCAGAAGCAAAGAGCGTCGACAGGGCGCCACAGCAGCAGCAGTCTGAAAATTGTCTTTTAATAGTTCTCAAGGGTAGCAACGTGTGTGATATCAACCACCGTGGAATTCCAGTGACACTGTGGATGCTCTTTCCTCTGCTGTGTTCAAAAACCCAAAACTTCTCTGGTCTCCTCTTCTGAGTCGCTCGGTCTGCTGTCCTGCCCGGTTTAAGATTCTGGTCTGTTGAATCCTCATTGGCAATGATGACTGACAGCCTTCAACGCCTGCACAAGCACAAGAAAGACACAAATATAAAGTTCTGCACTGGGTATGTGTGTGTGAGTGTGTGTGATATGTGTGATTGTGGTCACTGCAGCAAAAAACAGTGAAAAAAACTGTGGAGTGATGAAGGAGAGGCAGGCCAAACTACAGTGACGGCAGAAACTAAAGAAAACAGGAAGGAGAATGGGAAGAAATACATTAAGATGGAGGAAATGATGGTGTGCAAAGAAAATCGTAATGAGAGAGTGAGGAGTGGAAAAAGAGAAAAAGATAGGAAAAAATAGTGGAATGGTGGTAAAAACTAAACAACCCCCCGCCCCCCCCCCCCTCAGGTATCTCATCCTCTGTAATGCATTGCTGCCCTGGTGCTGGCTCAATGACTGTCTTCAGTCCAGAGCAGGTCTACAACAATGCTCTTACTCACTCACATGGATCATAAACGGTTGTTTACACAAGTAACATACTCTCTGCTACCCGTCAGACTCAGCTGAACCAAAAACTGGAAAAACTCACCAGGCAGCAATCCACCGTAACAATGTATTTCAGCATGTTAACTTCTCACCTGTGAGAAGTTAACAACCACAGGTTGTTGGTGTGTCAAACTCAAAGTGTCCAACAATGGATATGTGTTCTCCCGACACCCCCCCGCCAAATATAATCTGATATAGAAGAAGTGGAAGGATTTGCATGCCAGCGGACAGCCCTCCTTAGATCAAGGAGTGATAAGGCTACTGATGATCAATGAGCCGTCATGCATAAACTAAGTATGCAAATGTAAACAATGACATATCACAAAGTAATACCGCAGTGGAAGAACCAATAACTTAAGTTATATTGACTAAGCAATATTGGAAGATCCTCCAGGGCACCCGCTAAGGCTTATTCCAGTCATCCTAGCTGTAGACAACAACACGCACCTGAAGGAGCCGCTAAACAACAATACTGTAATCAGACCAAAAACTATATAACAACAAAAATTATATCCAACATTCATCTCCACAAGCGGATACACAAGTCTTCCCATTGGCCTACCTGACAGTGTTTATGAGCTCGCTGTTGCTTGCGATTGCCGTGTATGAGTGTCAGCTTACAGACACACCTGCTTGGCTAAGTCACAAAGCCTCCCATCTGAGTAACCCGGGCAACCCTGCTGCGTTGACTTTAACCTCAAAATGAACAGATGGACAGAGAAATAGAGACACCGTACACATACACACACACACACACACACAGACACACACACACACATCACTCATTATGTGTACACACACACAGACACACTAAACGTGTACACATACACACACACACACACACACACAAACACACTGACGTGCAAGCAAACACGCGCAAACGTGCTGACTTGGACACACACTCGTGCAGACTATACCTTCAGAGGATCTACGGGGTGGTTTTGCTGCGTCTGGGACCATAGAGCCGGGCTCACAACACTTCACGAGGAACACCTTGTGCCGCGCCTTTTGCGTCCGTCAGGCTGGCGTGATGCATTCTGTACAATGACGTCAACCTGCCACACTGGTTTGTCCTCTCTTCTCTCCCTCTCTCTCCCTCTCTCCCTTTCTCTCTCTCTCTCTCTCTCTCCCTCTCTCCACCCCCTTCCATTGTTGATGTCTTCTTCTCATAAAGGGTTGCATTCCACACTCAAACATTGTGTCATGTGTCACTCTCAGGCTACACAAAAGTATGCATGCACGCACGCACGCACACACACACACACACACACACACACACACACACACACACACACACACACACACACACACACACACACACACACACACACACACAAACATGCACACACACACACACACAAACATGCACACACACACATGCACACAAGCATGCACATGCACACATATGTATATGCAGGAACCCTCCCACGGTTTTCTTGTGTGACATAATGATACCGCCTCAGGGGGAGGCAGATACAGTTCAGGTGGTCATGTGATACTGGGACAACAATAACATACAGTATATATGCCAAGCTAAGGTTAGGTGAGAGAAAAAGGCTAACCTAAGGTTACAGCCCCTGATTGAAACACTAGGAGCAAATCTTTAAGTTAGCCAGAAGTGGAGAAAGACAAGACCTATGACCTATACAGGGATCAATAGGGCTGAAGGGGTGTCCATGTAGGTATAATATCAAGAGCACCATGAAATGGTTGTTTCTGTGAACCGACTTTCACCGATCCCATCCTGACCTTTATAGTAGCATCAAGGCTCCAGCTGGTTTTGGACAAGAGTAAAAGAAAGCTGCGGCCCCTACATTCTACAACACAACCACATCCACCCGTGACCGGAAATGAAAGCCTCAAGAAAGAATCATTCTACAGATAAAGAAATAACACGCAGCCAGTCACGTAGACCAAGTCAAGTGCACAGAAAAGGGGACAGAATGAATGACACAATGTCACAAAAAGATCTACAAGAACAACAGAGTAGAAGTCACTACTCACACAGTTTGGTCTTCTTTCCTTGCTTGGCCGCACACGCAGCAGTGTGTCAGTGACTTCTGTGGAGACATAGGAAGTTGTGGTCGGGGTTTGGATGCGGTGTGTCGCTGTTGCATGGCGTTATCTCCCTCATCTCAACATCCACCATTGACTGCAAACAGCCCCGACCAGACACACACCAACCCCCCCCCCCCCCCCCGCCCGCCCGCCCCCTCCTCTCTCATCATGCGTGTGGAGGTTCAAAGTTGAAAATTCCTCTTCCTCTGCACACCGACCATAGGGTCCCCCTCACGCCCCTTGCTCAAATATATTTAATCAAGTTTATGGTGTTGATTTTGTTGATCCATTGGTCCAATGAACACAATAGACCAAACAGGCAGAAACAAACAGTATGGCGTCTTCTCAGGCCAGAGATAAGTATCTGGAGCAGGACATGGAGTTCCTCCAGCAGTCGCCTGAAACACCCACCCCCGTTTCAGACCTAAGAATGGTGCTCTCTGTTTCAGTTGAAGATGCAAATCAATGCATTCTCTGCACAGAACTATGACGGCTTTGCAGTGAGACTCTAACAGGGTTTCATGGTGCATGCTCAAGACCCCGTGTGATAGCCACCAGAATAGTTGTATTGGTAGGGGGAGAGTGACAAATTATGCCAATTATGATCATTATCCAGTAAGTTAGGCTAGAATGGATTCCATTTTGTGTAAAGAGTGGGGGGCAGTGGCAGGGAAATGTAGGCTAGATTAACCAATACTGTTGACAAGCACATTATTCAGTCAGTGCAGTAATCCCCCCACTTTAAACTGTGTCGTTGTTATTATTTACTAGGCAGTATTAGGGACGTGTTGGCCAGCAGGTGGCAGAAGAGAGCGCTGAAGCGTAATACGTGTCACGTGATTACCCCGGATGTCAACAAAACAGTTTAGTTTAAAGTTGTCTCGGGTCTTTTGCGATGTTTTTGTCATTTGGTCACATTTCGGTGTTTAAAACGCTGTTGCTATGAACGTGTATGCCTTGCGTACAGGTAAACCCGTACAAAGGTACAGCGGTTAGCTCGCGTTGTAGTATCTAAAGAAAGGCTTAAAAATGCGACCCGACTCGCCTCTGTCCAGCGTCAATGTCGTGCTTGTAATGGCCTATGGAAGTCTGGTAAGTACGTGTTCATTTGAAATGAGTATATAGAAAGAAAATGAGACTGAGTTGTGTTTTCAGTCCTGAATGAATGCGGGTAATCTTGTGCAATCTCGTGAATGTAATGTCGGACTCCAAAGAGCGAGAGAGAGAGAGACACACACCTTTTACTAGTACTACCCGTGATGCCTTGATGCCCCAGCAGCATCATTCATCCCCCCTCTCATCATCAGCTCTTTAACATACTTTATCATACACTACTGCACACTGATCGCTTTGTCTCCAGGTGTTTGTTTTGCTGTTCATCTTGGTGAAGAGGCAAGTCATGAGGTTTGCCATGAAGACTCGGAGAGGACCGCATGTCCCCCTGGGTCACAATGCTCCCAAGGTAACGCTCACCTCCAACATTAAAGTGTTTTTTATATTTTTTTTCTGTCTAACTATAGTATAATCGCTGTATAATACATGGTATTATGTAGGCTCATCGTGTGTAGTTAGTATGCCGGCTAAATGCTGGTTTGACAATGTGTATATTGACAAGTGGCACTTTGACAGGATCTGAGGCAGGAAATAGACGCCAAACTAAATATGGTTCAGAAAATCCAGTTTGAGCCTCGACTGATTTCTCCTGTCGATGAGCGACTAAAGTACAAAGGACAAAGTGGTGAGTCTCTATATCTCCTATATATCTATAGATATATATCTATCTATCTATATAGATAGATAGATATATACACACACACTCACTCTCATATACACACACACAATGACCTCCATGGGATCCAATTCCAGTGTGTCATACTCAACAGAGTGTACTTTATATTTTGCAGGTTGCTATGACTACATTTACAGAATGAGGGCGCTAGATGCTATCAGAGATACTGGTGAGTGGACATCCATTGTTTTCATAGTCGTAGTGCTTCAGATGCAGTCATTTGGTTTTGTTTTGTGTTGTGTGGTGCGTCGCTGTCACTTCACTTTGTTATTGTTGCTTTCTGATTGGTAGATTTTCCCTTCCACGAACTGGGAGGGACTTCCACGGCCGTGACCGGGAAGCGATTCAGGACCTGGCTGTTGGACCTACGCAACTCCCACACCTTCTTCTGCCACACCAACCGGCCTCTCATCGACACGGTGCTGGAGGGCTACAACTGTGCCCGCCATGGCCCAGAGGTCACTGCTGGTTTTGTTGTCATAAGCGGCATTTCGGTTAACGAGACGTGTCGGGTGTTGGTTCCCCCATCCACATGCTAACTGTCCTCTCCTCCGTGGTTGTCGTCCCTAGGAGTTTGGCGAGGCAGAGTATTTAAAATACCGGGAGTCCCTCACTAAACTGGCCTCTGTGTGAGTAACCGCCGCTATTCTCCACACCAACCGCTCCTTATTTTATTCCCTTTCCGGATCATCAGTCCGTCCGTACCAAGGATAATTGCCCCATGGCATAAGTTTCAAATGCAACTACGTTTTTTTTTTCTTGCAGAGTGAAGTCCTTCGCCAGCTGCAGCAGCACTCTGAACCTGGACCACCAGTCCGCCGCCAGGGACCTGTCCTACAGCCCGGAGCCCACGACCTCCGACCCCGCCGCCGCCCAGTCACAAGACACCCCCCTTATGGTGTTGGGGTCACAGCAGCAGCAGCGTAGCAAGCTGCCCAAGCACTTGCTGAAGAGCTTCAAAGACAACTACAACACGCTAGAAAGCGTGCCCTGAGTGTGTAACTCTTTTCTTTGACTCCTTCCGCGGCGGTCCCCCCTTCGGGAGGTCAGAGGTCAACGAGCTTGTAGCGCTACCTGTAAGAGTGCCTATTGGACGGAAGAACAGGGTGCACACCTTCTGTGGTAGGTATTACTACTGCCGCCTTAGAGAACTACTGTGAGGGGTCAACCTTCATAGTATTAATACAGCCTTAAAGTATTAATACACAAGTTTTGTTTACATGAACTATACGTAGTATTATTGTTATGATGTTTGAACCCAATAGATGACCTGTGTATATGACTATTTAGCCAAACAAAAAGGATATATGATATAGTAATTATGCAATGCTATAAGACAATCAGTGTTGAATGCAAAATGCAACTTCATGTAAGCTTGCTTGCTGTTTATTGTCGAATAGATAGTTACACTAACGCACTTAAAGCAGCATATCCCTGTGTGATTGCTATCAGTGTCACCATTTGTAGAAGGCTTTATAAATGTCACTTTTGGGGTTTGTTTGTTGCCCTTAACGTTAAATCGTCTAAAAAAGCCATAACCAAGCCAATGATATATTTTTTTTAAGATAAAGTGCTTCTGATTCTAAGTGTAATGTATCATGTTTATCCATGTGCATTAATGCATTTTGAATGGAGCGAGTGCCTTTGTCCTGTGTGTGTGTGTGTCCTGTGTGTGTGTGCGTGTGTGTGTGTGTGTGTGTGTGTGGTGTGTGTGTGTGTGTGTGTGTGTGTGTGTGTGTGTGTGTGTGTGTGTGTGTGTGTGTGTGTGTGTGTGTGTGTGTGTGTGTGTGTGTGTGTGTGTGTGTGTGTGTGTGTGTGTGTGTGTGTGTGTGTGTGTGTGTGGGATATGTAGATAGATTGGCCGACCAATGTGTCAAACTCTGTTCAGAGTTGGGGCTATGGCAACTGACAACTGAATTGTCATATTCAAATAAATTGTACACAGGAATATATTATTTATGTTGCTCAAAGTCATGCTTAAAGCTGTTTAATAAAGCTTTTGAATTGTAACAAATATAAACTCAAAGTGTGTTATATGCAAAGGAACTGTTAATGTCCCATTGTGTTTCCAAATAGTTACGTTCAAGCTGCCGTTGGCAAATAGTTCCTTACATTCTTTGAATATGCTAATTAAAACGTCCCGTGTCAACTAACTGTGCAAAGTCCCTCTGTCAACACCTCAAAAGCTCCTATCAACATTGAATGACCTAATGGTCTCAGAACGCACATACATGAAGTGACCACAAGAGGGAGGCATCTCTTCAAAGTTTCACTACATCCGCACGTAAAAGTGAGTTAAAAAGTCATGTGGGACAAGTTGTATTTAGTTTACATTTTATTTCTTTTGTTAAACATTATCAAGCACAAATGACAAGTTAAAGAGACATTATCACAATCTACAAAAGTTGTCTTTTCTATAAATATATATATATATATAAAGAGAAAACATTTACGCTGTCACAACATTACTAAGAAGTCTGAAGTTAAAGCACATAAATAAAAAAACAAAAACATATGTACACAACACATTAGATCCAATGGGGATTTCGTTGCAAATGTCATGACATCGTTTCAAGGGGGGGGTTCTCGCTAAAAGTCGTATTATTATTATTATTAACGCGTCTGATGTCTTCATCTTTATTCTCTGTTACTTTTAACGCTACAATAAAGTGCCTTGCGTCTGCTTTAAAAGGGGGGTTTTTTTTCTCAAAAGAATGGAATGGTGATTGCTGGTTAATGTTAGCCAGTCCGTCACAATTGGTGAAATGGTTCACTACGCTAGAGAACGAGGGCTAATAAGGTTAACCATCACTTCTCCCTCCTTGGTGTGGTTCTACTTTCTCAAAATAGGAGTGGTTGTGTTTAGGACCTTACATGTAGACCGTTATTGGTTTAAAAACAACAAGAACAACAACAACAACACAATACAATATCTGATTAGGCGACCTATATAGAAAATGGTGTTATTATAACCTACGTCATGTCAGTTTCCAGGGTAACACTTCACAACGTCACCCTGTACTTAGCATAACTGTTTGTTTGCACTTCAATATGCCGCAGTTAAATTGTTAGTACAATGTAAGTGCTTTTTGTACTTGTCACACAACCTTCCGTCGGCCGATCCTTCCTGCTATGTACAACAACAACAACCGACAACCAACAACAAAACGTCAAAACCAAGAGAACAATGAAATGAACGTACGTACGCAGTCTAATGCAAGACCGTGAATACAGACCCCCAACAAGTGATACAGAAACCAACGTTATTCATGTGCTTATTCCAACTTAAAGTACACCGCTGCTCAGAGTGCATGATTGTGTGTGTGTGTGTGTGAGTGTGTGTGTGTGTGATTGGTGGATGTATGAACATACATGATGTTGTAATATATATAATGGGCAGACATCTGGGGGCGTGAGGGGGCGTTAGCGGTAGCTCCTGTAAAGCCATTGGGTTCTCCTTCTCCGTCGCCCTCCCACTCAGGTCTTAATCTCGATGATTTTGATGAAGGGCAGCGGTTTGCTGGATGAAGTGGATAGTTTGAGAGGCTTGCTGTGGGGAAGGGGGGGGGGGGGTATGATGTTTAGTAGTAGTACAATAATTGCAAAAAAATACAAAAAAAGTGTGTGTATGTATGCCAATGTCAATGTGTGTGTGTGTGTGTGTGTGTGTGTGTGTGTGTGTGTGTGTGTGTGTGTGTTTTAAGGATTCAAGATGTTTTAATTTGCCATGTGCAACAAGTAAAATGGAACGCTTACTCCCCATTCCCTCCTGCAGTGTGATATAAAACGTGTGTGTGTGTGTGTGTGTGTGTGTGTGTGTGTGTGTGCATATGCTTGTGCGTGTGCATACGTGTGTGTGTGTGTGT
>CM051008.1:8839868-8887368 GCA_027704905.1 Muraenolepis orangiensis
CTGGACCACCACAGACACCACCACAGTTACCAAAGGTCTCTCTTTCTCTCTCTTTCTCTCTCTCTCTCTCTCTCTCTCTCTCTCTCTCTCTCTCTCTCTCTCTCTCTCTCTCTCTCTCTCTCTCTCTCTTCTTCAATGACACACACACACGCATACACACATGGTTACATTATCACAAACCTTTATGACTTCAACCTTCTCGTCAACAACAGGTTTGAGTGGCTCAGAGGTCAGAGACGTCCTCTCATAGGCCGGTTGGACGTGGGCGATGGCTCTTCCGATTGGCTGGAGAGTGGGAGGAGAGGAGTTTAGGTGGATTGCAACACATTCCCCGATCATGAGATCATGACGGGGGTTTGAGAGATGAACCAGACATCCGTTGATCTAATTTGATGCCCCAGGGCCCAAATAAGATGTTTATTTTGTTAATGCTTATTGTTATTGTTTTCATGGTGATCTCTGTTGCCTTTGGCTCAGGCTTTTGCCTTTTTACTGTAAAATGAATTTATAGTAATAAGTGAATAGCCATCTCTCGTCATCATCTTTAACTGGGTGATATGGAGAAAATCAAATATCACAATATTTTTGAGCACGTATACCGTAGTGATATTGGGACGATATTGTAGGATTTACTTATTGGTGCTTTCACAAAATATGAGATATTTGATAAATAATCATCAGTAATGTGGATATAATGACTAAGTGGGTAAAACAGCTGTAACAGTCAGTAGGCAATGCATTCCACTCCATTGTGTGTTTGTGTGTGTGCATGTGATATGAATGTATCTCATTAACAGTAACACACACACACACACACACACACACACACACACACACACACACACTTGCTTGCACTGATAACAGTGGAAATGTTCAGCCACTAATCAACATCTGGTCTTGGTTCAAAGAACCCATTGGGAGGGTGAAGAGGGAGGGAGAGATGTACTCAGACAGAGGGGAGGGGGCAGCGGTTATGTAACACGCTGGTGGTCCGTCCCCTGATAGCTCTGGGGTCTCCGCTCTCTCAGTGGTCGTCTTACGCTACACTGAGAGGCGTTGCCTTGCGGAGCACTAATCAGAAGCTTGTGATGTGTTGTTTACGTGTTGTTTGTGTATGTCAATCTTCTTCTTCTGTGTGTGTGTGTGTGTGTGTGTGTGTGTGTGTGTGTGTGTGTGTTTGTGTGTGTGTGTGTGTGTGCGTGCGTTGTCTGTTTGGGTGTGTCTATTTGTGTATCAAAACCAAAACACGTCAGATTCTACTTCCCAATACAAACACAGTTATACACTACACAGTGTAGAGCTGTCTCAGTCATTGTATTTGATCATGTGACACAGTTAGTGTATTGTCAAATACAATGATTAAGGCACTTTTTAACATCAAAGTTCTATTTCTCGATGATAAAATATAGAATAAAAAAAAAAGCATTGTCATTGGATTATCAACAACGAAATAAAAGCGTATTTTCCTGGACAGATCATAGTACTCATAACCAAGATTCCTTCCCTAAGCATTGACTATGACTTTTTGGAAAATATTTGTTTGTGTGTTTCTCAAAAAACCAAGTTCTCTCTCTCTCTCTCTCTCTCTCTCTCCCCCCCACACCCCCCACGGCTAGACAGTCTCCAACACACCGTCTGGGTGTGTGTGTGTGTGTGTGTGTGTGAGTTGCAGGGAGATCTTCTTACCTTGCCTCTGGGCTGCTCTTTGCTCCTCACCGATAGACTCTGGTCGAGCAAAGTCAGACGCAGTCTCCGGCAACCGTCCTGCGGGGGGGGAGTGAGGATCAATGAGATGAGGAGGTCACACGGAGACCGTTAGCGGACGGGAGAAAAGGGGAACCACTTCTGAGGGGGACTTCTGTGAGTGTAAGAGAGCGGGAGGGGGATTCTAATAGCAGGCGAGGCTGAGTCATACTCATAGAGAGAGAGAGAGAGAGAGAGAGAGAGAGAGAGAGAGCGAGAGAGGGGAAGCTGTTCCAGTGGGCAGCTCCAAATGACAGGGCGGGAGAGCGTGTCATGGAGGAAAAAGTAAAACTTTCAGATTTTTTCTTTCTCCAAACAGAGACATATTGTTTGGTTTAGCGTGTGTGTGCGTCATTGGGGCGGGGGGGGGGGGGGGGGGGTTCAGAGAAACCTCCCCAGATGTTCACAGCCAAACTTGGGGCGCAGGCTGGAATTCTGGGAAAGTGTCCAAGAAGTCTCGACTCAAGCCAGCGTTTCCACAGCAACAGCAAGAGTCTCACAGTAGCTGTAAAAGTATCTGCCGCTCACACACACACACACACACACACAAACACACACACTAAGGAGGAGCGTCTAAAGATAATAAAATATTAACGCATACCGAACAAAACGTCCACACACTTTAAATGGCACATGCACACAGAGGGGGTTTTCCGTGGGTTGTGAGGTCAGAGGGTACCACAATAGGAAGGGGGGGGGGGGGGGGAGACTGTGATGTGATTGGGTGTGTCTCACAGCACAGGGACCCCTCTCATTACCAAAACAGGAATGTGTGTGTGTGTGTGTCTGTGTCAAGGAATGGGAGGTTTAAGCAATTATGTAACAGCTCGGTCCTTCTGTCCTGCATTTTAATGTCTTTGTCTTTTTGTTTTGAGTTCCATTCTGCATGGACTGTGTCCTCAGAGGTCCGAACACATGGGGCCTTCCTTTGAAAGAGACTTGTTGCAGCTCAGTGGTGACGTGTGTTCTAAAACACCCTGGTTAGTGCACTCAGACAGAGCAGACATGGCACGCTGACATTAACAAATCGTGAGGATTGAATCCTCTTTATTGGTCACATACATGAAGACATACAGTGAAATGTGTTCTCTGCATTTAACCCATCCTAGTATTAGGAGCAGTGGGCAGCTATTCATACAGCGCCCGGGGAGCAGTTAGGGTTAGGGTCTTCCTCAAGGACACCTCGACAGTTTTTGCTAGGAGGAGCCGGGGATCGAACCAGCAACCTTCCGGTTGTGAGGCGACCGCTCTACCTCCTGAGCTAGACTGCCGCCCGAATTACAAAATGACAGAGCTGAGAGACACACACACATACACACACACACACACAAACACAAACAGTCTTCTAGTCGGCTGTCACTGCTGATGAACGGTGTGTCCTGAATGTCTTTAGCGCGCTGGATGTTATAGTATATTTATATATATATATATATATATATTGTATATATATGTTGTGTATGTGCGTGCATGTTGTGGTGTTGTGGTGAGTAGAGGGAGTAAGTATATTTGCACTGTCAGCGCCGCTCTTGGCACTAATCAAATTCCCCTTTTGTCATTCTGTAACTTATAGAGTTAATAAACCGCTTACAGCTCATAAAACATACAGCCTTTCCTAACCTTTTATCAGATGGTTATGGGTCAGTGAACAAGCGCTCAGTGGACAGTGGAGTGGAGAAAGAGGCCAGGAAGAGGAACAGGGAGATAAGAGGTAAATGAGAGGGCACATTGTTAAATCAATGAGCGATAAATGGCCCTCTGTGTTCAGCTCAGACAAGACAACAGGGGGGGGGGGAAACCACTAGAGAAAATAGACTGATGGAAGGGACAGGGAGGTGAAGGCTGGACACAGGGAGGTGGTTTGTTTTCGAGAGAATGAATTTAAACCAGTTCCCTGGTCCTTTAATAGACATGCAGACAAAGGCTGTCCTAATCCTTGCTCCCAGTCTGGACTCCTCACACGCAGGTCTCTCTCTCTCTCTCTCTCTCTCTCTCTCTCTCTCTCTCTCTCTCTCTCTCTCTCTCTCTCTCTCTCTCTCTCTCACCTTCAAAGACAATCAGTAATACTAGACATCCACAGGGTACACACACACATACACACACACACACACACACACACACACACACACACACAATGATGGAGGCGTGCATGCACACACACACACACACACACACACACACACACACACACACACACACACACACACACACACACACACACACACACCCTTACACATTTTACACACACACACTACCAAAAACATACGCCCACAAAAGATTGTGCACAAAGCATCCAACTTCACTGTGACACATTCCGGAGAACAGGTGTAATCTGACGCCAAGTGCATGAAGTGGAACTGCTGGGTTGGACTGGGCCTACGGGGAGAGGGCACACAAAGGAGCACGGGAGGTCAGGCTCCAGGGCTTCCAGGAGGAGAAAGGAGCCTGTGTTGTTCTCAATGGCCGCCGTCAAGATGGCCGCCGGTCATCTGGGTTAATGATTGTCCCAGGTATAGCGACCTGGACAGCAGGTATAATTGGCACATAAACCAGCACAGGTGCCTGCCCAATTCTGTCGTGGGTGTGGTTAACCAGGCTTGAGAATGTGGTGGTTGAGCAAGTAGGTTTCATGGGAAGATTTTATTATACTTCATCAGAACTCGCTGTAATAAAAACTCATGCCTTTATGAGTGTGTCGTGTGTGTGTCGTGTGTGTGTGTGTCGTGTGTGTGTGTGTGTGTGTGTGTGTATGTGTGTGTGTGTGTGTGTGTGTGTGTGTGTGTGTGTGTGTGTGTGTGTGTGTGTGTGTCGTGTGTGTGTGTGTGTGTGTGTGTCTTTGGAATGTGGCTTGCAGTGCGTCACTGTATCGCAATTTTCATCAGGTGACAAACCTGGCCTTGAGTCAGTGAGGGTTGGTGTGGCAATCACAGATTCTTCTCACATTCTTCAGTTGGCCACAAACCATTTCAATTACATATCGAGTACTATAGAGAATTTGGATTGCTTCATTTCCCGCAAAACGGTTGGCCGGTTGTGTAGGTGTGCACACACACACCTTAATGTTCCCTGGGTGTGATGTGAGAACAGGGAGTGTTTTGGGAAATGCATAGGAAATTCACTTGCTTGTGACACCCCCCCCACCCCCCCCCCACACACACACACACACACACACACACACACACACACACACACACACACACACACACACTGCCTAAGAGGAAGCCTTTGACTGAGCATTAGGGGGAGAGTGACTAGGGAAAGGTCAGACACTGAAGGTACACTGTCTGGAAGGATGAACGGGACTTTAAGCAAAAAAAAAATCCAGGGAAAACTATTTTGTGGCAGAAAAATGTTTATCCCCCAAGCTTTTTTTTTTGGTTGTGTGTAATTGAATGGCGAGTATGTCACCACTTCTTGTTTGAGCTCATTCTCTGTGTAACTAAATACCATTTGTTATTGTTTGGTTTTGGAGGCTAAAGAAACCCCTTGCTTTGTCTCGAAACTCTGTCAACAAGTTGCCAAGAATCACAAACGACCCACAGCCCAAAAGAAAAGTTACCATTGTTTTCAATCGGTGGAAGCTTGTGAATGAGTTACTGAACAATACTCCTTAAACACAGACAGAGATTTGCTCATTGTGAATATTCCAGACTATTTCAAGTCCATTTATTTATTTATTTAATATATTTGAAATTTTCAATAGTTATTACAAATAATTCTACAAGTTCTTTGTAGACATGATAATGTTTTGCTCCATATGAAGCCATCCTAATGACCTGAAATAAAAGGACTTCTATTAATAGTTTCCAGTTGATTGTGTACACCATGATAATGTAATATTGATTAAGATATAAACCCAGCTCCCAGAATCTTTTCATGATGTACCATGAGTGAGGCGTGGCCCTTTTGCAACCCTTGACCTTTTTAGACCTTTTAGTTTTACAATCTTCTGAGACAATAATGGATAGCCAATAGCAAAGTCTGAAACAGCCCCTGACACTGTGCACACAGAACACTTTCACGTCACCCAGACGCAAACACTGAGCGAACCAAGTGACAGTATTATGCGTTTTACGGTAACCTTATGTCCACAGCCATGAGTCAACCATCGTAGTAGCAGATAGTGAACTCAGTGGGGGGTCAGGTGAAAGTGTCAGGTTGCACGGTAACTGCACATGATGACAGGCGAAGGACAGATGACCTTTTCCAGAGGAGCAGGTGAATGATTAGCCATCTAGAACAGGATAAAAACACCTGCGCCACACTGCAGCAACAGGTCCAAATGAGCCTCAAATGGGGTTTTCAATGAGGAACAACTAGGAAACTTCAAATCCGGGCTCTAAGCCCCACACATAAAAAGGCACTGGCCACAGGAAGTTATGTTATGTCTATGTCTATGTCTATGAAGTTATGTTATGTCTATGTCTTTGTCTATGAAGTTATGTTATGTCTTTGTACTTTTACCTGAACTTATTGTACTTTTACCTGAGCACCGGCTCAGTTCTTGGAGACTGAAATGCACTTTTGACTTCTGGTGACAAGTTGTTGTTCTCCTACCTTCCTTTGTCGAAAACACACTATTGTAAGTCACTTTGGACAAAAGCGTCTGCTAAATGACTGTAATGTAATGTAATGTTATGTTATCTGAGCTAATGCTGCTGCTCTCTGTCCATTGGTGGGCATGTGCATCTGTAGTAGGGGGTTTAACACAGGCTAATACTGTATATATCAGACATCAGTCCACAGAGGAGCAATGGAAGCAGCAGATGAGGGCTAAGATAAGGGCTTCCGTCAGGAATCCAAAATCACACATGAGTCTGTCTACTGACGGAATAAAGAGCAGCAGGTAGCCTATAATAAAAGTGGAATTGACAAAAGCGCTCCGAGTGCATTAACATGCCTGATATATATATTATATCATATATATTTGTATATATATATATATATATATATATATATATATATATATATATATATATATATATATATATGTAATTTGCGGGGTGTTGAATTACAAAGGCTGTATTGTTTACTTCCGTTTAATCATTTAAAAAGGAAATCCGATTTCCCCCCCCCCTCCCACCCGTAACTCGACATCTGTTCTCAGTGGCCTCACGAATTATTCATTAAGCGGAATAGTAACCTATAGGTCTATTCAATGGCAAAAAGTGATAGGTCTACTATCAGTTAAAGAGAAAAGACTTACCCCTGATTTGTCTTCATTTCGAATGTCCTCGAGCGTACACATGCTTCTCGTCAATCCGTTCATCTTCGGAATATATAATAGAATACAACTAATAACTTTAAATAGATAGATAATTAAATATATAAATAAATAAATAAATTAAAATATATCGTTTTGTTTTGGTCGTCCTTAGTGTTCGAGTTAAAAAAAAAAAAAGACTTCTGGTCTGGTCCTTCGCTCTTCCACAGTGGCTCCTGATAGTCACTCCGCCTTTAGTCTCCACCTACTCGTCGAGTCTCCTGCCTCCTGGTTGTGTCGTGTGTGTTGTGTCTGTTCACTAGTGCGCTCTCACAAACCAATTATTATAATGGTTCGTTACTCTCCCCACGTCACAGCGACACTTCGGGAATGTGTTCCTTCCCAGTTCTCAGCGCCACAACCCTTCCCAACCATCGTCTACTACACGGTGACACGCCCATGCCGTGACCGAGAAAGCCACTTTCAGGGGGGGGGGGGGGGGGGGTTGGGTGTACATTGGAGAAAGGTAGGCCAACACCAACCATATCTCAGGACGTCCTGGAATACATCAAAAAGTAAAACAGAATGGAGCCTATTCTTTTTTTGTTTGTTGGGCTGCCTTATTAAATGGCCCCAAATGGCCCAATAGATTCAATCAGCGAGACTGGACACCAACAAATTGGATAACTGTGTAATGAGCTGAGCATCACATCACATCACATCACATCACATGGAATGATGAAACAAATTGAAAATAGGATCATATCCGTAGGCTACACGTCGTACAGCCTACACTAATGACAGGTTTACGTCACATGCGCCACACTCAGACTAGACAGACTAAATACCATATATGCGTATAAGCCTGCAGATTGTTATGGGTAAGACATATATTTCAAAGGTATGTCATTCACTAATATACAGCTGTCTGCTCAGACAGGGAAAGAGTGAGTCACACACACACACACACCACACACGCACACGCACACATGCACGCACACACACACACACACACACACACACACACACGCACACGCACGCACACACACACACACACACACAGACACACACACACACACACAGACACACACCAGGCTTCTTGGTCACGTCATCTCTGCTTTGGTCACGTCATCTCTGCTTTGTCTCGACTTGATCCCACAGAACAACCTTAAAGGTGTCTGCCAGACAGTCTGAGCAGACCCTATGTGCCTTACGTTCAGTCATTCAGATGTGTTCATCCATCCAAAGCCGCTTACATGCGATCGGTCAACATTGGAGTAAACACAGAAGCCACCATGTGCTAACCAGGATTCTAAAATCCACAACTGGACAGAGAGGGCAGGCAACACAATGAAATTATTCGATTATTCATTGTATCGTTGTTGTTTGTATTATTAATATAGTATTCATATCACATTATTAATGCGACACAATGGGACACAATTTCAGTTATGAAACGTGTGAACTATTGAAACCAAGGGTTACACCAGCGCCTACCGTGGCACCGTAGAGAGCGTCCTGCCGGGTGGCGTCACTGTGCGGTACGGCAACACCACTACACAGGACAAGAAAGACATCCAGAGGGTCGTGAGGACGTCAGAGAAGATCATCGGGTGTGCACTTCCATGCATTGAGGAGATCTTTAGGACCAGGTGTCGGAAGAAGGCCATCTCCATCACAAAGGACCGCAACCACCCTGGGCTCCATCTCTTCTCCCCCCTACCGTCCGGTCGCCGGTTCCGCAGCATCCTTACACGGACATCCAGGTTCAAGGACGGTTTTTACCCACAGGCAGTGGGCCTACTGAACTGCTTGGAGTGCTGCCACTTTCATAACATTGTCATTAACATTACACTATCATACTTTGCTTGACTTTCTGGACTCATTACAGTTACTGCACTGTTCTGCACTGTACTGCACTGTATTCATGATGCTGCTGCACTACTGGCACTTTAAAATGCTTTTAAATGCGTTTTGCACAATTTAACACATGTACATATCATCCATCAGTCACTAAATGGGTTTTTTTATGTGCATTTTAATTGTGTATAGTATTTTTTTATAGTATTGTGTTCACACTGCGGGAGGGAATGGGGAGTAAGCATTCCATTGTTCTTGAATCGATGGCCCTGAAATGACAATGTAGGTTGTTCTGTTGTCATACACTGTATTTATAACTATATTACGACAGCATTACTGACAGTAAGAGTCATAGGGTCACGCTTCTTCTCATCATTCACTTCCTCACAGCGCTGCTGGTAACCACTCTTGGGATCATTTAGTACTCGGAAAAGAATTCCTCACGTTGATGTTAATAGGATGTACGTTTCAGCAACCCTCCTTTATAATGAACACACCAGCATGTGTATGACAGTAATACACACTATGACCACCGTCTGGGTCTAGGACAAGGTGGTACGGTGGGGGGTAAGTGGTAGCCAACTCCCATTCAGGTAAACCAGAGCTGTTTTTTCACAGCTTTTTCATGCAAAAAGTTCACCACAAAATCAGGGTCTGATTTAGTTTATGGTTGGAATGGTGAATAAATAGGTTATTTCTAAGATCATAGGGGGGAGCGATCACTTTGATTGATTGAGAAGTCACTTAAATGATTGGCTGGTCAGTGGCAGCTAAACGTATCTGCATGTGTTGTTTTATTTGTGATACCAGCAATGAGAAATCACATTCATTGTGTTATCGGCTATGAACAGGTTGCCCAACGTATGAAATGCCGCACGTACCGAGACACAACCAAATAATCACACCCAGGGATTGCCCAAATCCAAATATAGATTCAGTGTCTAACTTGGGAAACCAGAATGACTTGGAGACTCATTCCCACCCACACAAAATATGTGCACAGAAACACACACACTCCTTACCTCCTTATCACAACGCCATACGACATATTCTGGAAGAACTGGCACACTGTGCTGGTAGTGATTAGTCTGGCTGGCCCAGTTGGCAAGTATCACCTAAGAATCAGCGAATGAAACATATTAGCCCCATGTTAGTCTTTCTGGACAGTATTGGAGCCTTTGGTTCTCCTTATATTAGATTAGATTAGATTAGATTCAAATGTATTGTCATTGCACAGCACAAGAACAGTACAGCGGAAATGATTTAGCATCTAACCAGAGTGCAAATGTTGCAGTAAAGTGCATGGTAATATATATAAAATGTACCGGTTAACAGACAGTCTAGGTATAGGTATATACAGGTAAGTGATAATTGAACGTAGTGATCAGGGGGTATGCTATTATTGAAAGCAGGATACAAATATATAGATCTAAATGTATATACAAGTGAGCATATATAAATGTATGGCAAATATAAATGTATATGTATATACAGGAGTAGGAGCAGTTCTACCAACAGATTTAAATATATATGGCAGGTACAGTAAAAAGGTATCTACAGTAAAAAGGTATCTTAGTTTACATCTGTAAACTATAGAGAGGTAGGTAGTTGTGATACTGTTTGTTTTGACAGTTTGTTTTTTCTTTTATATATATATATATATATATATATATATATATATATATATATATATATATATATATATATACCTCTTAGAGAAGGATAGGATAGGCGAGATGACAGGGAGAGGATAACAATGTTCTTCTCACAGTGTTGTTCTATTAAAATAAACAACAACACACAACAAACATAGGAATGTGTAGTCCTGCATTGCTTTGTTGGTGAATAACCATGTTTTTGGTCATGTCATGTTTTGTGAAGTAGAGTTAAAACAAAATTCACGTCAAAGGGTGAGGGTTAGTAATAGGGTTGGTGTTAATATAGGGTAAGGCTTATTGAGGGTTAGTGTTAGGGTTATGGGTAGTTATATGGTTATCAATAGTGTTTGTGCGTGTGCGTGTGTGTGTGTGTGTGTGTGTGTGTGTGTGTGTGTGTGTGCACATGGCATGCAGGTTCTCAGAGCAGTGAGAGTAAAGCGAGTCATTCAACTTTGTCTGACCCATTCCTAGCATTCCGGTCTCAGTTGTAAACAACAAAGAACTGAGGCCACTATTGGCCCTTCTTCACACACACACACACACACACACACACACACACACACACACACACACGCACAAACACTATTGATAACCATATAACTACCCATAACCCTAACACTAACCCTCAATAAGCCTTACCACACACACACACACACACACACACACACACACACACATTCATGCACGCACACATTCACGCACGCACACACACACACACATCAGCGTGAACCTTCATCCATCCAGCTACAATAAGGTCTCAATTGAGCTCAGTCTGAAAGCACTTGCTGGAGGTTTTCAGTCCCTTGTGTGGCCTCGCACGTTCACAACTATACAGGAAGCAAGGGGAACTGGCCTCTGTTTTGTCCATCTGACAGACAGACAGACCCCTATTCTCTATAATTCTGTAGTTTTAGGGTCGTAGCAACAAATCAACAACCAACATCAACTTCCTGTGAATAATCACATGGGTCAACAGCACAGATCCCCAGAGACAGCCCCGCTACAGGAGATAACGCTGCAGCAAAAACAATAACAGAGGTTAGCGTTGTCGCTTTTGGTGTATAAATACATACACCCTGTTGCACCATACAATGTGATGCACCACAGCCAACCAATCAGAGGAGCAGATCTAGGCCAGGTGCTTCCCTGAAAGGGCAACAGCATATTTTCCTATTCAAAACGGACGTGCGAGGGCTGAACGCAAACACAGGCAGACCTTCATTAGTCTCTGTGTTGTTAAGGTGTGGGAATAATAAGCATCCTTTAGTCTTGTCCACAGGCATGAACCACATGCATTATGGCTCAAGCCTCACGCCTGAGAAATAGGTGGTGGGTGGAGGGTAAAACAACAAGTCAGTCAAGTCGATTGGTCAGAAGAAACAATGTCTTTCTCAGAGAGAGAGAGAGAGACATTGAGAAACACAGTGAGACGGAGAATGTGGTGTAACTCAAAACAAACATGTCTGAGAACATCTGTCTGGTTCTTGTGAAGGATGGATTACAGTGTATGTGCCAGCCGGGCGTGGTTCCCATGGCCCCCTTACACACAAGGCCCCAAAGTATACGTAGAACATACGTAGGCTTTATCCTTACATTTATTGCTACATCCGTGATATGCCTCATCTATAAATGGGAGGTTATTTATCCTGCTTCACCATCACTTTTGACTTGTTCTCTTACCTTCCTTTGTTGAAACACACTATTGTAAGTCGCTTTGGATAAAAGCGTCTGCTAAATACACCTAACTAAAGGCACAAACTAGGAGTCTCTTGAGAAATAAAACCCTATACCCTGGAATGGGTTGGGACTCTAGGTGTTGTTACTGGAAAGTGCTGTAATTGAGATGGTGTACTGTAAACCGTTTAAAAAAACAAAAACAATCATTAAGGTCATGCAATGTGTACGCTTTAAGTTTCCATATCAACAATTATAGTGCGAAGGCTAAATGTACCGCCTTGCCATCCACATCAGCAAAGCACGCTGCGCACCACTTTCTAACCACATCGCCACTCTGGAGAAGGCCACAGATAGAAGCGTGGTTGAGCGGTTAAGTAACTTTCTGCTTCATTTACACTTTTATTGTGGATAATACAACAACAAAAAAAGAGTAGCATACAGTATAAATTCACAGTGTTGAATCATTCTATCATGTACTATAACCATTATACATTTCAATCATTTGAAGTACTAAAGTTTCAAGAGTGAGTTTTACACGGCAGTTATATTCATTGCATTTACGACTACTGATTGCTCTAAATGTTTTTCAAAAATATTAGACACTTTACAAGTAGTTTCAAAGTATACTGAATTACAATTTGTAAAAAAGCAACAACAGATCTGGAAGATTACTTAAGGGAATGCATAGAAGTGTGCAGAGTTGTGCAGTGTCTATTTCTCTATGTACCGAACTCAAGTCAAGCACATTTGTATTCATTGTATTCAAATAGGACCATTTCTCCCTAACATACAAGATAGTGTGAGATAGTAATTTAAATACTTCCTCTTAAAATGTGTTCATATGCACAAGACCATTTATTTTTACTAAATGTTTAGGGACATTTTGTCATCCGTACCCTGAAAAATGGTTTTCCCCACTTCCCCTCCAGAAACCAGCCGTCTCTGTGGCAGCACATTGAAGTATTTTAAATACTATTTCTGGTGATTCATCGTACTGCCCACCACCTTGGTATAGGCATTGAGTAAATTATAGTGTTTATTTATCCTAGGCTAATACTATAAACAATGTATACGCTGGTGTATTTCCCTTTACAGCTGCATAGCCTATATAAGCCTACTAAACAGTGTTAACTAGCTCATAAAACACAATGGGTGAACAAAATTCAGCAATTCGATATGAAACATTTGAAACAGGTGAAATCATCAGCTGTGGTTGATGAAATCGTAGCCATCTCACAAACACTTTGACCACATTGGCCAACAACAGTTTGTCCTTGTACTGCTGACAAGTGTCCAGAAGACACTTTATGTGGTAATCATAAACATACATTTCAACCAACATTTGGTCCACGTGGTTAATTTACAACTACTCAAATACAGTAGTGGATTATTATGCATAGTGTTATACAGATTCAAGCAAAAACAACTGAAACACAATTAGGTGTCCATATAAGAGTCGTCATTGACAATACAAGTGAAATCTGCAGAGCTGGGGAAAGAAAAGGACCTCAATGATTCACTCCAAATCAAATCAATGCTCAACAAAGAGCACAGTCCTGATTTAAAACGAGGTGCTTGTACCGATAACGTGGATTATTACATACATACCGATGACATACTTTTTACACACACACATTGTCATTATTGTAAATCACAGCTACCTTTGTATTGTGCTTGCTAACCCCCCCCCCCCCCCCGCCCAGTGCAGTGGATCTAGTAGGATATCATGACTCCGACCAAAGTAATCTGTAAAAGCAGTCAAAATGTAGTGCCAAAGACACACACACACACACACACACACACACACACACACACACACACACACACACACACACACACACACACACACACACACACACACACACACACACACACACACACACACACACACACACACAACGTGGAAAAACACCTCCACGTCCGGCATTTCCTCCAATTCACCGCGGTGCCTTTTAATAGCCACTACTACTGTACTAATGACTACATTGCGTTACCCAGAGGCATCCCTCCCTCCCTCCCTTGGGCTACTGCACCCATTGTCCTCCATTTGAGAATGTCCCACTCCCCCACACCATTGTGGGGTATTTCCTAGCAGGAGCTGGTCTGCAGGTTGCTCTCGGTGAGGATGGAGGTGATGGTGGAGGGGTCGTACAGGCTGTCGTCATCGTCATCGGAGCTGAGGGCAGAGGAGTCCAGTGCCTGCCGTCTCACCGCCTGGCTCTTCCTCCTGTAACACGGCCCATACGGCAATGATGGAGCACTCTGTTCTGCGGCCATTTCATTCAGTTGGAATAATTACTTTTATTATTATTATTATTATTATTATTTTATTTCGTCACTTTTATTTTTTTAATGTCCATCTTCTCAGTTATATCATCACTGTATGAAGATAATATGAAATATTCTACAGGAATACAGTTTGACTTGACTAAAGACCAGTTTTTAACAGTTATCTTGCTATTTAACACTGTTCTACACTGCCAGACAGATCAATGATGGAAGTGCGCCCCCTGCTGACCACATCGTAGACACGTCACACTGACGGCACCAATGGGGCCAGTGGGGGGTTTGGCCGATGGCAATTAAAATAAATACAGTTGACAGAAGCCTTCTGAGCTCTGGGAGACTGTTTTTTTTTTTTATACTACCATAACCACAATGGCCTGTTTGTGTCACGTCCCATTATAATACTGATCTCTGGATACAAACACAGACAGACAGACAGACAGACAGACAGACAGACAGACACACTGACTTGAGTTCCGTCTCCAGCGCTGTGATGCGGGTCTGCAGCGTGTCCTTCAGCTCCACCTGCTCCTCTGTCTCCCGCTGGGCCTTCCTCCTCAGCCCGTCCACTCGCTCCACCTCAGTCTCCCCCTCGTCCACCTGCCTCTTCAGGGCCTTCACCCGCAGGGTGAGCTGCAACGGAAGAAAATAAATTACCTCCTACACCCTCAACAGAGCCTCTAATCCAGGTTCCAATGAAGCAACTCAAAAATAAAGCTTTTCCCTTCCAAGACTCCACCCAGGAATGTGGGGAACCCGTGGAGTCTGTTCAGCTCAAAGTCGGCAGAGAGAAGAATCAATAAAGCAAGTGGCTTGGTGTGAGTTGAGTGAGTGAGTGAGTGAGTGAGTGAGTGAGTGAGTGAGTGAGTGTACCTGGTCTCTCTGATCCGTGTGCTGCTCTCTCTCCTCGTCCAGGGTCATGTTCAGCTCTTTCAGTTTCCTCTCAAGGCGCCGCTGGGAGGCCACCACGGCGGTCTTGTCTCTGTTAGAGGAAAGAAAAAGGGTGACTACTAGTTAACAAACTGAAACCACAAGTACACCACATGCCTTTCTCTCTCCAACATCGCACACTGGGCCCAACTGCATGTTAGTCCATGGGGCGGGGGGGGGGGGGGAGACGCTTGTACACAATGTGTATGATGATTTATAGGAAGGATATCCTGCTCCACATCCCATGCATCACTAAGAGGTGTAATCAGTAGTTATTTTCAAGGGAGAGCGGTATCGACACGTTGCATGGCGGGATGTGTGGCGCGGCCTACCTATCCTCGCTGTGTAGGCGCTCCTCCAGCTCCTGGATTTTGCTCTCCAGCTGAGAGACTCCTGAGGAGGAGCGAGACTGGCCCTCCATGTCCGCCAGGCGACTCCTCAACTCCTTCAACTGCAGCCAGGGAGAGGGGGGGACGGGGGGACGGACATGGGAGAACAAGCTAAATGCACCATGAAGCCTTCCCACACTACCATTGGTATGACTTGTGTTCTGGTTAGTACTTTGATTTTTGTTATGAGTGTGCATTTAAATGTCCAAATGAAATGAGTACCAGGACAACGAATTAAGGCCTAATCTCATCCTTAGAGATGGACACAGTAATGCATGTTTAGGCCTAACCCGATGATTGCAGATCCAGTAAGCCATTAAAACACCCAGGACACAGGATAGTGTGTAGTGGGTTCCACGTTCCCTGACGTCCTTAGCCTAGACCCCCCCCCCCACCCGTCGAGCAAGACGCCCCTACCTGCTCCTGAGCTTCAGATACACGCTGCACTATCAAACTTTTGTGCTGCAGATATTTACGCCATTCAAAATAATAAATACAAATATCTGAACTCGAAAGGTTCTCAATCATTTCCCCCAGAAATCGTTATATTCTGGTCCACTTCTACGGAAACCGTACTACTGTGTGGATTAATAAATAGGTATTTAAACATTTTTTAATTAAATAACTAATCGAAAAATGAAGTACGACACATTCATCGGAGGACAATGACAAGCAGAAAAGCTTGTCCACGCCTTTGTCTCCTCCAGGCTAGACTACTGTAACGCACTTCTCATTGGGATTCCTAGCAAGAACATCCAGGAGCTGCAGGAGCTTTGGATCCTGATGAGAGTGCGGAAGTATGAATGCATCACACCCATGCTCAAATCACTGCACTGGCTCCCGGTCTCACTCAGGATTGACTACAAAATCACCCTCTTCACCTATCAGTGCATTCATGGACATGCTCCCTCATACATCAAAGAACTGCTCACCCCACAAACCTCCACGAGGAGCCTAGGATCCGAAAAGGCAAACCTCCTCCTTCCCCCCAGGACCAAACTGAACACCATGGGAGACCGAGCCTTCTGCTCTGCTGCTCCCAGACTGTGGAATGCCCTCCCAAACCAGCTGGACACAAGCTGGTTTGGACACCACAGACTGTGGATGTTTAAAAAAAAAAAAAGGCCTAAAACACATCTTTTTAGAATAGCCTTTTACTATTTTTTAAAACCCCCACTTGTTGCCATGCCGACATACACGTCGCTGCTTTTATTTTTGTCGTTTTATTTCAACCATTTTACTCTGTAGCACTTTTGAGTTTTGTCTACTCAAATTAAACGTGCGCTTATAAATACAATTTATTATTATTATTATTATTTAGCAGGTGTTTCAAATAAGTCTGGGGAGTTTGATGTTGAGTGGGCTTCCAGTTAACAAACTGGTGACATCTAACCACCCTACCACCTGCCCCCTCGACCCAATCCCTTCCTCTCTTCTCCAGGACATCTCGGGCGATATCCTTCCCTTCCTTACATCCCAAATCAACATCTCCCTTGAGGCAGGCCTGTTTCCGGCAGCCTTCAAGACTGCCAGAATCAAGCCGCTCCTCAAGAAACCATCCCTAGACACCACTGATGTCCAAAACTACAGACCGGTATCTCTCCTATCATTCCTGTCCAAAACCCTTGAACGGGCTGTCTCCTCACAACTTCTCTATCTCTCCCAGAACAACCTCCTCGAACCTCACCAGTCAGGCTTCAAGGCTGCGCACTCCACGGAGACGGCACTGCTCGCAGTGACAGAGTCTCTTCGTGATGCCAGAAGCTCGTCCCTCTCATCCCTCTCATTCGTTCGACACAGTGAACCACCAGATCCTCCTCCCCACTCTCGCCGAGCTTGGAATCGCTGGAACTGCGTTATCCTGGTTCACCTCCTACCTTGCAGATCGCACTTATCAAGTCACATGGAACGGTTCCCTGTCCAGACCCTGCACCCTGGACACCGGAGTCCCTCAAGGCTCAGTATTGGGACCCCTTCTGTTTTCTCTTTACACTAAATCGCTAGGCTCTGTAATCACATCTCATGGCTTCTCCTATCACTGCTATGCAGATGACACTCAACTGTTTCTCTCCTTTCCCCCCTCAGAAACCCAAATAGCAACACGCATCTCTAAATGCCTGGCCGACATCAGCAGATGGACAGCCGCCAACCACCTGAAGCTCAACCTTGACAAGACTGAGCTCCTCTTCATACCGGGGAAAGACTGCCCTCAGATGGACCTACTGGTCACCATCGAGAACACCCAAGTCTCCCCCTCAACCACAACAAGAGACCTTGGTGTGGTGGTAGATGACCAGCTGTCCTGCAATGCCAACGTCACCGCGGTGGCCCGATCTTGCAGAATTGCCCTCTACAACATCCGCAGGATCCGGCCCTTCCTCACACGTGAAGCGGCGCAGATCCTGGTCCAAGCGCTCGTCATCACCCGCCTCGACTACTGCAACTCTCTCCTGGCGGGACTCCCCGCCTCAGCAACCAAGCCCCTCCAACGCATCCAGAACGCAGCAGCACGCCTGGTATTCAACCTACCGAAATTCTCCCACGTGACCCCTCTCTTCCGCGATCTCCACTGGCTTCCGGTAAATGCTCGCATCAAATTCAAGACTCTGGTGCTGACCTTTAGGGCAGTCAATGGAACTGCCCCGGCCTACCTCCAGGCGTTGGTCAAACCCTACATCCCAGCCAGAGCGCTCCGCTCAACTTCTGCCAGGCGACTTGTTCGACCTTCACTAATGTCAACCAAACATCGCTCGTCCAAGACCCAGCTCTTCACGGCTCTGGCTCCACAGTGGTGGAATGAACTCCCGTCTCATGTCAGGACGGCAGAGTCCCTCGCCAGCTTCCGCAAGAGACTCAAGACCCACCTGTTCAGAGTCCACCTGGACTCTCCTTGAACCCTCCTTCTCCTTTGTGAAACCCCTAAACTTGCTTAAGTCCTGACATTAATAGCTCTTAGCATGTTGCATATGTTAGCAAGTGTATATCCTTAATGTTGATAACACGCTCTTATCACAGCTACTTAAGCAGGTGACCTAGCAGTACGAAATTGTGTTATTCATCTTGTTAATATGAATACTTGTGAACTGCTGTATTTTTATGTTTGCGTACCTCAGTGTTATGCTATTGTCTGCTTCAACTAATGTACACCTTGTAAGTCGCTTTGGATAAAAGCGTCTGCCAAATGCCCTAAATGTAAATGTAAATATTAGATGGGGGGGGGGGGGGGAGTTGCTCAAATGGATATCAAAGATCTAAATATTGTAGCAAGCAACCTCAAAACGTCTAGGGTGCACACAAAACCCTGGGTAGGTGTGAAAACCAGCCCAGAAGTGTTATAAAGTGAAATTCCCCTTCAAACGAACAAAAAAGCTACCCGTATCTCAAGCTTCTCTCCAGCCACTACTAGAGGCCGCTCATGGCAACAAAACAAAAAAACACATCAATAGTTGCAGACATACATGTCTCTCCATGGCGTTCTTGTCCAGCTCCAGGTCCTGCTTGGAGGACCTCTCCTGCAGGAGCTCGGTGCGGAGCTGGTCCATCTGGTCTCGGCTGCGGCTCATCCGGTCCGTGAACATCTCCATGCTGCTCTTCTCCTCCTCCAGCTCACCCTCCATCCGCTTCAGCTTGTCCTGCACACGCGGCACAACAACCACCACGCAGAGGAGCAGTAAGCAACACGACAAACAGACTGGACTGGAAGGTTACGGCATACAACACCAAAAAAAGAACAGCAGCATCCATTGGGAATGATAGGAGGAATTAGGATTTCATAATCACTGGTAACAGTTGCATGAGGTTTCCTTCAGATTGACCTCTGCAGACAACAAATCTAATTATAATACTAAAATTATACATGAATACATAAGTTTGGATATATAGTATAAAAAAAATGTATTATATAAATATTAAAATAAAATATAAATAACATATATTGTAAATAATACCAACTGATTAGAGTCCTTAAAATATAGTACAAAAAGTACTATTTTAATATAAATAATATATCTATTATATATATTATATAAAGTACAAATATCATGTAAGAACAATATTCCCGTTCCATCATTATATTTGATACCTCCAGGAGGCGGGTCTCCCGGGTCTTTTCATTGTGTCCGTTCTTGCTGTTCTCCAGCTCTCCCTCTAGGTGGCGCAGTCTGTTGGTCAGCAGCTCTCTATCCAGCTGGTGGTTGTCCCGCTCCTCACAGGCAAGCAGTAGCTCCTTCTTCTGCCGCGATATCTAGACAGACACAAACACACACACACAATTGATTACATGATCACTAGCCGTAATGCTAACGCTAAATGCGATGCTACCACTTGTTATGATAAAAACAAACATTTTGTTTATTTTCTTTTAGCAATCTGGACACCTCTCGCTGCCAAATGTTAACTGGTTTGTTTAATTTGATTGCACTTTAAATCAATGTTATAATTTTGATACCTTTAATGACAATAACATTTTCTAGAATATTTCCGTTTCTATAAAAATAGAAACGGAAAAAAAACACACAGAGACACAAACACAAGCACCTCCTCCTCCAGTTTCCTCAAACTGGCTTGGCTCCGTTCCAGGTCAGCGTGAGCATCGTTGCCGTGCCGATGGGCCTCCTGGGTCTCCTTGCGAGCCTTCTCCCGCTGCTCCTCCAGCTGAGCCCGCAGGCCGTACACCTCCTCTCTGGAGGACAACTGCACCGACTCATGCTGCATACGCAGAGAGAGAGAGAGAGAGAGAGGAGAGATATAGAGAGAGAGAGACAAGAAAGAGAGGAACAAAAGTGATACCGTTATTTGCCAGGTATTTCCTATACAGTATTTGTACGAGTTTGGGCTTATGTTCCGGACAGCGCTCCCGGTCCGCACCTCCTTGTTGAGTTTCTCCAAAGCTTTCTCCTGCTGCAGCCGGTTCTCCTCCAGCTGGCTCTGGGATTGGGCCAATGTCTCCGTCTCCCGCTCCTTGACCTCCAGGCTCTGCCTGAGCTCGCGGAACTCCTGGCTCAGTCGGGAGGATTTCCTCTTGGCCTCGTCCAGCTCGGTCCTGAGCACCCTGATCTCGGTGTGGAGGGCCACCTCCAGCTCAGAGCTCTCCGAGGTGCTGTTCTGCAGCTGTGCCTGACGGAGGGAAAAACACTAAAAAGTTACTACGTTTAATATAATCAATCCTAGTTTGATGTCATTGGTGTTATAACTATTTACTATGAATTTAGATACATAAAGGAGCAGTTCGGCATCTTGCCTAAATATGCCTAGAGGTAGGTTTCGGACATTGGGGATCAAACTCAGTACATTTTGGCTGGGAACACTCTAGCCAATGTAATGTACGTATTTATATGTGTTACACATGTGTGTATTGAGACCTATTGAGTCCTCACCTCAAGGCGTGAAAGTTTATCTCTAAGGCGTGTGCCGGCTTCCACCTGTTCCAGCTCAGAGTCTCTGAGATCAGCTAGTTCTGTTTGCAATCTGCCCAGGCGAGTCTTGGCTGAATGTAGCTCCTCCTCGGCCAATGACAGCTTCTCCTGAAGTCGGGTCGCCTCCCCCTTTGCGTCCCCGAGCTTCTGCTCCATCTCGGAGACGACCAATGGGTCTGGAAGCTACACACAGATACACACACAAAGACAACATTCATCCCAATTGTAAAAATCATTGGTTGTAGTGTGGCATGAATTGTGATCGTCTTGATCGTCAATACATTTAGATTTCATTTAGAGTTTGTTTAGTTATATTTTGTTTATACTAGTTTTGTTTAGTTAGTTTGTTGTTATTTCGTTTTTAGCTTTAGGTATTAGTATATTTGTGTGTGCATTTATTCCCCCTGTGTCAACTGTTGCACCTTAATTTCCCTCGGGATTAATAAAGTAATCTGAATCTGAATCTGAATTGTACTTCCTGACCTTTTTGCTTTTTTGTTCCTTGGCAAATTCCTCTTTGGCCCTTTTCAATTGGTCCTTGAGCCTGTCAATCTCAAACTTGAGCTCCGCCTCCTGCTCCTGGTGGGCCTTTTTCAAGGAGATGACCTCCATCACCTTCCTGTCCAGGTCAGTCCTGTGCTTCTCCACCTCTGACTGCATCTTCAGCAGGTTGGCGCGGGAACTCGAGAGCTCCTGGAGAAATATACACACAGACTTCTTAAAAGGACAAAGATATACATAGTCGTGTTAGTCTTCCACGTTTCAAAGGTTTACAATGGACAGGCGTCACCGGGAAGAAGTCTGCACCAAAATAAATGGGCAAAAAAATAACCATGTCACTGCCTGCCCACTCTCTTGCTATGCACTCTCCTTGTTTTTCCTTTTGGCTCTATTGTCACTGTGCTCTCCAATATTCACCCTTATGGTCAATTCCTCATTTTTATACAACTTATAGTATATTATTGTTGTAGAAAATTCATACTGCGGGAGGGAATGGGGAGTAAGCATTCCGAGTACATTCCATTGTACTTGTACTACTAAGTGGCAATTAAGTGGCAATTAAACGTCTTGAATCTTGAAACTTGAATCTTTTAGTCAGTCACTCAACTCGGTCACTCTTTTCAATAAAAAAAACAAAAAACAATCTCAATAAGCTCAATATTAGAAGTGAATGAAAAAAGAAAATAATGATGCGTATTATATAGTGGACCTTGTTGACGGCCTCTGCGTGGCTGGGGTCTGGGACCTTCTGCTGCTTCATGGAGCTCAGCATCTCCTGCAGCTCCTTCAGCTCCTCCTCAAACTCCTCTTTATCCAGACGCACTTTCAGCAGCCTGGACCGGTGCGTACACAAACAACGTGTTAAAACACAAACCAACGACCTCTGTAGCGTCGGCGTCTGATTAAAAAAGGTACTTTCTGCTTTGTTGAATCACATGAGCTGGAATTGAGTTAGACGACGTGTCAGTAGATTTGTTTTGGTTTTTTGCAGTTGCATCTCTTCGAATCAACATGGATCAATAGTCTCGTATCGAAAAATACTAAAATCGAAGTACGAATTGCTAAACACCTACTAAACTACTACTAGACCAACTACACACGCTCATCATCATCATCTCGTCATCGGTGTTTTCTATGTATATCTAAGTTAGGGAAGGGTCACGTCTCAATCTACAATCACAGCACGAGGCACAACTACGCATCCACAACACTGGAGATGTGCACAACAAAAACACAGGGTGTTGTTCACTAGTGTTTCTCACAGTGGCTCTGGGCTGCTTGGAGACCCTCTGACAGACAGACAGATAGACAGACAGACCAGTAAGAGGAGGAACAAAAGAAAGAACAGATAAATAATAACAACAATAAAATACAATGGGGGTGGGGGGGGGAGAGAGCATGAAAATACAATTGCTGCAGTCAGGACAACTGGACTGACTTGACTGTCTATTTGACATTGGAGGGGGCGGAGCGGCGGATGCACTCACTCCTGCTTGGTGGAGCGCAGGTCGTCCTTGGTGGTGTGGAACTGCTCCATCCAGTGACTGCTCTCGTCCCTGCAGTCCTCTAGCTGCTGCTGCAGGGAGCGGACCGAGGAGTTGACCCGCTGCCGCTCTGCCTCGATCCCCGCCTGGGACTGACAGGGAGGGGGGAGGAATTACAGGCCTTAGTGCTCAGTTCAACTGGTGTCTATGCTCAGACCCGATGACTGCATTGTGGTCTCATGGGAGAGAGAGACACAACAGGCAATGTGTATGGATCTCAAACCACAGATGACAGTGACCCCAGAGTCTGACTGGTGAACAATGGTGGGAGTGATTCAGAAGAATCTCCCCATAGGTGTTCATCATCACATCATTCAACACAGTAGGTTTCTTTATCATGTTTTATTCAGAAACTCATCGCTTTTGTGTTACTTACGTTATGTGGTGATGGTGACTGACAACCGGGGCCTTTATGTTATAAGTGTGTGTGTCTGTGTGTACCTGAGACACCTGCTCGTGTGTGTGTGTGTGTGTGTGTGTGTGTGTGTGTGTGTGTGTGTGTGTGTGTGTGTGTGTGTGTGTGTGTGTGTGTGTGTGTGTGTGTGTGTGTGTGTGTGTGTGTGTGTGTGTGTGTGTGTGTGTGTGTGTGTGTACCAGAGACACCTGCTCTAGTGTGTGTGTGTGCATGTACCTGAGACACCTGCTCCATGCTGCTGCGGAGCTTCTCCATGTCCGTGCTGTACTGCTCCCGCAGGCTCTCCATGTCCCGGTCGTGCGTGGCCACCTCGTCCTTCAGCACGCCCTTCAGCGCCGTCAGCTCCCGCTCCCGCTGCCGCAGGGTCTCCTCCAGCCGCTGCTTCAGCTGGCACACCTCGACCAGCTGGGTCTGGAAGCCTGCCACCTCCTACAGGGGGGGGGGGTGGAGGGAGAGAGACATGCGCCACATACACACACACCATCATCTTTTTTAGATTAGTCCATTTACATTGCTTTCTTAATTTAGATGAATTTATATGGCGTGGTCAGGTTCCAGCTCTCCGATCATGTATTCTGTGTTGGTGTACAACACCATCAACGATCATCACAGAATCACACGTCAGGAGAGCTGCGACAAGCAGCCAAGAAACCATCCTAATGTTAGAATTTAAATTTAAAAAAACACCAATTACTAAAGACATAAGCGGAATGAAATTATTCATAGAGATATAAATCCCTGGCTGGATTGACCCGTGGATGGGCACGTTTTATTCTTGTGAAACGTTATAGTTTACATTTACTATATTTTCATGTTTAAACAGAGTGAATTGTTGCAGAAGAAAAGTAACGTGTTAAAACCTGTGTGTGGTTGACACACACGGATTTACACGGATCAGTGCATGTTTTAAAGATTACACACACACACACACACACACACCACTATTTACACACGTGCCGTTAAATCTGCCCACTCATCATTGCACGGTCAATGCCAGCTTCTCCAGCCGTTTCCTAGACTAGACGTGACACACGGCAAAGGTGTTTCCCTGAACGCAGGTGAATGAGTACCGTCTTGCTGCTCTCCCTCAGCTCATCCTGAAGCCCAGCCAGCTGGTCTTCCACATCCCGGACCCGCGTCTCTGCACTCTCCCTCTCCATGCGCAGCTGAGTCAGCCTGTGGGAGCCGAACGGGACAACTCCTTCAACCACACACACACACACACTCCATACGGTATTACGCTATTACAGTATTACTCTTGGCTCTGTAAACTGCTGGTTATGATGAATACAGGGTTAGGCGTTTGGCAGGGCGATAGCTTTGGTGTTCAGGAACCTCTCTGCTCCTTACTCAAATAAGACTTTTTCAGTAGTCATTCAATGACTACATTCCACAACTGTTTTCTTTGTGATTGTTCACCTGCAAGAGTGTGAGCGAGCTCAGCAAAAGAAGGATTTAACTATGCTTGCATTACCCGCAAACACAAGCATGTGAAAAACGGTAATAGGCTAATTCATATCCGACACAAATCTCTGCAAAGGCAAGTGAATTACTCATTTGTATTCATTACTCATGTACTATTGGCAGCTCAAATTGGTGATGTGTCGAGTTCTGGGACATTAAACTCCATGACTTTAGGTTTTTAGGTTCACCAGTGAATGTGGTAAAAGGTGTGTGTTTGTGTTTGTCAAAGTTCTCACTCAGACTGCGTTTGGTGTAACTCCTTCTTCTTCCGGAGAAGCATCTCTTGGAGCTCCACATTTTCATCCAGAGACGACTCCAGCTGCTCTCTGAGAGCAGGGTCCGGCCTGGAGCCCTACACAGACACAGACAGACAGACAGAGAGACAGAGAGACAGAGAGACAGAGAGAGACAGACACACAGACACACACATTTGGTGAGTACGCAGGTATGAGCGGTGTGTGTGTTTGGGTCATGTGGCAGCAAGCTGGCAGTTGACTGGGAAGAAATACACTTGATGGATTAAGTTCTTATGGGGCCTTAGAGGTTAAGACTTTCTTAAACCAGGGTATAATGGGTCGTTATTAAAGGGTAAGATTAGTGTCAGTTTGTCTGCTTGTTGTGTTCCCACAACTGCTGCCCGGGCCATAAGGCCACAGGGATTTTTCTGATTTAAAACAACCTTTAACCTCTTAAGTCAGATAACTGCATAATTAGTTATAAAATACATAGGACACCAAATGGGCAGCGGCCTAATTCAACCTAATGTTATTTATGTTGTTCGGGGGCTCATTCACACAACCTTAAGAGACTAAATGAAAACAACATTAATAATTTCAACAACCATTGCTGGACTTTACAGATAGCAAAGATCCTGGTCCAAAAACGATTTCAGCCTTGCAGCATGTCAACCCTCCCCATGCAGCTTATCCACCTCGCTGCACCTACCCTCCTCTCCGCCTGCAGATCGGCCAGTTTCCTCTCCAACTCCCTCTTTTCCGTCCTCCACTCCGCGCCGGACCCGTCCCTGGACTGCACCGCCGACCACATGGAAACACATCACTCATTAGCACGGAACAGTTGCCACGGCTACAGTTAATGCCGTGTAAGAGATTAGAACAGGCACAAACCCTGAGGCTCTGGAACTTCTGAAATAGGAGCTTGACTTTCTGCTTGATGGCCATCTCACTCTCACTGGTACTAAAGGGGAAGAAGGAGGGGGGGGGGGGGAGAGAGAGAGAAAGGGGGGGGGGGGAAGGGGACAGCCAAACATGGATCAGTTACAGTAATCCGAACGTTAATGACTTATTGATTACACAAAAAGGTGATTCTAGGAACCCGTGCTCGGAAAACCTGGGTCTCAGCAGAGGTATGGGAATGTGAAAGGCGATATGTACCCGTCTCTCAGGATGCTGTACAGGGTCTGCATGAGCTGCTCTTCTTCCCCGGTCACCTCCGAATAATGACCCTGGTCCAATAAAAGGTCAGGGGTCACCTTCAGACAGAGACCTCAGTGTGTAATGATACTCGTGTCACGTTGCAACGGCATGGGATTCGCATTTTAACTATCGAACAAATTGATTCCCCGCTTACGTGTTTCTCCGCGTTACGAATGGAGGCGGCGTTGTTGTCGTCCACAGCTACAGACCTCCCTGATGGAGACCACTGATGAGGCCCGCTGGAGGCTGAGCTCTGGTTCCGTCCCAGGCTGCTGTCGGTGGAGGAGGGCCTGGAGTAGGGGTTCGGGGTGAGCAGAGGGGAGGCATCTCTGGGATCCTCCGGTCGTGGAGAGTAGCCCCTGTGTTGTGCCGCTCCACCATCACCTCCGCCACCACCGCCACCACCACCACCACCACCACCACCACCGCCACCACCTCCTCCTCCTCCACTGCCATCAAACCGGTTGATCAGTCTGTTGACGGGAGTGTTCCGTCTTGGGCCAGAGTGAATCTCCTCATTTTGATGAGGTGGTGGTGGAGGAGGAGGAGGGTTGTGCGTGACCTGGACCCCCCTTGTTCCGTCTAGGGACCCGTTGTGATATCGCCCGTTCACATCCGCCTCTCGGACACCTCCGCCGCGGGCCCGCTCTCGCTGCCCCCCGACACCCAGGCCTCCATCCAGGTTGCCGTAGCTACCCGACCTTCCATCCCCGGGGGGCCGCCGCAGCTGGAACTCCTCGCCTCCTTCTTGGTCCGCTCCGTCTCGGTCCAGCAGCGAACCGTGGGACTGGGCCCTGCGTAGCGCCCCTCCTCCACCACCACCTCCTCCTCCTCCTCCTCCTCCATCATCACCATGAAGTACCTCTCCCTCCTGCTCCCCTGCATCCGCCTTCTCCCTCCGCCGGGGCAGGCTTCTGTAGCCGGGGGGGTAGTGTGTCTTGAGCTGCACGCCGTACGAGTCTCCATTCTCCCCTCCGTCCTTGAGGACCACGTAGGGCTGGCCGGCGATGCCCTGTACCCTTACCGCCACCCCGTATTTGGAGGTGGGGCGCTTGGCCCTGGGCTGGGGCCCCGGGGCCCCGCTGCCAGGCTGGAGGTCCTTGATGAAGCGGATTTGGACCCCGTGGTCCACAGGAGTCTTGCCGCTGGGTGACGTGCTCATGCTGAAGGTGTCAGCGATACGTAGAACCAGGAGAGAAGGACAAGAGCAGTTGAAAACATAGTGCAACACAACACAATGCAAATGATTTTGGTACCTGTAACAATAAGGCTAAATCAGGGCACAACCCTATTGCCAAGGGCAAGTAAAATGCCATGCCGGGCAGGTAAACCTAACAACGCACTTGCCAGATTAGGCAAGTGGTAAAATAACAAAATAAAATGAAAACCTTTACTACCATTTTGATATGCAAGACACCGTTATTTACTTAAATAAAGATAAAACATGATATAATATGATATAACAACCCACTTGCCTCAACGGGCAAGTGGGTTGAGCCGTGTATATTCACATTAAACAGTCAATAATGTGTTATTAATGTTTACTACAGCATATAAAAACCTTAATGTTAAGAAGAAATAAATATCAAAGTATCAATTTGAATCTGTCCATGTTCCAAGAACTGGCAACAACAAAAACATTGTAGGCCTATAGCCTCATTGTTTGAAGTATTTCTCACAATACAAACATTGCATATTTGATTTCACAATTTCAATGATTGAATGAATGCAGAATTAGTTCCATCTATTGGGTTGTGAACACGTCACACACTTGAGGAGACCAAAGCCTCTCATAAGCGTTGTGAGACACAGTGTAGCACACTGAACGGCCACCGATTAGGGCATGGTTCTACAAAGTTTCTGACTCTCCTCTGCTCTTGCGGACTTTGTCCTCTGCGCACACTCTGCTAGTGATTAACCCGAAACCACACACACCCACATTTCACTTTTCCACACACACACACACACACACACACACACACACACACACACACACACACACACACACACACACACACACACACACACACACACACACACACACACACACACACACACACACACACACACACACACACACACACACACACACACACACACACACACACACACACACGTAAGTCAGCCAGCCAGCAGCCAGCCAGCCAATCCTCAATCTCAGCCTCCTAAATAATACCAGTGTCCCTGCATGTGAACTAAGCCGACTCCAACACCACATGCAATCAATTCCTTCCCCAACTTCTCAATTTTCCTTCCAATAGTTAGTCTATTCAGATAGTTGCTTAAGAAGCTGTCATTCTACGTACGTTATTGGACACCTTGGAAACAAATAAGTGGACACACCCTTCCTTGCACTTCCTGATTCTATATCACCTTTAGTCACTCATCCTACTGTGGCACAGCTACATAGTGTGTGTGTGTGTGTGTGTGTGTGTGTGTGTGTGTGTGTGTGTGTGTGTGTGTGTGTGTGTGTGTGTGTGTGTGTGTGTGTGTGTGTGTCTCAAACTCTCTACAGCTGAACACTATCTGCAAAACCTCTTCCTGATTTCTCCATTCCTCCACTTGTACCAGATACAAGAGAGAGAGAACTGGGTAGGATAGGGAGAATAAACCACCATGTTGCTTATCAGTTAAAAAGCCCAAGGTCAGTTTAAACTCCCACACACACACACACACACACACACACACACACACACACACACACACACACACACACACACACACACACACACACACACACACACACACACACACACACACACACACACACACACCACACACACACACACACACACACACACACACACACACACACACACACACACACACACACACACACACACACACACACACACACACACACACACACACTTTCAGAAAGACAATAAACTAAAGTCTGACAATCTAAGTTGTACTCCCACCACATATGTTGTAGATCGCTGTGGGTTTGCACAACCATCTTCACCATGGATCTAGCTTCCTTAGTAATCGCGAGGAGGAATAAAACACAGCATTAAAAACTCCTGCCTAACATAAGTAAAACAAACCAAAAAAAAAAAGGAAAATGAAAATGAATTTGGTTAAGGTGCGTGTCATAATGTAGCTGACAAAGTGATCCTGCATGGATGACTTTCAACCAAGCCAGTTGCGTTTGCGTGGGTGCTTACTGTGAGGTTAAGGAGACAAAGCAGTTCATCTGAAGAGCCCTAATGATCTGCAGTCCTATGGGAGCTTTAGAGAGAGGAACCACTCCGGGCCAGCCAGGTTTGTTCAGTTGGAAAGTTTGCAGGTCAAGTGTTTACATCACACACTCCAAGTGTAAGGACCAAGGACGAGACAAGGGGCAGAGCACGAGGGCCATGCTTTTTTAAATGGGGGATCTAAAAAAGCACGGTTCTTAGGGGTAAACCAAGGCAACAGGCACATAACAATGTGAGTAAGGGAGCATTTCCAGAGCGTGATAGGATGGTTATAACGAAGTCCCCCGGGAAAAAGACATTTGCCGAGACATTCCTGGGAACTAAAATAGTCTGATCCACAGAACGCATTTATATGTTTTATTTCATTCGTAGGCTTTTGTTAGGCCACTTAGAGGCATTAAAAAATATATATATATATCTATATATATATAGATAGATATTCGTTTTTTATTATTTTAATTTCACATCCTTAAAGTTAAAATGTTCTCACAATCTTTCCAACCCACTTGGTCCCTTGCCAAATGTCCCCCCCCCCCCCCCCCGACTCATTATGGTGTAATTGGGTCCTCGTCATACCATCGGAGAAGAAAAACAGGCCGGGGGTGAGGGGGACCCATCCTATTGTTCCAAAGATGTGGGGCAGAAAACCAGGGCAGCAATCCTGGGAATGGACACCCTTAGTCACCCCCAAACCTCCTGTTCATCCATAACCTCCCCCCCCCTCCCCCCTTCCTTACTCTGTCCATCTGCCTAGAGCAGTCTATCATTATGTTCAACCATGCCCTTCTACTTTACAAGCCTCTCCACTCCTCAGCTCAGCACACCCTTCTCGGTCGTAGCTGACTGTACTGTAATGGCATGCTTAAATACACATCCTGCTTCAATACCAAACCGAAACCAGGCGAAACACTTTCAACGTTCAAAGTATTTGCCCATACTAACCTGTACAGGTAGACAAAGTAGACAAAGCCTGAATACCAATGGTTATTTGCGGGGATTTTTTAGGTTCACATAACGATCATTTGCTTAGGTTGTAATGGATCTCTAGGTTCGATAGGGAGGACAGTGAAATAGGTTTGTGTCAGCTCTGGGATAGAAAAATGACTACAATTAGAAGATGAGACATCAACCGCAATGTGTTCATGAGAGTCACGTCAGCAGTGCTTCTTTTGTTTGAGAATCCCTGAGCCAAAACGAATATAATTACGAACGTGATGTAGTCTATGTCTACAATATAAACACTTCTTCCTTCGCAAGGAGGAGCCATGCAACACCCTTGTTGGATGTAGGACAGGTGTACCTATGTTTTCACTTTGCACTCCTTTGACTAGAACCTAGGTCTCGGTGTTTGTCAGTCAGCACTCGGTGTCCGTCAGTGTTTTCAAAAAAGTAAGTTACTGCTCCTCTTCCCTGTTCAAACAAGCAACCCCATTCTTCTCCTTCTACTCTGAATAGCCCCGAGTGGGAGAAGTGTAACACTGCGTTAGTGTTACTAACTCGATAACAACTATATATATATATATGAAGCGTTCATTCAACTGCGAACCATCCCCACTTCCCACAGTAGTTCGTGCACTTGTTTCGAGTGCGTCACATTCGCATTGGGCAACTTCACATCACACATATGTACACCCTGCGACTTATATATATATATATATATATATATATATATATATATATATATATATATATATATATATATATATATATATATATATATATATATATATATATATATATATATATATATGTCCTATAACTATAGTACAGAGCCCGGTTAGTCCTCAATCGTTCAGCGAGTGTAACTTCATCAGGGCACACTTTCATCCGATTACAACAACAACAACAACTAATATCCAGTCACTCATTCATCAATTCCTCTCTTTAAACAAATATACAATATACAAATATAACCATTTTGTCTGTACGTGTGGCATTGGCACTTGTACCAACGTACGAGAACTGTTAGCTGAGGTGAGCTACTACAAAAGCACACTTTATACTAGTTCATTAACATATATAGGAGAACAAACAACACACACACACACACGTCTAAAGTAATGCGGCATGATTGGTATGTTTTCAGAGTATCAAAAGTCCATTTTACCAACTCTTAAGCGCTCAAGCGAGATGAGAATATCGTATTGCACCGTCTGACAGTCTGGCTGGCCCGGTGTCTCGTCTCGGTTAGTTAGCAGTTTAAGGCTATCGAAAGTTACCAAACATACCTCATTTTGTAAAGAAATCCTCAAGTGGTTTGCTTTGTGGGCTCTCTTGTGATACATGCGTTACTCCACTTCTACAGATGTACTTCACGCGACAATTCAAACATTGATTGTATTAGCCATCGAATTCCAACCAAAGAGGAGTAATACAGCACATCCTCACATCAAATCAGCCACCCAAGTTCATTATGGGACTACTCCTGCAACCTGTTACCGTTGTCGCCGACGTGCAATTAGCCCGCCCAGAACCGCACGACAGCTGGACGCTGATTCGGTGTGCGTTTTGCCATGGGCGGTGCCTAAGTAGCGCCCTTTGTGGCTATTGGTGGAGCTTGCATGTCAATCAACAATGTACATATTCGAGGCGAGCTTTTTTATTTTATTTTTTTATTATACTTCGCTTGTCATGTTGTGTTTTGAAAGACTTTAATAATTTCTTTAAATTGAAAAAATGACATTAATTTACTTTGAATAAATAACCAGAATCGTGTTTTACACTCATCACAGTTACAATCACGTCGACCGTTATGAAACCGTTGTAGCATTTGTCCGGTAGATGGCGCAAATATCCAGCGCTAGAGCTGCAACATCGTCATGGTGCCACAATGGCTTTTATAATTATATTCGATTATTGTCGGCCACTGGAGAAGCATCGTTGCGTTTATTTTACGCATAAATAATTGGCAATTGCCTGCAGAACATTACAACGTGGCGGTATAGTCATTTTGTCCTAGTCATTTATTAGGCATTAGTTATTATTACTTATTTGCAGATGCCTTACAATACATTCCCCTATAACGAGTGCACAGGACGTTAGACACATATTTTCAGAACGAATGTACTATATCCTCACCTGCAAATATATCCATTTCCCCCCTAATATAGTAAGTCTAAAGTACCCGCCCAGTTGGCTACATATGCCACTCCCAAATGTCCTGACGTCCTCCTGATGTTACAACTTTCTCCACCATATTAACATTTGTCTCGGTCGGTAGAACAATCAACGCACATCTCTCACACTCCGGGAATGGGATCTCTAGTAGTTCCAAAGAAAAACTTTAAATTCTTCCGAGTTTACGCGAAGGCTACTTTTCAAACTACTGGGATAGTTCTACCTGTAGGGCGAAGAGAGGAGAAAACTGGCCAATGAGGTCCAAGACGCAGCAGGAGCTGTCGGTAAGAGAGTAGGCATCAGCTCAGAGTCACAGTGGGAACTGAAAGGCGTGCGTCAAATATCTGTGCATGAAATGGGTGCAGGTCATTTCTGAAATACAGTAAGTTTTACAAAGTGGAATTTAAAGTTTTGCTTGGGAACATCTCATATATACCATTCATTGTAGATCAAATCATCTGTGCACAGTCGCGGGTTGCGCGATCATTTCAGTCATGGCAAAATGGTTCAAAGATTTTCCCATCAACCTTAAGAACGGGAACGAACGCGCTCGTTCGGCCTCAGAATCTGGCCCACCACCTCGATCCAAATCGGCGTTTTCCCGAGACAGTCTGAAGGGACAGTCACGCAAGGATGGAGGTGTTGGAGGGGTGGGTGGCTTGTTGGTGGGAAGAAACCGTAAGAATTCTGCCGTTGAACTAGGACGCAATTGTAGCGGTCCTACAGGGTCTGTGTGGGATACTCTTGCTCCTGGAAAAGGTCGGAAGAATTTAAATCTTGACACCGGGGGGCCAGATGAGAACCGCAAACCCAGGACCACCAACTTGGCGCACGCTTACATCAGCAGAATGATCAAAGTGGACAAACAGGACAAGAACCCGAAAGTCACCGCCAAGAATGACAAAAAAATACTGGAAAACGAGAGAGAGAAGCATGACAACAAAACTACTACAACGGTGAGTTAAACAGAACTTTCACTTTTATTAGTTGTGTGTTTGGTGGAATACATTTTTATGCCTCATCTTTTTTAATGTCAGGCTTTCATCAGAGCTATCTATTGTGTTGTCTTTTGAACTCATAGGAAGGTCTCATGTTTCACCTGCTCTCAAAAGAATACAACTCAATTTCAGTACATTGTATTATGAGATCAAACATGGTCACAGACAATACGCTGACCCCATTGCACAAGTATTTCCTCCTGCCTTACCATCCATTCTTTGCTGTCATGGGCGCCAACATAAATCGACTCACACACAAGGACACACACACACACACACACACACACACACACACACACACACACACACACACACACACACACATGCACAGTGGTGTCCCATTGTGTACTGCAGGTGGAGTCTCTCTGTCGGGCAGCTGTACGTGGTTGTTGTCTCACTGACGGTTCTCTCCCTTCATCACAGCTGATCATCTTGGAGGACTACGCCGATCCGTTCGATGCAGAGAAGACCAAGGATCAGAGGGAGGCGGAGAGGGCCGGGGTGAACGATGGCTACATGGAGCCCTACGACGCCCAGGTGATCATCACAGGTGAGTCTGGTCACCGCGTTTACCCTTGCACAGCTGGTTAGGTGTTAGGGGTTAGTGAGTTGGTAGGTGTTAGGGGTTAGTGAGTTGGTAGGTGTTAGGGGTTAGTGAGTTGGTAGGTGTTAGGGGTTAGTGAGTTGGTAGGTGTTGGGTTTTGTAAGTTGGTAGGTGTTAGGGGTTAGTGAGTTGGTAGGTGTTAGGGGTTAGTGAGTTGGTAGGTGTTAGGGGTTAGTGAGTTGGTAGGTGTTGGGGTTAGTGAGTTGGTAGGTGTTAGGGGTTAGTGAGTTGGAAGGTGTTGGGGTTCGTGAGTTGGTAGGTGTTGGGGTTAGTGAGTTGGTAGGTGTTGGGGTTAGTGAGTTGGTAGGTGTTGGGGTTCGTGAGTTGGTAGGTGTTAGGGGTTAGTGAGTTGGTAGGTGTTGGGTTTTGTAAGTTGGTAGGTGTTGGGTTTTGTAAGTTGGTAGGTGTTGGGGTTAGTGAGTTGGTAGGTGTTGGGGTTAGTGAGTAGGTAAGTCTTAGCTACAATCTCTGGGCTGAGACTCAAACACCCCAAGCACTACAGACTATCCTGTGGTATTTCTTTCTTTCTTTCTTCTTTTCATCTATTTCTTTCCTTGTTCTCTTTGTATTTCATGAAACCGCACTACCACTCTAAGCTGCTCTCTCAGTGGACGAGTACAGTCTTCATATTCTAGTCACATGTAACCATCAAAGTGTGCACACAATGTGCGTTGACAGTTCATTTTGACCTCGGGGGTCTCACACACACAAACTGTATGCAGTCTGAATGCCACAGCACACATTTTGGTCCAACATGGAGCTGTGGTTATGACTCGGCCCCAGAGGTTTGGATTTAAAGGAAGGCATGAGGGGAGCCAGAGCCCTCAGACCCCCAGTCTCACACTGTCTCCCCCTGACTTCCCTTCCCGCTAATGGTTGCTACGGAAACCGTGTTGTGCAGGGACAATGGGTGCAGCTTCCTCTTCCAACTTCCAACTTCCTGTCTCTTGCCTGTGTTTCCTCTGCCCCATTCTCTTGATAGGAAGTTGGCCCCCCACTACCCCCCCCCCTCTCCCTAATACACACACGCTAACACGTACGCACACGCGCAAACACATATGCCCACACACACACAAACACATATGCGCACAAATGCGCATACACACACACACACACACACACACAAACATGTACACACACATAAACACGTACGTACACACGCAAAGACGCGTGCACAAACACACACACAATTATATTTTACGGCCCCTTATGTGTGAAGGGAAAAAAATTTGTTCGACCCCTCTCTCCGCCTCTTACCAAACTTCGGGTCCCCCTGGCATCGCCCAATCATTCTCAGCAGTCAGGAAGTGGCCTTGTCAGACAGCCAATCAGGGACTGTGTTGACCTTTCTTCCCAGAGCTCCATTGTTCAGTCACACAATAGAGCAGACACATAGACTACCTGTTGGACAGCCACGGAATCCTGTAACACTCCACGCAACATGTGTACTGTTGCACACATTGTGTTTGTAATAACAAATAGAAGGTTCATGAGCGATTTAAAAGCCCCAACGAATCGCAGTCACTGACCACCCCCCACCTCCCCACCCACCCTCCCCCACCCTCCCCCCACCCTCCCCCCACCCTCCCCCACCCTCCCCCCTCATGCATTTCAATCTTTTTTAGTAATGCTTTTAGAATGGATCTCGAGCTCCGGGTCAAGTCAGTGCGTGGCGGCAATAAGAGTATAGCCTATTAAATCACTACAGTTCCAGAAGGAATGCGACCCCGTCAGATGCCGTAGTCGTGGCACAATGAATAACATTTGGATCAGGACCAATGCTGTTACATTACATTACATTACAGTCATTTAGCAGATGCTTTTGTCCTAAGCGACTTACGATAGTGCGTTCAACAAAGGTAGGCAAGAGAACAACTCATCACAACAGACAAAGTCTGTTCATTTGAAGGGGTCATTTTATAGAAAAGCAGGAACCAGACTCGACCAGAGAGCCTCTCTTTAATGTGTCAAACCCAAATGGATTAACAGTGGATCATTTAAAGCACCGCTCATCCACCAGATACATCATCTTTACAGTTTCTAACGTTTGATGGTGCGATTTCTGGGGCAATTGATGTGATCATTATAACTGCATCATCACCCCATGGGAATAAAACCTTTTTTTTTTTTTGCGTGATTGTTGTGTCTTAGAAGTCCGTCGGCGTGGCTCCAAGGACCTCCTGAAGGTGTGTGTTCTGCTGGACCGCGGCCAGGCGGGCCAGACGGGCCAGAAGGGGGAGGGGAGGGGAGAGGACGGCAAGCCCCCACCCCTCAACATCTACGACACGCCGTACGAGGGCGGGCCGACCGCCGGCGACAGCGAGGGCGTGTGGATCCCCGTCACCCGGCCCGAGTCGGACTCGCGCCCCCCCGGGGAGTACGAGCTGCCCTGGGAGTGGAGGAAGGAGGACATCGTCAGGGCCCTGTCAGGTACACACACACACAGGCACACACACACAGGTACACACACAGCACACAGGTACACACACACACACACACACACACACACACACACACACACACACACACACAGGCGCACACACACACACACAGGCACAGGCACAGGTACACACACAGGTACACACACACACAGGCGCACACACACACACACACACGGGTACACACACACAGGCACACACACAGGCACACACAGAGGTACACACACAGGTACACACACACACACACACACACACACACACACACACACACACACACACACACACACACACACACACACACACACACACACACAGTGGGGAGTTAGAGAGAGCCAGGATTATTTTACATTCTCGGGTACATTCCCCTATTGTTGCCCCTCTCACAGGCGGGGAATTGAGCCTACAGCTAGAGACAAGATGATCCCTTACCTGCTTACATACTGTAGCTGTAGGTACTACACTAAGACGTACTCCCTGCTTTTGCTCGGGTGAACAACAACTTCTACAATCGCACAGCAACTTGTGTGCACTTTGTACAACTCCATCACAAGTGTCCAATCTCCATTACAAGTGCACAAGTATGTGACGGGTGGGATGTTAGCAGAAGGGATTACATCAGATGCCATCAAATGCTCAAAGATTCACAGTTGGCTTCAGCTGTTCAAATATCATCGAAATGATGCACTCTGTCAATACCTCAAGTTAACAAGCAATCTCATTGAAAAGTTTTGTCAGTGTGGTCAGACGGATAACAACAGAAGACAATGTGGAATATTTGCTATATGTATACCGTTTTAATATGGCTATTTTGTAACCTGTTTATTTTGTTTAGCTTAGTTTTTATAAATAATTTCATATTATTCAATTGTTGTTTTTAAGTGTCATGAGGATTGCTAGACACTTTAGTTGTACTGGTGCAATCATTGCATCATTCTGATCTGACGATATGCATTTACAGTGTAGACAGTCATGCTTTCTCTAGAACACGATTCTTTGTTAGGATGTCCTCTCATTGTCCCCCTTCTCTTCCTCCAGCCCAGTTTGAGGCGGGGGATTGTTCTGCCGGTAAGGAGAGTAGCTCCGCCCCCGGTCGGCCGCAGACACCCAGCAACACACAGCAGCAGCAACACACCCTGAGACAGAAGACCTGGAACCACAAAACGCTGGTCTCCACCTCCCCGTCCTCGCCCTCCTCCCCCACCTCCCCGTCCTTCCCCTCTTCCCCCATCCTCAAACTCTCCCCTCTCTCTCCCCCGTCCCCCTCGTTTGCCACCCTCAAACCTCTCTCGCCCTTCTCGTCCTCTTCCTCCTCCTCCACCTCCTCCTCCTCCGCCTCCTCCTCCAACGCTAAACTCCGCCCCCCCTCTCCCACATCGCCCGCCACCGCCACCACCGCCGGCCCCCTGGACGTGGACGCTGTGGCCAAGGTGGACCCCACCCTGCCCTTGGAGAAGCAGAGGTAAGTGAGTGGGGAGGAGGGGGCAAGCAAGACAAGCATGCTTATAACATGCTTATAAGCTCCCAAGCAGTGTGGATGGATATCACTGGGGCCCGCATCCGGCTTGTTTAGAAATGACTCTCGCCTCTTGTCATTGTCACCGCCCGCCTTGTGTTCACCAACACCCCCGCCCCCACAGACACACACTCGTGGGCACGCACACACACACACACGCACACACACACACACACACACTATACGGCTGCCTCCGTCTTTTTCCTCTGATTGTGTGTCCATCACGGTTCCTTTCCTGTGCTCCCTCCCAAATAATCTCATATTCACCTTTGACCTTGCTACCTCGTTTATCCTACAAAATGACATCTGCCATTGGCCTGGCTCTCTTGATTTATGTTGGGCTGTGATTCTTCCGCATACCCACACACAGACGCGTGCACACGCACACACACAGACGCGTGCACACGCACACACACACACATGTGCACGCACACACACACACATCCATACACACAAACACACACTCTCTCTCTCTTCCTCCCTCCTTTTGTGTCTTCCAGCCACCGTTGTTAAAATGACATTTGACAATCTTCCATATATCACTGCATTGTGTGTATGTGCCTTCACTCTCTTTTTATATCTCTCTCTTTCCCTCTGTCTCTGTCTCTATGTCTCTCTCCCCCTCCCTCTCCCCCTCTCTCTCTTAGCTGGTACCATGGCAGTGTGAGCCGCCAGCAGGCGGAGGCTCAGCTGCAGCGCTGCAGGGAGGCCAGCTTCCTCGTGAGGGACAGCGAATCAGGCACCAGCAAATACTCCATCGCTCTTAAGTGAGTGAGCGTGTGATTGTGTGAGCGTGTGATTGTGTGAGCGCGTGTGCATGGGGTGTGGTAAACAGATGCGTGAGTAAATGGTCCATGGCCAACGTGTGTGTGTGTGTGTGAGTGTGAGTGATACACACACACACACACACATACACACACACATGCACACACACACGTATAGTGTGTACAATTAATGTTAAGCCTTAAATGGTTTCCCATTTGTATTCTGTTCTCTAATAAACCCAATGCCTATGCATCGTCGTTGCACTAACCAGACACTGTTTGTGTCCTCTTCCGCCCGGCAGGACGAGCCAGAGCAGTGTGCATATCATTGTGGCTCAGACTAAGGGCAGCAAGGGCTTGGGCTACACGCTGGACCAGAGCAGCTGTGTGTTCGCCAGCATCCCCGAAGTGGTGCACCACTACTGCACACACAGACTGCCTTTCACCGGCGCCGAGCACATGACCCTGCACTACCCCGTCACCAGGCCTCACTAATACATGTATACACACACACACACACACACACACACACACACACACACACACACACACACACACACACACACACACACACACACACACACTAGCTCAGGAAGTAGCGCGGTCGCCTCACAACCGGAAGGTTGCTGGTTCGATCCCCGCCTAGCAAAAGCTGTCAAGGTGTCCTTGAGCAAGACACCCTAACCCTAACTGCTCCTGACGTGCTGGCTGTCTCCTTGCATGGCTGACTCCGCCGTCGGTGGTTGAATGTGTGTATGAATGGGTGAATGTGAGGCATGACTTGTAAAGCGCTTTGAGTAACCATTGGTTAGAAAAGCGCTATATAAATGTCCATTTACACACACACACAGCATATGCCATCTATATGCATATGCACACAGCCAGACAATCAAGCTCATGGGGTACACATGAATACAGATCTGTACATAAAAGTGCACAAACATACAATTAAGAAATGCAGCGATAAACACAGAACTTACATAAACACAGCTTTGCTTTCTTATTAATGATTAATTGAAATGGTTTACCTCTTGGTAGTGGATGTGGGTAATGACTACCGTAGGCTCAAATTGTTCATTCTTAAGGTTGGTTCAAAACCACACTCATCTGGCAACACAGAATCACAACATAAACAACATTTATGTTGTTAATTCATATTCTTCTACTGGCAATCCACCCCCGAAAAAACCCCCTATGGAGCAATCAGTGTACTGTATAACTCACTCACTTATATCTTTTAAATACATTTAAAATGTAATATTTACAGAAAGCAAAGCACATGAATACCTTCCCTCAAACATCCCAGAGGCAACGTTTATGTTAATATTTGTGAAAGATGCATATTGTTAGTGCATATTATGGTTAGATAGTAGAATCTAGTATCTCCTTCACCCCCTTCACTCAACTGTCCCTGGAAGCATGACATGGCCACAGGCAGTTTTAATTCCTAGATACATATCCACGTGGTGGATCCATACTAGATACATATCCACGGTGTGGATCCATACTAGATACATATCCACGTGGTGGATCCATACTAGATACATATCCACGTGGTGGATCCATACTAGATACATATCCACGTGGTGGATCCATACTAGATACATATCCACGTGGTGGATCCATACTAGATACATATCCACGTGGTGGATCCATACTAGATACATATCCACGTGGTGGATCCATACTAGATACATATCCACGGTGTGGATCCATACTAGATACATATCCACGTGGTGGATCCATACTAGATACATATCCACGTGGTGGATCCATACTAGATACATATCCACGTGGTGGATCCATACTAGATACATATCCACGTGGTGGATCCATACTAGATACATATCCACGTGGTGGATCCATACTAGATACATATCCACGTGGTGGATCCATACTAGATACATATCCACGGTGTGGATCCATACTAGATACATATCCACGTGGTGGATCCATACTAGATACATATCCACGTGGTGGATCCATACTAGATACATATCCACGTGGTGGATCCATACTAGATACATATCCACGTGGTGGATCCATACTAGATACATATCCACGTGGTGGATCCATACTAGATACATATCCACGGTGTGGATACATACTAGATACATCCACGGTGTGCACCAACAAGCACTATTTGTGTTGTCGCACAACGTCAACATCAAAAATATAATTTGAAATCATTGTAGCAACCAGCCGTCCACGTCGGTTGCATTATTATATTCCTTTAAATCATTTGATTTAATAAACTCATTGCGTGGAAGGTATTTCCGAAAACGGTGCCAATCTGTGTGACGTCAAGGGTTTCAACTTTGTAGCAATAAATTCTCACTCTTAGACCAAGGTTTCTTGTTGACTTGGCATTGTTCGGTGTTTATTGAAAATGTTTGTGTTTGAACATCATTTCAAAAAGCTTTAATCATTTTATTCAAATTCAAAGCAGACTAATGTTGCAGTACACACAATGTTGCAATAACACAAAATGACTTCGTTTTTTTTGTAAACGTATCTTCCACTGTTATATACATATTTTCCACTGTTTTATTGTAAAGATGTTGCTACAAATTATTTTGTATTTTGTTTTTATATCGACTTATATATACTCAACATAATATTTTCCGGTGTACAAGATTTAGGTTTCGCTTTAGCTTACGTGTAGCCTCATCATGACCTCATCAGTTGCTGCCATGCCTGCTAGTTATGCTTGATCAATACGATCCTCCGTCAATAACCCCAACATGAGTGTATTTATTCATTTATCAGACATGATCAATCAACCCATTGATCCTTCCCTGAAAACCTCAGGCTTTCACCCGAAAGACCCCTTTTTACCATTAAAAGTGCATCCCATATTATCAATGGCTTGCCTGCCCTACTTTAGGCAGAATATGTCTCTGTGTAACGACGGTGGGATTTAACTGTTGACTGGATGACGACAGAATGATGGATTAAACGCAAATCAAACCGTGCTCTGGGCCGCCATTATGTTGAACGCTGAATAAATAGTATGTCGCTCTATTAACGTCTCAATTTATAATTAATTCACAAATAAACGTTTGAAAATAGAATGGGAACGAGGGCTGCGTTTGTGGATCCAGAACAGGCAGTAGAACGTAGAGTTGTGTGGTAACGTGTGTGTGTTTTTTTCCTCTCTCTGTCGCAAACTCACTGACCTGAGATATATAGAAAATAAATGAGATAAACACACATTTGCATATACAGATAGACCTGCGTGACACACTTTAAAAATACAAACCTATACAAACATGCGCTTGCACAGACATATGGCATATAATATGCATACGGTACATTAAAGGTGTCTCCTTACATAACCTTTTTGTCCAAAGACAGTGATAATAATACAGGCTCCCAGCTGAACGTACCGGAGCTTCATCCTCACTATATTTAGCTATATGTGTACTTACTCCACAGTACTAGTACAGTCCTGTATAGTACAGTCCTGTATAGTATAGTCCTGTATAGTATAGTTCTGTATATATACAGAACTATACAGAACTATACTATACAGGACTATACTATACGGTACTTTATACTCGACAGTATACTATATACTATACAGTACTATACTGTATACTATTCAGGACTATACTATAGAGTACTAAATACTATACAGTACAATATACTATACAGGACTATATTTTACATTACTATATACGATACAGTACTTTATGCTCAACAGTACTATATACTATATAGTACTATATACTATTCAGTACTATACTCTACAGTACTTTATACTAGACAATACTGCTGTATGTATGACAGTTGACTATACTGATACAGTCTGTATATCTATCTGTAGTCTGTACTGTCAGACTGTCAGACAGTACTATATGACGTATGTCAGTACTGTATGCTGCATGTCTGCTGTAGTCTGTCTGTTGTGTGTGTGTGTGTGGTGTGGTGGGTGGGTGGGAGTGGTGGGTGGTGGGTGGTGGGTGGGTGGTCTGTCTGTCTGTCTGTCTGTCTGTCTATCTGTGTGTGTGTGTGTGTGTGTGTGTGTGTGTGTGTGTGTGTGTGTGTGTGTGTGTGAGACTCACACACCGAACCGACTTTTTCGGTTCGGGGATTACCAAGTTGCCATGGTGATTAGTTAGAGGACGTAGGACCATCTCTACAGGGAGGGGGAGGGAGGAGAGCGAGAGAGAGAGAGAGAGAGAGAGAGAGAGAGAGAGAGAGAGAGAGAGAGAGAGAGAGAGAGAGGGGGGGGGGGGGGGGGGGGGGGGGGGAGGGAGGGAGGGAGGGAAAAGCCACGTCACATAATGCAGTATGGCTATGCGTGGTCACCAGGTAACTAGGAGCACTGCTTGCTTTGTGAATGGAGCAAGAGATCCCTGGGCTGAAATAAAGAGCTAAAACACAGAGAGAAACACACCAGCACTCATCCTATCCTTAACCTGACACACAAATAACACACTTTTCATTTTTAATTATTTGCTTGCTGTTAATACATTGTACCATTTTAAGATTCAAGTAAATGTATGTTTATGACCTCATCATATTCACATGGCCTATATGTTACGTTCCACTTGGCTGTGTGTCAAGCTATATTCATCAGTAAAGTTAGAGAGTGGGGAGTCCCATCGATACGGTAATCAGGCAGAGAGCTTACCAGAAACAAGCTGAGGAGAGACCAGGGAGGGAGCGATGACTGGAGGGACAGAGAGAGAGAGAGAGAGAGAGAGAGAGAGAGAGAGAGAGAGAGAGAGAGAGAGAGAGAGAGAGAGAGAGAGAGAGAGAGGGGGGGGGAGAGAGGGGTGTGTGTGAGGGGTTGTTAAGGAAAGACAAGCACTTGTGGGGGTCCCAGCTTTTAAATAATTCAACAAGACTCACAGCACTCAGCAGAGGAGGAGCACTGTCAGGTCACCTCACTGCAGAGAGAGAGAGAGAGAGAGAGAGAGAGAGAGAGAGAGAGGAGAGAGAGAGAGAGAGAGAGAGAGAGAGAGAGAGAGAGAGAGAGAGAGAGAGAGAGAGAGAGAGAGAGAGAGAGAGAGAGAGAGAGAGAGAGAGAGGAGAGAGAGAGAGAGAGAGAGGAGAGAGAGAGAGAGAGAGAGAGGAGAGAGAGAGAGAGAGAGAGAGAGAGAGAGAGAGGAAAGCTCTATACAGAAGTGAAATATTTGCATGTTTGCGTTATGTGTGTGTGTGTGTGTGTGTGTGTGTGTGTGTGTGTGTGTGTGTGTGTGTGTGTCTGTGTAGTGTGTGTCTGTGTGTGTGTGTGTTTGTGCGTGTGTGCGTGCTTGTGTGCGTGTGTACCAGTCACGCATTTGGGCCAGCAGCGATGATGAAAATAGACAAAATGAAGGAGATACAGGTTGTTTCCTGCTGGAGTTTTTCCTTTTTTGGTTTCTCTTAGTCACCACAGCAACCGCCTCCACCTTCCAGTCCACCCTACACTCCTGTTTACTGTTAGTTCTGCATCTCCCTCACCCCACCCCACCCACACAATCACACCCCTCCCTCCCACACTCTTCTGTGACCGCTGCTCCCTCCCCCTTAGCTATTGCTTGTCCTGTACCCCCCCCCCCCCCTCCCACCCACGCCTCTTCATTGATATCTTAATTTCTCAATAGTACACTATAGTTTCTAGAAGTACACTTTCTTCTTTAGTAGTGTCTCTAGTAGTATACTATTCCAGTCATTGTATTCTGACAGCAACAGGCAGTATTTTCTCTAGTAGCACACTATAATCTCTAGTAGTACACAATAGTCCCTGGTAGTACACTATTGTCACTAATAGTACACTATAGTGTCTCTTGTAGTACACAATAGTCTCAAGTAGTACACTATAGTCTCTGGTGGTACACTATAGTGTCTTTAGTAGTACACTTTAGTCAAGTAGTACACTATAGTCTCCGATAGTACACTATAGTCTCAAGTAGTACACCATCTTCTTTGGTAGTGTCTCTAGTAATATACTATAGTCTTTAGTAGTAAACTGCAGTCTCTAGTAGTACACTATAGTTTCTAGTAGTACACTATCTTCTTTGGTAGTGTCTCTAGTGTGATATATACTATAGTCTCTCTAGTAGTAAACTAGCAGTCTCTAGTAGTAACACTATAGTTTCTAGTAGTGTCTCTAGTAGTTTACTGTTCCAGTCATCGTATTCGGACAGCAACAGGCACTATTTTCTCTAGTAGTACACTCAAATCTCTGGTAGTACACTATAGTCCCTGGTAGTGCACTTTCGTCTCTAGTAGTACACTATAGTGTCTCTAGTAGTACACTATTGTCTCTTGTAGTACACTATAGTGTCTCTAGTAGTACACTATAGTCTCCGGTTGTGCACTATAGTCTCTAGTAGTACACTATGTTCTCTAGTAGTGTCTCTAGTAGGATACTACAGTCTCTAGTAGTACACTATAGTCTCTAGTAGTACACTATCGTCTCTGGTAGTCCAATATTGTCTGTAGTAGTACAGTATAGTGTCTCTTGTAGTACACTATAGTCTCTCGTAGTACACTATAGTCTCCGGTAGTACACTATAGTCTCTCGTAGTACACTATAGTCTACTATTGTACAATATAGTACACTTTAGTACAGTTAACATCAGATAAGCACGTTTTTGCTGGGTACCTTTTTACAACCACGGTTACTGTCTTCCTTTCGACCTCCTACACCTGACTCCTACACCTGACTCCTACACCTGACTCCTACACCTGACTCCTCTCCACAAATTCCATCTTGGATTTGGAATATAGGGGACGCTATCTCAAATGGGATGAGTCTGTCACAGACAGTGTAAGGAGAAGCTATATAGGAGAAGAGATGGGGAAGATGAGGGAGAGAGGGGGGGGGGATGTGTATTCCCTCCAGGTACAAAAGAAGAGATTATTCATAGAAAGACCAGCATCATGCCTCTGACAGGGTCTAGAAGACGGGAGATGAGTCACTGGGAACTATACCAGGGGGGGGTGGGGGCGGGGGGGGGGGGGGTCGCCCACAGCTACAACACACATGGACTGCCTTTTATACAGCGCTTTTAGCCAAAGCGCTTTTACAAGTCATGCCTTGACATTCACCCATTCATACACACATACACACACACACTCAACCACCGACGGCGGAGTCAGCCATATGCAAGGAGACAGCCAGCACGTCAGGAGCAGTTAGGGTGAGGGGGTCTTGCTCAAGGGACACCTCCACAGGTTTTGGAGCCGGGGATCGAAACCAGCAACCTTCCGGTTTGGGGGGACGACCGCTCTCCCTCCTGAGCTATACTGCTGCCTTACACCCACATGCAGACAACATGCACGTTTATATAAAAACTGATACATTCACATACAAGTATTTTTGTATTAATTTCTTCAGTAGTTTGTATATTATATAGAGTAACAAAGCAGTATTATCATAACGCACCAGGGGGGGGGGGGAACTATAGTTCAGCAATTTGAACAACTTAATTTCATCATCAGATGATGATGATGATGATGATGATGATGATGATGATGATGATGATGAGGCAATTTTTTTTCCAGCGTAGCCGATTTTTTAAATTTTATTCGTCCGTTGTGCATTAAGATGAAGCGTTGGTTGTGCAGACGACGACAGCTACAATTGGATCATTTAGCGAGGCTACAGCTTCACGGCTCTCTCAGGTATCTCCTCTCCATACTCCCTCTCCTCTCCTCTCCTCTCCTCTCCTCTCCTCTCCTCTCCTCTCCTCTCCTCTCCTCTCCTCTCCTCTCCTCTCCTCTCCTCTCCTCTCCTCTCCTCTCCTCTCCTCTCCTCTCCTCTCCTCTCCTCTCCTCTCCTCTCCTCTCCTCTCCTCTCCTCACTCTCCTCTCCTCTCCTCCTCACTCTCCTCTCCTCTCCTCTCCTCCCCCTCTCTGGCGCATCGCATCGCTTAACACAACACGGATAGCCCTCGCCTCGCAACAACCCCGCACAGCCTACCTGGGAAGGAAGGAAGGAAGCAAGGAAGGAAGAAGAAGAACTGTTAACATCCCGCTCGCTGTCTTCTGTCTTCTGAAGAGGAGACACGCTGGTCTAGACACGCGAACCCTGACATCGCCATGTCATGTGTGAACTGACAACGGGGCTTTTTTTGATATTTTTCTAAGGGAATTATAGGAACCCCAACACAACCAAAGCGGTACATATATATATATAAGGGGGTGAGTCGGTACCGAGCAGCTCTTGGGTTTGAGGAGCGCCTGGCACACCTACACGATGGGGAGCTGGCCCCTGCTGCTGGGGCTCCTGGCCACGGCGAGAGGTGAGGAACGACTACTACTTTGTCGATGCTTCGTGTTAATGGATCCGTGAAGTCGCTATAACGACGCGCAAATGCGCGTTTGCGTGTGTGTGTGTGTGTGGGGGGG